>OZ024932.1:39760479-40393275 GCA_964017235.1 Sabellastarte sp. h YS-2021
ATGAAATATCTCACACTAAGTTAGTTAATAAGTTAAATAGTTATAAATATTTGACATGAATTTGAAATAAAAGTGTCAATTATGTTAAGCATAATTTTTAAAGTTATGTCAAGCATAATTTTTAATGGGACTAACCACCTAAAAATTACACTTACACTTTTTAAAAAAAAAATTTGTACCTGGCGTATTATTTTTTTACCTTTGTTTGAAATAAATATAATAGAACTTTGTCTCTTTTGTGCACTAATCTTGTTTAAAAGGCTTTCTTTTAATGATAAGATCTGAGGAATTGTAGCCTACTCTTTGAAGATTAAAAGGCTATCAAAAGTAACTGTCAATTTAAAGAGGTTGAAGCCATCCCAAAAGCTACTTAACGAAGTGGACTAATTACAATCAAATCCAACTTACCAGTGGTGAGGCTTTCTTTTCGTGAGATATGATTGTAGCCAACCTTTTGACTAGTAGATCTAAGGGTTAATTCAGTGCACGTCACAATGCTTTTTACTGTAAATCACTGGATCAGTAATATTACACAGTCATGAAACCTATCACTGAAATCCACCCTGTTAACCTTTCAAATGATTCACACAATTTTTTTAGCAAATATATATACAGCTTTAATTTATATTATATTGTGAACATTTATGTTAGATTTTTCTATATTAAACATACCTTGATGATTTTAACAAAGCAAAATCCACCACTACAGACTTGCCAAGCTGTATATGGAATTTTTAAGGTTGCATACAAAGCAAGTAACAGGTTATTGTTTCTATGGGCTACAGAGATATCTTATGATTTATAAGTTACATCAGCTGATTTTCTTGCCAACATTTTATATTGGTAATCACCTGGATATATTTATTTATAGCCAATTACTCAAGTCATATAATTTCTGTGGTTAAATAATGTACCAATTCAAACTTTTCAAAGAAGTAGAACACAGACATTGCAGAGGTAAAATATCTCAAGAGCACCGGGAAAGCGGACCCTAACTGGACTGAAAAAAGTTAATCTGATAGTTTGAATAGTTTGAAACCTATCTGGGGTGACTTTTGTAATGAATTCTAAAGTGAGCTGATCAAAGACATTATAAACTATGTGATATGGTTCCAGATGTAAAGGTCCAATTTTCAAATGAGAATACCCTAACCGAAAAGTATAAATGGGATTTTACTCATAAACATACTGTGACAGTCTTATGTACTGTAAATGTACTGATACAAATCCTTTATATATGGTTAAAGGTTGCTTATTTATTGCAAGTTATATTTATTTGACACCTTTAATGAAGCATATATTTAACACCATATGTATTGAACAGATAACTTATGCTTATGTAATGAAGAGGCTATTGGGGACAGAATGTTAAATGTTTTACTGAGTAGGATTTTGTAGTTAACTGAGGCACAGTCACAAGAGATAAATTGAAATATTCTTTTTAAGCTCTTTTTAATGAGTAGGATGTGGAGCAAACTGACAAAGAGTATTCCCTCAAATAACTGCCTACTGTGAAACCAAGTATCAATTATTCCTATTAAACAGAAGGTTTTGGTTCCAGAAACAAAATCCTGTTTAATTGCACTTTTTGGCAGATTAATGCCCCTGTTCCACCAAAGGACTAAGCCCCAATCCTGTTGGCGACCCTTAATCGTGGACAGTCAGTGAAAAAAAGTAAAATGGGCGGGAAAACTGAATCAGTATCAAAGCCTAGCATTAAGTTCAGATTGGCCTCAGGAAGCCTGAGGAGGCCCCAGGCGGCCCCAGACAGTCCCCGACTGGTGTGCGACTAAGAACTGATTAAGCCAGTTTTCTGGTCGGTTTGAACCACGATTAACCCCCGATTAAGTCCCGGCTTCCTCAGGCGTCCTCAGTCTTCCCCAGACCAATGTGGCCGATTCTTGTTTGGCAGAAAAACTGGATTTTCTGGGTATATATATATAAATTCCGCGATCTAATCATCATTATTTTTCCTTTTAATGAAAAACAGCTTCAGCAACAACTTAGGGCTTTTTCAGTTTTTATTCAGTTACATATAATGATGTATTTGCTATTTCTACATCGACCACAGCAACCACCACCAGCACCACCAGCACCTCCACCACCACCAGCCAGACAGAGAGACCTAGAAGAAGGCACAACATGTGGGTCAGGCCATGGCTACTACAGAGAGAGGAGAGGGGGGGACTACCACAACATTATGGCTGAACTGTATGCCACAGACATTCCAGGATTCACCATTCACCATTACATGAGGATGACCCCAGAATTCTTTGAAATGATAAAGACCAGACTGGAACCATGTCTAGCCAGGCAGGCCACCAACTACAGAGCTCCAATCAGTGTTGGGGAAAAGTTAGCCCTCACCATCAGATATCTGGACACTGGAGAGTCATACACATCATTATCCTGTCAGTCCAGGGTTACAGATCCACCATTTCCAAGTTTCTACAAGAGGTCTGCAGGGCCATCCAGGATGAGTTCACCAGAGAGTACCTCAGATGTCCTACTACTCCAGATGAGTGGAAAGAACTGGAAAGGGAATTCAGGATCAGGTGGAATGTTCCACATGCCCTGGGAACCCTGGATGGCAAGCATGAGGCCCTGAAGAAAACTAAGAACACTGGAGCCCTGTACCACAACTACAAGGGGTTCTTTACAATAGTAATGTTGGCCTTGGTAGATGGGCAGTACAAGTTCAGATGGGTGGATGCTGGTACAGCTGGATCTTGCTCAGATGCCCAGATATTTAATGCCTGTCAGCTGAAGAGGAAGATTGATGATGCAGCATAGGCTTCCCTGGCCCAGCACCTATAACCCAGGGTAGTAGAGATATCCCCTACTTCATTCTGGCAGATGATGCTTTTGCCCTGAAGACCTGGATCATGAAACCCTATGGCAGAAGGATGTTAACCAGAGAGGAAAGGATTGCCAATTACAGAATATCAAGGGGCATGAGAGTTGTTCAAAACGCTTTTGGTATCCTGGTCTCAAGATTTAGAGTCATGATGACCACTATTGAACTACCCACAGAAACAGTCAGGGAAGTAGTCTTGACCTGTGTGGTTCTGCACAACATACTGAGAAGGCAGTATCAAGGTCAACATGGTGGCCAAGAGCCTGGAGATAATGGTGATGGTGATGATGATGATGATGATGATGATGTGCCTGGTGATTGTCGATTGATTGGTGGTGTTGCTGGTGGTGTTCCAGACAGAAACCCTGCTAGAGAAGCCAAAAGACAGAGGGACTACTTCAATAATGAGGGAGCAGTGGCCTGGCAAGATGGCAGAATATAACTGCTACTGCAGTAACCAGTCCTTTTCAGGACTAATAAGCAGTCCTTTTCAGTCTGATTTTTCCTTGTCCAAATATGTTCAGAATGTCTGCAAAAGTTGTTTTGTGCAACTCCGTGATTTTAGACATGTCAGGCGGTTTCTTACTCATGATGCTTTTTCTTGTGGCCAATGCTCTTGTAAGTAGTCGGTTGGATTACTGTAACTCACTTTTCAGGAGTCTCTCTAAGTTCAATCTTTGCAAATTACAGTGCATCCAAAACAGTGCTGCTAGAATCGTATCCAATACCAGTAGATACACTAGTATAACCCCTGTTCTTAAGAAACTGCATTGGCTTCCTTTTGAACATCGGTCAGTCTTTAAAACAGCTACCCTTGTCTATAAGTTTCTCCACACTGGTTTTCCCAAGTATTTTGCTCCTTACATCTCCTCCTACAGCAGCTCCTACAATAACAGGCGCAGTCATAGTGGTGGTAATTTCCTTGTTATTCCCAAGTTTCAACCCTCAGTCCATAAATCTGTCAAACAGTTTGGTCATAGTTTTGCTTTTGATGCTCCCACTGTCTGGAATGCTCTTCCTGATGAGATTCGTGCGTCCCCCTCTCTTGCCTCCTTCAGAAAACGGCTCAAAACCTACCTTTACACCAAGTCAGACCCTCCTTAGTTTTACTCAGCCTGGCGTTCTCTGTGGTGCTGAACTTCTTTCTGTCCCTGGATATTGAGATTGGTTGCCTGTTTTTGTTTTGTTGCGCCTTAGAGTCCCCTTCATATTGGGGAGATTAAGCACTATAAAAGCCAATTAGAATTAGAATTTCAGTACTACCGAATATTCCAAAAACAATTAATCAGCTCTGCTTGTTCCAAATATCACAACCATTTTCCAACATAAGTCACCCACCCAACAAACAGACAAACCCAATGCCCAACATAAGTCACCCACCCAACAAACAGACAAACGCAGTGGTAAACATAATTCACCCACCCAACAAACAGACAAACCCAATGCCCAACATAAGTCCCCCAACTAACAAACAGACAAACCCAATGCCCAACATAACTGGCTAAGCGGAATAAATATTGCATACATTTTTAAAGCTACACCCCAATTTCAGTTACATTTTTCTTCTGTTTTTGAACAAATAACACAAAATAAAAGTTTTTCATTTGTTGCGAATCTCAATATAAAAATTATTTACTCTACTGCCAGAAAATTTACAAAATACAGCTTGTCATAACGAGTTCTCTGGGATTCGAACCATCTTCTGACATCAAAGGGCTGGGGCTTCAGTTCTGTAGAGATTTCTGCCCAGAGAGCCTCCTTCTTCTGTCTGTCATGGAAACGTCCATGCTCCTTGTCATACAGCTCTGGATGCTCCTTCACAAAGTCCACAATTGCAGTTTCTTGGCTGTCAGTGAATGTAGCACAGACCCTGGCTCTCTTGGCTGCTGAGTGGCACTCTGCATCTTCCTCACACCTTTCATCTTCTTCGCAAGCTTCCTCAGTAACTTCTAAACGTTCCTCTGTCTCTTCTGTACCCTCCTCTGTCCTCTCCTCAGTCCTTTCCTCGGTCCTTTCCTCCAACTCTCCTCCTTCCTTCTCCCTCTCCTCTTGCCTCTCACCCATCTTCTTCTTTCCTCTCTTTCCTCCTTTCTCTTTCCTCATAACTCCAGTCAATATAAAAAAAGTTAAAAAACTAAAATGTCTCGCCTAATTGTAAAATTTACCCTAAGCTATATTATATTTAAAAAACTGAAAACCCCTAAGCAGAAAAATGACACACGTCTCTCAGTAGCCAACCAGTCAGTCACAATGAGAACGTGTGTGCAATGGCTTATATAGTCCCACACCCCCTTGCCTCGTTTTCGTTTCCAACGCGCAGAAAATAGTTGGTTCTTAATCGGTACTTAGTCCTCAGACCGTCGCTGACTAAATTTGTGTGGTCCCAGGTGGCCTGAGGAGGCCGGCTTGGATCGGTTTGGGTAGCTTCTCTTAGTCGGGGCTTAGTCCCAGACCTTGAGTTTTGAGTTCCAGGACACCTGAGACAGTCTGAGGCTTCCCGGGACTAATGAAACCGATTCCTTTTCACACGCATTAAACTTCAAAGGTCTGTTATGAGTCGGGGACTACCAAACAGGCTTCCTGGGACTAAGCTACGGACGCCTGGGACTATGTAAGGACTGTGTACATTTGGGTCTGAGGAGGCCTGAGGAAGCCTGGGACTGGACATTTTGTTGACGGCAGGAAATAAGAATTGGTTTAAGTGGTGAGAAATATCAAACATATTTGATTTCTCTCACGGCCACAACTGACAACTACAGACTCATACAGAACGCCTGGGACTAAGCAAATTTTTGAAACCGACCACAAAAAAAAACCTTAATCGGGAAGCTTAGTTGTGTGGTGGAACACCCACATAAGAAAGAACATCCAACAGATTGTCTACAGGAGTATATTAACCAGACTGACTATTAAGGGATGCATGCCATCTGTGTAACAGTAAAATCCTCTTAAAACCATATATGCACTGAAGTGTTACAGATTTAATATATATATGATATGATGTAATACTTATTGTGTATATGTTAGGATGTTCATTTTCGTATCACAATAAACAGATGAATGAGTGATATCTGACACGCTCTTTCACATCTTAACTTTTGGCTTTTAGGCTAAGATCAAAATTCAAAGCTACACACTTATAGGTAGGAGGCGAATGAAAAGTATTTAACCACACAAGTCCTCAGAATAGGTTTGTGTAGAACATGTTTGTTACATAGCCATCATTACAGACATGGTTTATGCGTGCGCTCTGTCTATACATATCCCTCTCACACCCATGTTCCAAGGTCGGACTTTTTTTCAAAATAGACCCATAAACTGATTCAAGGGGTTTTATCAGTTATAGACTGAAAAAGTTTTTTTTTATATTTCAATTAATACTAAGAGAACAATATTTGGCCCAGTGATAAGGTGATAACATACCTATTATTTGAGCTGTTAACATTAAAAATATAGGAAATACTGTTTATTTTACTGAGGTTCAAAGTAAAATTAGACCCATAAACGCTTCTATGTTGTAATGGTCAGCAATGTGACCTTAGGGATTTAGGATTCTTAAGGTTATTGGGATCATTTTGCCAAACATTTTGTAGAATGTTTCAACACTATCCCCCTTTGAGGGAAGTGACCATCTATTCAGATGTTTTCAAGTTTCAATGCACCCTGTTGTGTATCCCTTTGTGGGGAGTCTTATGTAAATCCTACGATTTCTGTTAGAGACTATACATTTTGCCATTGGTGACAGGCTGTTAAATCTTTTGACTGGCCTTTTGGCCACACCATACCATGGAAAGGCAAAACAGCACAAAAGAAGGCCCTTATGATTAGTGACCATACTTTGTGAAATGAAGATGGGAGTGGATGGTGCTTAATTGAAAAGCTGTTGTTTCTGTGTCATATAATCATTTTAATTACAGGTTTCTGAGGAGTTACATTGTTATAAGTGAGAGACTGCTGCAGATGCTAGCCCAATAAACATTTCTGTGTAGCAAACGTTTGAAAGGAAATGTTTGGCAAAGGTTAAAAAATGATGGGTATGAAAACCATTTATAACTGAATTTTTTAAAGACGTTTTATGTATACCGTTTATCAAAGTGATCATAATAATGTCTGAACAATAATGGGGTCAGAGGTCAAATTTGATAACTTTATAAGGTTGCTCAGAAATGAAAATATTTTTTATGTCTAAAATTGTAAGATAGTGGCTTAGAAATTCTGTCGCCATTCATTTCTTACTTTTAGGGATTGCATGTGGGAAATTTTTGGCAAAGTCCTATAAAATCCCCTATTATTACTCACCGCCATCTTTATTTGGACATGTTTGAAGGTGAAGGTTTAATAAGCATTATGAAAACAGGGATTTAAAAACATTTTTGAGAGTAAAACATTCGGTAGAAAACATTCAAAAAACGTTTTAAAATGATGGGTATGAAACCGGTTACTACAAAAAGGTTTCTAAAACATTTTCAGCCCCCAGAGGATCAAGTCAGAATTCTAATTCTAATAGTACTTTTATAGCGCTTAATCTCTATCTATTGACAGACTCTAAGACGCATAAAGCCAAAAATCAGAGATCGTAATCGTTAAATGAGAGACATTGCAGGGGTTGCCACCACGGAGAAAGACAAAATGAAAACTGAGGAAAAAACTAGGGTGGGTAGGCTTTTTCAAAGAGGTAAGTTTTCAACTTCTTCTTGAATGAGGAGAGAGATTTAGCTGAGCGTACATTGTCAGGGAGATCATTCCAAATCATTGGAGCATCGTATGCAAAGCTAAGGCCAAAATGCTTTTTTGACTTATATATTGATGCAAAATGTGGGACCTCAAGCAAAACACCCTGAGATTGACTTCTACGCATTCTGTACATACTGTGTCTAGGTTTAAGGAAAGGTTCGAAGTATTTTGGATGGCCACTATGTAGAAACTTGTACACCAAAAGGGCAACCTTGAAAATAGAGCGATGCTTGATAGGCAACCAATGAAGACTGAAATGAAAAACAGAATGAAAACACAGTGTGGGTTTAAAATTTCTATTTTGATACTAAATTCTTTGACATATGCACAGTTTATTACAGCTGATTAGCAATGAACATACTGGATCAAAGGTTGGAATCACCTTCAAACAAGACCGAAAGTCAAACAGAGGTCAAAATAATAGAAGGCCAAGGTCACGCAATTCGCTGGGAGAAGGCAAAGGTCAAACTGATGACAATGAGGGCAAGGCCCAGTGACCTATGGGCAAAGCCAAAGTTAAAAGGAAGGTGGTTCGAACCCAAGAGGTGTATTCTTGTGTACTTGCATAACTTTACGTGGTATTTTGTAAATATTTTGTTTGGCATTAGTCCTGGTCACACACTCATCGTTTCCATGTACAGTTTTAGATGCAACTCTGGTTGTAGCATTCAAGGGTTGTACTCGGGATTTTTTGTCTTACCCTACATTATGTACAAGATTACAGTTATTTACATTTTATAATAGAACTTGGGCATATGTACTGGTGTTTGAAACCTCCCGAATACTACAGAACTGTCTATACCAAAGAGATATTTGTTCTTTGCTTGCATTAAGTTCATGCAGAGTATTTGGCTTTGAAGTATTCAATATGTATCTAACAAACTTGCGAGTACTCAGAACGTGAGCACTCGAGATTACTCGTTTTTTGGGAGTTTTTTTTTCAATTTATTCCTACATTCAGTGCAGGGGTGACCAAAGATTCTGCCAGAAGAAGTGAAACATTCAGAACAAATATGCTTGTACATGACACCTCTGGTTTCATGATTTTTAGCATGGGAACAATTGCCTTGATTGAAATATATAATCACGGCATGGATTTGTTGACATTTTTTGCATTTTTCTTTGCATAGTTAGAACCTTGTGATGGATATAGATGTCTCTGTGCATTAGCCCTTCTGACTCTGTCTATTTTGTCAACCTCCCCATAGTGCTTAATCTCCCCCTGTTCCATGCTCCAAAGAAGTACAGCGTGGCTGGCTTTTGCTGCATCACAAAAATAGTTTGCATTGTCCATTAATGCTATCATGTAGTCTAACATATTTTGCCTAGTCTCCAAATTTGCTTCCCCTGTCATGATACGGCAAAAGCCAGTCACCCATTGTGTGATGGACAAGTGGTTGTATTGAACCCTTTCTTCTATTCTAATCTAATCTAATCTACTGCTTTGCAAGCGCACTATCTTCCCCACGAAGGGGAACTCAGTGCGCTAATTAAACAAAATCATAGGGAAGTTGAGGGGCAATTCAAGGTCGGTAATCCAGGATTGTGGGTGTAACCAGGAGGGAAGAAAGACTAAGTTGGGAAGCTGGAGCTAAAGAGGTGAGTTTTAAGGTGTTTCCTAAAATATGCAACAGAGGGACTATTTCTTACATGGAGAGGGAAAGAGTTCCAAAGGGAAGGGGCATAGTGACTGAAGGAGTTAGAAAAGTGTTTCATAGATTTGTGAACTCTGCGGTCAAAGGTGGGGGTTTGAAGGAACTTGAGTTTGGGGGTACTTCGCCTTGTGTTTCTGGAGGAGGAGTAGGGGTGGATTAATTCTCTTAGGTAAACTGGTTGACCCTGGTTGAGAATTTTGTATGTAATAAGACCAATTTTGAATTGTACCCTGTATCTGACTGGAAGCCAATGCAGTTTTTTTAGTTGGGGAGTAATGTGAGAGAATTTAGAGGAATGGGTGACAACCCTGCACAGTGAATTTTGGACTGATTGCAATCTCCTTAACTCAGAATCAGTGAGGAATAAGAATAGTGAATTGCAGTAGTCCAGCCTGCTGCTCACCAAAGCATTCGCTAACAGGACTGATGTATTAAGGTCTAAAAGGGGACGAATTCTGTAGAGGTCTCTTGCCTGTACTCTAGTGGACTTAATGACCTGTGACATGTGGTTAGAGAAATTGAAATTAGAGTCAAACACCACTCCGAGGTTCCTGACACTTTGTGGTGGCGAGACCTGATTTCCCAGAATATTGATGGGAAAGTGAGGGAGGAGTTGGTTACGATTTTTTTGGGAGCCAATAAGAATGAACTCGGTTTTGTCTGGGTTGAGTTTTAACTTATTTGCAAACATGAAATTTTGAATGTCGTTTAGGCAGTTCTTTAGTTTTTGTATAGAATGGGAGAAATTTTCTGGTGAAAGTGTTATGTATAACTGGGTATCATCGGCGTAAAAGTGGTAGTTGATACTACTGTGGGAGTGAATGATTGAGCTGATTGGGTTGGTGTAGAGAGAGAACAGGATTGGTCCAAGGACAGAGCCCTGGGGTACTCCATAATGGAGCACAGCAGGATGGGAGAGTGTACTGCCTATGTTGACCAAGTGCGTTCTTCCTCTATAAGCCGATTGGAAGCCAGTCATAAGACCGGCTTCATCAAGATGAGCTTGTGGCTTGGCGGCTACAACCCTTTCAAGTATCTTTGAGATAAAGTTTAAATTTGAGACAGGCCGGTAGTTCTTAAAAACTTCTTTGTCTAAGGATGATTTTTTTCAGGATAGGGGTAACATGGGCCTGCTTAAAAAAGTTTGGACACTTACCTTGCTCAAGAGAAGCATGGATTATTGAGATGATGGGGGTAATGAGAATATCCAGATAATCAAGAACAAGGAAGTAAGTAAGAAACACTTATATAGCGCCGAATTTGATGTAAACATCCTCTAAGGCACTGATGTGCAAAAAGGGATAGTCCAGTTCCAGAAAGATGTCCGTTTCCATATTAGCGTCCGGTAGGGGAGATAGGCTATGGTGGAGGATAAGCCAATCTAAAAAGGTATGTTTTCAACTGTTTCCTGAAACCAGAAATGCTTTCTATGGTTCTGATGGCTTGAGGAAGCTTGTTCCACTCTGTGGGAGCCCCTGCTATGAAACTGCATAGCCCTGAGCGTTTATTTGGTTTAGATGAGGAAATTGATAGGCGATTGCCCCGTGTGAGATCACTCCGTCTAATTAGAGCGGAGAGATATGGAGGTTGGCTTAAATGTATTGCTTTATAAATGAGGAGATTATATTTGAACAGTATACGGTAATGAATGGGGAGCCAGTGTAGTTTGTGCAGGAAGGGTGTAACATGACAGTATTTATTTAGCTTGCACACCGTCCGACATAAGGCATTTTGAACTCTCTGTAGTCTGCTAGTATATGCCTTTTTTGTGTTGTAAAGCAGTGAGTTACAGTAATCCAGACGACTGCTTACCAAGGCATTTGCCACCTTTACAGCTGTTTCATGATTTAAGTACCTGCAGACCCTTCGTAGTTCCCGGAGATGGTAGTAACTTATGCGACATAGATTAGCCACGTGTCTTTGCATTGAATTTTCAGCATCCAGGATGACACCAAGGTTTTTTACCGATTCAGCTGGTTCCATGGTGTTGCCAAGCAAACTCACTGGGAAAGATGACTTCAGGGAACTTCTAATTTGATCATCACCAATCACTATGAATTCTGTCTTGTCAGGATTTAATTTAAGCTTATTATTTCCCATCCAAGCCTGGACCGCCTCAAGGCAATTTGTTAATTCAGTGATACTGGAATCGAAGTTCCTAGAGTCGAGTTCCAAGTAAATTTGTGTGTCATCTGCATATAAGTGGTGGGTGACATTGAATTTAGATATGACTGAACTGAGAGGGGTTGTGTATAGGGTAAAAAGGAGTGGCCCTAGAACTGAGCCCTGGGGAACCCCGCAAGGGAGTTGAAAAGCATCTGAAAGATGTCCATCTATTTTGATGCGCTGCTTGCGTGAGTTGAGGTATGACTGGACCCACTTAAGCACTACCCCATCAATTCCATATCAGTGCTGAAGGCAGTTGAATAGGATTGAGTGGTCTATTGTATCGAAAGCTGCAGATAAGTCCAAAAGGACTAATCCAACAGCTGCACCCTTGTCCATTGATGTGGCAATGTCATTTTGTATTTTGAGCAACGCCGTTTCAGTTGAGTGAAAAGCTTTATATGCGGACTGGTTTTCGTTAGATATACCCTCGTGAGCAATATGCTCATTTATCTGCTTAGCCACAGCTTTCTCTACGAGTTTGGAGATGTAGCTGAGGTTGGACACTGGTCGATGATTCTTGAGAATATTTTTGTCAAGACCAGCTTTTTTCAACAAGGGTGTGACATGTGCAGTCTTAAAGCAGGATGGGAAACTGCCCTCCTGTAGAGAGTAGTTCACAATATTTGTAATAGGAGTCAGGAGCACACTGATACATTCAAGGACCAATGATGTTGGGATGGGATCCAAGTCACATGATTTATTTGGTGTGGACTTTATGATTTTAAGGACTTCTTCCTCTGACATCGTCCGGAAAGAAACAAACTTGTTTTTGTAGGAACCTGAGACAGGGGGATCGGCATCAGTAGACAGTAATCCAGATCTTAATTTAGCAATTTTGTCTGCAAAATACCTGCCGAAAGTGTTGACTAGACTGTTTATGGTGGTATAATCTGGAAGTACCATTTTTGGTGATCTATGGAGGACTTTCTTTATGGAATTCCACAAGGCCTTGGGGTTATCCTCATTTTCCCTAACCATATCACTGTAGTGTTTGGTTTTTGCACATTCCACGAGACGGTTGAAATGGTTCACAGTGGCTCTATACCTACTGCGGTTTATGGCAGAGTTGTCCTTTCGCCACTCCCTTTCGAGTTTGCGCTTACGTCTCTTTGCTGCCAAAATCTCACTGTTGATGAACCCTTTGTTGACATGTTTACATTCATGTTCAGGTGCATGCTTGTCAAGTATGTTCCTGAGGGTATGAAAGTATTGGTGTGAAAGTAAGCTAGCTGTTTTGTAAGGCGCCTGGATAAGCTCAGAATTTTCAATGTCAGACATAAATTCAGTTTTATTTATCTTGCGAAGTTTCCTGATTTTCAACCGTTTTACTCTGCAGGAATTTTTGACAGGGAATGTTGTAGTGAAAAAGACAGCTAGGTGGTCTGATATGCCGTCCTTTACATGATGGTGAACTGAGGAAGTTAGGGATTTACTAGTGCAGAGTACATCAAGGATATGTCCTTGTATGTGTGTAGGTGTTGACACATGTTGAATAAAATCAAAATCCAATAGAACTGTGTTGAAATTTTCTGTCCAGCAATTTTGACTGTCAAGCTGGATATTGACATCTCCCAGGATAATATTTTCATGTGGTGACAAAGCAGCTGCTTCCATGAAACTGTTGAATTCCTCGATAAATCTGCTTTTGCTGGTACTTGGAGGTCGGTAAATTACATGTACCAGGAGCTGGCTTTACTGTCGATCTGACAGTTTGACGGTAATGTGTTCAAACATTTCCCGCCGATCAATTTGACAACGCACGCTATCAATGTCATTCCTAACAAGGACAGCAACTCCACCTCCTTTCTTGTTCTCGCGTGGGACCTGGTGAAGCTGGAAACCTGCAGGGGTTATCTCATCCATTAGGCCTTGTGTGTCCGATGGTCTTAGCCATGTCTCAGTGACACCAACGATGTTGAGATCATTTGACAAAACAAAATCACTAAATGCTGATGTTTTGTTACGCAATGAACTAATGGAAGGTGGGCCAAAGGTCTAGGGAACATGATTTACTAGGAGAATTGGTAATAATTTTAATGACTTGATCCTCTGTTACAGTAGAAAAAGTGGAGAACAGGGGTGATGTCAGGAGAGTCAGGGGTGATGTGTTGCAAATTGACAGAAGCAGAGAATGTTGAGCATATTTTTTCTGTGAAAAACTCCACAAACCTTTCGGCCAAAAGCTGAGGGGGCTTTATTGATGGGAAGACCTTGGCTGGAAGTCTGTGCAAGACATCACCCAGGACACGCCATAATTTTTGTAGATTGTTGTGATTGTCCTAAATTTTCGCTTTAAGGAATTGAGATTTGGCTTGCACACAGATTCTATTATGTTGATGAACTTTCTGCATGTACCTGGATCTATTGAAGGTGGATTTATCTCTTCGCCAAATGCGTTCAAACAAACGTTTGGTCTCTTTTGCCGCAATTACAGTGTTACTAACCCATCCTGGAATGTACTTTGCCTTGGTATGTTTAGTGTGTAGTGGGGCATGTTTGTCGATAAGGGTCGACAAGGTGGTGTGATATTGTTTGTACATAGTATCTGGTTCTTTGGATGGATTATTGATCAGTTCTGAAGCCAGGAGATCTGCTTTCATTTTCTCTTTGTCGATTTTATGGCATTTTTGAAAGGAGACAATAGCATTGTTCTGAGAACTATGGGTTAAAAAATTTAGAAAGAAACTGACTGAAAAATGGTAAGAAAAAGCATCAGTGGTATGGACATTGGAAATATTGTCATTGCTGGATTTGGTTAAAACCTGATCAAGAGTATGTCTGTGAATATGACTAGGGAAATTAACTTTCTGAATTAGGTCAAATGAATTTATCAGTGATTGAAAGGTTTTTGAATTTGAACATGTTGATTCAATGTGAAGATTGAAATCGCCGATGATAGCCAGATTTTCTGTGGTGAGGTGAATGTCCTCCAAAAATGACTGAAAATGTTCAAAAAAGGTAGGAGTACTTGAGGAAGGTGGTCTGTATATATTCAAAAAGTAAAAAGATTCTTTATTCATGGATATCTGGATGAGGAAGTTTTCACAGGTGGTGTAGGCCTTTGTAGTAACCACAGATGCATCCAGTCCGTCATGGAACCCCAGTACTCCATCATGGTGGGCCACTCGTGGCTGTTGATATAGACTGTAACCTGGTGGGGTGATTTCCGACAAAATTGGCGCTTGTGATGTCAGGTCTTATCCAGGTCTCCGACAAAGAGATCGGTATCATTGTCAGAAATAAATTTTGCAATGGCCGGATATTTATTGTTTATTGATCTAATGTTTGCGTAGGTGATATTCAGACACTTGGGTGGTCCTGGGTTTGGGTTAATATCACCGGCAAGGAGGAGTAGGATGAAGAGACGGGAGGGTGACAAAGCTGGTGGAATAAATATTGAGGACCTGATGGTGAAATGTAAACAGAAAGTGGTGGTGGGGGGTTTGAACGGACAGAAACTGACAACTTCAGGACATTGAATGTTGGAGTTAATGTGGTGCTGATATGCAGCAATGACTGGTTGGATTGCCAGTAGGATATGGAGAAAAATCATTTTTGAGAACTTTGGAGGCTTTATGTATAAAAAATAACCATGAAATTTGGGCAGTTGTGTGGTTTGTGGCTGTAAATTGTGAGAGTGATGGTCCCCAATAACGGGGAATGTGAGCGATAAAAGGGGATCACACGATAAAATAGGCAATTTACATGTGTACTTATCTAATAATTTTGTCAAAAGGGTGTGTAATAAATATAGAAATTGTTTCTGGGTTGAAAACTATAAAAAGGGAGACGTAAAAGACGTTTAATTAATGATATTGTGTTGAAAACCGTAATAATTCAAAAAAACGGTACTTCCCCAACGGACACATGCCACCTTTCTTATAGCAGAACCAGAAAGAATGTACTCATGTGGCCATTTAATTTCATTGGGAACAATACCCTCTTAAAGACTTGATTTTCGTACCTGGCTTATTTGCTTCTGCTAGTTCCTTCAATCTTTGTTCGACACAAGCTTGCAATAATGCATCTTGCCTAATAGCATGCAAATCTGGGGCCAGTTTCACAAAGGGTCTCAGACTTAGGCTAAGTCAGGGACTTAAATCTGAGTTTTTTGTCTTTGCTAAGTCCTGGACTTAAATGGATTTCACAAAGGGTGACTTAGCGAAGTCCAACCTATAACCACAGTGGTTTTCTAGGTCATGTGACCCTTTATTTCTACTCAAAATATTTCAGTGTAACATATATCCCTTGCTTAGCTCATTTTATCTTTGAAAAAATGCTGTATTTTTAAATGGGAAACGTTATAATCACACAGACATGTCCAAAAAATAATTTAGCGAGGTGTTCTATATATTTATTCTTTATTTTCAAGCATTTCAAATTTTGAAGTGAGAAAAATATATGGCGGCCATATTTAAGCCTTTGTTTACAAAAGTTAAGCCCACTCTTGGGTAGACTTAGCTAAAGCCTAGACTTAGCAGCTTTGTGAAATCCTCCAAGTCTTAGATCACAGACTTAGCCTCATTTTGAGACAAAAGTCTTCAATTTAAGCCTAAGCTTGGGCTAAGTCCTTTTGTGAAATCGGCCCCTGGACTATATAATCTCTCATATGGTCCCTCTGTGGTTTGGATGCTCTTATTAGTTGTGCTTGTCACCACATTCCAGTTATGGGCTAAGTCGGGGTATAACCACTATTGCTATATTTAATCACATACTTTCTGTATTAGTGTCAGCTTAATTTGTGTCATAACAAAGCTTCTAACTAGGGTCAAGCCAATGGTCAGTAAAAGTGTCAACATCTGTCAGAGAAGTAATCACCCACACATTTTCCCGCCACTTTAGTTTACTTTCTTACCTTCTGTAGCTATGTATGCATTATTACAGAGTTTAAGATACACGTTTTGGAAATTACGTGTACTGCAAAATCTATAAGTACACGTAGACGTTTCACGTTTGGCATTTCTGATTAAGATACAAGTACTGCGTGATGAAGGCAGGCCCCCTCCCCATTTGGTTGTTCATGCTTGGAAACAGATTCAATTTCATTGCAAGGAAAATATGGTGGAGGGATTGACCGTTTGTTCATGTTCATGATCTACTATGATTCAATATAATGTAAACTTAAGCATTTACAGTGACCTAAAATCATCCAATTGTTAATTAAAGATTAACAACCGAATAGGTCATATATATTACATGTATAAGCTATTGAATTTTAAGTTTTCCATTGTTTTTTAAAAAAATACTTCCCACAAAGGTAATACAGCATGATAAGGAATGGTCCGCCCCTAATCTGTGGAATACAGCAAAAACTAGAAGCTTTTTAAATACAGTCTTTTAAAGTACATTTTTATCTAAAAATGCATTTTAACAACATATATATAATGTAAGATACATGAATATATTATTGCTAAAAAGTTGATTATATAAAATGAAGATTTAATAGTAAAAAGTTCAGGTAAACCCTCACGTTTTGTCCTTACTTGTAGAACTGGTTTTACAGGTTGTAAACTTGTAGCTTGACGTTCTGAGTTTGGAAAAAACGTCTAAGATGACGTCATCCGTTCTCTTTGCAGTACGCGTCACGACGTGTACTTGTATCTTAAACTCTCTATCAAGGGTGAACACGCACCCTCCCACCTCCCCTGCATTAC
This sequence comes from Sabellastarte sp. h YS-2021, assembly GCA_964017235.1. Classification (NCBI taxonomy): domain Eukaryota; kingdom Metazoa; phylum Annelida; class Polychaeta; order Sabellida; family Sabellidae; genus Sabellastarte; species Sabellastarte sp. h YS-2021. The sequence continues at coordinate 39,777,549 of OZ024932.1, forward strand.
ACCTTCGTCTGGCCATATGCATCATTTCATCAGTACTACACTGCTCCACCAGTTATGCGTGTAACCAATGGAACTATCTAGTACACATAATTTACTTACAGAAGCTCACTAGCTTATCAGTGTATCTTTGTGGGCCTTTTAAAGTCTTTTAGTTTTTAACATTATAGTAATAAATGTGTGTGTGTGTCAATGTATTTAAATATGTAACATGTCGTGGTTTGTTGATTATGTAAAATAAAGGCTGTTATCCCAATATACATGTACATGTATTTCTCACTGCTTTACAACTACAACTGTATCTTAACTGATCTTGCACCTTGACCTTGACTGAAAGGGATTGCTGCGTGGGTCGCTTGGGTCTTCACTAATTTGGGTCTTGTTACTCCTAATTTTCACCTAAATAGTCTTGAGCTTTCATTTTGAATTTGTAAGTGGGGATTTGGGCTATATTTTTATTGCTGGCCACTATAAATTGTGTGTCCCAATCGATCAATCTTTCCTAACAATATTTCATTCACATTTACACTTTGGGAGCTCTTAATGGATGGGCTGGAACAGTAATGAATTATGCCCCGTCAAAATGCTTTAAGCAGAGTTCCCACCCCTATGGATAGGTCCATAACAACAAAGGTGTAGATGTAACTTGTATGTAGCAGATGCCATCGTAATGGGGGTCAGTAGTTAGCTACTAGTATGAGCATACATTGATGAGTGGAACTGCCCAAATATTATTCATTCATGGGTTCATTAATAAATTATCATGTTTGATGGGGTTTTATTCATTTTTCCTCTAATCTTATCCATAAGCACACAATCCCTCTTGGTTTGGGATTTCCTCCTGGGGTAGTGGTGGAGCCCTCTCAGAGAGGGTCTTGTTTAAAGACACTATCTGGGAGACCCCCTCCCAAGTGTGCAGTCCCATGGTCCAGAAAAGAGAGCAGGGCCCTTATTGGTATGTAATTGGGGAGTATGAGCCAGATTTATCTTGGGGTTAAATTGGTAAATCTGGGAGCTAACATGTATATATTATTTTCTGCGTATTTAGTTTAATGTCTGATATGTGCCTGTTATTGTAATATTTTGAAGATAAATTAAATTAATTCTCTATGTTGAAAAAGCTTAAATTTAGACTGGTAAATTAAGATCGTAATTTCTAAAAGTATCCACTTCATTTAATTTTTGTAAATTTGCCAATAAGTGGATTACTGTTTTTCTGACAAAAGCTCAAATCTAACCTTAATTGTAAATGTCTAAATATTAGTAAGGATAATTTCTTAAATTCTAAAATATTCTGAACAGTTTAATTTTAATTATTCTGGTGCTAAAATTGTGTGTCAAGTGTTTTTTTCAGCCATTAAAACAGGAGTTTGGTAAAACTTAAATAACTAAGCTTTGTGTGCCTCTTGTTAAAACTAATACATCCTTTTTATAATAATATATGCTTGGTTAATTTCATTTCTGCTGTGTGTAATCTTATTATTTCCTCTGTGAAACTTGCCCTCTTGATTTCAACTGCTCCACTACTGGCTGTCTAATAATTATTTTTCCTCCTTTGCAACTTGTGTGACATTAGTCTTTCCGGTGGCTCCTTTAGTATTACAGTAAATACTAAGTAAATTCCTATATTAACTGTTTGTGTTTTATGGTTAATTACTGTTGTTACTAATTGTCTCATTCTGTATCCCTAGCCTAGCTCTAGGCTCTAAATTTTAAATAGTTTATGCTGAATTTTATGCTTCATAATCCTCTGGTCCAAAACTTTGATTGTTGTCTACTGTGTTTATACTTGTATCTTATACTCTTAACTGTTTAGCCCTTCGAAATTACATTCAAACTTTTCTAGAAAAGTATTCTTTAACTTAGAGTGACAGTCAGTTGCTCCCCCAAATTAGCCTTTCGTTGCATTTTTTTTAAATTTAAGCATACTTTTATTATTATTATTATTTTTTTTTTTTTACCCTCAGACCCTTGAAATAATATTTCAAGATTGGAAAGAGTATTTAAGCTATTTGAATCTTTATATGTATATATCAGTTACCATCACACATGACAGACCTAACAAATCTCAACTCACATGATGGAGAGAAAGAGAGAGATTCTGACATATACATATTTAAAGATTTTCTTTTAGTATGGCAAAAGACTGCTTTTTTACTTTAATTTATTTTTAATTACTTTTAAACACATAAGTGTGAAATAATTCACTGTGTTTGGTTTAGGGTATCATCATTTGGTTTCTTTGCATCATTTCATCATTTTTTCATTATTATTCTTATTTTTTTTTATTATTTTTTATTATTATTATTTATTTTTTTCCATTTGTTTAGTCTATTATATTATCATTATCACATTTCATTTTTACCATTAATATTAAATGCACAGTCTGTTTCATGTGAAGAATATAACTGACAAAAACAGATGACAAATCAAATTACATACATATTCCATTCAGAAATAACTCGATAAGTTTAACAATATCTATATAATTACATAACATATATGCATTAGCATATGCTTTTAGGCTTAACTTAACTCCATTTAAAAAGTTATACTTTGACACACAATTTTCATTATTGCTGTTGACCCATTCTTTAAAAACGCAATATTGAACTACAGCTAGTGCCCATTCAATATTTTTATTTTGACACCCCAGTATGTGAGCTTTCAGACTACATTCTATGTTAAGCATAGAGTAAATTCTCACCCACATAGCTTTCTTATATGGACACTGAAAAATCAGATGCTCTACTGTTTCTGTTTCTCCACACAGTTTGCACCTATCATCTGGTGCTTTCCCCCACTTGTACAGTTTTTTTCTACAGGGTAGTATATTACTTAAAAGTTTGTAGTTATACTCACATATTTTTTTGTCTGGGATACTTTTAACCTTTAAAACATATACCAGTGAGTAATTATAGTTTTGTATGTTAAGAAGTTTATTGTAGTAGTCCCAAGATTTTGGTGGTACTAACTGTTTTTGTATTATCTTGTGATAGTGATCTTTGGTAGATATAAAATCAAGTTCAACCTTTTTAACACTTTGTATCTGGCTGGTTGGATATAAAGAGAAGTTCTTCGTCAAGATTTTTCTTAGACCATATGTAATCTGATATAATTCACTTAAATAGTTTGCTTTGTTTGACAATTTATTGAAAAGGTATGAATTACATATTTTACCTTCAATAATCTTTAAGTTACTTACTGTAATAATCCCACTTTCAATCCATTTTGTAAAATACAGTATCTCATTGTTTTTATTTAAAATCTGCTTATTTCCCCAAATACAAATTTCTTTTATGTCAATATCATCAGTCTTAGCATCATGCTTAATATTTCCATGAATGTATCCCTCAATAACTTGCTTATAAAAAGTGGGAATATGCTTAAAACTCTTATACCTGCTAATGTTAGGCTCAGAAAGGAGATCAATAATTTCCAAAACATGGAGTTTTTTCAAAATACAGGTTGGAATATAAGCCCAAGTGTCATCCTTGTTTGCATTGCATAAACGCCTTACCCAGGAGGCTTTTAATGCATGGAAATAAGAGCCTACCTCAATCATTTTTAGGCCACCTTGATCAAAATTACCTATAAGTGTGTTTTTCTTAACTTTAGCAGTATTACCCCATACAAAATTGAAAAATATTTTACTTAGAGCTTTAACAATCCAATCTGGTGTATAGCAGTTTAATGCTACAAATGATACAAGAGGAAGCGCCAAGGCTTTAATGATCAAAATTTTGCCCAAAAGTGTGAGAGATCGTTCTCGCCACATTTTCAGCATACTTTCAATTTTATTTATTTTATCTGTCCAGTTCCTTTCAATACAATATTCTCTGTCATGCCCCACATAGATTCCTAAACTTTTAATGTTATCTATACATTCTAAGTTATCAACATTTTTATGTTTCCCTTTGAGTGTTCCTAATAACATAATTTTAGTTTTATCCAAGTTTAATTTTAACCCAGCTAACTTTCCAAATTGCTTCATTATACCCAACAGAGGGGCTATTTGATCAGTGTCTTCTAATATTATGACTGAATCATCTGCATATTGAGATATTTTGTATGTTTTTGAGCTACAGGGGTTTTTTATTTCAATTCCTTTTATTGCACTGTCATCTCTTAAAATGGTAGACATAATTTCAACTGCAAAAATAAAAAGCAGAGCTGACAAAGGACACCCTTGTCGGATTCCTCTTGACATATTAAAACTTTCAGATAGCCAGCCATTGTTTTTTATGACAGCCTCTGGTTCTGTATACAGAATTCTAACCCATTTTTGAAAAATTGGACCAAAATTGAATTTTTTTACCACTTTCTGAAGAAATTTCCATTCTAAACTGTCAAACGCTTTCTTAAAATCTAAAAATATTAATACCCCCTTTTTATCAAATTTGTTACAGTATTCAATCAGATCTTGTACAGTTCTAATGCTAAATCCTATGAATCTATCCTTAATATACCCAGTCTGGTCATTATTTATAACACTGGGCATAACTTTTTGTACTCGCATTGCTAGAACAAAAGCCAATATTTTATAATCTGTATTGGTCAAACTTATAGGCCTGTAGTTTTTTAACAAGCTTCTATCACCAGTTTTGAAGATTAATGAAATTACTGCCGTTTTTTGTGAATAAGTTAAGTTTTCCTTTTTGAAAATTTCTGAGTAAACTTCTATCAAAAAACTACTAATAACTGGCCAAAAGGTTTAGTAAAATTCAACTGGAATTCCATCTAGACCTGGTGATTTATTAGGTTTCATACATTTTTCAACAACATGCGTGCATTCCTTTAGACTAATTGGTTTATCACAGAGGTCCTTTTGATCTTCTGTTAGGTGATTTGCTAACTTGCATGTACTCAAATAATCATTGATTTTCTTCATGTTAGGATTTGTGGTTGTATATAATTTTTTATAGAATTCTGAACATTCTTTAAGAATTCCTCCACTGTCTGTGATGCATTTCCCTGCTATTTTCAACATCATGATTTTATTGTTTGTTTGTCTTTGTTTTTCTAATCTTAGAAAATAAGAAGTTGACTTTTCACCTTCTTCTATATATTTTGCACGGGATCTTATCTGTGCACCAACAGCTCTTTTGTTTAAGAGATTTAGCATTTATTTTCTTATATTTTCTCTTTTTGATTTAAAAAGTATATTTCCTGTTTTTTGTATTGCTTCATCTACTATTTCAATTTCATGTTCCATTTTACTTAATTCATCTTTTACTGCTTTAGCCTTTTGCTTCCCATATTGAATCGAGAATTCTTTTACCTTAACCTTAAACAGATCCCATATTACTGTTTTTCGTGTACCTTCAGTGGAACAATTTTGTATAAGTTGTTCAAATATTTTTGTGATCTGAGCACAATAATCTTTATTCTGTAAGAACGAAACATTGAGCTTCCAATAATTTGGACCAGGTAAATTTTCACTTGAATGTATTTTTAAAGTTACCCCCTTATGGTCCCCTACTGGTGCATTAGTTATCAAACTTTCCTCTGCAAGTGGCAATAAATTTTTTGATATAAAGATATAGTCAATTCTACTTTTGATGTTTGAGTTATTTGCACTTTCCCAGGTGTATTTAGTATTTTGTGGTTTTTATTTTTCCAAATATCAAAGAGCCGTAAGCAATTTACCAGTTTTATCAATTGACTTGAACAAGGATCATTCAACCCAGATTTTCTATCTTCTTTTGTTATTGCAGTATTAAAATCCCCTGTGAGTACTACATAGTGATTTTCTGAAATATGATTCTGAATCCAATGCTCTAGGCCTACAAAAAACTTTTTCTCTCTGAGGTATTATTGGGTGCATAAATATTAACAATACTGTAAATGTCATCACCACTTTTAAGTTTAGTTATAACCTTTCTTCCACTTTCATCAGAAAGGGTTTCTATAATGTTGCATGTTAGATGTTTTTTTATAATAATACATACACCCCTAGAGTGACATGAATCAGTGAATGAGTGCACTACTTGCCCTTCCCACATTCTATTAAATTTTTGTACAAAGTCTTGTGTGCAGTATGTTTCTTGCAGGCATACTATATCAAATTTCTTATCTAAAATCCATTGAAATAATGCTTTACGTTTATCTCTATTTCGTAAACCTCTTACATTTAAGGAAAGGATATTTAATTTTTCCATTTTCTTATTTTAACAAATTTTGCATTTTACATTCTAGAAAGACCAAATTAGCATTGGTAGAACTAGTTAGTTGCTATCTTTGCCTGTTTGTCTCTGAATGCTGTGTCATCTTTTTCAGGAGAGGATGAAGCTTGTCTCTTTGTTGTGAAGAAGTTTTTGATACTCATTTTGACCTCAGGTGTCAATCTTGCATTTTCTGCACCTTGATCCTTCTTTGCTGGAACGCTGGAAGATCTGATTGCTGCTGTTAGTTTTCTGTCATTTCTATGAAGCCTTTGTGTATTTGTTCCTGTTACAGGAGTTGCCTTAGTGGCATCATCTTCTTGTTTGGCTGTGGATATGACCTGCTGACTTTCTACAGTTGGGCACTGTGACTCTTTGTAAAGGAAAACACTTTCATTTTGAGAAATGTCTTGTTCATTCAATGGACTGTTTGATGATGCCATCAGATTCTTGGAAACTAATTCTGATGACAGTTGATATGCACTGCGTAGTTCCATCATGATCTTGCCCAGTTCATTCAATCCTGGATAGTTCCCTGGTCTCGTGTTAATGGTTGCTTCTGGTGACAGCCCACTGGCAAAGAAAAGGTCTCCAGTTGCTTCTACTAATAGTTTATTTCCTGTTTCCATCAGAGCATTACAGAATGCTTCACACGAGTCCATTTTTATCTTGATCAGCTCAGTCATTATGTCCAGCTTAATAATATCCCAGGCTTCACTTTCTGGAATCTCCTTTGAAATCAGTTTGGCATCCTTTGCCGTTTTGCCATATATATCTTCTTCGCTGATTCATCATACCCTGACACTTGTGCCTTCGTGTATTGATAGACGTGCTCTACACTCCTGTGTAGTTTGCCTTGGAAGTCAATTTCACAGTGATAGAAGTTGGAGAAGATTGAGGGTGATCTAAAAGCAATGGTGCAGTCCCTGTAATCTGGCTCATAGTAGGGGCACTCTTCTGTCAACTCTTTGTGTCCTTGTTGTCGACACACTTTGCATTGCCGTTCTACTTTCCTTTGACTTAAATGGTATAGTTTACACCTCAGGACTCCAATCCTTGCTGACTTGGGTAATGGGTCTTTCAAAGGAGCCTTTACATAACAGAACCTGTCCCCATTCTTGAAGTCTGACCATCCACCCGTAGGCTTCCTGGCTCTGCTAAACTTCACATCACCGACAATTTCATATCCTGGAAATGAAGTTATGAGGTTGTACACATCTTCATTCTCCACAGACAAAGGCAGATCTTGTATGGTGATCTTCTCGGTTTGGCCACGATTCTGTCTTCTCATCCCAAATGGATTCTGGTCATACATACACACAGTCCTGTTTCGTATACTAAGATTTCTGGATAGAAGAGTTGCTCTAGCTTCTGGGGTGCTAACATAGAGCTTCCACAATCCTCCGACCTTCTGGGCCCCTTCAATCAAGCTTCCATCAATTCTGTTAGCTGCAGACATGCAGACTTCGTAACTACTGAGTTCATTTTCTCTTCTAACAGGTTCTGGCATAGCCTCTTTGTGCAGAAAGAACACAGGTTGCATTATTGCCATACTTTAGTACAATAATGTATAATTTGCTTGATAGTATTTAAACTTCTCAATTGGTGTTCTCAGATCAATACAAACATAATATTATATACAATAATTTGTAGTATACAACAATTTCAATGCTGTAGTAAGATGTTTGATTAATATGTTTGCTTTGATTATAATATTCACCATTCCCGTTCAAAATTATTAACCTTGTCTATTTTGCTTTGGTTATTATTATTATTATTATTTGGGGTTTAACGTCGCTTTCAACACTGTACAGGTCATATCACGACGGGTAGTTGGAAGGGCAGAGGAAACCAGTACATAGAGTTCGCTAGGGTTGTGTACTGTAAACTGCCGACCAACGGCAAGCAACTACCAGCTTTCCCACTTACGACCATGACGGGGATCGATCCCCGGCCGCAGAGGTGGTAGGCGAGAGTGTTACCACTCTGCCACCGTGGCCCCCTCTATTTTGCTTTGGCTCTATGTAATTATTTCTAGGTTATCATGTGTACCCTCAATAATTTTATCATGCTTTGTTTTTATGCCTGTGTTTTGTATTGGTTTGGAGTGTTATGTGTTACTACATTTGAACCTGTGGGTGTTGCGTGCACCTTGCATTTATGTTGTAGTTATTTACATGTCATGTGTATCCATGTTTTATGCTAAGTTTGGTTTCACAGGTACTGTTGTCCTGTCTGACAAAATCTATTCTTCCCCTTTTACTAAAAGTATCTCTCAAATAGGTCATTGTATATGCTCTTTAATGAAAGCCTTAACTTTGGTTTTCTGGTTCAGTAGCCTTTCTCAAAGCTCTTGTAAATTCTAATTATTTCTGGTTCGTAACTAAATTTATCCTTTCTCGGTCTCTAAATATCTTTACCTCTCAAATAACCTTTAACTTCAGACTTGTATGCATTTGGTGCTATCTTAATAAAATTTAAAAGTCCATTCTTCTCTCCAAATTAAATGACTTGTTAAATGTAGTCTTTCTCTTTTCAATAGTTTGTTTATACACACATTTTTACCTTGTTATTAATTTTTGTTGTCAATATATATCACGAATTTCAATATTTGTGTTTTACTTTGTTTACTTTATGCAGACTTGTATTAGGGTCTGAACTCTGACTTCACATGCTGAAACTTTGTCATGTTGATCTTGTCTCCATGAGACCTTTGCAGAGCCAATTAGGAACTTGACTGATAACTTGCCTGGATTGGACTTCACACCCGCATAAATATATTGCTCCTTACTGATAATAAATGGTCATATCAGGATGGTAGATGGTAACATCAACAGCACAAAGGCCATACTGAGATCAGTAATAAGCACCTGATTGAGAGGTGAAACTGAGAAATGGCATCTTTAAACAATAATCCTAATACTTTAAACAATAATCCTAATACTTTTAAGTAAAAATGAGTAACACCTTGAGATTCTTGGTCCCTAGAGCACACAGATCACAATAAGTAATCTTATTCACCTTCTCTTACTCTACAGTTTTGGTCACAATACCAAAGGATTAGTGTTGGGGAAACAATTTTATAGGTTGGTCAACCCCAATAAAGTTCTGGTGGCAGCATAGGTAAATCGGGATTATAGTTGGATTTTATAAGTTTTGAGATAAGTAAATTGGTAAAACAAGGCAATTTTGACAGGTTACCAGGAATTTTCAGGGTTCAGGGAAAAAACCAGGACACAACCCCTCTCTCGCTGGGGATTAAGCTGGTGAGATCTGGCCCCCTTTTTGTAAACAATCTAAAGAGATATGGGTTCGAATCTGTACATCAATCAATCAATCAGTTGAAAGCGGGGCACCTCCAGTCTGTAGAGTGCCGGGGTGCTGTCAGCCTCTTTGCCTGCCAGTGGTTGTACCCTCTGGGTCTGGGATGTGTCACCCCAGTGGTTAAGGGGCGGCTGGTACGTGGTAAAAATCACCCCTTTATGTAGGTTATGGTGGCAAGGGTGGGCCCTGGTCCACAAGGCACCCTTATAAGATGGACCCCTGTCCACAAGGCACCCATTTAAGGGGAATATCTGACTTTTATGGGATCACTGCACAAAAGGTGCCCGTGCAAGGTGGCTCTGTGGGTCCTTTGGAATCCGGCGATTAGACTGGGGACTTAACCCTTTAGGGAGTTTACCGGGGGTATTTGGGGTATTTGGGGTCCTTTTTGACAATATATTTATATGATAGGCATTTAAAGCACTGGATTCTCACTATTGCGGTTGTAGGTTTGAATCTATGTGGCATTCACTCATGGCCCATGTTGATATGACCTTTGCTGCTGTGCAGTCACACTGCATGGTATGAACATAGACAGCACTATTAGAACATCCCAAAAGCCAAAGCAAAATCTTTTTACGATTGTTCACTCCAGACCAAGGTATATTTTCTAAATTTTTGTTGGTTTAACACAAATTTAAGATGCACTTAATCTATTTCAAACCCCAACTTTAGTGCATCATTTGATCTTTTCTCATTCTTGATCAATACAATTACAAAGAAAAAATACTAAAGCTTTTATAAACTGTACATATATATATGTGTGTGTGTCTACTAACAAAGAAACAAAGAAATGAACAAAGAAACTAATGAGTATTAGTTTTCGTCAAAGTGTAGCCTCAAAACATAATTAGCTCATGACAAAGGCATAATATCAAGAATGCAAATTACTCGCAGCACAAATCTGGTTTCTAAAATTAAAGTCTGCCAAAATGCTGAAATTGACAAATAAAATGTAACCAACATTTGTTGTTTTGTGTTATAAAATTTAACCGCCAAACCGTTGCTGTACACTAAGGCCACCTTAACTTTAACTTAAGCTCACTATTCATTCTTAAAGGTTATTGGTTTATTCCTCGTTTAAAATCATTGTTATGTAATTCTATGTAGCTATCTAACTCAGTCAAGGTGACCTTAATGTCACATTAGTAAGATTGTTGTTTGTAAATAACCAATAGAATATTAACATAGAAATAAAACTAACTTTACCAAACATAGTTTTGGCATGCAATATATATACTTCAAGTTAAGGGCACTGTGCTTTATAAAATTTTACTGCAAAGGAAAATGAACTGTTAAACCTAATATCACAACCAGAGGATGTAATCAGTGACATTAAAGCATAATATGGTTTTGATTTGTAAATATACGTTATATAGAGATAACTAATTTCCGCTTTTAAAGATAAAATAAAGAACTGTTTTATCATCTCATGTGAAATATTTTAAAGATATACTTCACAAGGGTTACTTCACTTCATCTAGTGTGTAATGTTTTATCACAGACAAACTGTTTAACAAGGCATTTAATCAAAATGACTAATTGTCTAAGGTACTCATTATTGATAGATGTAACTTACACACTATTAATATATCAATTGTTGGAAAACAATTATTGCACTGTAACATACTGATACAAAGCCTTTATATATGGTCAAAGATTGCCTATTTTATTTTAAGTTATATCTATTTTACACATTTAATGAAGCATATATTTAAGACCATATATATTGGACATTTTATTTATGCTTATACATTGGAAAAATTATTGTGGACAGAAATTCAAATGTTTTACTGAGTAGGATGTTGTACTAACTGACAAAGAGTATTCACTGAAATAACTGCCTACTGTGAAATCAAGTATCAAGTATGCCTATTAAACGCGAAAGGTTTGAGTTCCAGAAACAAAATCCTGTTTAATTGCACTTTTGGCATATTAAGAAAGAACATCCAGCAGATTGTCTACGGGAATATATTAACCAGACTGGCTATTAATGGATGTATGTCATCTGTGTAACAGTAAAATCCTCTTTAAACCATTTTTTACCCCGAAGTGCTACCGATTTAATATGTATGTTAATTATGTGGTACTTATTGTGTTTTTGTTAGGATGTTCATTTTTGTATCACAATAAACATATGAATGAGTGAGGTGTGACATGTTTATACACTTCTTAACTTTAGACTTTAAGGCTAAGATCAAAATTCAAAGCTGCACACTTATAGGTAAGAAGCAATTGAAAAGTTTTAACCACATAAGTCCCCAGAATAGGTTTATATACAGCATGTGTGGTACATAGCCATCTTACAGATGTGGTTTGTGCATATGGTCTGGATATACATATCCCATTCATGCACATATTTTAAGGGTGGACTTTTCTGGAATTGACAGCACGATCCCCCTCTATGGCCATCCACCATGCATTTAGATATAGATGCTGCGATTTCTGCTGGAGACTTTCATTGGTGACAGGCTGTAAAAATTTTTGACTTGCATTTTGTATTTGCTACTGACAGAAAGACAGACCCTTATGATTAGTTAACATACTTTGTGAACAGAAGATGAGAGTGTATGGTCCTCAATTGAGAATTAACAGCCATACTTTTTGTGTCGCATAATCATTTTAAGTACAGGTTTATCAGGAGTTACATCGTTATAAGTGAGAGACTGCTACAAATGCTAGCTTATTTTATGAGATGTTATTAAGGTCTTATAACTTTCATTGAAGGTACAGAACGAGTGAAGGACTTTCCATTGGCTACCCTTGCTACTAACCTTTTTGTATTTGTGACTGTTTATACACAGCTGGAGATTGGTCATGGAGATTTGTTTGTTACACTACTGAAAGTTTAAATTATCCTCTGCAATAGGAGGCACGAAACCTTCGCATACAAACAGTTGAAGGAGAGACTTACACTTATACTTGAGACATATACTTTGCAGGGAAGCACAAAGCCTATGTACAGCAATGTAAGATACAATTCAAGAGCCAGCTAACCATATATTGGAAACTCATTCATTCAAACTCGGGGGATGGGGCCAAGAAAACCACCAAACATTAGCTTTAGCTGCTGCAACAAATGAGCATGACAACAAACCACCTTCCCCAGTTGCCAGAACCCAGAAAACCTGGGCAGGTGTTACCATGTTGATGAAAGTTAAATAACCTTTTAAGATATATGAGACTTGATGTAAATACAATGGCTTGGAAATCAAACTTATAGAATATCAAAGTAGGTGTACATTATTTTTAATTACCTCAGGGATTGGTCAGAGAGTCCCTCATCCAAAAATTTCCAACCAAAATTTGTGAAAATTCGATCTCCCCTACCGACACAATCAAGATCCTATGTGTTACCTTTGACTCAGGAAACACCTTACCAGCCACATAACCAAGGTTTGCTGTGGCTCAGTGTGGAGACTGCATCCTTGCTTGCAAACTCAGTGATCATCAGTCGACTTGATTACTGTAAATCCTTACTCTATGGCGCAAGTAAACATATTTTTGACTAAACTCCAAAAGATTGAAAATTACCTTTGTAGAATTGATCAAATTATCCCAACCTACATACCTGTCATCCTTGATAGATAAAATAAGATCCACTCTGCAGTCATCATCACCAGCCTCAGTCTCCAGACCCAATCCTAATCCATGTGCCTCTGGAAGACTAACTCATAATTCTAATGAATTCATCATCCAAATCCTGCGAATTGATGTGACCCTATTCCTACTTTACTGGTCGAGGAGTGTGCCGATATTGTCATAACCACCATCACTGGTATTGTTAATTTTTCAATCACAGAAGGCAGTTTCCCCTTTCTCAAGAAGCTGAGCCTTGATAGAAATATTCTTAAAAACTACAGGCTGGCATCAAATCTTAGTTTCATATCAGAACTTATTGAGAAAGTTGTGGCAACGTAGTTGAATGAATTCATCTCGCATGAAGGAATCTTAAATGTCAACCAGTCTACATACAGGAGTTTCCACTCCACTGAAACTGCATTGTTGAAAATTCAAAATGACATCTCTCTCTCAGTGGACTCGTGAAAGGCAGTGGCCTCCATTGCTTTTGATGCCACTGATCACTTCCTCTTATATGATTGCTTGCATGACTGGTTCAGTTTAGATTGTACTGCACTGTTGTGGATCAAATCTTACCTTTCAAACAGTAAGCAAAAAAATTATAATAGGTGATAGTTTTTCTGAGGCTTTAAATCTCTCTTTCCCAGGCTCTTGCTAGGTCCTCTCCTTTTCACTCTCTACACTAGTCCCCTCAGTCAAGTCATTTCCAAATTCAATGTCACTCACCACTTGCATGCTGATGACACCCAGGTCTATTTGGCAGTCAACTCCAGGAAACGTTGATTCTAGTATGGAAGATTTGACAGTGTCGCAAGTCAGTACAGGAGTGAATGGATGGTGTTAAGCTAAAACTTAACCTGGAAAAACAGAATCTATCATCATAAGTACCAAACCCATTAGAGAGTCACTTGCACCAAATTTTCCTGTCTGACTCCTACAAAACAATATCTCTCCATTAGTGGAAGTAAAAAATCTGGGTGTTATCTTTGACTCAGACAACTCCTTTGACAATCATATTTTCAAGGTTTACTGGGCTAGTTACTATCATCTTTGAGATTTGTGATGCATTCGCAAATTCTAATGTTGATACTGCAATACTTGTGGTCAGTAGTCGTTTGGACTACTGTAACTCTTTACTTATAATTTTTGACAGTTTTATGTACCTTTGCAGAACAGACATTATTTTTCTGATCAAGATGCAGCCATCATAGTGAAATTGTCAAAAACTTATAAAAAACACGAAAAAACTTTGAAAAACATGCTTGAGGTTACTGCCTCCCATGGGATGACCCTTTATTCATGTACAGTAGGTTTGCTACTTCTTCTGTGCTTACAGATTCGATTGCACAAAAGCATTTACAGGATGTCTCTAGTAAACAGCAATTGCAAAAAGGCCTGACTTTTCGTGATTTTTACGCATGGTGGGAATACCTCGGCTTATAATCATGAGGCCTCTGTTCAAGATATTCAACAACAAAGTACATGGTCCTCTCAGTGTGTGTGGAGGTATATCAAAACTGCGCCTTCTGCTACTTCTGTTGTTTCACACATTTTCTTTTCACATCTTATTATTTGACTACCTCTCTATTGGGGATTGGTGCTACTTTATTGCAGTTTATTTACCGCCTTCTGAATTAATTATGACCTTTTATTAGTATTTGACTTCTGACCTTGTTGATTATTTAGGGTCACTTCCTCTGTAGTTAGCGGTGTATTGTGGGAGTTGTTTACAATTAACAGGCAGTAACAGTACCTGCAGTATTAGCATTGGTTCTTACTGGAATTTTACTATGGGACTGAGTTACACTTAGAACTAATAACTTACATCTCCCCTTTGATTTTATGATGTCGCATATGGACTCAGGTTCGAGCTGTACTTATAGTTTACCTGACAGCTGATGTGTTACTATGCCAAATGTGGATCTGCTGTTATTGGTGTCACACTGGAGCTGTTACATAGGACTGAGTTACATGTATAAGCAGTAACTGACGTCTATTTTTTCTACAGGAAATCACATTTGGATTCGGGACTGAGCTGTACTTATAATTTACCTGACAGCAGACGTCTTATCACATGTTAAATCTGGATCTGGTGTTATGGATCTAGCTTGTGTGGCTGTTTTCATGGCTGAGCTGTTGTTTAAGTTTACCTTACAGCTGGTGTCTGGTGTGTTTAGGAGTCTGGATCAGGACTGGGCTGTACTTAGAGTTTATGTGACAGCTGACGTCTGTGGAGTGTCCTCATCAGTGTTATCTGATATTTTTATAGGCTCATCTCATAAGGAATTCTGGACTGGGCCATTGTATATAAGTCTGATATCAAAATTTGTTGCTTTATGCAGCATTTTGTTGCTCAACTGAGCTAAAGTTATAGCTGACACCGAGGGTGTTAATTTTCATGCATTTTTAAATATTACAATAAGCTCAGTTATATATTCATTATATGTACGCATTATGATTATTTTTTTATTATTTTGATGCTGTTGTTTTGCCTGCTCAATAATGATTATGAGGTACTATTAAATTTGCCCATATTAGCTTGTTATTTAGGAGACATGGTTGATGTTTATGTTGCTATCATGTTAACAATTCAGTGTTATGTTTTAGTTGTAACTTTTAGTAAAGGTGGTTAATAGTTTAACTCTTCTTTGCTTTATGAGAGTAATGCATTATTCTTTATTGGCACGGTTACTTGTAACTATAGTGTTGCCAGTGTATTGCAGTTTATTTACTCCCCTCTGGGGTTTAATTATGACCTTTTATTAATATTTTACCTCTGCCCTTGTGAATTATTTGGGGTCACATCCTCTGTAGTTAGAGGTGTATTGTGGGAATTGTTTACAATTAACAGGCAGTAACTTATATTATGGCCCTCTGTGCCGGCCTGCAGTATTATGATAGATTATGTCAGTAATATTATTTAGATTTATACATTTGAATAACGTATTGAAGTTGTTTGCAGTTAACAGATAGTAAGTTATATTATGGCCCTCCGGGTTGGGCTGTTGTTACTCATGCAATTATGGTAAATCTTATTAGCATATGACATACTTTTATATATTTTTAAAACATATGTTAGCTATGATTGATTGTGTAACATTGTTTATGATGTGTGAAGAATGTTATAATAATAAAATTTCAAATCCCTTTGATTCTTTGTTGTCCATAGGGACTGATGGATTATTAAACTGAAAATATCACATTTCTTAAAATTAAGATATTAAACAGCAATAGCCACAGAACAACCACCACAATGTTCAGTACTATTTTTAGAATGTTGATATATAGCATAAATACGGTGTCCTATAATTATTTACTTATGTCACTTGTCAATATTTTTGGTTATTATTTGTCATAACACTAATCTTCAGTTATCCCCTATACCAAGCACATCAGACAGCAAGCCTTGCTTCTGTCTTTCACAATGTCCTCACAAGAATTTGTCATGGCTTTCAGCCAATCCAGAAAAAAATAACTAAAGTCAACAAAACATTTGGATCACATCACGTGACCAAAACTACAGCATGCTTTCCAAGACAGAGGCTAGGATTTTAGAGGTCGGAGTTTGGAGTATAAAAGCCAGCAACAAGCAAGAGGGTTTTCATTGTCATGTGAGATATTGCCAGAAGCACATAACCCTCTGTATATTTGAAAATAATGCAATCTTGTCATTGAAAATTTTCTATATTTAAGTGGCTTTTTTGGTCATAATCTGAAGCAGAAATACTTCAATTTATTTTCTTATATATTGTTAAAGTAAAAACCTCAAAACCATAATTAAAATAACAAAAATGTCAATGTTGTCGTTTGGTTACGCGATGAGATCCAGATATTTAGCATTGACCTAGTTTTGATTCGTTGATTGGTCGACACTTGATCATTTTTTCCAAGAAATTCATCAAATCTGGAATGGTAATACCAACTGCAAGTCTGGTCAGGTGATTTTGTACATGTTTCCAGTCTTGCCGGTTTGTCAGTAGTGATTGTCGTTGCCTGATATGGCTTGTCTGTTAGGGTTTATGGCTTGTCCAGGTAATTTCCTGTCTTGTTGTGGAGAAAAGTGCCCCAACCTCAAGTCAGCTCAGGATCTTGGTGCAGACAAGCCGGAATGCACTACGTCCTACCAGGGAGATGAAACCTACCCAGATTTTTCGTGCCCTTCACCTACCCAGATTTTTCGTGCCCTTCTTTCTCGATTTTCGTCACCGACTCCCAACTTTTGTTACTGACCTTAGAGTCATAGAGACAGGTCGAATCCAGTCAAAAAAGCTAAAGGCCCCCATCCATCCATCCATTTACTGAGTAGACTACTTACACATGTAACACACAAGTTTTTCCTGTCTGTCTGCGCCCCCCCCCCCCCCAAATGCTCACATGAAGGTGTTAGCATCTACAGGAACTAGCTTAAAATGTCACAAGGGTTGCGGCATTCAACGTAGTATGTGATAAATACAACTCATGCTATGATTATTTAACATGATATTTTACCAAAGGGGAATGTTTTGCATTACTGAAATAACTGTGTGTCTTTCCTATAACTTAATTACTAATTCTTTTGTTTCCGATTTTCATAACATGTCTAATTTTCCAAGACACTGCTCATACCCATATGTTTAAGGTAGTCAGTAAAGTATAACAAAAGCTTTTTAATATGTTGTCATAATTGTAGTTTTCTTTCTAGTATTGATTTCATACTTTATCTTTCCTTATAAGAAACGTTCAATAAATTTTGTCTGGGAAATACATTCGTTGATCTGAAAAAATGCTTAAGTCAGTGTTTGGTAATATTTTAATTCACCAATTCTTGCGGGATGTGCATAGAATATGATACAGACACGTGTGTGATTCATAAGTTAAGAAAACTAAGATTACCGGTATATTTTAACATGTTATTCCACAAATCATATAAGGCTGTATGACAACAGGTAGCTAAAGATGTGTGGGAAAGCAGTGCATACCCACTGGCCATTGTCAAGCAACTAGCAACTTTTTAGCTTATTGTCAAGATTCAGAGGTGGTAGCCAAGTGTGTTATGGCTTCCTCTCTGTGCTCCCCATAAGATGGTCAAAGTACACCATGAAGAAATAAAAGTACTGTCATCTTCCATGTTTGACCATGAGTAACTAACTATGTAGCTGTAGACACCGAGCGAAAAATATGTGGGTTGTCAAAATGTTACTGGATAAGACTAACACACCAAACAGGCTAGGGTTTGCGAATCTATCCGCATTTTTAATGTCATCAGGTTCATGAAATTTTGGCCCAGTTCTGACAATGTAGAAACAGGGAAAGTATGACAGTTGTGCTTCTGTGGTCTCTTTGGTAACACACCCATATAGGGACACAGAGGATGTAGGTTTGATCCAAGCTAAAGACAGATACATAGTGGTTTGGATTACCACTTAAAATGATGGTCCTCTGTACTTGAGTCCTATCCCAAGTGGCAGGCTGAAGATCGCCAGGACATTGATGAATGGTTATCCATGAGACTATTTCTTTTAATCCGGAGAATATTAATCACTATAGAGCATTAGCTGTACTTGTGCAGTCGGAATTCATCAAATAGTGCTTTGAGTAATGTGTCAAAAAAGTTATTGTCTTGAGTAAAAATACACAACACACGTGATATAGCCCAAACATAATAAGCATAGTGATGAATTATCTGCCCTCACTGGGCCAGGCTGGGTTTCCTCATAGTAAAGAAATGCCAGTGTCTCTTAATATAGAGAAAAACTACACTATTTCCGGACTTTATGTATTTTATTTGGGGACAAAGGCACGCATTCATGGCATGTTTCAACAGTGGGCTATTAGGGGAAAGCAGCATTTATATTAAGAATTATCTTTTAAATTGTACGCCACATCACCTTGACAGAAAAGGTCTTTTGCTTGAAGAAGTAAAACGCAGAGCTTAATTTTGGTGGCAAATCATTGTCTGTCGTGGCAGAAAAGTTGACTTCCAGAATACATAACAACCCTTGAAACTGTCGTTTGTTTCAAAAGAATCATTAAAAATATTCTTATTTGAAGAACCTTTGATAGATGTAATTGAGACATGATCCTGCACATACAACACCTTTTCATATGTACAACAGACGCTCTATAAGACTGCAAAATAATATTGCATTCTGCAATATCAGTTTACTGAATTGACTGAGATAAAAGTGACTCTGCTAATATTCTTTTGAATATGTTTCATGTCAAAAGTTCTAACAGATTTTCATATGATGACATGTTTTCTGCCATATATATATGTCACTCGATATAAAGCTGTAAAAACATATGCCATATGTGAGGTACTCTCCTTCAGTCAGTCAAAAAGCAACAGTAAGCAGTGATTGT
The DNA here is from genome assembly GCA_964017235.1 of Sabellastarte sp. h YS-2021. Classification (NCBI taxonomy): domain Eukaryota; kingdom Metazoa; phylum Annelida; class Polychaeta; order Sabellida; family Sabellidae; genus Sabellastarte; species Sabellastarte sp. h YS-2021. The sequence goes on from OZ024932.1 coordinate 39,796,958, forward strand.
ATATAGACACGTCATCTTTATCCTATGAATTTAGATATTACAGAAACAAAACCTTCAACAGATGTAAATGATTAGATGTTAACCTAAAATATAAAAATAGGTCACATGTAAATATGTTTGGACAATTACGCATCATTCTATACTCCCCCAGACATCAATTTTTCACCACCAAATTATAATGCAGGATACAATATGTTATGTCTCCTTCTGTCAAACAAGACCAGTATTTGCAAGTTAATTTAACATACTAAAGAGCCAATACACACTTTTAAATTTTGTTTATTTATGAAAATCAACAAAATCATTTCTGCCCAATAAGTAAGCAAATATCCAGAAAAATGATACCACTTGAATATATTTGATCAGAATCACAGTGAATCACAGTGGGGGCTAAGACATTTTTAATTCTGCCAATACTGTATTGCACCTTTCTTGATTGATTATCCGTCAGCATCTCGGACAATTTTAGCATATGGGAGCTACTTAAAACTTTTGTCCTACTCTTCTGGGTTTTATAATATTGTTGATAAAATATTGCCCTCCATAGAACATATGCTGTGAATTACAGATGCAACATATTTTCCATAATAACGGAAATACGTTTGAGAAACCATATTAAAAGCTAGGGGGTGAAGTTAACTGACGTCAGTTAACTTTCAAGAGGGGATCAAAGTTTTGTGGAATATTTGTGATGATAGATATTATTTAGAATACACTGTCATAAAATATTTTAAGCACTAACTTTGGTGTAGCTGGTAGGAAAAGTCATAGCTATGGGTTGGACATCATGTGTTCTGGTGGCCATAAGTATGGCATCATTGCATATGACCATGGGTAAGTAAATTGATGAATATTGCATGATTACATTGGCTTGTCGGTAAGTAAGTGAAAAATGTAACATAAATACATAAATATTGCATCATTGCATTGAGTTTTGGGCAAATAAATTGATGACTATTACATCATGATATTTCCTTGTGGGTAGAAAAGTTGGTGAATATATCCATATGCTAGTAGATTTAAGGTAACAGGGGGAAAAGAAATCAATATATTTCTAATCTGGTACAATGTATTAATATTAACATCACACGTGACAACTGTAGTGGCAATGGAAAGTATCAGGCCAAAAAATGAACATCAATACATCAATACACTTGGTTAGTGGTGTGTCAAGTAAGACGTGTTACATCACAACATTGGTGGGTAAAGAAATTAATGTGTTGATAATGATAATGAAATCATGTGTAATGATCAAAATTGAGAGATTAATTTTATTACATATTATATAATATTGGTAACATGCTTTGCGGATGGCTAAGTTTGCTAAGAATTTTTGTCAATGCTATGCAAATATTATCTTTAGCTGGGAAATAATGTGTAATAATACAAAATTGCTATGTGTTCTTGTTTATATGCAAATCAGCTATACACTGACACCATACAGATTATAAATATACATTTAACAAATTTACAACCATCTAACTTATGGCAGCGTTTAATTTAACAACAACACAATTCTAATTTAGATAAATGTCTCGTTTAATGTGATGACCAATCAAGACAAAAAAAAAACAAAATCGTAATTATGGTATGAATGATACTGATTTATTTACTGAGTTAGAATTCATTGATTGCTTGATATTTGTGCAAAATTAAACCTGTTTACAGAACCAGCAACCTCAATAGACTCTCACAAAATTATAACTGAAAAAGGAAACTATCACAATGTTTGCCGGAATTTTATAACCGTTTTAGCCTGGCATAGGTTTTATTCATTGATGAAAAGTTAATTACTAGATTTTAATTTGAAAGTGTATTTTCTTCATACTAAATGACCATGTCTTTTAAAAGCGGTTTTGTCACACAATTTATTTTCTTTACATTAAGCTAACCAGTTAAATACCAAACCATTCAGACTGTAGGTACATTGGTGATAAATATAAATAAGTGTACTTGTGGTGATAAATCTAAGTGCAAACAAACAGAATATAGTTTATGATGAGAATGCTAATCATCCACTATAGTGCCATGTTCATACTTTTGTCCAGCATCTGAGTCTAGGTTGGGGAGGAAGATATATCTAATCTAATGTGGACTTTTATAGCGCTTAATCTCCATCACTGATGGACTCTAAGGCGCATCTAAACATATAAGATATAGGGATGATGTCGGACTCAGGTCACATGTCGAGTATCTAAACTTTGGTTATTTTGATAGATTATTACTTATTCTGATTTTAGGTAACCTGTTTAAGCCCCTCGTGAACAATATACCAGTGACAACTTTTGAGATGGGTGAAGGAAATGATGGTTTTGGAGATGCAACCGCCAAGGCATGGAGTGGTAAATCAGCTTGTTCCATGATTACAGCTATACGTATTGAATACTTTGAAATGTCAGGCATCAAGCATATCAGATGGTAAGTCGGGTTTCATCTTTAGGGGATCAAAAGGTATAGCTTGATATAAATGAAAAAAGACATTGCTGGACCGATTTGCATTTGATTAAAAAATTCGACTAGTTTTTGAGACACTTTAGTTTTTGTCTTACTTTTTTTACAGCTGTTACTTGCACAGCTGTTACTTGCATTATAAATATAAAATATGTGAATTCTTTTTTTTCGAGAATCAACACTTTTACCTGACGAATACCCACTGTTTTGGTTAAATATAATGACTCTTATTATAAATGTAAATAGGTAATGACATGGCCTGCCAATATAGTTATTACATTTTTTTTGAAAAAGAAGAAAGTGTTAATAAATTTTTATTTTAGGGATTTAAAGGACATAAAATACAGGAGAACAAAAGTTCGTGAAAAGTAAAGCACCAAATTTTGTGTTGCAACAGTATCAAACAATGTCATTCAACCCAGAAAGAAAATATTTGAAACTTGTCACTGGTTTTGACTGAGTCTCACATTTAGAACAAAATTCACTTGTTTGAAGTTTGTGCATCATTTTACCCTCCCCTGGTGTATTGGGCGATGTGCTAAAACACTAATTATGTAAACATGCTGTGATAAAATGTCAAAAGGTAAGAGCATTGCATATCCTCAACGGTGAATAAGCTGCTGGGGTATGATGCTTTGTCAATGGTAAGAGCATTGCAAATCTTCAGCAGTGAATAAACTGTTGGGGTATTATGCTTGATTGAAACACAAATGTTCTTTTCTAGCCAGAAGCAAGATTTTTTTTATACAACAATTCAAAACATTTTGTGTGAACACAATCTGTGCTTAACAGTCTTTATTAAAAAATCCCTTAGTGCTGGAGCAGGGAGCATGTTGGCGCAGTGGTAACACACTTGCCTGCCACCTCTGATGTCGCTGTTTCAAACTCCGGACCTTATGTGGGGAAATCGGTAGTTGCTTACCAATGGTCGGCAATTTACAGTAGAAAACCTTGGCCAACTGTATATACTAGTTTCCTCTGCCCACAAAACTACCCATCTTGATATAATCTATACAGTGTTGAAAGCGACGTAACCCCCCCCCCCCCCCCTAAAAAAAAAAATAAATAAAAAATAAATAAATAAATTTGGTTGGAGGTGTAAGTGAATTGAAATGATGCACATTCTCAGCAGTACAATCCTCCATCCAGAGTTAAGCAATGAATGAAATTATATTTTCTTTTCCCAACATCCTCAGACTTGAGATCTTGACTTTTCACAACTTTCTGGTTTGTTGTACTCAAGTATTCAGATAACTTTTCTACTCAGCCCTGCTGGCTGAATTAGAGAGACTGAAAATAACAAAAATGGTCAAATGTTATTTGAGTCTACACATTGTTTGGGGGAAAAATTGATACTGATCTTTTTCTGAGAGATTAGTGTAGAATTACGATTGGGTATTTTATAGTACAGTAAATTGTTCATATTTTAACCTTACATTTTGACATCAGTTTAAGATTTAATAAAATGTTAGGAACACAATAAAGTGCAATTGAATTATTAAAAGTTAAATGTCTTACACTCTTTTTACATTACTGTACACTACCCATATTTTGCAATACACTAGACCTTCAACAAAATTGTTTCTTGGGACTTCAGAGATTCTTCATCTTGTTTAACTTCATTGATTTTTACATTGACTGTTTATCACTATTTAAAATGGCTAAATTCGAATCATCTTTGTCACATTCGATTGATTACTTTCATAATTGAGTAAGTAATCCACATTTCTCTATGTGTTTTCCAAATCTCTTGAAATATCACTGTTATTTTTCAAATGTATTTTGGATAATGAACAGGTTTTGTCGTTCACTTTCACCAGATACGATTGCAAAAATGCAAATTATACACTTATTTGGCATAAACTATCATAAATATATCAGCAGAGCACAAAAAGTTCAATTAAAATAAACTGAACTTTTTCGGAACTGACACATTTTTATTTAGGGCTTATTGGTTTTATGGTTAAGTTTTCTTACCGTTACATTATGATCTCCCTTTACTACCTCCTTTATTAGTGTGTCCTTTGTAATCTTTTCCGGCAGCTGTATACCTTAGGCCTGGGAAAAGTTTTTCGTCAAGGTCAAATGATTAAGCAGAAATTTGTTGGAATAGACTGTTGGAAGCCATTGGACCATTTCAACAGTTTTGGAGAGTTTTGATACCAGGTAGCACTCAGCTAAAATTCATCTTAACACCCATATTGTCTCTTTATTTATTGTATTTAGAGCCTTAAAATATATTGGGATGCCATAGCAAACCATATACAGCGAGTCTAGAAAAACGGCCAGATTTACCCCCACCTATCCCTTGTGGGTCAAACTGGGGTCACAAAAGCACATACTTTGTGTTTTGACTTTTATCTCCTTTATTATTGATTTTAGATCTCTAGAGTGAATTGGGAGGTAATAGGAAAAATATGTTTAGAAAACCGGTCAGATTTACCCCCCTGCTTCCCCCATAAGTCAAACTGGAGATGTAAAATAACAGTTCTGTGTTTATTTCTTGTACCGCTTTCATTTCTTCCTTTATAGATTTAGTGCATATATTGTGAATAAATAAATAGATCATTATCTTAGAAAGTATCAGAATTTTAGCATTTTCTTGGATAAAGGTATTCAGCTTTTTTTCAGTTTCTTTCTCATTCCAAATTTTAGACGTCTATCTGCAGTCCTACTGGGCAATTTTTGCAGGATTTTCATCCATTTTCCACAGTTAGTAAAAATTCCACTCCTTTCAACTGCATTTAAATGGACATGTGCATTTGTTGGCAGAAATAAATTGTTCACCAATATTGTGTTCTGTGTGTTGTGAAGTTTTCAGAGCCCTAGCACTAGGTATAATATTACCTTGATACTGACCAGCTGAAGCTGGGGATTCTTCATTTTCGCAAGACATAAGATCTATTTCACTTAAATATGCTTGTGATATAGTTTGTAAGACACTGTTTAAGATATTTTTACCCAATTTTAGTTGTTTATAATAACATTAAAATCTATGCACAGACCATTTCTGGTCAATGAGGCCATAATTAAGTGATAGGTGAGTATCTCATTATCCCTGTATAGTATAACTGTAATCCATCTCCTAATTAAAGAAACTTTTCTTCTTGTTTATTTGCTTACACACAGATGGTGACCACCATTATATATGTTAATCACTGAAAGATCTGTTGTGTAGTGGTCATATATATGTGATATAGATAAATATGACATTTTCTTATTTTTCTTTCAAAATTAAAGCACACACATCAACATTTATTTAGAAATAAAAAATACAAAATTGTAAAAAAAATCAGTCACTTTGGATATAATCGCATTGTTTTAAAATATTTCACCCCTCTACTAATATATTTAAGGAATGGAAGAAAGATAAAGAGGTTTTTGCCTTACTATTTGAAAATGCACAGTCAACCATTTAAATACTTTACATGTTATATCTACCTCTCACAATATTTTGACTGATAGGTAAAATATCAACTTGAGCAAAAAGTTGTAACAGAAAAAGACAAATTTCTACTAACTAGTTTACTTCAATTCACAAACAAAGTAATAATTACAGTCAACTGAGATACACTTAATAGTTCATACAATAATACAACAATAAAACCAATCAGATCTGGCCACAGTCCTATCCACTTATTTAACGATTAAACAAGTTTGTCCAGAGATCTTTGCTAAAGATCATAGAAAGTTCTAGAAAGAATGTAAACAATACAGCCAGCCAAAGGTTCTGGAAAGAAAAGCGAACATATGAACACATTTCCAAGAAAAGAAATACAGCAGAACCTCGATTATCCAGACTCAATGGGACACACACAGCCAGGGTGGATAATTGAGGGGTACGAATGGATAACATGGAGTCACTTTCAGCTGAAAACTTGGGTAGTGTGGCTATAATCGGTGAATTATAACTTTTAGCACAAAAATGGGGATAGGGCATAATATCAAAGTGTAATTTGGTAACTAACCAGTTTTACAGTGTTTTCATTACTTCCTTGTCTATTGAAGACATTAACGACACTTTGAAGTAACTTTATTCAACATGTATTACACGGACTGTAGCTGGGTATGTTTGGTTGGTACATGCATTGTTAACATTTAAATTTTGATAAACGTCTTCAATTGTCAATTGAAAAACTCCGGGAGATTATTTATCAAGATTCTACTGTATTACACAATTTGTTCTGTGTGTGCTTGAGGGGTGTGGGGTATAGGGATATAATCGTTTTACACTGTTGGACTTTAGATGATTCCCCATTGCTCTCATCCTGTTTCATGTTACACTTGTATTTATTTTGAATGTTTACAAAAGGCGCAGGATTACCAGAAGCAGATAAAGTATTTACCAAGCGGGGAGGGGGGGCGTCTACTGTCGGGCATTGAGGAGGGAGGGAGTATGGCCATTTTCAATAAGGCATCTGCGAACAACCATCAACTTATAAAGAAAAGCCTCAGTACCAGATCCCAACCATGACCTCAGAGGGTGCAGTCCAGTGTGCTATCCATTATACCCCTTGTTCTTCAGGTGATCTGACATTTTTTTTGGTTCAGCAGAAAACGGAATGCCAAGACGTCCAAGCTATATGTGAAAACTGTTATACACTGTCTGAGCCTTTGTTCTTTTCAGTATTGGGTTCACCTATGGGGATCTGGAGAACAGTTGCCCAGCTGGAGGTAGCAGTACAGCCCATAAAGTGGACGATCTCATTCTTGCTAACAACGAGTTCATTACTTTAGTCAGTGGAGATTTTGGATATGATATTGAATCTGTGAGTAACTGTAAGATGATTTTTCAAATTAGTTTAAAAGTTTAAAGCTCAAATGGTAAGGGTTTAAATGGCATGTAGAATCTTAAATTTATGCTTGGTACATGTATTCTGTCAGTAATTAGTACTGATTGAAGGTGACAGTGGAACATATTAGAGGGAAAAGATAAAAAAGTGATTAAGTGGTGAATGTGACTCAGCTTTCTTTAAAATATATTTCGGTAATGGGTAAAACATTTTGAATGGACATCTACAACATATTTCTTTTCATCCGGTAATGTTACAAAACCAGATTTGACACTCTATAGATATGCGAACAGGACCTCATTAATATGAATAGCAGGTGTTTCTAGTATGATTTTAGATTGACTGAAAAAGCCCTTTTAAAAAGGTTACTTGCACTTTCATTATATGTCTCAGTTTACAATGCATTATGATACACTGTCTTTTAAACTGCAGAGAATTGTGAAAGAGATAAAACTCGGTCCAAAAATAGGAAAGTTGTCATCTTTTTTTTCTGGTGTCCTATCTTGTATGCTGGTGGTAGTAACCAATAAAAATTGAAGAATTGTTCAAAATCAAAACGGTTTTGTATCATGATGCTACAAACGCACAAGGTATGTCACATGAGTTTGGATCATAATGACTTCTATTGTCCTCAGTGCATGGAGGGCTAAAATCTACATTTCCATATACACGATTTGCAGTCATCGGTGATCTTTGGTGTGGGTGAATTGTTGTTAATTCCTTTGTTCCAACTCAGTCTAGTGAGAGACAGATGATAAGTTCTCCAACTTTATCCATTTTCCAAAACAAACTCATAAGTCCAATATCTACCCCCTACTTATACTGTTTAGAAATTTTATGACTTTAAAATTGAATTTAAAAGCACCAGCCAGTGTGTGCTCATGTCTAGAACTCTAAGCTTCTGGGGAACGCCATTCCTTTTAATGGCTGCTTGAATTATCCAATAGTGAGTAATTTCATGAAATCTGTAGGCTCTGCCTACTCAGTGATTGATAGGAGTAACAAAGCTCCGATATCCGATATATATATATTTAAATCAGTCATATTTCTTAGGAAAGTGTGATATTACATAATGTATTTTTAACAACACGGAACCTCAATACTAAATCAAGCTACATATTCTCTATCTCTAATCACACCTCACCATTGGATAAAAGGAAAAACTGTTTTTGTGTTCATTAGGAAACTAGAAATTGTTTGCAAAACAGTTATTTTATGTATTTAAAACAGACAAATTCAAGGTCAGTTCTTCAGCGATGTACAGTCTATTGGTTAAAGTTTCTTTGATGCTTGTTTAAATTATACTTGCTATTTTAGATCTATTTCAAGACAAACAGGAACCGTGCCCTTGGGCCTTATGGCTTGGGAACTAATCCGAGCAGCCATGAAGTACAATTCTCCAATGGTGGAGCACCCTTACTTTATGTTGGCGGGTTAACGGGAGTTTGGGTGTACAGCATGTCATTCTCATTTTCTAGTGAGTGTAATGATTAATTTTTATCACCCACTTGATTTGCTATTGCCTCTGGATATTCACTCTTATCAAATTGATGACCTGTTTCAGGCAAAGGTTTAAAACCAATTGATTCAACAAAGCTTTCTCTGACTTAATCTTTCTGGCTGTCCTTAGTCCAATAGCTTTACAACATTGGAAACAAATGATTTTGTTTTATACGACCCAGAATCTACACTTAGGGCCTAGTGGGTAACATACTTGCCTGGGAACACAGCGGACCTGGGTTTAATGCTAAGTACCAGCTGATACATAGTGACTCAAATGCCCACTTAGAATGGATGTTATTGGTCCTATCACAAGTGGCAGGCTTAAGAAACCCCAGGGACGTTGATAAATAGTCATTTCTGAGTCTTTTTCTTTCAGTTACAAAACTTAGAAAAAAAAACTTATTCTTAGAAAACCCTATTTTCTAATAGCCCGAATTTCCCATTTCTTACTTAACAATATATATTACTTGTGAATAGCATGTGTCAGTATGAAATTATGTGCAAGTCTTTGATGGAGAGTGACTTCGTTTGAAGTTAATAAGACTTTATTTGTAAAAATGAAAATCAAGTACATGTTTGTAACAAGTGTTGGTACTAAGCATTTCCCTTTACAATACTCTTACTTTTCTTATTTATGTCATCATTGTATAATTATTGACAAGATTTGCAGAAACAATAAGCAAATTGTTTATTCCTTTTCTGTTAGAGTAAAATTTTTCATGGTTTATAACCAGTTTTGCTAATGTTAAAACTAAGATTTTCAGTGATCCATTACGTGCTTTTAAAGAACTACATGCAAATAAATTTAATTTATCTTTTTCTTTGTTTTGACAGCTTTGAAAGGTAAGTAGGCTACAAATGGTGGGTTCTTACGTATCATCTATCTCGTCAAATGAATGGAAATATTGCTGACACAGCTTAGGGAGACATAGAAAAATGTGGCCATTTTTAAGATTCCCATCTTGAGAGCTAGGCTCAGCTGGTACTGCAAATTATAATACTTGAAACTGCTGTGGCATCATCGTGGAGTTTTATAGACTCATCTTTTCACTCCCCAAGGTCTGGAACGAAAATGTGGCAAAAATGAAAGAAATCTGACCCAAGTGATCTTGTCACCTGAAAAGGGAAGTGGTAACACATGTAGTATAGTGGTCTTCTCTGCTGCTGTGACTACTTAGAGGGCTGTTCCATTATTGTGATCATCTCACTGATTGGAATACGATCCCTCATTATTGCTGTTCAGGAGGTTGATCTTTTAAATCAGAACTCTCTTCAACCAATCACTAACGATAATTGGAATGGCCATGTACAGAAGTTCCAGTACTTCCTGATGGGTTCCTGATTGGCTGTGTTCGGGAGACCATCGGGAATAGTTTATAACAATATCAAGCTGTTTGGATTTATTGCAAAGTGCTTTCAATTCATATCAGATTCTGAGATTGGTGTTTTTGGGTCTCACTGAGACCCATACTAAAGCTCTAGACACACCCTCATTTCTTAATGATTTAACACCTGAAGATTTTTCCCTTGTTCACACCAACAGAGAAAACAAACGTGGTGGCAGTGTTGGCTTTTTTATTAAATCAGCTCTTGATTTCAAAACCATCCATTCCCCTGAGTTCTCCTCTTGAAAATCACACTGTCTCTCTCACTCTCGATGGGCGTCGCATGTTTCTTGGGGTCGTTTACCGGTCCCTGCCTCATCTGTTGTAAAATTTTTTGAAGATTTTCTGTCATATGTGGTTTTTTTTGTCTTCCTTATCCTTCTCCTTTGTCATTTGTTGTGACTTTAATTTTCATGTCGACACTATGTCTCCAACAGTCTCTAAATTTAAATCAGTCATGGATTCTTGCTGTCTGTCCCAATACATTGATTTTCCAACTCACCTTCATGGTCATACCTTAGACTTACTGATGGCTCCATCCGAGTTTTCTGCAAGTTCTGATGTAAAAGGTTCAGGCTTCATAAGTGATCACAAAATGATCTCTTGTGTGGTTGACTTTCCATCTTCGGATACTCCGAAGTTCGCCATCTGATGACATTGATTTATTGCATGAACAGTACATGTCTGGTTTGTCTGGCCTTCTAGATATTCATGCACCAGTGAAGACTAAACAGCTCATAAAACCAGCACCAAGCTGGATAACTGACGAGTATAGAACTGCCAAGTGCATGAGAAGGCAGTATGAACGTGCTTGGAGAAGAGACAAATCCTCTGTAAATCGTTCCCGTCTTCGACGGCAAATAAACAGATGCAACCACATTCTAAACAGAAACAAGGGGCATTTCTACCGTGATCTAGTTAGTGATAATTGCGCTGATGGTAGGAAGCTATGGCAGGCACTGAATAGAATATTGAGTTGGTCAAATTCCACTGTCCTGCCATCCTTTGTTGATGAAAAATCATTAGCAAACAGATTTGGTTCCTTTTTCATTGATGAAATTAAAAAGATCGGAGACACCTTCAAACACACCCGATCTAAGTTTCTTCACCCAGACAAGGAGCCACCAACTTTCAGTTCCTTTCAAGTTGTCACTGATAGTGAAGTCCTCAAGTTTATCAAGGAAGCCCTTTCAAAAACTTGCTCTCTAGATCCATGTCCCACACATATTGTGAAACAATGTATAGACATCCTTCTTCCTTCGTTGACAAAACTGGTTAACTTGTCCCTCAAAAATGGCATTTTCCCAAATCCTTTTAAACAAGCTATTGTCACACCTCTCCTCAAAAAGTCCACCCTTTCAAAAGAGGACTTGAAGAGCTATCGACCGGTGTCTGGTCTTAGCTTCTTGTCAAAATTGGTTGAGTGAATAGTGGCTGCCCAAATTAGATCTCACATGGATTCTCATGATTTTGGTAACACTTTCCAGTCAGTCTATAAGGTGGGGCACTCAACAGAAACTGCCTTGCTGTGCATCAAAAATGAGATTCACTTAGCTCTGTCCAAGGGCATGCCTACAGCACTGGTGCTACTCGACCTGTCCATGGCTTTCGTTACTATCGATCATGACACACTCCTATCCTGTTTGTCAGCTAGGCTTGACTTTTCTGGATCGGCACTAAAACGGTTTAGATCCTACCTCCAGGATCGTTTTCAGTCAGTCAAGATTGGTTCCAGTCTTTCGAATTTGTTCAAATTGAAGTTTGGAGTCCCCCAAGGTTCTGTCTAAGGTCCTCTTCTGTTTTCCCTCTATACAACACCTCTTGGTCAAGTCGTCAAAAAATATATTTGAGTCAAATATCTGATGATAGTCTCAAGTTTTTTGACCATCTTAAATCCTGTTTGAATGATATTCAGGTCTGGATGTCTGAAAACAAACTCAAGCTAAATCCTGATAAAACAGAATTCATAGTCTTTGGTGCCAAAGACAGATACAAATGGCTCAGTGACTCATTTCCTGTCAATATCCTGGGTAATTGTCTCTCTCCCACAGATGTTGTACGCAATTTGGGTGTTCTGTTTGATGCAAAGTTTTGTTTCACCAATCATGTAAATTCTCCCTGTCCTCAGGGACCTTCATCGTATCAGGAGGTTTCTCTCCATTGATATCTCAGTGGTGATTGCAAATGCTCTGGTCAGTAGTCGTTTGGATTATTGCAATTCTGTATTTTGCAGTTTGTCATCTCGTAATGCTACAAGGGTCCGATATGTTGAAAATGCTCTTGCACGGTTTGTCACTGGTGCTTCAAAGTACACTCACATCACATCCACCCTGAGAACACTTCATTGGCTACCCATCAGACAACGTATTATCTTCAAAACCCTAGTTATGGTTTATAAGTACCTCACCACTGGCCAGCCTAAGTATTTTGCACCATATCTCTCCTTGTACAAATCTGCCATGAATACAAAACATTCCAACCCCAAAAATTTGTTCCTCCAGGTTCCTCATTGTTGTGCTTCCATCCATAAATCAAAGGTCCATTTCAACAACAGTTTCTCATATGATGCCCCGAAGTTATGGAATGATCTTCCACATGATATCCGCAGTGCTCCAAATCTCTCGTGTTTCAAAAGTTGACTAAAAACCTACCTATTTCAGAAATCATTTCCACCATAGCTTCTAACTACCGAACACCGGATCGCCTCCCTGGGTACGACTTCGAAAATGTCTAATGTCTTGATGATTTATGCCTTACGAACTGGATGGTGTGCCTTAGAATCCGTAGATACGGAGATTAAGCACTTGGACAACTGATTGATTTATTGATTGATTGGGAAACCATCTTAAACCCATCTTAAATATATCTTACCATTTGTAAAGTCATCTTTTTGATTGTACAGTGATCTTAAACCTTTTCCATCTGATGTCTGTCTTTAGGGTTCGTAAACCTATCAAATGGATAAAAAATGATCACAAACCTTTTGGAAGACTTCTTGATCCAATGGCAACATCAGTAAAAAAGATTTCGTAAAAATATTAGGAACCCACCTTGAACCTATCTTAAACTACTCGTGGGTTGTGAGTGTTTTCCCTTTATTCAGCCCGAAAGTATGTTTACAATTGGATCCAAATAATGGAACATTCCTCTAAGGGCCACTCATTTGGACCTTGGGAACAGTGGGGAAAATTAGTCATAAGATCAGTTGTACAAAACAAAGAATGAATAACTTTCTTGTGAATAAGTTTGTTAAAAAAGATGCTAATCCACTTGTCAAAAATGCCATATATTTTGCATAAACATTGTTACGTTACAGCATTGCTTTTTAAATATTTCACCTTTATTTAAAATCAGTATAAATGTATTCATAATTTTTTTCTTGTAAAAAATATCTAATATAATTAATAACAAGCTAAATTGTAAATTCAGCTAATATATTTTTTTTGTTTGTTCTATACTTCTTGATATTTAGTCAAAAACATGACCCACTGTGGTGTGTTATTATGTAACTGTAAAATGTGTTATATGTAGTTTTGGAACTCGAGGGAAAAACCAATGAAGTTGCTGACAAGGCATACAGCACACTGAAAGCCAACATCATGGATATATTTAAGGTCAGTAGATACATTTCTCCTCAGTGTCTGTCTGTAAGCATTAGTAATCACTTTTATTAAGTTTGAATTGGCTTTGGGCAAACTCTGATTGTACTTCGTCTTGGGGCAATCGGAATTTCTAAATGCGGTTTGTTTTTGGATAAACCATGATTCTAACTGTAAACAACGTACAATTCTCTTTTTATATATAAATATCAGAAGAAAATAATAACCATCACTAGTTTACAACTTGTAACTAGAAGCTCTCATAGAGCGCATGCCTCCACCATGGTACATTTACCAAAATGTAGGATTTTTAATGCAGAATGTGATTCTGGACTTTCCCAAATATACAACCGAAACAATAATTACAGTGATACATGAAGGCATCTTAAACTAAACAAAATTAGTAAAGCCACAATTACTTCGAATAGACCAGAATGAAAAAAATACCAAGAAACTAAAACAAACCCAGACAGAGTTAGGTTAAATAAATAAAGCTTTGAGATATCACTTTCTGACCGTGAAATCCATAAATACGGCTGCCCTCTAAAGGTAAGACAAAGTGGATGAAATTTGCAGCAATTTGGCATTAGGGCAGAGCAGAGGCCTGGCGTAGTGAAAAATAAGGCCACAAGGAAATAGAAGGTACTTTTGATTTCAAATTAAGCTAATAACTTTACAGACGGCTGACAGAAAGTAGTCCATAGTTTGTTCATCTACATAATTCAAACAAGGTGTTTAATGCACAATTTATTTGACAATTTAGGTCAGAGAGCAGTATTACTGCATGCTTCCTAGTTTGGCCCAGCAAGGATGCTACTACTATCCTCAAGGCCAGAATATAAATGCCCAGTTTGCTTGTGATCTGAAGACCTTACTGGATGAAATCAACCTGTTGAGTACAGCCTCAGTCAGCTTACAGAATCATGCAGTAAGCATTACTTTGTGTGTGTATGTGTGTGTGTATCTGCTTAGATTTTTAAGCGCGAGCTCTACCAAGGCTTGTGCTTCTAGAGATCACTTTTTTTTTCTTTTTTTTTATTGTCTCCAGAATCCATGAATTGTGGTGTGACCACAATGACTGTATTTTACAGAAGTTGTGGCGTGGTTTTTGGCTTACCTTGTACATCTCCTCGAGATAAGTATTTATATTCTTTAAGCCTCCTATCAACTTCGACCTGAACTCTTGTCACTTTTCATATTGACAAATCTTGGTAGTTTAGCTGGATTTAGGGTAGTTGAACTCTTGACTGTCTTTGGTGAGCTTTGGGCAGACAGGACCACGGATATTTTATTTAGATTGACATGTTCTTGTTTTGGCAGGGGAATGTATTGCTCCTTAAATTCAGAACCCATGTCCCTCACAACATCCAATAAGTTTGTGAATCCTGCAGCACTGGCGCTTCATCTGAAACCTTATCTAATGATTGATTGTCTTTATCTGATCACAGGCTTTCACTTTTGTGTGGGTTTGACTCCTACAAGTTGTAATGCTGAGGAACTGTCCCGATATGACCCTGGCTGTTGAACAGGACATAAAACTCCTAACTTTAAACGTTGATTGTCTTTGTTGCTACTTTTATCTTTGCAACAATTTTTACTTTTACTTATTTTTACCAGACTTAGTAGTCATTCTGAAACTGTGTTGGAACCAGAAAAGCAGCCAGTGTTCCACTTATATCTTATAAAATTAATAACGCAAGCTATTGTTTACTATCCTTGGCATCAGACCCCACAACGAAAGTCTATTGAAAGGGCATATGTATATACCAAAAATTGGCAGGAGATTGGCCATGTAGCCAGACAGTAGTTCACAAAAGTCGGGTGTTTTATGCTAAATATAGTAAAATTAGAGCAGGGTGCAAGAAAGTATACTGCACTGAGTTATTCAATTTACAAATTGACAAGCCAGGGCAAGCAAAAGGCCATACACTGCTATTGTTTGTTTTAAGGCATATAATCTAGTGAAGTAATGAATCAAATATCCTACCAAGATCTGCATAATATTGTTCCTCTGTCAACTGAAGTGGTGTGCAACGCATTACCAACTATATGTCCTCAGTTGGTTATGCCACTCTCTTCTGGTTAGAAATAAGCACCTAAAGTCTAACAGAGGATTCCCAAGAAGTCAAATAGGCTATGAAATATAGATTACTTGGGCAAACGATTAAGTTTAATTGTGATACAGATGAATTCATCATATAGATTACCATTTTCTTGACAACTGGGGCCAAGGTCATTAACATTGATTAAGATCAGATGTAGATCAAATTTGAGACATATTTATCAATTGAACCAGTATATCAAATAACTATTCACAAAGCTTGGATCATTTGAGCTGAAAAGATTAAATATTTAATCTATTTTTGTTTTTATTATTTCTTACAGTTTTGAATAGAAGAATAGAATTCATCACTGAGGAAATCCAAAGATTTCGTTGAGTCGTGGAGTATCCTCTGACTCCGTGATGACTGATTAAAACATTCATTTTCTTTCCATGATCCAATAGTTGATCCATTAAAGTTAATCTTAAATTTGATGTAAAAATCAGATCAATGTTTCATGTATGTCAGTCAGGGCTGATCCAAAAATTTGCTCAAATTTTGTCCAAATTAATCTGATCTTCACTGATCCATGTAAGTGAATATTGCCCCTGTATTCATAACTCATTGGAATTCCCCAAATTTAGTCACAGTCTTATTAAACCAACCAATACTTTGGCATCCATTTTAAATCCTCTAAAGCAGTTTTGCATTTCACTAATGTAGCTCATCTGATGAAATAAAATCTTTATTTAGATGCTTCAAATTTAACAGACGAGTATTTGATTATTATGCAAAGCAGACGAATTTCTATGTACTGCAGGTCTGTATACCCCATCGTCTTTTTTCATTTTTTTCAACAGCCCAGAAACCTGATGACTCTTAATGAATATGACAGTCAGAAATACCTTGATGAAGTCCAGGATGCGAAGAACTTCCATAGTCTGATCACAGAGATCAAGTTTGGCCTGAATACTGTTATTGCTGTGACCGATGAACAAAGCCGTCAGTTGAGCAACTATTTCAAGTGAGCAAAACCTACACTTACTCCTTTTTGTTGTTGTAAGTTTACAGACCCACATGCATGGATGGTTTGTGGATGCAGTTTGTGGATGCAGTGTGTGCTTATATTTTTTCTATTTTCGTGGTAAATGCATTAACATGACAATTATAATAATATTTATTCTCTTTAGTTGGCTATAAGTTCCTTACTTATTGCTCTAATAGAAGCAAGATGTCACAATCTTTCACACTACACGCGGTATAACCCATGGTTAGACGTTTTACTCGGCCTTGGAACCACCTTCCAGGATGTCACATATCTTCCAAGATTTGGTGTATCCATAAGGTACGACACATAGGGCCACAGATTGGGCATGGTGTGTAACCATTAATAACAGTAGGAATAGGACCATGGGCCACTGTATCACAGGTTTGCGTATGGGTGTCAGACGGAAGTTAAAGGACAATGGCATTTTGTCTAACATCTATAACCAAGGATTATACTGCCTGTGGAATGGACAAGTATGAACATACCATAATATCACTGTTGCACTTTTCGTTACTCAGCATAGCAACTAGCCAATTTTAAACTTGGGATGCTTCTATTTACTGCTTCTGCTGAAACAATAACAGAACTGACAAACCACGTGACTTACTTGAGTAACAGGTAAATCATTGCCGATGAGAAGTTAGGATTTTTGATTTGGTACCCCATGAGTTTTCAGAAAGTTATATGCAATATTTGTAGGGGATGGGGTATTGTATAGCTCATTAATGATTCTACTAACAAAATAGTACATCTGGGCATACTGGCTTATACATAAGCTATGCCCCTGGTCACATATCCAAAAGGATTGGCCTTTCAACCTACTGCCAACTGCTATGATATACAAAGTTCACTCGTAGAAATAAGCAACAGCAACTATTTAACTTGGTAATTCTTGCTATTTTTAAATATGTGAGGATTTATAACAATAAACTACTATTTATATTTACAAATCTTACTCTCATGCAGCAAGTTGGGAATTCCTATAACTTCTCTTTTGATTAGTTATGATCCATTCTACATTTGACCATCGGTAAGCAACTACCAACTTTCTCACACAAGGTCCAGATTTGAATCGCTGACCACAGAGGTGGGAGGAGGTGAGTGTATTACCACTGCACCACCGTGACCCCTCATGGGTTTTTATGGGACAAGATATCTGACTCGGCTGCCACCTTGTGGACTTAAAGGAATGCAACTGAAGACAGTGTGTGTTTGAGCATGCCATAACTTAAATATTTCAGAATGTTTTGCCATGTCCATTGTCTCCATTTTTGGCATTAACAGAGTCCCATATAGGGATGTAATCCATGTCATTAGCATCAACACATTCATTTAAATCAGATGTGCTCACTTGGTTAGAGTCACATAAGTATTTTCTGTCATCCAAATTAATTATGAATGTTGGATCTGATGCACTCACCTCACCTAACACTTGTTGTTTTCCATTGGATCTCCCAGTCATCCATTCATCAGACATCATTACATTGCTCGGGTCAATATCGTCAACTATTAAATGCTGAAGACTTGCATTCTTGGTGATCTCTTGATCCTCTTATATCTTCTACCAGCTGACACATAATATTTGCTGGGGTTACACACCCCTGTTTGAAAATATCTGCAGGCCATTTGTTTTTCCTTATCAAAAATGCCAGAAATACCACCCCTTTGAATCACCGTTTGAACTTTTGTTCTTCTAACGCTATCTATCTTGTGGCAATCAGCCCACTTTACTGCCCCTTCCTTTTTGCATAGGAAGATGGCATGTCTGGCTTTGGTTAAGGTCAAGGAGAAGTCCTGAGCAACTTCATAATATCACTCAAGTACGCTGACATCTTTTTAACCTCCATGCTGGACTCCTCCTGGATTATGCTCCTAAAGCCATCCACCCATTGAAAAATTGATAAAGAATCGTACGATGGTCTGTTTTTGTTTTGACCTGATAGTACAAAATTTTGTGGCCAATTGACCTTATATTTAACTGTCACTTCATGACCACCCCTCTGACGTTTCAACTTGCCTGTCATATCTTGTGTATTCAGCAGTCTCAATTTTCTTTAGTCTTTCATCAACTAGCTTTTGAATTCTCCTACTCCTCGAAATACCTTCTTCCTCTGAGGATAATAATGGCTTCTTCTGAGCTGGATTCTTGAACAACCTTCTTATTCTTGGATTCCACATGCTTGGAAGATTCGCCTGTGTAGTTTCACTTCTCCTTGGTAGTCTCTGCTCCATATTGTCTATTTTTGACCTCATTGGTGGTATTGTTGTCAAAAGTTCATTAGCTCCTTGACTGTGACTAGACTCCTGGTTAACTGTGCTACTTCTGGGGGAACTGGAGCCCCCACCCTCATTGTCTTTTACCACATACATGCAGGCTGTATCAATTAGCCTCATATTATACACAAGGAATGCGAAAGTATTTTTAACTAAATATTCATTTGACTACATATTAAAATCTGTCATGGCGATATTAGAAGATTTTACAATAGGGCAGTTCAATTTTGGTGAATGGTCCAGGAGTAGATTAGGAACACACCAGAAGAATGACCATTCCTGTAATCAGGGAGCCTTACTCCCAAATTTGTTGATTTATGGCCTTTTCTCAGCCCTTCCCAATCTCTTCCCAGTGCTGCCACATACATCTATGTACTGATCGAGTTCTCACCCCATTACAAAGCTGTACCACTACCAGATAAGGGGTAAAAATTGGGACCAATGTGCCATTCACCCTTGGTTGTCCACATAAGTATCCGAATACAACTGAGTATCCCTAAATATACGACATATGGCCCTGGATCTACTTTTTCATTCGTTGTTTTTGATTCTCAACAGTCATTATGGATGTCTTTGAAATGCTAGGTATAGGGATGATGAATATTCTTATCTAGATGAATTTACTAGCGGTGACTGTCCCTTTGATTCAATACCTCATACAAAGAGACAGGCCGACTAGACATCACCATATGTGAGTTGGACCTGGAGGGACCCACCAGACACCTTACCTGATGGGCCATTTACTGTCTGATGCCAGAACTCAAGCAATGGGACATGTGTCCATTCATTAACTCCTTGCGAATGACACCTGAACTATTTAGAGGAATGCCACCTAGAATTCAAAGTCAGCGCACCTTCTTCAAAACACCTCACACCTATGGCTTTAAGTTGGTTATCACCCTCAGAAATTGGCCTCCAGAGAAAGTTATCCCTGACCAGTACAAATTCTGGCTGCCAAGGAGTACCATCACCAAGATAATCCCTAAGGTATGTCAGGCCATCAAAGAGGAGTACCACAATGAGATTGTATTGTCTCCCAATAAAGCCCGGGATGGCTAGATGCAGAGAGGGTCTTCAGAGACAGATGGAACATTCCACATGCCCATGGAGCCTTGGAAGCAAACATATAGCCATCAGATGCCCAAGAGATGACAGGAGCCATTACTTAAACTCTCAAGGCTTCATTTTACTGTCACGTTAGCCCGGGTAGATGAGGATTACATGTTTCACTGGGTGGGCATGGCATGGTCATCAATGGAGTAAACTCAGACGCAAACA
This sequence comes from Sabellastarte sp. h YS-2021, assembly GCA_964017235.1. Lineage (NCBI taxonomy): Eukaryota > Metazoa > Annelida > Polychaeta > Sabellida > Sabellidae > Sabellastarte > Sabellastarte sp. h YS-2021. The sequence continues at coordinate 39,817,331 of OZ024932.1, forward strand.
TTTTGAAGAAATGCCAGCTTCGAGAATGTATTGTAAACAACCTACTAAACATTCAAGCACTAGAATCCATTGTCTCAGCAGACAGTGCCCTTCCTTACATTTTCCTGGGTGATGACGCCTTTGCCCTCAAATAAAGGTTAATGAAGCCATACTGCCGCCTAAATAGAAATATTCTAGGACATTCTTCTTCTTTTAAAAATCAGAACACTAAAATTGTCATACTAGAATGAAATAAAACTCTTAAATTCCAGTGTTCCCATCGCATCTTTTAACTTCCACTTCGGATCTGAACACTCACCCCTTGAGGTTGTAAAGGGTCAAACAGACAACCAGTCAAAATAGGCCATAAGCCAAGAAACTTCTCACCTAAAGGTGAGTTTATATGGGGTTGAAGGAATTATTGAGGTTGAAACCTGAATACCAACCGCCAACAATACAAAGTATCTTTTGTCAGAAGTGCACTTATGTATGCATCTAAGTATATCTGTTTATGTTTTTATTAGTTTTGTCTCTTGTTTGTCGTCAGGTCAACTGCTGAATTTGATCAAGACATCGCAGAACAGGACATGCTTTTTATTAAGGGCCAACTTGCCATAAAGGCTGAAGGTAAGCTCTAAATTATTTATGAATTGATTTAGATTTTAAGGGCCAATACAATCAATTTTGCATTCTGATTTAACACTATGTATATTTCAGTGAGTGTACGTATAACCCAGTAAAAGCAAAAAAAAACATCCCATATTCTGCACTGTTACTTGTATGCACAAGCTTATCCAGCTATTTCTACTTTTTTAACAAATAAGCTGTAAAAGTATGTCAGGTCACAGCAGAAATACACCATGATACAACATGTATACGGTTGCTCTGTGTGCTTATATGTCTATAGTGTTTATGCCCCTAAAACAGTAGTTTAAATTTGTTTTACAAAAAAATGTCTTTTCTGGAAGTTTATGTTGTGAGATACTTATTTACTTATTTGTATTTATTAAAATTAAAAATAATTTTGGTGGTTATGAAAGAAATTTAATGAAAGCCACAAACATTGAATTACCATAGCAATACACATATCTCAAAATTTCCCATTTTATGATATAATTTATCATGCAAGAAGACTTTATCATTGTACTATTATTTGTTTAACCATTTATATCAATGTATATCTTTACAAAGACTACCTGTGCTTAAATAGTTGCTTTTCATCATGAATATCATAGTTCTATCAGAATATAGATGAAAAATGAATACATAGTGCAACTTTAATGAGGCCTCAGGAGGAGAGGAATCCAAGCAGGCACGCACTTGAACCAGGCCCGGCCCACTGCCTCTTGGATATCTGAAACCATTCAGTACAGGGTTTACCCACATGTCGCAATTCATTGTGGAGGGAGGTGGAGGGAGGGAGGGAAAACATGTTTCTTCTTCACAAGCTTATTTTAAACTGAAAGATTCCCCTTTCTTACCCAAGCTTCCCAAGACCCTCAACCAGTGAGATTACAGAGGGCATAGCAACACCTGATACAAACACTTACATAAGAAAGCTAATTAGCCAGAATGAAGGCTCATGTCAGAATTAAATTTCGCCAGGAAGAAGGTTCTAAACAACTGAACCCCCAAGCATTAAGGTGCGTTGAAGTACAGTACCCCAAGAGTCAAACACACAGATAAGGGTTACATTTATTTTATTTCTAAAATATTTACTACCTTTAACTTGTTATTTCTATACAGATTATACACCTTTACAGCATAACATGTTTTCATGATTAATAATAAAAAGGGGGAGACCTGACAGAAAGAGCCAGTCCCAACTAAGGGTCACCCCAGATTAATTTTAATACAATTTAATACAATGATAAGATGGCACATAAAATTTAGCAAACAAAAAATTGACAATGAAATTACCACATAAAGTTGAGAATTTAATATTAATTTAATAACTGCATAACTTTACTTAAAGGGCCAAGCATAATCTAAGAAATTACTGAGGGCATTATAAATTGCCAATACTGAACATTATGCATATTCAATGTTACTTGTAAAACTCTAACAAAGTTACTATTCAGCTTGCCAAAAGATACTAGGTTAACAAGATAACATAGTTATAGAAGATGTTCTATAAAAGTATGTATAGTACCGCAAGCCACTAAAAATTCATGAAAAGTAAGGCAAATTAAATATAAAACCCCAAACCCCAATCTAGGAGGTAGGAAAAAAACCTAAGTGGCTCTGAAAAGCAAGGGAATTTTGATCCTGCTTAAGGTACCTCAACACAGCATCAGTGGTCCATGTCCCATGGGCTTTAATATGTTGCAAACTGACATGGTGAGTGAAAGCAAAGGAGGCTGACCTCCTATGAAAAGGAAAACCTCTATTTTGAAGCGACAGGCATTTTAAAATTAAGGAGAAGTGATATCTAATCTTTGAATCAGTCAATACTTGCCACTTGCCGCACTGTTTGATCTGAAACAGAGGAGAATTCTTTCCAGGGGGAGTGACAGATAATAATACCTTTTGCATCAACATCCAACAATTGTCTGATCCTAGCCTTAACTTGATCCTGAATGGATCTATCATGTCTCAAATGTTGCAAATCTGGCAATTTTTTATACGAATCACCTTCGATCACAGCTTCTGTGAGACTTGAACTAGCAGTACCTCTATCAGAAACAACTTTCTTGGCCTTAGGCCGGTGGACAGAAGCCGAATTTTGTTCAATAGAAGTCAAACCCTTACCAATTGTGTCCACTTGAGTAAGAATCCGCTCATTAATCAGTGCCTGATCTGGTTGACTCCCTGTAGAAACCAACATATGTCGAGAATTCTTTAAACAAGAGGGTCTGTCCGATTGTTTGAATTTTTTCTTGTGACAAACAAGAGGAGATTCTTCATAAGAATCCTCACTTCCCCGTGTAACTAAATTTTCAATACCCAAATCAATGCTAGTGTCAGTATCAGACCCAGATTTTGAACCTGAATGACCTGGTTCAAGGCAACTTAGGATCCTAAGTTGGGCTATAGCCCATCTTAAGATGGGCTGACTCCTAAGTTGGGCTCCAACATTATTATCTAGTGTTGGGATTTGAAATTGTTTCCTTTATTTTCTTTTTCTACATTCTCCCCAGTTATATACAGATCCTCATCAGTAACATATTTGGCTGTGAAACTTTTTAATGCTAATAGGTAACAGTACCCCAAGAGCCAGAGACATGGTTGAGGGTTAAATTATTTTATTTCTAAATTTATTTACTACCTTTTACTTATTATTTCTGTACAGATTATATACATTTACGACATTCATAAGTTTACAAAATCAACAAAGAGGGTGACCTGACATAATTTACATAAGGTCATAGACCCAGTTCCAACAAGTTCACCTAAGATTAATTAACACAGATTAATACGATCATATGATGAATTATAAGATTTTAACAAGAAATGTTTAATCCAACATGACCACATAAGGCTAAGAATTTACTGAAATTAACTATACACTTGACTTAAGGGCCAACAGCCCAAGCTAAGAAATTACTGAGGCCATTATGAAAAGTGATTACCGAACATTGTGAAATTCAAAGTTACTTATTAAACTGTGTTTAAAGGGAAAGTTACTATTCAGTTTTCCAAAATTAGTAGGTTAACAAAATAACATTGTTATTTAAAATGCTGTATAAAAGTATGTATAATACTGCAAGCCACTAAAAATAAATCATGAGAATTAAGATAAATTAATTTAAGACCCCAAACCCTATCCTAGAAGGTAGGAAAATAACCTAACTGTGTCTGAAAAGCAAGGGCTACCTGTGAAGAAATATTTTGGTCTTGAGTATCAGAGGTCCAAGTGCCATGGGCTTTAATGTGCTGCAAACTGACATGGTGATTGAATGCAAAGGAGGCACCCAACCTCCCGAAGGTGTGAAAAGAGAAACCTTTATCTTGAAGGGACAGGCGTTTCAAAATTAAGAGGCCCCATTACCTACCAAAAAATTCCATGAAGCCCATAATGGTACCAATATTCAGTTTTGCAAAGAAACATTTCTGAATACACAGTACCCTAAAAGCAGTTTGAACATAGAATCATAGTTACATTGTGTGTTTGGTCTAAAGCCAAATTCGGACCTGGAGAAAGCCCTGGAACACAGGGAGGCTGATACTGGAGGAAACCCTGCAATAAATTTAAATGGTCCAATCAATATACAACATATTAAGGAAAAAGAGACCCACTGAGGGTTAATTATATGCTCCTGCAGCTTTTCTTGTGGATTTATTACTCTACCCAATCTGGACAGTAGGTCTGCAACTCTATTACACACACCCGGAAAGTGAACAAGTTTGATGTCAAGTAAAGCAGCTAACATATTAATATTCTGGCATAGGCACCCAATACCTGATCTCTAGTCTTGCCTGACTTGATGACTGTCACAACAGCAGCATTATTACACTCCCACCGGACCAACTTACCAGCCCACTGAGGGGCCCAAACCCTTAGGGCTAGATATATGTTCAGCATTTCCAGCTGCACAATGAGTTTATACACACAGTCACTCCACCTACCACCAAGACCTTGCAGGGAGGCATCAATCTAGATGACTCCAGTAACAGGAGTATGGTTATACAAACAAACCCCATTAAAGTGGGGAAGGAAGATCTGAAACCAGGAAAGATCCCTATAAAATGTAGCATTCTGTTTAAAAAAGCACGAGAATTTTTGACACATTTGATAACATGTAAAAGTAAGCCCAATAGGGACTGGAGGTGGTTTTTTGTTACATACTTCTTGTTTCCCCACTGGTTACACATAGAAGATTTTTTCTTGCGCTTTTCAGGAGTGACAGATATGGTAACCTTTCTTGTGTCCATATGCACTCCAGGCAGGCATGTTACCACCGTGCTGGGGAGACCCACTTCTTTTGACTGTTGGTGAGACCTAGGTCTGTAATGGGTTGTAACTATCATTTACAGAGCTTGAGAGGCCAAAACCTATTAGATCATCAATATAGTTGATAATCTAGTGATTGTTTTGGTCATAATATACCTGACAACATCGCTGATCCTCTGAAAAAGGCAGACAAGAATCAAAATTGAAGCCATCCCACTTCAAAATAGCTTATTATAATCAGAAGGGTTTAATTTTTATATGGCGAAATTCCCTGCTGATGTCACCTTCATAGATTTGGCTCCCATGGCCAAGTCGAGTGACCTGGGAAGTTATACCATCAAAAGGGAGGGAAAGGTCAATATAAATTTAGTACCCAGATATTGATCAGGAGCCACCCTATCATTTACAGAAAATATGGCACTATTGGGGCCACTTGCTTGTGAATTCAAATTGTCTTCCTCAGTATCAGTAAATTCCAATCCAACTTTTATAGCGCTTAATCTCTGCCAGAGTGACAGACTCTAAGGCACAACATCATAGGTATAGTCACAAAAATCATCGTCCTTATCCATAGCAATTATCGACATCACAGAGAACGCCATATGAGGTGGAAAATACTAAGGAGGATAAGCTTGGCAGAACAGGTATGCCTTAAGTTTTTTTCTGAAGGAAGCAATGGAAGTGGCAGATCGTACATTATCAGGGAGTTCATTCCATATTTTGGGAGCATCATATGCAAAGCTTAGACTAAACTGCTTTGTGGATGTGTAAATAGATGGTTGGTATTGAGGAACATGTAGAATTATACCATCAGATTGACTTAACCGGGTATTATAGGCACATTGTCTAACTTTAAGAAATGGGCACAATGGGATTTGGCTTAGAGCAATCAGAAGAATTCTCTTGCACATGTAGTCCTGTAGTTTCTTTACCACTTTGCCCTAGATGGCTACCGGTGGGAGGCATAAGGATCCATCTTTTCCCAGGGCCGACTGAGTGCATCCACTGCCCAGGCTAGGGGATTTGGAACCGGTGATACAAATTGAGACAGTTTGTTGTTGAACCTGGCGGCAAACAGGTCCACTTGAGGCTGGCGCATCTGGAAGCAAATCAATTGGAAGGCCTCTGGAAGGAGGGACCTGGCCTAGCCTGGATAGCTTGTCTGCTATCGCATTCAACTGGCCTGGAATGTGTCTGGCTTTGAGAGTCACCTGTTTCCTGGAGCATCAAGTCAGGATTCTCCACAGAAGGGCACACAGAAGGCCCAACTTCATGCCTCCTTCCTTGCTTATACAGGTAACTGCTGTGGTGTTGTCTATAGCAATAAGCACTATTTTGTTCAAGCAGAAGTCTTGGAACTATTAGGGCCAGAAAGAAAGCCTTTAGTTCCAGATAGTTTATGTGTAAATTGCTTTCTGGGAGGGACCATGTTCCTGTTGCAGTATGTTCCTCAAAGTGAGCACCCCATCATTCTTTTGATGCATCTGTAAAGATTTGCAGAGCATGACTGAGAGGATGTAATGATTAGTCTTGGAGGACATTTTCTTCCTGAAGCCACCATTGTAAGTGAGGATGGAGTGACCTGGGAATGGAGATCACCTTCTCTAGTGTCTCTGATACCCTCCAGTTTTTTCAAGTGCCATTGTATTGGTCTCATATAGAGATGACCTAGGTTGACTTGCTTCTCTGTGGCTGTTAGTAACCCTATCAGGGACATCAGCTGCCACACCGGGCAGGTGGGTCCCGAGAGAAGTGTCTGGATTTTTGCATTCCAGGTCTTCCAGGGTGGGTCTGACCTTGCCTTCTTTCAGGTTGAACTGGTAACCTACAAAGTCAAAGACTTGTCTCTGGTCCATTTCCGATTTCTCCATGTTGACCAACCCTTCTAACTCCCAACAAATAGCTACTAGAGTCTGTGTATGCTGGAGACTGGTTTGGTGAGATCTGGCTGTGACCAACCAGTCGCCTAGGTACCGGTGGATTCTTATACCCTTTTGTAAGGCAATCCTTCGCCACTACCATAAACTCCATGGGTGCTTTGGACAGACCCAATGGCAGTGTTTTGAATTGGTAGGACAGACCCTGGACATGTAAACACATGTGCTTCCTGGACTAGCTTTGGTTAGGTATATGGAAGTACGCATCTTTGAAGGTGACCCATTCCCCTGCCTGGAGAGAGGTCCTTATTGTCTGTCAAAAATCTGTTCACGGTACTGGGGTCTAAGATAGGTCTCCACCGGTTGATTTGTTTTGGAACCAGGAAAAGTCGGTTCTAGAACCCTAGAGATTTCTGAGTACATGCAATGCCTCTATCAGGTAACTGTTCCTGAGGGGATTTACACAGCAACTTATGATGATGGGTGACCTTGTCAGATTTGGCCAGATCCGGAAGGTCAGGGTGTAACCATGTTTGAGGACTAGTATGACTTTAAGATTGCCCCCCCAGGGCTGCCCATTTTTCCCACAATTGGTGCAATCTGGGCCCTTCAGGTAGATCTGGAGCAACAATTGGGAAATTCGTGACATTTTGGACAAAACTAAAGTGATCTACACAGGAAACATTTTTCACATATTTTCTTGCTTGATGTTGAACAATGTCAGTATTTATGCCTTTCTTTTGTGGCAACCCTCCTGCAATAGGAACATGAGTTACGACACAAGAGTTTACAAGTGAGCATGTCTGATTCTTAGTGGACACATTTACACAGCCCAACCGGGCAACACAGTAATTGTCATTTATAGCTTTTCTGCCCCTTGGCCGGTAGTTAATAGTTTGAGGCTTTGCCTAGGCCTCTCCTTGACTGTCCCTGGTGCTTTAACCGTTTCCAAGCCAGTGGACCAGACTTCAGGTTTGATTCTGGTGCCTGCTTGCCAGATTGAGTGTAGGGATGGAAACATGGCTTTCTTTTGAGAGGTTTTGAGCGTTTCTCCTCATGGTAAGCAATCTCTTGTTCTGCATTTTCTAACAGCTGATCCATAAACAAGGAACTCATATGCAAGGATGCAGTTCTGAGGGCAGTGAGAGCATCCTACTTAATCCTAGCCTTAAGATAGTCCATATAACTGTCCTGGCGGGTAAGTGTCAGGTTAGCCATATTTATGAAGATCTGGTCCTGCATTGTCTTGGCAAAAGCCTGAGTTATACTTCTATTGAATGTTATGAAATAGTCCATTTCCTTTTAAGCTTCCTGCGTTTTGCATGCTGACTGTCCCTTGGCCTTGTCACTCTGGATTATCCTCAGTTGGGTGACCATTGAGTCCTGGACCTGTGTCAGACAAAGGGAAAGTCCAGCAGCCTGATTGCACATAAATGTCTGATCCTGGGCAGACTTCTCCCACTTCGTGGTATCCTGGTTTCCTGGTAAAATGGCCAGGAAGTGGGTGCTGATACTAGAGAATGTCTGGCAACCCTGGAGAATGAACTATTCAACCTGACTAGCTCTTTGGTCCAACTGTGCTCTGCAACTGCTACTGTAGCTCTGCATGTAGAGTGTTAGATTTGTGATCCTAAGTGGCCTGGGTTCAAATGTCATTTTGGGTCTGTGTTTTGAATATGTCTATATCTTTTATTTATTTTTTTTATTAATAATCAATAATAGGAGAAGGTTATTGTAATCACTTTCTCTCTGTCTTTTTGTCCTGTCTTTCTGTCCTCTCTGTACACCTTCTCACCCTTATTACTCAAAAATTATAATATCAGTTGAGTTCAAATTTGGTGGGGAGATCGTGGGGTGTATACGGATGTACCCAAATTTGGTGAAATTTGAGTGAAAATTAAACTCAGGAGATAGTTTTTCTTATTTTCAATTGGACATACACGCAGAAATCTGCTTCTCTTCCCCACATACGTAAATCAATATTCTGCTTTCTGGTGATGTCATCACTGAATGATGTCACAAGCCTAGCTTGTGATTTTTGCTGTCTTTAGTTAAAAATATTTCTTCTCATTTCATGTCTTGAAACTTACAAAGATAAACAAGAGGTGGCGGTGTATTCAATATTTTTACATTTTTTTGGTTTATTTTGTTGTTGCTTTTTTGTTGTTTTTTTTGTTTTGTTTTTTTTTGGGGGGGGGGGGGGGTGGTGGTTGATGTTTAGATTACTCCAGAATTAATGAACAGATCTTTATAAAAAATTATGTGGGAAGGTACTGGCCAAAGGAAGAAGTTCTAACTTTGGGGAAAAAAGACCTGGATCATATTTTGGATACAAAAAAAATCATGAATTTCCTGAGGTCCCATTTTCAAATGTATTTTCGATGACTTTGGCTTCCTACTTGATATTTCTTAATTACATTTTAGGAAAGATCCACTTCATATTCTGGATACCAATAAATCTCCAAAATTTTGGAAACACTACTCTGATGAAAGTGAGTGCTTAGTTCTAGTACACTTTGTGGCCATTTTATCAGTTAACACTTATAATTATGTCAGCTATAGAGTGAGCCATGCCACTGTAAACTGAACAAAACTTCCCCCAAAAGAATTTTTCAGTGTCTGGATGCGCGTTTGTTCTTGTATGCAGGGGTTCCCCAGTGCAGAGAAATCCACTGAAAATTAATCAATATTTTTGGTTTTGTTTTGCTATTTTCTAACATAGCTTCAAATACACACAATAGCTGTTCAATAACACAATACTATATAACACTTGTGAAGCTGGTCACATCAAGTCGAGCATTTTGCTCTCTCTGAGTGCATCTTATCAACAGTTTTGTAATCATGTCATTTACGTGTTACCCCTTTTATGATCCCTTATTTATTATTTTCAATGTCTCAGGTGCTGGCAAGACAACAGAGCTTGTTGGGAGGCGACTCTCATCAATCATGGAAATGGCTGGTTATTTGGGAACTGGCAATCTTATCGCGGCTATTACTACATTTACCATGACTGTTATGGAAAACCTGAATCCCTTTAGATTACTCTTTGGAGGACCAAATATTGGTGATATGATGAAAGCATTCGCTGGCATACTAGATGTCATCAAAGATTTAGTTTTACTTTCAACCTTAAAAAGTTGTTTTGAAGAATTCAGGGATTATGCATATGAATTGGCAGAAGACTTTGCAAAAAACCAAAAAGACATTGATGCAATGGGGGATATGGTAGAGGTGCTCGTGAATGAGACCAACGCAGATGTAATTCAGCAAAAAGCAAATGCATTTGTCCAAGCATATGGCGCCTATACACCTCAGGTTTCAAACCAGGACATTGTCTATGTAGCGACCTTGATGGATTCTGTAGGAGAAGAAGCGTGCAGGTTGTTGAATGAAATTGGTGGCTCTTTTGGTGGAACTGTTGCTGGAGTCTATGAGGCTGCCACTCGTAACTGCCTCTATCGTATGTATAAAATAAAAATAGATAACAAAAAAGGTGATACAAGTAAATAGTATTAGGTGTAAAGCACCTGGTTTAAAACAGAAATAACACTGCACGTAAGAGTTTGCTGAAATTTTGATTAGTTTGACATAGCTATTTAGGTGCTTGTGTGATGATATTAATGCATTAGGAATTTTAAATTTTCATATGAAATAGAGAGGTTTGACTAAACATTTTCACAGAGACGTGACATAAGGGTATAACCACACAGTTTAGTGGAACTTATGGAAAATGTTTAAAATGCATATAACAGCAGATATCTCCCTTGGATTTTAGATAGCTGTGAAGCAGAATTTTTATTTTCGCTGCAGATATTAGATGGGGGGTTGTTATTTTCTGTCTGTTCAAACATTAAAACAAGTATGTGAACAAATGTATATTTGATATAGGGTATTTTTTAATTTTCATTTTACGTAAACAACATGCTTGCTTCCTTAAAGCTTGATTACATTCATAATTCAGAACATTTTGGCACAAAAGTAAAAAAATGACAGCAGAGTTTAAGCTTGTAAACATTTTTATAACATACATTTATAATACAAGATAATAAGAGTGTGAATTACTTTATTTCACAGTTCCTGCTGATCTTGGAGTCCTGAGATCATATTATGAAGACACTTACAGTCTCCAGTTTGAGATGATTAATTCATTGACATCTATTGTAAAAGGACAGATTGCAGTATCCATGGCAGGTAGGTCCAGACAAACACATACAGGCATTGTCCAGACAAGGTACTGCATGTATGAAGGGCTTATTAATCACCTGAACATATTTTTATGTTGTTTGGATTATCCCATCTGAAGTGCATATCGCGGTGAGAATGCTATACAGAACGTTGGAATTCTTTGTGGTAATGGTGTCTTGAGTCTTGTAACAACCCAATGTGTGATCTAATGTAAGATCTTACGGACATTGGACTCAATGACGTTTTGAGAGTTATCGTGGGGAAACTGTTAGTTGCCAAGTAAACTTGTTTTTTGTCATGACTGAAAATATTGGTCACATGATTGAATTCATAAGACCGACGACCTACCACCACAATTCGTGAAAGTAACGAGCCACCAAGTCCTAATAACTGTTACTAAACAGAAAAGATTAATCAGTGGACTTTCAGAACTAATCTGCACTGAGGCAAAATTATTTATGAGAAGATTGGACTTACTCTGAAAGGAGTGGATAACTTGGGCAACCGAAAACCTATGTCATATCACTGAAAAGAGTGAATGTGATTAGTTAAGAGGCAAATTTTTGATTTGACATGATTGACGCCTTCATGATTGTTCTAAATTCAGTTGAATCTAGATAATCTACTGATTGTGCCTCCTGACCACTTAGATAATTGTTTTGTATTTATACTCGGCACAATATATCCATGTACAACAGGACTCAAAGCTCTATAAGACACATTCGGACAGCCCAAGATCTCAAATGACTGACATCCCACTAACTGAAAGACAGAGGCTCAAGCATGACCATTTATCAATGTGATTGTGGTTCTTTAGCCTGCCACCTGTGATGGGACCCATTTGAACTGGTCATTTGAGCCACCATGTATCTGCCTGTACCTGGGTTTGAACCCACGTCCTGTATGTTTCTAGGCGAGTGTATTACCCACAAGGCCAGAGTAACTAGATAATGCAGTCCCAATCAGGATTCTATTGGTCGCACAGCTCAGTCGTGATAGGTTGGGGGTGCAACTTCAATGATTGAAGCTGACTACCTTAAATATTAAACCTTTGTGAGTGCATATTTCTGTCTCATATGTACTTATGACTGATATTTTCAGTTGCAAGTCAGTTATGACTTATCTTTATGGTCTCACAACTTTTCTTACTATTTCTATATTGTGACGACTTAATCTTATTTACTCTCTCATAAAAATGTCACTGGGCGACATTGTCTCAAGAGAAGAACAGTCGTATGAATTCCCAAATTAATCACTGTAGAGTTATCACTGACTACTTTTAAAACAGTTGAAAATGTTTGAAGCAGGTTGCAAGGCCGATCTTTGTAATTGCAAAGCTAATTTCCCACGTGGGACAAATAAAGTGGTTTGTCATTTTCTCAATTTTCCAACTTCCATAATTATCTGTAGTTCTGAAGCATTAGGGCCATTCTGTGATTTACCGTAAGGCAATAAGGAAAAGCATCAAAGAACAGATGACAGTATTTGCATACTTGTAATTGACAAGATGTGATTTTAAAAGCATGAAAGAATCAATTTTGCTCATCCCTGTGTTGCGGAATAAATAAATTTAAGATAATTCTTGACAGAAAACATGATTAGAAATTACAAGGTTGCCAACATCAACATAGCCTTTGAGTCAGATAAGGCTAGGCCAGTGTGACGTCATCTTTTAAAACCACATAAATGTATGTATTAAAATTTTAGTGAAATTGCAACAAATTTATGAAAATATACAGGTCATCAGTTTGCTTTCTCATCTGAGAAGTACAATTTGTACTAAATTGACATTCATGGATATTAGATCTGTTGATTTTATGAATTTCAAAGTATAAATTGTTCAATTGATAAAATGTGAAGCTTGTACAAGTTACAACATGTACAGGCCCAAAATTTGTACATGTTGCAACTTGTATAAGTTAATCTGTACAAGTTGTAACTTGTACAAACTCTCAACTTGTACATAATATATATTTTATATAAATAATTGCATAGATTCATTCCTTTACATATGAACTAATTTTTCTTCCATCCCTTGATGTTTCTTAGATGTTTTGAATTTTGTTATATTTTTTGCAAAGGAATTTATAAATAATAAAACAAATTATACCAAGAACTTCATTTTTTGTAGATTCAAAAATTATAAGTGCTGGTTAAAATTACACAGGGTGAACCACAATCTCATGTAAAATAACTTTCCAAAACTGAATCAGTGAAAACAATGTTCTTGTAGATCGCATTGGATCCATTGGACTGAAAGTTGACATCCGCACTGTTGCTATAGGAGCAGCTATCGTGGAAACCAAATTCCAGGCAGCTTCCTTGGCCAGATGTGATATACTAGAATATTTGGCAGCTGGCAAGAGACCCAGTATATGCGATGTTTTATTGTTCCGCGATGACGATATACAGAGGTTGATTGCCTATACTGGTTCTGTAGACTATTCTGAGAGGACTGTATTTGCATATATCCCGACCATCCCACCACAAGACATCAATATACCCTATATGAATATGACTAAGCTGTTAACAGCAGAGTATCAGAGCTTTACACTGCCAATGGCCAACAAAGAGTGGATGAAACAGTATGGTTGGCTTCCCAGTGCATACGAGCCAGAAACAGCCTTCTACGTCACCACTATGGAGATGTACCTGCCAGGGGTGAAGTGTAATCAGACTGGTGAACCGATCCACACTGTTCTGGTTACAGCACAATCTAGTTCCCCGACACCCTTGTATTCAGAGACAGCTCCTCCCAGATACACAGTTGACAAGAGTATCGTCAAGTTTGAGTACACAGAACCGCTTCAATACTGTGCTGGATCTACAGTAAGTAGTTTACTTAATAGGAATATTGCATGGCCTCTTAACATACAATGAAAGCCCTTCTCAGGAACTAAACATTGAAATGAGTGTTCTGAGTATATATATATTTTATTTATTTAAGTGACAAGTGTTTTATGATTACAAAAAAATTACAAATTTGAAACGTAATACAAAAAAACCACCCAGCCTGTAAGGCTTATTAGTCACTAAAGGTGGAACAAAGGTACTTTTGTATGTGGCTTTGTACATTATAATTATTCATATAACATCTGTTGACGCCGTGAAAAAGCTTTTTGAATATAATTTCCCAAAAGTATTGGGCAATCCACAAGTATTTGAAGTGGTAATTTTGTGGTACATTATGTCTTAAATCATGCTATTTTTTATTTTTGCTATTTTTTTCACAGAAATTTTGCATACCCGTTGGTCTCTACTTTTTGTACTAAATCTGCCAGTTTCTACATGTAGGGGCACAAATCTCAATTGTTCAATGCAGGATCTTAAATTTTTTTAATTTTGATAGAAAATTAGTTTTGGCTTTCTATGTAAGTTGTCTCTCCCTTGGGTTTCATTCATAGCTGAGAGTTTTATCTCTATAAAAATTGAGGTCACAAAAGTTTTTTGTTTAATAATTTTGTTGCAAACCTCATTCTGTTAAAATCTGCTTCACAGAATTACACCAGTTGTTTAACCCCAAGTCATATTCCTATTTAAAGATTACCTTAGTAGTTCTGTCATTATCCATATTGATAATTCTATTCTACAGTCTTATCATTTCTAATTTCTGTATGTTGCGATGATTTGTCCAACCTATATCCCCATTTATAGCTAGATTTGCTGAATATTTATGTACACCAAGAAAGACTCTTGTTGCCCTATTCTGAATTTTCTTCTGACATCTGACCATTACTATAGGCTCCCCAAACCCCTACTCCATAATTTAATATTGTGGCAACACAGGCATTATATAACTTTGTATAGGTATTGTACCCCATGTTTTCATGCCTTTAAATTTACCAATAACCTTCCCCAAAGCTTGACCACCAGATTCAGATAGCAGCTTTTTGTTTCCGAAAATCGCAAATTTCATTAACCTAGACTCCAAGATATTTATAGGAGCTTTCGTAGTTTAGCATTTTAACACCAACTGTGAAGCAATATTCACTAGGTTGTTTGTATTTTCAGCGGAAATGAAGTACTTTTGATTTACCTGCATTAATCTCCATTTTCCATTTTGTACATTATTCATTTATTTTACATAACAAATGTTGTAAGTCTTCTTCTTTATTTGCAACAATAACAAGATCATCTGCATAGAACAAGGCTGCCAATTTTTATCTCCAATTTGTACACCTTTATTTAATGAATTTAAACACCTTCCTAAATCATCAATAAATATAGTAGAGTTAGTGACAATGTATCACCCTGTCTCATGCCATTATTGGTTACGAACCAGTCTGTCATATAATTTTCAAGCAAAATGCCAGACATTGTATTTTTGTACATACTGATAACAGCATTTAATATTCTGCCAGAGATACCCTTTAATTTTAATTTTTGAAATAAATGTAATCGGTCTACACAATCGAACACTTTACGGAGATCAATAAAGGCAGCAAAAGTTGATTTATTACTGTTCGTGTGATTTCTCACAGCTTCACTGAGAGAATAGATATGATCTAAACAGGACCGCTTCTTTGTGAAGCCATGTTGATCATTTTAAAGGAGGTTATTATCATCCAGAAAATTTGTTAGTCTTGAGTTTAATACCATTGTATAGATTTTGAATATGCAACTTAGCAGACTAATGCCCCAATAGTTTAAGGATATTTGTGGATCATCACCTTTATTTTTTGGAATTGAGACTATAAGTTCTTTCAACCACACCTGAGGAATTATTCCAAACTTAAAGCACTTTTGATAAAGGTTTTTATGAGCCTTTCATTCTTTAATACATCATATGGAATTTTATCTATTTCACTAGCCTTATTTCTCTTTGTTTTCAACACTACCCTTTAGACTTCCCCAATTGCTATATCTGAATTCAAATCATTTAAATTAGCAGGACCAAGCTGTATATTTAATTCAGGGTCTGTTTTTTTCTTTAAAAGAGGTTTCTACAAGTCTACCTATTTGTCCATCATATTTCATTACAACCTTGTCAGAACCCCCTGAGTTTGGATTATAAAGTGAATCAAAATCTTTTTTCCATCTTTCTAACACCTGAGTTATGTTACAACTGACATAATATTGTTGTCGTATATTTCTAAGGGAATAAAAGATTTTCGGTGTGGACCAAGTTTTTTCAGACAATCCCAAAATTTATTAGGGTCATTTACACAAATTGTATCAATGTCTAGCATTTTGCCACATATATATTTTCTTTCTGCCTTTCTATATTCTCTATCAAAGGTATGTCTTGCCACAACAAATTTCTCTTTATAAATTTGTTTTGCCCTAATACATTTGCATTTTTTCATATTTCTCTCTGCTTCTCTCAAATTTGACCAAAGTTTAGACAGGTTATCAGACCAGAATGGTTTTGATGGTTTGTGACATTTTCTAATTTTCTTTGAATCACCCACACAAGGTATCTTTCTTTGCATTTCAGTATAAATTAGTTAGCACAGATTTTCATAAACTAAGTCTAGTTCTTCTTGTATACCAGTAGTTTTTATATTGTCATCTACAACTTTATCAAGTGACAATAATACATCGTCAGTTTGGATAAAGCTGTCACTAATATGTTTAAAATCATATTTTTGGTTTGCGTATTGATTAGCAATAGGACAATTAATGACACTTTTTGTAGTAACATCCTTTAGGACATTGTTTAGAGGAACACATAGGTTTATAACTGTACTTAACCGAGACTGATCTGGGACTTTATACTTGCTTTTGCCTATCTATATCTACTACATGAGTCAACATAGAAAGGATGACAATTATTAAAATTACCATGAGACACGACAATGTAATCTACTACAGCTGACCCTTTTGTGGACACAGAGGTAAAACCACCATTTAGATGATTAAACCTTCCATTTAAAATACACATACGAGCCTCAACAAGAAAATCAATAAAACTTTCACCATGCTTATTCTTAACTTGATCAATCAGCACTCTATTTGGAATATAATCAATTTCAATAATAAAGTCCTTCAAGTGACCAATTCTTGCATTTAGATCTCCACATAATATAACCATATCTACAGTATTATAAAAATAGTCTTTTGAAAGCAAGTGACCAAAAATAATTCTGGGTTTCTTCCTCATTTACTCTTTTCAGGAGGCAAGTATCCAGAGAATATGAGCATCTGTGTCTCACTTATTTTATTTGTTAAAAGAATACCCAGTAAACCATCAATTTCTATGTCAACAATATGCACATTAAATTCATTTAAAAAGGAATTTTTCAAAAAGAAACCAACACCGCCAAATGATTTGGGTGCTCTGATGTGCCTCACTTCTCTGTTGAAACCAATCCAATGGTACCCTTGGATATTAATTTGGTCACTTGCTTTTAAATGAGCTTCATTTACTGATATAACGTCCGCATTAGAGTACTTTAGTAGGTCAGATCTAAGAAATGCATTATTTAGTGTCCACCCATTAACATTTAAATGACTTAACTTAAAGTTTAAATGAAAATTACTACTGCATTCCCCATTGCCATGAGAAAGAGTCACCTACAGGCTGATGTATATCCTTAAGTAACACTACTTTGAATGCTCGACATTGGATGTGAATTGTGTCTAGTGCCCCGGGCCTCTTGTTGGATAATGTGTTGATTGCTCCCATGATATCCATACTTGTACTTCACACTATTTTGAGTATGTGGAAATATCAGAACATATGTATGCAATAATAATGTGATCAAATGCCTAGTCACAGGCATGCATTTGCCTTCACACCAAATATTATTACAATACCAAATCTCCAGCAATAAGTGTACACTACTTATTTCCACTACCTGCCCCACCCCGTGGTGATATGACCTGTACAATATTTAGAAAGTGATGTTGAATAAAAAAAGATAAATATTATCTGTTCTTTTGCAGCAAAGGTTCACTGTGAGAGCTCAAGATTCACCTGTCAAATACGACAGGGAAGTGTGTGTGGTATCCAATGGTAAGTGTCAATTGAGAAGCATCAATAAATCTTTTTGTGGGCATTTTTTTTTTAATCTTTCATTTCATTTTTTAAGTGTATCATATTTACAAAGTACAGGCTACAGTAAAAAAAGTTGCTGAGAATATTGATCAGAATTTTTGAAGCAACTTTTTTGTAGGATAGGTCCGTTTTCAGTATCTGTGTCTATGTTACAGTGAATTTATGTAATCAGGGAATTTGTGAATTCCCTGAACATTTTTAGGGAATTCGTGAAATCTCTAAAACTTAAATATTTTTTTTTACACAAATTCACTGAGTGTTTTTAGGGAATTTGTGAAATTACATTTATTGTACATTAGTCAATTATTGTGCATTTAGTAAAGGTTTTTGTATAAACTAATGGGATTTTACAACAAACTTTTGCAGTTTTAAAATGATTTTGTGTGTCATACACAGCAATTCTGTTTTTTTCCCTGAAAGTCTTCTCAACTGGTTAATTTTAGGAAACTTGTGAAATGATGTTTTTGAAAACATATCATTGTTTTAATTAGTTTAGATTTTGTATAGACTAATATTATTTTCTAACTTATCTTGTGTGATATACAAAATAATTCATACCACAGTAATGGTTGTTTTTATTTAAGTCTAAATTTGAATATATTTGCTATTTTGACTTTAAAATTGAACTCTAAAAGTATTTTAATAGTAATATATCTTGCTGGAAGCTACTTCATTAATGGCATCTGAAATATTTATGCTTCTTGCATTATGCAGTAGAATTATTAATTATGCATTTATTTATTCATTTTCTTTTTCATTTTATAGCATTTATCTCATGGTTCAGGCAAAAAAATCATTTGACTGTTTAAGGTGTCTGTAAATTAGAACAAAGAAGTGTACATTGCCTAAAAATAATAGAAAGACACCACAAGTGTGCCCTAAAATCTAATAAAGCTTAAAGTCAATCAATTATAATGAAGCCTGTTTATTTCCAGGGAATGTGGGGTCTTCTCCTAAAGCCGACTTCACCTACCCCTCGCTTTTTACAAACTGGATCATTCATGTGAAGGGACACTCACAGTGTACTCTAGTGGTGGATAAATCACTTGATTTCCAGCCCATGGTCACCTTTCGAATGAAAATAAAGGAGGTCTTTGTGACTGGTAACATGATTTTTCACTAATATTGTGTGCTTGTAAACTATTTAAACACTTATTTTGACTTGTATTTTACAGAGCCTTTGAGGAAGTATGATAACATAGAAATTAATTTTGGTACTTGTTTTGTGTATTATGCTCAAATGCATGTTATGTTTATCAATTTTGTCAGACTCTAGGCTGAGCAGGGTTAGCACAACTCTGATCTCTGTGTTTGGGCTTGAATCTCTGTCCTGACCTTAAGTTTGCAAGACAAACTCAAGACCTTTAAGTAGTATATGTACAATACCCTTACATCTACCATTATATGTGTGATACTTTGTATGATGCAAAATTTACCTTGAACTTCACTTAACTATGTGTTCACTGTGATGTCACAACTTGAAATATTAAAACTACACAATTTTCTAATTTTTACTACATCTACTCCTATTAGGCATAAATGAGTGCTGGCCAACTGGGAGTCGCTGTCTTGATAATGAGGTATGCAAAGATCGCATGCTAAGCTACTGCTGTCAGAACTCACAAGGTGCGTTTTACACATAATTTACCTCGTCTTTGTAAATTTAAAATCTCATTTTAGAGCTACTCACACCATCTCCAAAAATCTCTTTTTATATTATAACAAGTGAGAACCTTTAGCCTCTGTGTAAAAGTAAAGATTTGGGATTCCTATTTTCAGCACGTATATTTTATAGCACGATAACTTCTTACACATTAAGACCATTTTTTTTGGTGGTGGTGGTGGTGGTGGGGGGGGGGGGGATCACCTGGGAAGCCAAAGTCTCAACAAAAATTTGTGTAGTATAATAAAGCTAAGAATTCCTGGAGGTCTCCCTTCAGAAGTATTCCTTTAGTTTGTTGTTCTACCTCTTTTTCGTTTAGCCACTAATGTGTGTACAGGTGTTTTCTTCAGAAATTATAGAAAATTTTTTGTCAAGATATCTTATAACCTACAGGATAAATCCATGTTTTGGATATATTGAGAGATATTCTAAGCTCTTGTTACACCCAGAGTCCCAAAAGTGGGGGTAAGCAGGGGTAACATTTATAACCCCGACAACCCAACTAGAAATGTCCTTCACCAATAGGACGAAAGATGCTGTAACTACAAGGATACAGGCTACAAATGAGCCACTGAGGCCAGAGATGTCACATCCACCCACCCAGGAACTTGTGGTAGATCCAACCCAAATTTTTAAACACACATTACTCAAACATTTTCTTTTACTTCATTTACAATGAGGTAAAACACAGTAGACATAAGCAGAAGGATAAAAAGCTAAGAATCACCAGAACACCATAAAAAGAGTGTTTACTTTAGAGTCTAATAATTGTATGCGGATATCATTAATATAGGGAAACCACCATTTTTTCCAGGAAGAGTTCTAGAGAAACTCCTTGTCTTGGACCAGAGACTGGCCTTACTATACAGAAGGCAAATCTTGTACCGTGACAAGTCCCCAATACCTGGTCCTCAGGGAAGATGATATCAGTGAACACTCTATTCTCTCTCTAAATACCTAGGGCATTTATTTTGTGAGATGTGTTCCCAACATTCCTGAACCTAGTGCTAGCATGACAGTTTCACAAAAACACATAGTTTGAGCCTTTTATAAATAACGGTAAGAGTAACAATAACATCCAATGAGATTTTCAAATTAGCACCCTGACCGACGCCTTAAAGAAATGGGAGGGAGACTCACAACAGTGGCCTCTTTATAGTGAAATTTCATAAAGTCAGTCAGACTCAAAAATGGTACAGGGCTCTGAACCCCCATTTGAAAAATGTGGTCGAAAGATTTGTAACCCCAAAATAGTTTACCCCTGTATTCTTAAAGACATCAAAATATCAGCCTAGAAAAATATAGGCACAGTTTATGTCACTGAAACAGTTGTATTTAGCTCTCAAACATCTAAAAATTGCCCAGGAAGAAATCTACAGTGGATAAGATCTGCATTGGGTCATCATCACTAAGTTAAAATGTCTGGGAACGAACTAAAACTGACTTTCTCTCCTGGTTGACTCAGGTACAGTCCACAGATTGGTATCTGCATCCACAGGTCTTCTAGGTAATGCCACAGTTGATTCACACCACATGTGAATGTGGATGTCCCAATTCATTCACAATTTTCTGCGGTATGTATCCCCAGTAGTAAACCAAAAAGCCAGGATTAAGATACTCTTAATTTTAGTCAGATTTCATCATATGCAATACCTGCCTCCTAGTATTGTCATTAAAAATAAAGCAAGACATGTTATATGGTAATCGTTATAGTCTCAACCTGGCCAGGATGCCTTGGTTTTGGATCTAGTTCAACTCTCAAAGTAAATACTCCCACAATTACTGATGATTCCACTACTGCTGAACCAATGTTTTCACAATAACCCTCAGTGGCTAAAGCTACATGCTTAGTAGGAGCTTCTCTTCTAAAGTAGACCTGTTTGACAGGTGGTAAACAACATGGTTGGTTTCACCAAGCCATTGT
Organism: Sabellastarte sp. h YS-2021; assembly: GCA_964017235.1. Taxonomy (NCBI): domain Eukaryota; kingdom Metazoa; phylum Annelida; class Polychaeta; order Sabellida; family Sabellidae; genus Sabellastarte; species Sabellastarte sp. h YS-2021. The sequence continues at coordinate 39,838,853 of OZ024932.1, forward strand.
GAATTTGGCAGACTTTTAAGTGAATCTATATGAGAATTTAAAGCAGAATCCTTCTACCATACTCTGTTACTGTTCTGCTTTTATAGGCTCACCAGGCCAGAAGGCACAGTATATTTATAGCTGTGTTTCCAGCTAGGTGTCCAAACAGTGTCCTTAAAACATATTTGCACTCTTTCCCTCAAAAGTCAGTTAACCAGGGAGTATCATTCTGGTGATTATTCCTGATCTATCTATTGTTCTGTCCACAATGGTGAATTTTAAGTGAAATTAAAATCAGGAGTCAGTTTATCTTACTTTCAATTGGGTATATATAGAGAAATCATACTTAAATCATATCATATCATTTTGGACTACAGTAGAGGAATGTACGTCATAATGTTTTAGGGAGGCTAGCATTGGATTTAGGGATTACTATTTTTGGGAAATGGCTGATTTCCAATGTTTCTCAATTATATTTGAACAATTGTACACTAAATGCTGAGGTCCTCAGTGGCCTAGTGAGTTGGCAGGTTTGACTTCTAAACACAGGCCATAATTTCTATGTGGATTCAACCTGACCCTGTCTGTTGAATGAGATGCAAAACCCCAACTCTGACTTTGTACAATAATGCTATCAGTAAATTTCTGAATCACTTTTGTCAAAGGGGGAAATTTTAATTCCACAACATAAATTCTGTTCAATTAAAATTTTGTCCCATCAAATTACTCGACAGTTCTTCTGACATTAGCAATCTGTAACTATATTCACAAAGTGGATTAGGGAAAGATAAGCGAAAAATCAGCTTAAGTTCATCTAAAAATTAGATTAAGATTAATGTTGGTATTCATAGAATAGTTTAGCTAATTTTTGAATTAACTTTTGGATTAACTCTAATCCACCCCACAGAATGGATTTACATTTGGATTAAATGTACTTAAATCTGCTGCACTTAATCATAAAATTTGCTTGAAGGTCACAGGAAGCAAATTATTTTTTTATTTTATAAACGCATATGTAATAGTTTAATGCGAGCTGATCACATTTTTAAGTATTTAGGGCTTGAACCATCTCACAAGCAGCCAAAGGAGAAGTCAGAATGACAAAGACTGAGATCAGTCAATGCGAATGACCCTGTATAAAGGTTACAGGTCAAACTGACAGTAAAAGAGGCACAAGTCCTGAGAGGTGCATAAAGCACAGAAATGATGTGGTAGCCATAAATAAGACCAGAATTACTGACTTCAGTACATTGAGGAATTTAGAGTTGTGATATAGTCAACCCCCCAAGGTGGAGGAAAGTTAAGGCACAGTAATGTAAATCATAATTCACTAGTTCATTTTGATTTAAAAAGGTATTTGGTAACTATTAATATCATACTACTAACCATTCTTCAGATGCAGGGACATTTGGTGGTCTCCACTTTCGTATAAGCCACCATTTCTGACATACTAGCCTACAGGGACCTTATCTAGCTCAACTGGTGGCAAGATCAACTTGAACAAAATGGCTAACTCAGGGTCATTTTCCTACTCTGAAATCAATCTTGACTTTGAAAGTGATACATCTGAACTGTTTATTTTGTCTTGATTCTCGGAATTTATCCTAGCCTTAGTGTTAGTATCACTATAATTCTGCACATCATGGTCATAGTTGTTTAAGAATGTAACTGACAAATCAACTAAAATGTCTGTGGATTGTTTACAATCTTTTGGTTCTACTTCAGCTTTCTTAGCCATAACTCGAGTCACAGCACAGGAAGGAAAAATACCAGGAATAACCTCTTCTAATTTCACAGTGCTAACCAAAGTGATCGGCTTAGAAGTAACCTTAGGATCAGCAACCACCTTTACACCTGCTAGATCATTCCCCAATAACAAAGATACCCCTTTAGTGGGTAAAGTGGGCCTGGTACCCACCACCACAGAACCAGTAATTAAGTCTGATACTAAGTTGACCTTATGTAAGGGAACGTTCGCACAGCCTCCTTCAATACCTTGCGCAATAACGCTGTCACCAGTACAAGTGCTTACACCCAATGGCAATACAACTTCTAAAAGTAAGGACTGAGTAGCCCCAGTGTCTCTCAATATCTTAATGTGAACCCGACTGGAACTACTTTCTAAGGATACAAAACCCTTGCACACAAAAGGTTTGAACTCTTCCCTAATAATCTCAGACTTGTCTAAACCAATAGTAGATTCTGTTCTATTGGGGTTTGAACGCCAGTTAGATTTGCTAGACACAAAGGCGTTGGGCCTCCTTTTCTTTAAGAGCCAACAATCAGACATAACATGCCCAGGTTTTTTACAATAATGGCAGACAGGAGCAAAGGACCTAGGTTTCCTATCCTTACTCATTGCCTGATTTGAGGTTTGACCCTTATCTCAACTCTCTTCTGGAGCTACATTTTCAGATTTCTTTCCTACTTCAGGAAAAGACGTCTTAGTGGGACCAAAGGATCTACTCTTGTTAAAAGTGGACTTGTGAGTGAGTTTTCTGTTCGTCTAGATAGGTTTTAATGTCATCACAAACACACCTTTTGAACTCTTCAATCAAAATAACTTGCCTACGTTTTTCAAAGTCTGTACTTACTTCCCTGGAATTACACCATCTGTCAAATTGCACTTCTTTCTCATGGGCAAATTCAACATGAGTTTGACTTTCTTGTTTACAACATTTCTGAATTTTTGATGATATGTCTCTGGTACCAACTCATATGCTTTCAAAATAGCATTTTTGACACAGTTATAGTCAACACATTCAGAAATCGGCAAAGCTGTATATGCCGCTTGGGCTTTCCCCTTCAAAACACTTTGCAGCAATAAAGGCCACTGGTCTGTGGGCCATCTCAAATTTTAAGCCACTCTTTCAAAGTGTTGAAAGTACTTATCAACTTCTGATTCATTAAAAGGTGGTACCAGTCACACATTTTTACCCAAATCAAATTTGGTAGCAATGGACTTTTCACAGGCAATTCTACAGGCATTGAGTTCTAAAGCTCTCATTTCTGTCTCATGTTTGAGATCTTTTTCATATTTTTGAGCTTCAAGCTCTCCTTTTCTTTGTTGAGCTTGAGATTCAAGCTCTTCGTTTCGCTTTTGAGCTTCGAGCTCCTCTTTTCTTTGCTGAGTTAGAGCTTCAAGCTTTTTGAGTCTTAACTCTCTTTTGATTTCTAACCGCCTGATTTCAAATTGCCCAGAAGGTTCCATTGGCAGAGGTTTATACACTTCTAAACAACTATCAGGTAAAATGTCTTCATCAGCTAACTGATCAACAATAAGTCTCTTGAGTTCATGTTTACGTGTTGACCTTTTTCACCTCTAATTGTAATTCTTGTGCTATTTGCATTAACATGTCCTTCTTAAAAGTTTCTAGAACTACCATAGATGGTGGCTGCACAAACTCTTTAGCACTGGCCATTTTGAGCACTGTTGACTGTAACAAATTGAAAAATCAAACGAATTTTCCAAAATGTTAACCAAATGGTTGGATCAAATGGTTGGATCCCAGACGAGCCCCCAGTTTTCCTGTTACTGTCACGGGGCAAGCACGGTAGCAATTACCGGTTGCTTTTAATAATGAAAACAATCTGATCTGACCAATGTAACTGACAGTTAAGTTTGTCCACTTTATCCAACAATCTCTCCTGTGATCTGCCCTGTGATCTATCAAATGCTGACTAACACACAGATACCTGTATCCTGTGACCTGTTCAATGTTTGATAACATGAAATGTCCTTATCCTGTTATCCTCTTGATATCCAATCACACAAAATGTCTGTATAGAGATATTCAGAGAGTTTGCACAACTGTACTGTCTGCTCCAAGATATGGACAATGTCCAAAATGCAGTAAATCCACTCTCTGGTAGAATCATACAGTGTATATAATAAGTTAGTAATTTCCAAAGTACAGCAAATCTATCCAGACACTGCAGAATGTTCACACCAGAAAAAGTTCAAAACACAAGCAGTTTATTCTAAGACCCAATATCCTTCCGTTTAGCCAGCAAATACTAAGTTTTTGTGTGGTCACATGCATATCCCTTATATATAGTTATAGCAATCCTAGAATCTTATAGAACATAACAGTTGTCACCAGAAGCAGTGAGGAAGCTCTAGGAACTACTTTAAGGGTTTCCCCAAATCTATTAATAGATCAGTATAGTAACTACTGAGATTATAGAAGGGATTTCCCGAAGTCTATAAATAGATCAATAAACATCAGTAACACAAAAAATCAATTAATCCCTTACTTTAAATGTTAATACATAGACATAAAGTTTAGATCAAATAATGCACAGACACAGTGCCTGTATCTGTAACAGAAGGGGAGATATTGAATGCAGCAGAAGCATTTTTCAAATGTTTACTGGCAAATGAATCTGTGAGTGGCAACGAATGGATAGATTTGGGAAGGATGAAGAGGGGGTCGTTCTGAGAAGCTGGATATGTATGTATCATGAGTTTAAGAGCCCCAATAGGGCACATTATCGACTGGCCTAAGTTGGGAAGGGGAATGGTAAGGGTGGCTTTCCTATCTTGAGTAGTCTTAGACCATTTAATAACAAAACTGCTCCAGCCTCTGTAGCAATGAAATCTCCCCTAACGAAATTCTGTTTAGTTGGAGATATAATGTATATATTTACAGACTGATGGAAGGTAAAGTGTTTCTTTGAATACCGATTTAATCCAAAGATGAGCTAATCCATTTTCTGTGAAAGTTAAGCTAAGTCTTGGCTTTATGAATATGAGTCCTTTAGTATTCCAATTACGTCAATTTATTGATTTATAGCATGTATTTAATTTTAATTAGCACACTTGTCAGATTGAGTTTTGCAAGCATATGAAAGGACAAAGATCTATAAACAATTGTTTTTATCAGCTGATTACATTAAAATATTCACTGTATAAATGTTGAATATGGTCACGAGTGCTACACAACAAACATCTGAAAACAATATATTTCTGACCAAATATTTAACTGTAAATCATTGAGTACTTGTAAAAAATACTTTCAATTTTACTTGTGTGTAATATCCAAATAACACACTTTCTTTTTTACTCTTTAATAATTGTTTTTGAAGTATTGCTGATCAATGTCTCCCTATACAGCTTCTAATATTATAACAACAATAGATGGGCAATAATAGAATACTTCATAACACTAGCGAGTTTTTGTCACATCAAATTGAACGTTTTAATTGCTCTTTCCGAGTTCATATTGTTGGTATTTGTTTTAGAAAAGGTGAAAATAGATCCCAAGAGGACTCTCAGCTTGTATTATGGATTAGATGTTTTACATTTATTAAAAATGAAACATCACTCAATAACTGTAATTCTTCCTCTATACCACTAGATCCAGCATTAAATTCCTGGGAGTAAGGTATAATCTAAATTTTTATTTTAATGCTACAAACTTAACACATCACTCCTCCCGACTCAATTACAGCTGATGGATAGAACAACAGACAATCTCAGCCATATCTGCCAGGGTTGACACCTCTTGGGTTCTGGTTGGTATTTACTAAATATAAATTCTGTTGTCAATAGTTTGACTAGGCTGTCCAGGAAGTGGGGGGGGGGGGGGGAAATTTGGTAGTCTCAGTTGGTAAGCTTATAGCTTAGAAAATGTACATTTGACATATTTCTTTTTCTGTTTAAGGAGTTTGCAAACAACCGCAGTCAGATTAGAAGACCTTATCATTCAACGGACTTGGACCTCTTTTGTGTATAACACTAGCTTGCCTTTTTGTTTTAATATTTAGTTGTAGTTTTCTTTTCTGTTATATTTGTCTACTTTGCATCATGTAACAGGTATTTAGCACAAATGGTAAAAATTTAACTCAAATTCCCCTGTAAACAAACTGGTCAAATTTACAGTTATAGTATGAAATCCTTCCAAAGTGGAAGTATTTTGCTGTATTTGTATGTTTGTTAGGTTTTTAGATGTGTATATTTTTGCATAAAAAGGAAACATAACGAAAAAAATAGATACAAAAAATTTTCTTGTAAATTAGTGAATAGAAAGGTTATTCAAAATAAGTACAGTGGAAGCTAAAAGAGCCACTTCAACAATTATACAGGTATCGAGTTTGTAATTACTACCAGTTTCCCCTACAATTAACAAACAAAACTGTACACAATAAATATAAAGAGACTTGGAAGTGCTACAGCAGTCTATGGTAATATTATTAGGTATTGAAGCATAAAAATAAATAATAAATTGACGAAGGATTCACTAATTTACAGTGTTGCAGGTTAACCTGGATCACTATTTACAAAATGAAATATGTTTGTGGGGACACATTGGCCCTTCGACAGATCCATCTCTGGCTTAAGTCACCAAACCATAAACCCTACTTATCTGCTGTAGTCCACCTTCTGGTTAATGTACATGCATTTATAAATGGTCATGTGATGAGGTTTCACTTAATTAAACTCACATTTTTAGCGTAGAGGTACAATTATTATTGTTATAAGGTTTAATTGTTATCCCTCGGCTGTTAGATCATCTGAAATTCCTTCCAGAATCTGCCTTCAAAGCATACAACCTTGGACTTAATTTCTGCACTAATAAATTAGGCAATAAATTGTCACAGTTTACAAAATAACTGATTATATAGCATATTACTCCACTGTCAGTTTGAAAGCATGATAGAGTTTTGGCACTTGATAAAAACCTGTAAGGTTTTATAAGAGTAGGTCTCAGAGATATAAGAATTCAAACAAAATTTGAAAGATTACTTGCAGAAACCAAAGACTTACAAAATGGGGAAGCAGTCACGTTGATCCTAAATTAATTAAAGTCATCCAGATTCACACCAAAATTTCTGATGAGAGAACTTCCTAAATTCAATCTGTATCTGTGATTCTGATTTGTTCGGAGCTTCCAACCATGCTCGCTGTGTCTGTTGAATGTTGTAGTAAGCCAAAATAAGGTGGCTAAAAGTGGATATAATAAGAGCTACAAGGAACTTTTGGTTCTTCAGGTCTAATGTAAGTATACACGTGTATATGGTTATGGTAACACTTGTCTATTTACATTTAATAAAGCTTTGCAATCACATTTGTATTGTCTTATTTCTAATATTAAACAATATTGTGAAAACATTACAAACATCTTAGTATTTTATATTTTGCTGTGCTATGCTACATTTTCCATATTCATTACCAGAAAAAAACAGTGACTGCTCAATTCCCAAATGTGTGACTACACGACGTTTAGAAGTGTTAGATGTTTGGGGACTGACTTTAACAAACACCTCTTTATTTTTTCACAATATGGCTTTAATCATAACATGGCCAGAAACATGGATTTAACAATAAATAAATATGGTATTGAATCTGGACTTAACAATAAATGAATGCCCATGAATGGGCACTATGTCAGCTGACACAAGCAAATACTTCTGTGTAATATTGTTGTGTAACAGAATATACGCAACACAAAGCAAAACAAACTTCTCACGATATCAGCTTAATGTGACCCAGTTAGTGACTCCAAAACATGGCATACACATGTGGCAGACTACTTCATACACACAAGTTTTGACATAAAATACAAAGTAGGTTCCAATATCAAATTTAACATTGTAGTTTACTGTAATAATATGTTAATATTTATTTTTAGATATAAAACTTTGCCTTTACACTCAGTCTGTAGTTTACATTTACCAGACTCTTCTATTCAGCATTGAAGCTAGAGATTTTATACTTTGGAAAGGAGCAGGGGGAACAGCCTCTGGTGAAGGAAGATTAACTACCAAACTCCGTGAATTGATATCTTTATTATTAATTATTTTTGATTCAGTCAAGAATAGAAGTGGTAGTGTTTTCTCAAAGTTTAATCTCTGTTTTGTAAGTAGGACTGCATTATAATCATCCTTATTGGAATCTAAATGCTGTTTTATCTCCCCATTTAATTTTATATTTTAAAGCGGTATATCAAAATGAACATTCACACCAAGTACTAGATTGGACAAAAATGTTAGCTGAAACAAGTGAACAGCAGTTTATACAAAAAGAATCACACGTTAGAATGTCATATTTAACCTCCAGCAATAATTAACAGAGAACCACAGTCATTTCCCTCTAAAACATTCATGTAACATATAATGAAATATTTTAAACAAGATGACAATAAGCACATAAAAAGAACACTTTTATATTTTGTTGCTCTGTATTATTTGTGTTCAAAAAAACCTTTTAACAATCTTCCTTAGTCATTGTTAAATTTATCTTTCTCTCCCACATTTTTATCTCCCACCTGCGGCTGAAGGCCGTTGTCAGAAGATTATAAAACGCCTTCCGTCCATCCGTCAGTCCGTCCGTCCGTCCGTTTGTCACGTTTTTGCATAAACCTTAATATATCATTCATTTATAGAGATATTTTCACCAAATTTGCTGGGAATGTTTATGGCTATAAAAACCTGTCTCTGCAAAATTTTAGCCTCATTTGGAAAAACAAAATGGCCGCCATAGCTAATTGTTTGAAAATCGTAAAGGTGCTCTAAATCTTGAAATATTCCAGCTAGCTTCATCAAATTTGCACTGATAGTAATTTTGGCGTAGTTCAAAAAACAAAATGGAAGCCATATCACATGTTTAATGTCAAACAGGCTTATCCTATTAAAAAGGCCTTATATCTCCCCAAATATTGCTCCTGGAGGTTCGGAATGTGAAAACAACTTGTAGAAAGTCATGGCCTGGGAATCTTTTCCAGGTGTTGAATTTGACCTTTGACCCCTGCTTCAAGGTTAAATGAGGTCATCACACTAAAACATCCTTATTTCTCCCTTATTATTGGTGCTATGGCTTCAGAATATAAAGACAGACCATCAAAAGTTCTGGCCTTCCAATGTTTTGCCTGAGAAAAATTTGGGCCTTACTTTGAAAAACAAAATGGCCACCATAGCCAATTATTTCAAAATCATTAAGATGCTCTAAAACTTGAAATATTGCAGCTAGGTTCATCAAATATGTGCAAAATATATATGGCTAGGAAAGTTAGCCTGATAGTAATTTAGCCTAGTTTCAAAAACAAAATGGCCATCATATCACATGTTAAATGGGATTATCCTATTAAAAAGGCCTTATATCCCTTATTATTGCTACTAGGGGTTCCAACAGTGAAAACGACTTATACGAAGTCAAGGCCTAAGACTATTTTCCAATTGCTGACATTTATCTTGGACCCCTTCTTCAATGTCAAGTGGGGTTATCTTACTACAAAGGCCTTATGTCTCCTTTAGTTCTCCACTATTACTGATTCTAAGGCGGGAGATAACCACTGCGGCAGTGGCCTTGTTATCAATAAGAGCACTGTATAATAAGAGTGCTGTATCTCTGTCCTTATTAAAGTAAGATTTATTAATCGTGCAATAATTATAATCAGCTCAAATTTTTGTTCAAACTTTACTTAGTTCTGGCAATGTTATTTTTTCTGTTGATGTATATATATGACTGTGGTATAATGGATAAGTTCATAACGTAACCTAGCATATCAATTCAAGCAAACCGTCTCCATGATAGTGCATTTGTGCTCCCAAAAATTGTAAAATATCCACACTTTGAGTTCATCAAATAAAAGTTCTATAATGGAGATCTATACCTGTAATGGGTACTGAAATATTTAAAACCAAAAACAATGAGAAATATTTGAAAAATTACATATCGAGGGCTACAACTCCCATGAGATTAAGTTGAACAGGGTATTTGAACACACAAGATCCTCAAATCGATTCAACATGTAGGAATAAAGGCTGCAAAGAATGTACATAACTTTGGAGCACTGTAACAGACAGATCTGGATAAATATCATTTAACATTAATTTAATGTACACCCAGGAAAGACAATTGTCATTTCAGTATGTATTTGCAGCTTCCGACAAAAAGTCCATTCAGTGGTTATTTAATATAGTACTGCTTGAGACATTGCTCAAATTATTGGACAAAATCTGAGACTAAATTAAAATGTAGACCAGAAGCTGGGGCAAGAGTCCACTTTCAATGTTGCATACTTCCATGAAAATAAACCTGTAATCGTTTTATAATTTATACCCATACTCTAGCATCAACATATGACCTCAATAACAAATATCATCAATGTTTTGACCAAAAACGATGATACAAAGATAGGTCTCCTGAAACTGTACTTATGAGCAACTTGGCAATATCAATTGCTTCCAGGAGGGTATGTATAAACAAGTCACAACTTGAAAGAGTAAAGATAAATGAGTGGACTTTCCATCCCCTGTACCCCTGTTGCCACCTTCTATTTCTTCCTAGGGGATGATGCTTTGAACTAAATAGCTCACCTCAGCTATATCTCCAAACTTAATGAGAAAGCTGTTGCCAAGCAAACAATTGAGCATATTGCTTGGGAGGATATATCCAACATAAATCAGTCAGCATACAAAGCTATTCACTCTATCTAAACAGCACTGCTAAAAAATACAAAATGACATTGCCTTCAGGATGGACAAGGGTATGACTGTAAGACTAGTTTTCCTGGACTTTTCCACAGCATTTAATAAATAGATCATTCTATCCTTTTTGACTGCCTAAAACATTGGTATGGCATTGATGGAACTATACTCAATGGGTAGAGTCGTACCTCAATTCAAGTAAACCGAAAATTAAAATAGATGGACAATTCTCAGATCCCTTTCAACTCCCCCACAGGGTTCCTCAAGACTCAGTCTTGGACCCACTTCTCTTCACCCTCTACACAACTCCCCTTAGTACAATAATATCTAAACTTATTGTCACACATCATCTATATGCAGATGATACCCAAATTTATTTAGAACTTGACTAAAGGAAAGATAACTCAAATGTCACTGAATTGGCAAATTGTGTTGGGTCCATCCAGCCACGGATAGGAAATAACAAACTCATATTGAATTCCAACAAAACTGAATTTATTTTCATTGGCGATGATGGAACCAGAAATTCCTTGAAGTCTTTACTCCCTGTGAGTCTCCTTGGAAATACCAAGGAATCAACTGAGCCAGTAAAAGATTCAGTGTCACCCTGGATGCTGACAACTCAACACAAATATATGTGGCTCCATTGTGTTGTGTATGCTATCACCATCTCCATGAACTACGAAGGGTTTGTAGGTAGCTAACTTACGAGATGATTGTAAAGAGGGCAAATGCCATGGTTAGCAGCCACCTGGACTACTGTAACCCTCTGCTCTACAACACAAAAAGACATATATTAGTAGACTTCAAAGAATCAAAACACCCTTTGTTGCATTGTGTACAAACTGAATCAATTCAGCCATGTGACACCTTTCTTATACAAGCTACACTGGGTCCCCATTCACTACCGTACACTGTTTACATACAACCTCATTACCTAAAAGGCAATAAATTTTAGCCAACCCCCATATCTGGCCTCTATGATTATGCATAGTGACCCTACACAGGGAAACTACCTCTCACGTTTCCTCAACCAGAAAATTTTAAATGCATGGGGACGCGTAGTTTTGAAGTTGCTGCTCTCACAGAATGGAACAAACTCCCTTAGGCCATTATAACTCAGGTTAGGAATAATGGATTTTGGCAACAGTTGAAGACCTACCTATTTAGGTTAGCCTACTCACCACCATAGTCCTTCTTCCCTATCGGACGATAACATGGACATGGTCTTTTTTTTCGGAATTGGACTATCCCTTCTTGGACATCAGCACCTTAGATGTTGTCATCAATTTGGTGCTTCATAAATGTTTCATACTACTGCTACTACTACTACAAAACCTCCCCTAGGAGTCGAATGAACAATATACAAGTTCAGACAATCCGAGGAAGAAATATGGTGGAGAGAATGCATTTTTATACCAGTCAAAATGTATGGAGTTTTACTAGAAACATGTCTCACATATGGCAGTAGAAAACATTTGAGTGAAGGCAAACATAACACTAATGTTATTCCACAACATTCGATGCCTACATGCCGTAATCAATGGTCCAGAAAGAATCAACTTTCTACATCTTACAGTTTTCAAGATATAGCCCTGACAAGATTTTAAAGGTCAAGGTCACTACGGCAAGGTCAAATGTAAAATCAAGGTTACACCTTAAAGATGCCAATCTACAACCCCAACCAATGCCCTTATCCAGTACCACACCTTGAAAAATGTGCTGAATTCTTCGAAGACAGGTGACAATCCATAAGAGGCAAAGCACAGGGTAAAGGGTATAGGGTAAAGTCGGTCACAACAGATTTGTACTGGTCAATTTCAATGGTATTTTCAAATTTTCTGAACACAACAATATTCACCATTTCTGTCAATTATTTTTTGAAGTTCACCTCAAGTGAAACCGTACCAAATTTTTCTGAAATTCACATAAGCCCCATCCTCTTCCAAATCAGGGGATAAAGCAAAAGCAGATCAAGGTATAGCCCTTTTTATACTCCTCCCTGTCTATATGGTTCCCTTCATATTGATATATGGATCCCATGCCAGAGAAGAGGGTCATGTAGCAATTCATGTGGTCTCCCATCTCAAAATCAGGTTGAAGTGCCTTGCCAGGAATGGATGTGTCACCCGCACCAACTGTAGTGTGGTTCATATCAAAATGTTCAACTTGGAATGGGTTTATTGATGCCACTCTTTATGACAAAACCTATGACAATACATTTTAGAATTTGACCCGAATATAAATTTTCTTCTGCATGACTTCATGTGCCTGAACTGAAAGTGTGTCTTTGGCGAGCTGTACACTATCCGGCTTCACTTTAAAGCTGATATTATCCATTGGGCTGACTATGGCAAACGTATCCTCACTTCTGATTAGACACAACTTGATGGGTGTGTCATTGAGTATGTAGCAATCTTGAAACATGAGGTCTAAGTGTAATTTTCCCATCATAACAATTAACTAACTTTCACAGACAAGCTCCTTTCTTTTGACATATCCTTCATTGTGTTGGTCCAGAGAAAAGTTATTTGTGTCTTTGTACCATATCAATGCTTTGAGTTAACTTTGTTTGCTTGAAGTTCAAAAACTAAGGAGTATTTTCTATGTATGCTTTGTAAATATAGGTGTTATTGGAAGTGGTAACTTAAATGTCTTTCACTGTCATGTCTAAGCAACCAAACAATGCCTGCAGCCAAAAATTTACCGAGGTCCCACTTCCCATTTACTGACCAGTTCATAAGTTTTAGCCAGTGGTACAATAAACTACAATGCAAAGGACTCTTTCGCTTTTATGGACTCTCCCATTTGTACCTTTTTCTTGGATTCTTTCCTGGTTTCTATTCTTGGTCTGATTCCCATTCTGGTTCAAATTCTAGTTCAGGTTTCCACACCTTCTCTTGTGGGTGAAAGTCAAACTGGGGACCACGACCCAATAACCTCTCTGGAATCCTCTCATAACTTTTGAGTAAAGTATCCCGAGCCAGTTGGGAGTTTTCTTATTTATTTGAATAGCCATGATAATCAATCTGTGACATATGATCCCCAAATAGATGATTGTCTTATGTTAAAATTTCAACTTTGTCATTCCATTGTAAGGTCCCTTTTAACTTTTGATACAGGTGCTGTCCTTTAATCTTCAGAGAAGATGGCAAAGTGATGGCCTTGTCTAAATCTTCTTCAGTGTCTTCCATCATTAGCCATAAGTCAGCAGATGATTCATCAACTGATTGTACAGCTTCATTTTATTTCAGTTGGTTCCAATACAGGGTCTTCTAACAGGCCACTCAAATCCTTTTCTAATCTGGCCATAGCTATAGCTGTGGTACCTCTTCCCACTGGTGCACAGTTTGTGGTATTCATATACTTGGGCACAAAAACTTGTTTTGATAAATTCATTCATCACCATAAAAAGCCCTACCAGATTATTAGCAAGTGTAGGAATAGCAGTTACTAATGTAGGAACCAATAAAGTAGGCAGGAAGCCATCCTCTTGCAAAATCTGTTTCTTTTTTCTGTCAGAGGTGTTATTTTTCCTTAATGCTCACTGTTCTTCTTCATACTTTCCCAGTCTTTTCTTTTTTCAGCCCAAGAGCAATATTCCCTCTAAAATACATATATTTTGAGCTCAATCTACAACACAATGAAGGAGTGGTTAGCCTGCACCATAAATAATGCACTTTTTCTTGGGTCATCTTCAGCTAAAATCTTAAAAATGAATTCGTTCTTTTTAATTACAAAACATGTTTTCACCATAACTGTTCATGTTCGAATGACAACACAGGTTTGGGAGACCTTCTATTTATAATAGCCAGTGATGTCTGTGGTTGGTATCCAAGAATCATACTTTGATGGCTAGCGTAACCACCTCACTATTGACCTCTTTCGAGTGACCTTTAATTTTGCAACTTTTCATTTTTTCATGTTATAATACTCATTTGGTGTGACCTTTTGCAGCCCTTCTTCAGAAAATGTTCCATCAATTTTTCTCCATCTTACAATACTCATTTGGTGTGACCTTTTGTAGCCCTTCTTCATGAAATGCTCCTTGACATAGTCTTTGATCTTGTATGTGGGATACCTTTGTGATTGATCTCTTTTGACTATTTGGAACAGTTCACCACTCCACTCTCCACCACTCTGATCATATCCTCTTGTGAATGTCTTTCTGGCATGCGAGATCCTGATAAAGTTCCCAACTTTAAACTTAAAGTGTTTTTTTTTTAATTTTTCTTTCTTTCTGAATTCACTTTGCTCATTGTTACCTGTGCTGATGCTATTTTAATGGATCGATGTATACCTGAGTTGTTAGCCCAAGTAATGTCTTGCAGTGCATCAATATAATGGTAAGACTGTTTATATAAAGTACTAACATATTTTTCCTTTGATGGTTTTTGTAGCTCTTTCTGCATATTCACTTCATTTTGTTTTACAAAGGATGAATCAAGTGTGATTTGAATAACTTCTGAAAAAAAATTTGTGTCATAAAAATTCTCTTCCTTTGGACACACATAAAATTTTTGTGAATGCATGAACAACTTAATTTCCAGATTTGTCCCTCACTGGCACTGTCCATGCATAATGAGAAAATATATCTATGGCTAAAAGAATGTAATGATAGACATCATTGTATTTTGCTATTATTGTCATTTCTATCAAGTCAATATCCCACTGTTGATCTATTGTTCTGACAAAGACTTTACTTCTTTTAATTTTCTTTCTTGGTGACTTGTTTGACTGTAGCCCCATACATTTTTTGAGGATCCAAAAAACTTTCAGGGTGTGAGGGATCAAAAAAAAATAGAACTTAACAGCTTATTCATTTTTACTGTTTTATACTATGGCAGTATATACCCCAAAGATAAAACAAACAATGATAACCAAATATTCTTTTTGTCCTGGTTTAATTACAAGTTTACAATAGATGATAACATCACAATGGCAAATATTATCATCTGAGAAGAATATTTGACCAAACACTTTTCACACCAGTTATCCACGTGTCTCCTTTGCAACCTTGCACTTGAATGATGCTTTCTGATGACAGAGGCATCTATTTATGCATACTGACTAATGCTGGTGCGTTTTCAAGACTATTTCAGTGAAGCACCCCCTTCCCTCTCCACTGGGAGATGTCCCTGTGGGAGATGCCGCCATTGGGGGAGAGGGTGGTGGGTGCTGACACATCTGTGTTGGCCATCCCCTTAACCAATCAAAGGACATCATCAATCAAATATTGGCATCATCCACCAAACAATCATATTCCTGCATCATTCCATCACCACTCAATATGCAAATTAGATCAGCAAATCAGATACCTGCATCTACAACTTAACCATTAAATTTGCAAATGACTTCATTAATCAATCAGATCTCTGTGACGTCATCAAATCAAATGACTGCATCACTCCTCAGGCATTCAGATTGCAGCATTTAACCATATGACATCATCAACCAATCACGCGGCTGCATCCTTTAACTTTAGCCAGATTGCCAGCATTTAGTCAAGTGAGGTCATCAACAAATCAGATTGCAGCATTTAATCAGGTGATGTGAAGTCATCACCCCTCAACCGATCAGATTGCAGCATTTACAGCATGTGACATCATGAACCAGTCAAATGACTGTGTCATTTAACATTGGCCAGATTGCACCATTTAGTCATCTGATGTGATGTCATAACCCCTCAACAAATCAGATTGCCGCACTTTTTCATGTGATGTGACGTCATTCCCCCCTCAGATTTCTTGCTCCTCTTGTGCTCCACTGGGCATGTGCACTGGAAGTGATCTGCTGTGCATGCACAACCGGAACCGAAAGTAAACTATGCTGAATCACTATGGTATGCGGATCAATTACTCACTATATACTACTAATGTTGACCTTTTTCTACATTCTCTAGCAGACCTAATGAGGTATGAATCATTAGGTCACCTGAGTTCGGAGGTAGTGTGATGTGTATAAGTGACAGTATATCTTTCACTCTTATGTCAGTGAGCATTAACATCTGACAATTTTGCCTTCATGTAAGATTCTATAGCTATTACTGATATCCATTCCTTCACCAATCTCTGTATCATGGGATTTGCTATAACGTCTTACATGGGTGAAGTTTTGAAGTCTGTAGTTTGAAATGATCAGTGGATACTAGCCGCTGTTCTTGAGCCACTGAAGTGGATGAGTAACCAACCCATCCACTTTAGCTGTTGTACCATACTGGTCCAGGTGAATAAAGATGTTTTGATTCACAACCCTGATTGCTTTATGGAACATTCTCAATGGCTTTGTCTAAATCACATGGGTGAGGGGTGTCCTGTGCTTACCTTAGGTTCATGAGATTTCGGGATGTCATGACTGTAGCTGACTAACAAAAGCAATTTTGCTGACAAAATGTCGATCCTGTGGTAATGTGATTCCTAAATCTTGATCAGGTTTTGATAGTTTAGATCTGGCAGGAGTTTATTGTTGTCCCATTGCCACAGCCATGTTCAAAAAGTTCTTAGAAAAAGTCTTTCCATCTTCACCCTACCAGCATAGGGGAGCCACAAGAAAAGAAATAACGTTTTCCATGTCCAACAAGTAATATTGCTTGATTTTATCTCACAAACGAGATTTCTCAGTAGATTTCGAAGAATCCAGCCTAGTGGTTAAACCTGTTATGCATTTGTCCATTGCTGCCAACTTCTTTGTTGCCATAACTATGTTTGTTCTTTTGACCTGAATGTGATTAAGTATCCTTATTTGAATCATGCTTTTTATTATTTTTGTGTCTCATACTGACCATTTTACTCTAAGCACCAATAGGCACAGAAACAGTTACAGTTTTGGCAAATTATCCTCTAGTAAATTAGTTGATACCCTGTAGGATGTAAATGCTGTCTATCTGAACAGCCACGTGCAATAAAATATTAAAATGAAAATTAAACTTTTTTGGATGTGTGCACTTTAATTGTTGAATGTGATGTGGGAGATGCTGTTGGAAGAATGGACAACCAATTAAGATGTCAGTGATCAGTCAACTGGTAAAGAGATCTACCATTTGCAGAAACCCTAGGCTGGTTGATTTTATTATACAGGACCAATTCAAGTAGACTGAGAAGCAATCCTAAAGGGGTGATTACTGTTATTATGCAAAACAATTTCAACAACAACAACAAAAAAGAACTATCGGAAAAATTAAGTTTGCAAGTGCAAAAATTTAACAAGTGACATCGACTCTCATAATAGTAAGGTTAAGTCATTCCTGATCAAGTGAACAGGGGCATATGTAACACATACATGTATCTGCTAAATATCACATTTGACAAATGATCATTAAATTGGTTCTCATTTCTGTGATTTCTACTTTATTCCAGCTCATCCATATGACCTGCCTGCAAATGGCCAGTCCCAAATATAACCTAAGCTATGAAAAGGATATTATGTATACAGATTTATGAATGCAATATGTTGAATGTGACCATCTTTCAGACACTGAAATAGCTAAGGTATTCGACACACCACCATGTATGCAAAATGTTGATGCTTGTTGATGTACTTTATTATTTATTGCTACTAACTTAAATTTAATATAGTATAATGGTCTTTGAGGCTACAAAAAAAATCTGTGTCTACCTTTAGGGCAATCCGTGGTTTAGCAAATTTGGTCAAAAGAAAATCGGTTCGGAGAATGATATACCAGATGTGGCGATAATTAAATATTTTCTTGAAATTACCAAGAGTATGTTGCTTTTAAATTTTCTAATGTTGCACATTAGGAGAGTAAATGTATATTAACGTCTTGTAAATTTTTAAATATCGAATCATCCAGTATGTTAAAAGTTGTATTGACGTCAAATATAATGGCCAATTTCCTACTGGCAGTATTTAAAGTTACAGGTCAATCTCTTGTACAATGGAAATGTATTTGTGAAACCTGAGTGGATTCAATAATTCCTATGGACCAGTCTCACAGAAGGACTTGGCCTGGACCGGTATTCACGAAGGGTCTTAGCCAGAGCTTAGGCTTAAAGTTGAGACTTTTGTCTCAAGTTTCTGGCCAAAAACTGCTAAGACCTTTGTCTTGGGCTTAGTGGTATTCACAAAGAATTTAAGACTGGTTGTAGGCTTAGGCAAGGGCTCAACTTTAAGACTGGCAAGTGAGAGGCTTAAATATTAACATGATGTCTGTTTGTTTACATAGACGTGGTTACCTCAGCTCTACTTTACTTGCGTGTAGAGCTGTGGCACGACCCCATATAAAACTGGAGATTTGCATAAAATCCTTTTCTGTTGAATAAAAATTGATGAAATGACTGGAAATGGTATAATGTAGTTAAAACAATTGATATTAAGCTAAGGACACAGTAAATACAGCATGTGTATAAAATACATGCTATTTTACACAACTTTTATCATAAAAGAACATTTTCAAATTTTTAGAGAAATGGTAAAAAAAAAACATATAAAATGAGGAAATGTCTTTTATTTTTTAGTTAACTATGTTTGCATGTTGACTAATTGTTGGAGGAAATATAACAAAGTAATTGTGGGAACAGTTGTTTGTACACATTTGTATAGAATATGTGTTTTATGCAAATCTCCAGTTCTATGTGGGGTCGTGCCACGGCTCTACACACAAATAAAGTAGAGCCGAGGTGACCACGTCTATTGTTTACATAGCCTTGACCTTACACTAAATCATGCACTGCATTGTTAATGAAGATTTGATTGGATGACAGGTGTGACTTTTATTATTGGTGGTGTTAAGGAGGTAAGACAAAAGTCTCAGCTAGGTCCCCTTTTGTGAATACGGATTTAAAACAAAACTTAGCTGAGACAAAAGTCTCAACTTTAAGACCACATTTAAGCTTAAGACCTGGCTAAGTCTAAGACCCTTCGTGAATACCGGCCCTGGACTTAGACTTAAAGTTGCGACTTTTTGTTTTAATTCAGGCTAATGCCCAGATAGCATTCCACCGTCGGATGGCTTTTTGGCCGTTGGGCCAACGTTGACCCAACGTCAGCAAGCCACCGGTAAAAATTATATTCTATGTATAGCATCAGCCAATCAAATAATGTTCACCAACAACTTTTTTAGTGTGAATTTATAATAAGAATATTATTTTTATGTGTAAAATTGTTAAATGGTTAGTTAAAATTTGTGGGCTCACTGAAATATGATTTTTAGACATACCATAATAAATAATTTTTTTCTAAGTTTCCCAAAATCCCCTATTACTGCTTGCCGCCATCTTGAATAAAAATAAGCCGTTGGCCCAACATCGGCAAAATATAGAGACATCTAACCTGAGTAGTGGTTGGCAAGCCAATGTTGGCCCAACATCGGCAAAATCTGTCGACCATGCGAAAAACAGCCAACGCCAGTCCGATGGTGGAATGCTACCTGGATATGGCCTTGTTCCACTGGAACCGACCCTACGACTCTACTACTACCCTGCATAAGTTGGCCACAGGCATAAATTGGCCACCCTCATCACACCTTCACAGCGCTTTAACATGAGTGGCCGACTACACTCTGAAATCATGTATTATTGTTAAACTTATTATATGCAACAGTTTTTACTGGTGTACAATAACCTATTTGTCTTTCTGGAGCCTGTAGATGAGCCACGGCCAACTTATGCCCGTGGCCAATTTATGCAGGGTAGCAGTAGGGTCGTTTGCGAAAGTCGTAGGGTCATGTGAAAAAGGGCACAAAAATGCTGAGTCGGGTACAAAGTCCCCGACAGGACGGTACAGTTACAGACAGGACGTATGACCACCCCGACAAGACGTAGGGTCGGGGACATTTTTTGCCCGGCCAGTTGTAGAAGTAGTACGACAAGCCATAAACCCCTAACAGATACTGCAGTTTCACTCTCGGGTTGGAAGAACGACCATCTGCAAATTTGTCCCCCTGGTCTGCAAAGCCATTTTTGAAAGAATTTCAACAGGAATATTTGATGTGTCCCACAGATCCTGAAGATTGGAAGAAAATTGAAAAACGATTTAGAAACAGATGGAATGTCTCCCATGCAGTTGATGCACTAGATAGAAAACACATTGTTATAAGGAGAACCAAGAAATCAGGCAGTGAATATTTCAACTACAAGGCACCAGGGCTACTTCTCCCTGCTACTTTTGGCTTTAGTCGATGCAGATTACAAGTTCCTGTGGGTCAGTGGGTCTTCATCTGATGCTCAGATATTCAACCGCAGTAAACTGAAAGGAAGAATTGAGAATGAAACTTTGGGAATACCACCACCTGAACCACTTGGACCTGGGGGGCCAGATCTACACTACTTCCTGCTGGGGGACGATGCCTTTGCCCTTATGCCTTGGCTGGTCAAGCCATACAGTAGACGACAACTGACCAGGGAGGACAGAATAGCCAACTACAGGATATCCCGGGCAGGAGGGTGGTCGATAACTCATTTGGTATACTTGTCAACAGTTTCAGGGTGCTGTTGATCACAATGGAGCAGAGGCCAAAAGTTGTGAGAGACATTGTGTTAACATGTGTGGTACTACATAACATGCTGAGAAGCCATCAGGGGAGCAGACAGACCACCCACTCCAGCGGACGACATACAAGCACCGCAGGCAGACCAGAGGGAACAGACATCATGAGAACTTTAGAAACCCATCGAGGGAGGCCAAACATGAACGTGACCTACTGAAAGACTACTTCAATCATGTTGGGGCACTGGCTGGGCAGGAGGACAGAGTTTAAGAAGACTGAGGGGAGAAGACTGAGGGGAGAACATGCTGTCATCTATCAATCCTTTTCAGGACTACCCAAATAATCCAAGAACTTTTATTCAATCAAAGTGTCTCCCAAAGTCTTTCTTTCTTCTGTTTGTCTTTGAAACTGTTGTTGGTCTTGTCATAAAGTTCTCGTGCTGTTTAACTTACTCCACGATGGCTTCTTAGTCTGAATCACTCAGGAAAATGGACTTCATTTGCCCCTTCTTCTTTCTGGATTGAGTGGATCCTACATCAGTATCCATGTCTGTTGGTTCTTTCCAAGCTTTCTTCCCTCCTCTCCCTCTCTATCCTCTCTCTGTCCCTCTCCTCCTGTTCTCTCCTCTCTCTCCCTCCTTCTCTCTATATCCTCAGTTGTATCTCCTAACTCAAACTGTGGTTGAGTATCTCTTGGTACTTCAATCTTTCTCCTTCTGCCACTTGGCATGCTAATCAATGACATGTACTGATGTACAGCTTGTTGTAAAAAACAAAACTTTAAAATAAAAGTAAAATCTCATAGAATAGATTTCACTCCCAGCCAGTCCAGCCTAACTTAAACTTGAGCTAATTTGCAAAAAAAAAAAAAAATGAAAAACTTAAAATAAAAGCTCTCGACAAGTCAAAGCCCAAATATACACAGATTGTCTACCAACTGGCCTTTTTATACCCACAGATTTGGAAACCGACAGGCCGTAAGAAGCAAAGATATTGCCGGCCTGTCGGTTACAGTTCCCGGCTTGTCTGTTAGTGTTACAGGCCTGTCGGTAGTTGTTTACGGCTTGTCTGTTTTACTTTAGGGCCTGTTGGTTATAAATTTTCCTGACTCTAAAACCCAGTCGGTAAAAGTTACCGACTGGCCTTGAAACTTTACAGGCCTGTAACATTTCCCGCCTAGTCTGTTTGTCATCACGTACAGTCGGGAAGTCCATATTTGGGAGAAGCCGGATACTTGTTACAGACAGGCCTGTTTGATTAACCGACAAGCCGGGAAGTGTAACCGACAGGCCATTAAGTTAACCGATAGGCCTGTTGCTAGGTGGATGAAATTAGGGTCTGTTACAAGGGTTGACAATGGTCGTAGAAATATCAAATATGTTTGATATTTCATCGACTCTCCCCGACAGGCCAGGAAACTACAACCGACCCTAACCGACCTTGTAACCACGACTCTCCAAAAAAGCATAGTTACCGAACGGTCGGCTCCAGTGGAACAACCTCATAAGTGAGTAAGTCTGTGGTCTTAGACTTACTGCCTTTCTACCAATTATCGTCGGGTACCAATTACCGCCACCAAGAAATAAAATGTTCATATTTCATTAGCAGCCATATATCTTCAAAACCTTTTGATGGTTATTTATTCTATTCAGTTTGGAAACAGTTATATCTTATTTACTAGACTTGTAAGGTACTATTTGATAAGATATGTCTACCTGAATTCTGTCTGGCGGTAATTGGTACCCGGCGATAATTGGTAGCTAGGCCGTAGCGGATTTAACAGAGATGCAAACTGCAAGCTTTGGCTAAGTCTAGGACTCAAAGTTAAGTCCACCTGGGAATTGGAGCTGCCATATTTAAGTTTTTGTTTACAAAAGTTAAGCCCACTCCCTGGTAGACTTACCCAAAGCCTAGACTTTAGCAGCTTTGTGAGACCCACCCACAGACGTAGCCTCATTTTAAGACAAAAATCTTAACTTTAAGCCTAAGTTCAGGCTATGTCCTTTTGTGAAACTGACGCCTGTTTTTTCACATGATAAGTAAAATGACAGATCCATGTCATGCAAACTTTTAAGCCAATTTTTTTATCTCCATAGTGGCATTCTGCCAGTGAGCACCCATGCTGTGATTAATATTTTGGATTTAAGTTATATAAACCCCATTATGTTCTATTATCAGCGGTTTTATGGCAAACCAGAAATACCAGTGAATGCCCATTTTGTAGACTCATAGATGCATTTGTTCTTGACCTCTGACAAAAAAATATAAGGTGGGCATTCACTGGTAGGCGGGCATTTATTGGTAAAAAGTCACTACCATTTCTGTTGCACTGACTGGAAGCTTTCAGCGTGGAAATGAAGAAAAAAATTGCCCATCAGGAGCTGTGCACATTACGACAATGCCCATCAGGTTGAATTTTGCCCATAAATCAATAAATTTATGAATGGGCAGTGTCACAGTCCATGGTGCAAGTGCGGTAGCAATTACTAATTGCCTTCAAGTTGCAACAGTAAAGACAAAAAGCTTCACTAAACCAATTTTTTTAAACCATTGAAATAATAATTACAATCAACTGAAATATGCTTAATTGTCCATACAATAATGAAACCAATCCAACATGACCGTAAAACCAGTTTGTTCACTGTTTCCAGCAACCTGTCATTTGATTTGTTCAGCATCCACCAAGACAAAATGTCTGTATCCAGATGTTCAGAGTGTCTGCACAACTATGCCGATCACTCCAAGATGTGAGCAATACCCAATATACAGTAATCCACTCTCTGGTAGATTCAGAAATTATATCCAGTTCACTCCAATAAGAGTTCGCCATAAATTGTATGTAACAAGAAAATTGATATGCACTTGACACACAAATAGATTAGTCCACAATATAGCAGCTTCAAAGACTATTGTCCATATAGCTCATCAAGTATACACAAACTAAACTTCAACCCCTTATATACTGCTCCGGCTTCTAGAATATTCCAGGAAGAGGATGTAAACAGTTCTTGGAAAGTTGTACACATTTCCAGGAAAAACAAATACACAGATGGTTCAGTAAGCTTAGGGGTGTTTCCAACCATCTGTTCAGTACTAACTAGGCCTCCTCTGTAGCATACAGAGAAAATCAATAACTCAATGTCCTTGTATGATAAAATAACTCTTCAACCATACACAACCTTATCCTTTTTAAGAGACATACTGGCAGAGTGCCCTTTATGTAACAACAATGTATCTGTGGTATTGGACTTGGCAACAGCTATGGAATGATGATTTTTTATTTTTAATGGGATTCTGGGGTTGTGCCTTAGAGTTTGCCTGGCAGAGATTAGGTGCTAAAAAAGTATAGAATAGAATAGAACAGACATACTTAAAGTCTAGATGAATCAATGAAAACTTTTCATTTGATATATTAAAAAGTACAACAATTATGCTGTTAACTGTTCACGACAATGGTTTTCTGAAAATATTGGGGGCCAAGGTGGCGCCTTGGTAACACACTGGTCTCCCATCTCTGAGGTTAGCGGTTCAAACCCTGGACCTTATGTGGGAAAATTGGTAGTTGCTTACCGCTGGTCGGCAATTTACAGTACAGAACCTTAACCAACTGTATGTACTAGTTTCCTCAGCCCACAAAACTACCCGTAGTGATATGACCTGTACAGTGTTGAAAGCAACATAAAACCATGAATAAATAATTCTGAAAATATTGTTCAACATGTGAAAGAAAACGTTCATAAGCATAATGTCAATATAATGCAACTTCAAAGAAATCAGGGTTTGTATAGACATGGTTTAAACCCATGGTATTAACTGGTTTAACTGGCTTTGGATGGCCAAAGATCAAAAACGTCCAAAGAGATATTGTCAACATCTAGATAATATGTCCAAAACATTTTTTATCAGAATAAGTTGAAACATCATTTCATTTTCTAAGATGCAAATTGAAATTCCAAATGCTTATATCAGTATCATACAATTGTACTTTTAGTGTAAACACATCTACATTTGCATTTCATTTTGTCAAAAGGTTCATGGCTAAATATAATAAGCAAAATAATTTTACCATTTTATCATAGGAAATATACTTCACCGTGTATTTGATAGCACTATTTATGCAATAATTGCTAGTAAAATGTAATAAACTAATTGAAATGAAAATTTTATGTCAGATTAATCTAACTTCTTGCAATTGAGATTAAAGAACTGGGGCCGTATTCATTAAACCTCCTATATTTTTAAGGTCCCTTTATTAAAGGAAGGTGGAAAATCTCCTTTGGTAAGGTAAACTTTAAAATGCTATTCACTAAACCTCCTTTGTGGTTTCCTTGTGACAGGAGACCTTAAGTAAAGGATCCTTTATTAAAGGAGTGCATCCAGTCATCTGATTTTGAACGTTTGTTCATAATGGCTCCTTTATCTTTCCCTTACTTTTGTATTTTCTTCTTTCCATGTTTATTATTAGTATAAAATTAGTGTTATGATGCGTTTTCTATTGTCATTTAAGATGATATTTCATATTTTAAGAAATAAATATCTAATTATCAAAGATTTTTGTATTGCATACCACATTTTATTATCCACCGTGGGCAAATACTATTTGACCCATATTGCGGGACATACAGAGGGGGATATATTTTATTTTTATATCATTAGAAAGGTAAAATGTCTTATAGTGCTTCTGCTTATGTTTGTTACTTTAAAATCCATGCAGAAATGAGTGAAGTATTGCAGGTTAAAGATTGCAGTTTTTATATTCACTGGTGCCCATGCTTTTTCACATTCTCTCTTTAAATATTCATATTATGTAACCCATAAATCGTACAAAATGGCGGCCATTTTGAATTTTCGAATTTTTGCCAAATATGGCAAAACACACATTTGCTTCTATCTCCTTAACGGTGCGAGATAAAGCGATTTTGTCGAAATTTTCGACCCACAGGGTATCTTAAGCAATGTACTGTTGGCACTTTTCAAAAAAATTTCCCCTCCCCAAAATGGCGGCCATTTTGAATTTTCGAATTTTTGCCAAAAATTGCAAAACAGAAATTTGCTTCTATCTCCTTAACAGTGCGAGATAGAGCAATTTCATCGAAATTTTCAACCCCCAGGGTATCGGAGAAATGTACTCTTGGCAATTTTCAAAAAATGTTCTCCTCCCCAAAAATGGCGGCCATTTTGAATTTTCGAATTTTTGCCAAAAATGGCAAAACACAAATTTGCTTCTATCTCCTTAACGGTGCGAGATAGAGCGATTTCGTCGAAATTTTCGACCCAGAGGTTATCTCAGCAATGTAGTCTTGGCAATTTTCAAAAAATTTTGCTCTTCCCAAAAATGGTGGCCATTTTGAATTTTCGAATTTTTGCCAAAAATTGAAAAACAGAAATTTGCTTCTATCTGCTTGACCGTGCGAGATAGAGCGATTTCGTCGAAATTTTTGACCCCCAGGGTATCTGAGAAATGTACTCTTGGCAATTTTCAAAACCTGTTCCCCTCCCCAAAAATGGCGGCCATTTTGAATTTTCGAATTTTTTGCAAAACAGAAATTTGCTTCTATCTCCTTAACCGTGTGAGATAGAGCGATTTTGTCGAAATTTTCTACCCCCAGGCTATTGGAGAAATGTACCCTTGGCAATTTTCAAAAAATGTTCCCCTCCCCAAAAATGGCGGCCATTTTGAATTTTCGAATTTTTGCCAAAAATGGAAAAACACAAATTTGCTTCTATCTCCTTAACCGTGCAAGATAGAGCGATTTCGTCGAAATTTTCGACCCACAGATTATCTCAGGAATGTACTCTTGGCAATTTTCAAAAAATTTTGCTCTTCCCAAAAATGGCGGCCATTTGGAATTTTCGAATTTTTGCCAAAAATTGAAAAACAGAAATTTGCTTCTATCTCCTCAACCGTGCGATATAGAGCGATTTCGTCAAAATTTTTGACCCCCAGGGTATCTGAGAAATGTACTCTTGGCAATTTTCAAAAAATGTTCCACTTCCCAAAAATGGCGGCCATTTTGAATTTTTGCCAAAAATTCCAAAACAGAAATTTGCTTATATCTCCTTAACCGTGCGAGATAGAGTGATTTCGTCGAAATTTTCGAACCCCAGGGTATCAGAGAAATGTACTCTTGGCAATTTTCAAAAAATGTTCCCCTCCCCAAAAATGGCGGCCATTTTGAATTTTTGCCAAAAATGGCAAAATACAAATTTGCTTCTATCTCCTTAACGGTGCGAGAGAGAGCGATTTCGTCGAAATTTTCTACCCACAGGTTATCTCGGCAATGTACTCTTGGCAGTTTTCCAAAAATTTTCCTCTTCCCAAAAATGGCGGCCATTTTGTATTTTGTAATTTTTGCCATAAATGGCAAAACACAAATTTGCTTCTATCTCCTTAACCGTGCGAGATAGAGCGATTTCGTCGAAATTTTCGACCCACAGATTATCTCAGCAATGTACTCTTGGCAATTTTCAAAAAAATTTGCTCTTCCCAAAAATGGCGGCCATTTGGAATTTTCGAATTTTTGCCAAAAATTGAAAAACAGAAATTTGCTTCTATCTCCTTAACCATGCGAGATAGAGCGATTTCGTCAAAATTTTTGACCCCCAGGGTATCTGAGAAATGTACTCTTGGTAATTTTCAAAAATTGTTCCACTCCCCAAAAATGGCGGCCATTTGGAATTTTTGCCAAAAATTCCAAAACAGAGATTTGCTTATATCTCCTTAACCGTGCGAGATAGAGTGATTTCATCGAAATTTTCGACCCCCAGGGTATCAGAGAAATGTACTCTTGGAGATTTTTAAAACATGTTCCCCTCCCCAAAAATGGCGGCCATTTTGAATTTTTGCCAAAAATGGCAAAATACAAATTTGCTTCTATCTCCTTAACGGTGCGAGAGAGAGCGATTTCGTCGAAATTTTCTACCCACAGGTTATCTCAGCAATGTACTCTTGGCAGTTTTCCAAAAATTTTCCTCTTCCCAAAAATGGCGGCCATTTTGTATTTTGTAATTTTTGCCAAAAATGACAAAACACAAATTTGCTTCTATCTCCTTAACCGTGCGAGATAGAGTGATTTTGTCGAAATTTTAGACTCACAGGGTATCTGAGCAGTGTACTCTTGGCAATTTTCAAAAAATTTTCCTCTTCCCACATATGGCGGCCATTTTGAATTTTCGAATTTTTGTCAAAAATTGAAAAACAGAAATTTGCTTCTATCTCCTTAATCGTGCAAGATAGAGCGATTTCGTCAAAATTTTTGACCCAGCCAATGCAAAACGGCATGAAGGTGAAATAATTTACATGTATACTAATAAATATTTAAGCATCATTGATATATTTTACAAATGAAACAGGGTCTTGTAAAACTACTGTACAATTTGTGCAAAATGGTGAACTTTACTCTGGTATGTATTTTTTTCTATATTTTGTATGTTTTTCTTGGTGTCAGTAAGTTAAACATTAGTAGACAATGGAACAATCCTACTTGAATCCGGGAAAACGCCTCCTGGAAAAAATGCCTCCTAGAAAAAATGCGTCCTAGAAAGAATGTCTCTTGAATATTTTGTGACTAGGAAAAATGCCTTGTGAGAAAAAAAAATATATTTCAACTTGTAAACATGTTATATATCAAAACTATGACATAAAATATCAAAAACATGTTATATTTCAAATATATAGTCAAAACCACAACATACAATATCACAAAGTACAAATTACAAATTTCATCTTGAAAGGGTATCCTTTCAACTATACTCAGGAGCAGTTTCAAAGCAGAATTTATGGCTGCAGTGTTTGTTGATGAAATAGTTGTGGCCTTTGTGGCTTAGAATATGTATTGTCATCAAATTACGATATAGGCAATCCCATCTGTAGGGAGTTGATTGCAGTTAGACACACTAGGAGGGGCAGAAATATTATAAAAGAGAAACAAGATAACTATAATAATGGAAGCTAGGGATGAGCAGCCACCCAAAAAGTGAGAAGAACCAGCAAAACTTTGCAAGAGAAACTTAAGTATCTTTTCACAGCTAGGCAAAATGGCCAACAGACTGTCAATTTTTGTCATGCATTAGCCACTATAAGACTAAAGTTAAAAAATGAAAATGCCTCTGAAGTTGTTTTGTGAACCTGTAGTGTTGTAATACTTTGTGATGTTGTATATTGTAGCTTTGACTGTATATTTTTGAAGTATAAAATTTTTACAAGTAATAATTTTTTTTTCTCGGGAGGCATTTTTTCCTCATCACAAAATATTCAGGAGGCATTCTTTTTTAAGGCATTTTTTCTAGGAGGAATAATTTCTAGGAGGCATCTTTTCCAGGAGGCATTTTTTCTGTGCACCATCCTACTTTGATTACCAGCTTAATACCAATAAAATATTGAAAAGCCATTTAGATTGAGAGATTATTGTAACATTTGCAGAAGCTTTTTACATCAGTTGGGTCCACCACACAGGACATAAGCTGTGCTGAAATTCTAGTACTTTTTACACTCTTTTATGTTTGTACACTTGTGTTTGGTTATAATTTAATGGAAATAGATTACATAATTGTTACATAAGGCACTGTAAAAGAATTCCTAAATGTCAGGCAAAGTGTAAATGAAGAAACATTGATAATATATGCCTTGGATTAATGGATTAATTTTTTCCTGTCTTGCCCTTTCCTAGCTTTTTCCCTGTTGTAGACCCATATGTTTGGGTTTTAGCAGTTTTTTAAGGTTTTAACCAGTTTTTTACCCCACAGCCCTTAAGGGCTGTCAGGGTATTGTTTTCACCCATGGTGTTCTGATGGCCAGGCGGCGGGAAAAAGTTCGTCCGGGCTGTATCTCAGAAACCGTAGGGTGTAGGAAGTTGATACTCGGTAGGGACATTGGTTAGGAGGTGTAGGTGTGCAATGTCGTGGTCTGACCTTGTCGTAGTGACCTTGACCTATAAAATCTTGTCCAGTCTATATCTCAGAATTTTACTTTTGCAATTTCCCATTGTGACAGATGGAATTTCATCAAGTGAGCCACAGGCTTTGCTCCAACACCACACATAAGCATTCATTGAGTGTATTACCACTTCTGTATGCATGGTAATATTCAAAACATCCAAACCCTAATTCGGCCATGCCAGATGTTGATAAAGAGTGTTGTAATGTTTAGTTTACTGATTAATGCTGTCATCTTGTTATTGAATTGTCTTGTTTTAATACATCATCTTTACATACATTATCTTTCTCTTAGACATTATTTTCTCTATTTAAACATTATTTGGACCTTTATAAAACTGACAGTGCTCTGAAAGTATCCTGAACTTTGCACTGATACACTACTTCTATATCTCATGGTGTTAAAAATATTTCCCTAGGCTGTTGGGTACGGGCATCTCTGATGCTATTTTTAATGGTTTAAACCAGTCTTTGATACTTCTCATGTTAAAAACAAGTTCATGGCATCAATTAAAAAACCAACCCTGACAGGAACTATTGCCATATGTAGTTTTAACATTGAAAAAGGTGGCATAAAATACCAGAAAAGTGTCACAATATAGCTTTTGTTTTCTTCAAAATGTCATACCTGGTGTTTCTGTCAGAAATATTTTTGACATTTAAAAATTTTAGTAATAATATCCAAATTGTGTCCAAATTAAGGCGGTTTCTAGAAACTAGGCTACTTTCTACACTTATCAGTTAACACTGATGCATGAAACAAGGTCATGAAGTAATGTTTAAGTGGAAAAATACAAGACTACACTTTTAAGTGGGCATGATAAGGTGTTGTTTCAACTTGTACACCAGTTGTTTCGTTCACTCTACATACATATACGGTGTGTACACTTATATGCCTAGAACTAATTTATTTTTTCAATTTACTGTAAATTAGGATGTTTGATGCAAGTGCAGTATCTCTCTACCTTACTGTGGCAGTGTGTTTTGCATTCACGGTGACGATTCTATTTCTACCCAATAATAATGAATCGGATAGTACTTCAGTTCCAAATCCTACTGTGCATATAAGAATCAATGGATCCTCCAGACTTAGAAACCTTGCTGCATTTTGGAAGAGTACTGGCTTCTGGTGAGTTTTGAAAACTTATGTTCAAAATAGACAGTCAATGGATCATGTATCAATATTTCAATAATGATCTATTTAGTCTCCTTGTTTTCAGTATTACTACCAAAAGGGTTCATTTCAATATCTACTTCCTAATACCTCATGAGGTAGTATTTTCCAGTCTAATATAATCTAATGTGGACTTTTGTAGCACTTAATCTCCATCAATGACAGACTCTAAGGCGCACCTGAACATAAAACAAGGCAAGTAATGTTGATCCAACAATATAGCCAGGTTATACCAAGATAACACAGGAGTGACAGGAAGTATTGTTGTATTTTATAACTACACTTTACTTTATAATTAAATCATCAGTATAAATACACCAGAAGATGTATCTTGAGATATTGAGGAATTTGATTACTTGTACTGTGGTCTTGTTGTTAAACTTGTTATCTTGTAATGTTGACAAAGTTATGCCCCATATCAGGGCTTGTGGGTTGAATATTTGGTCTAGTCAGACTCATTGAGCTGCAAATGACCCCAATGAGTTAAATATTTTGCACTTTTATGTAGGTTTTGAGACTGGCCTGGAACTGTGTGAAATTGGTGTTGCCAGTGATCAATAGTTGAAAAAGTAGGGATTTCATAAAGTCCATCAGGTGACCAGTATTATTTGACCCGTAATCTGAATACATAAATAAAATCTGGAATAAAAAAACCTTTCACAAAAACCAAAAGAAGTGCTCAAAACGCCTTTTATTTTGCTGATTAATAGTGTCAAATTGATGTGAGCACTTTATGCTGTTCTATTTATGCCATCTGGCTAGGATTCCAAACTACAGAGCCTGACCATTTGTAAATTGTGATTTTACACAAAGCTTTTTTGATTCACCCACCCCATTGTACTGTTTCAGTCCTCCTCTGCCACATCAATCAGATTCTGGCTGGTTTCTCAGTGAAGATATGCTACAAAACCTCAAGTTCATCGGTTCCATTCCATTTAACGGGATTGAGCAAGTTCGCATTCACTGGTTACTGGATAGTGTAAAATATACAGGGTTTGTATTGTCAGAGGGAAAATATGGGATAGGGTATAACTTCTATTACACAACACAAAGATAAACAGACAAAAGGTAAAAAAACCTTCAGACATTTGCATTTGTTAGTGGTACAAAAAAACAAAATTGCACAAACTAAATAACAAATATCATGATAAGCTATGTGTAAGTTTATTTTGTTTTTTAGTTTGTGCAATTTCATTGTTTACACCACCTATATTTGAAAAATGCTGAAGACTTTGTGCCAGTTATTTTTGTGTCCACCCATGTATTCAAGTACTGAATGTCATGAACTCATGTCCACTTTCCCAAATTTGTTGTTTCCAGTTGTGTTATTATTGAATACCGCTTATATTTTATTGACCCTTCTATTATCCAAACACTATGCAATTGTCTTAGCAAGGTCAGGTAATAGGGGTTGTACTTATTGGGCACTATACTTTGACAAAAATGAAAAGAAACAAAAATCATTATGTTTCAAGTCCTTTCACAAGATATTAAATCAATGAATTTGTCACAAAGATTATAGTTTTACTAAAACGTTGCCACAAGTCTAAGAAAAGTAGTGGTTTTGTCACAAATTTCACTAACTGTGAAAATTTTACAACTTTTGCTCTGTGAACCAATTAATGCATGCACCAGTTGATGGCCACACTGATTTATTTATAAATTTTCACTGGCAGAACATTTTTATTACAAATTTTTTCATTTATTATTGCAGAAACTTATATTAATTTCATGAATAATCTTTCTGTTTTTAACAACCTGTCAAAAATTTGCTTGCTGAAAGAAGGTACTGTTTATTTGCTTATTTACTTTAAATTATTTATTGATTTTGTGAACTGAGTTTGAAGATACAAAATCAGGAAATGTCATGGAAATAACACAAACATAGTAAAATAATTATAGCAAAAGAAAATTATTTATTTTCAATTCAGAATTACTTTGGATCTGTTAATTTACACTTATGAGACCATTTTAATTTACAATGTCTTTATAATAGATGCCTCCTTCAATTGATCTAAGTGAACACTCGGTTGTTCAATAACAATAAATACCCAGGCCATATTTTGAAGATAGAGGGTAAGAATTACTGTGAAAACTATCATTGCAGATTGAATCCTCAAGGAAAACCAGAGTACAATTTCACCAGCCTGGATACACTGATTGAACGTCTGTGGGTTAATGAGCTTCGTCCAGGTTTTGAGGTGATGGGCAATCCTTCTGATATGTTCACTGACTTTGAGAATATCACTCAAGTGTGGATGTGGAGATCACTGGTGTATGACCTTGTCCTAAGATCTGGAGGTAAAGGGCCAGTTAGACTTCTCCATCTCAGTTGGAAGCAAACATGGGCACACTAAGCTGAATGGAGGGGGTGGGAGGGAGACACAAACTCAGTATAGCTTGCATATGCATTTGTACTTTTAAGTTATAGTAAACAGACATCTGCGTAGCTCTTCAGGGATGACATATAGGAGAGACAAAGTGATACTTCAGAAATAATTATCATCAAATGGAACATCACATTTGCTGAACCAAAATCGGCCATTTTCCAAGCTTGTCTCAAGATAGCTTTTTAGTTTTTTAGAATTATTGTAGCAGCTTACAGGGCCGTATCATATTACTGAAAATGCAGATTTGTGAGATTTGTGGTTTTAAGATTTCATTTCCCTGGTTCATATGGTTAGTTATGTCCCAATTTTTAAATGTAATCTCTAAGTGTGTATTACACACAGTATATAGCCCACAAAGTAAATACACTAATAATTTGAACACATGTTGGATGTTGCTACAAACATTCAAACTTGTCTGAAATATTTGTGTCCAGATCACCTTGTGGGAACCTTAAGAAACATTTAAATCTGAACATGGCAAGAAAGTTGGTGACTGTGTTGATATACATGTATTCTAATTACCCTCATTCTCCCAAAGGCGAGGGGTGAAGGTATTGTAATTGTGTCTGTCCATGACTCCATGTGCATAACCCAGAATCTACACATTAGATCTGGGTCACATTTCCACACAGACACTGTTTGGTTTAAAGTGTTTTACAAGAATAGCATCACTGTTGGTCTGGAGATTTACTTATAAATATTCTAAGTATAGCTTTGTATAAATTATGGTTTCAGAGACTCATTTTATTATTGTTTAATAGTGGCAAATTTTGCAACATAAAGGTGTCAATATACAAATTCTGTTTTAAATTTTGGTGTTTATCTTTTGATTATACTGGTTCTCTGTTTTGTTTTGACAAAAGACAGTCATCCCTCGTGAAAATTAAAATGTGCCTCCTAGATAGTCAATTTATACACAAGCTTCATTGTGTGATTTTTGTGGTATGTAATAACGTATTTGCAATGATATCAGAGATACAATACTTTCAGCAGCCTTTGTACTACAGCCCTTGGGATGTAATGATTCATGGCGTGCCTGTAAAAACCTATAATGCCCTACAAAAATCATATTATTGTACTATTATAATTATACAGAAGCTTCACTGTGTATTTTTTGTGGTATGTAATAACATATTTGCAATGATATTAGAGATACATATACTTTCAGCAGAGCTTGTACTTTGTGTTAGAACAGTATGGTGGCACCTACTTACGCAGCTGGAACTTTGAATCCTGGAATGAACCCTCCTTCCATCATTTTGATCAACTGAACTTCACCCTTCAAGGTTGTAGAAATTGAATTAGTTCCTCAATTTCAGTTAGATTGAAATGTTTTGTGTAAAATATTATTATAACCCAGTGGTGAGAATTACTTGTAAGTAGTGTTGGTAATTTCCCCCCATTTTTCCTGTAAATCTTTAAGTTTCAGGAGAGTGATCAAGCCAGACTCAGTTTTCCTTATTTTATTTTTTCATTAGTTTCAACTACTGTACAGAAAATAAGTTGTGTCGTATGTTGTAACAGTAAAGAAAATCTGGGTTTCAAACTAAAGAAGGAAATTCTGAGTAATAACTTCGCAGCCAGAATTACGAAGCTTGACACTTCAGACAACTGAACCGCTGTGCATAATGAACACATGTATGTGCCTGCCCTAAATGGAAAAAAGACTAGGATGACTGTACACATTTACTTTGAAAGGATCCATTTAAAACACATTACTTTGACACTGGATTATAGTTGGATATTGGTAACTTACCAGAATCCCATGTCCCAGGTCAAGGGTTTGACTCTGAAGCAGTTTCAGAAAATATTATCTTGTCATTTACCCTGCTGATATCTAGGTAACATGCTATAAATGGCCACACAAAGTGTAATTAGTAGTTCACCAGACCCACAGATTATTAGTGTGTTTGGTGTGTTACGGCTCTGTAAGTAGAATTGAATTATCTTTTCTCTCCGGTCTATAAAGCTAATTAGACTGTGAATTGGTACATATTGCACAACACGTGTATATATATATCCTTACACCAAACATCCAATATTGTCAATTAATGTAGTATATAATTTTCATCACTTTTCAAAAAAATTCAGTGTTAAATTTACAGTTGTCCTGAGGATAGTTACATTCTTTTTTTTAAATTTGAGTGTCATTTTCACTCTCATTTCATCTTTGTTGTAATTTAACCCCCCTCTAATATAGATAGATTTTTTTATATTTCCAAATCATGTGTCCTGGCACAACTTTGTGAATTCAATTACAGGCTGAATAAGTATTGAGAAATTAACACAAAATGGTGTGTGAAAATAGAAGAAGTATTGTTTCTTCACTATAGTGCATGGTTGCAGTGAGATAATGCAACTACAAACATTGAATAGATCAATACTGTATTGGTCTTGAGATACAAAATTTATAGTTTATAACCTTACGCAATATGCTACTCTAACATGGTGTATGTTATGTAATAAAGATTTTGCATGTTATATTATAATATTTTAATGTTAGCAATTTTGGGTTTTGTAACGTATCTTAAATTGTACACATGGAAACACAGCTCTCAGTGCTGTTTCATTCAAGTTTATACACTGGATATAATGACAGTTTTGAATTTGACCCAAAGTATAAGTTGTAATTCACAACTTTAGTGAATATCAACTTAGAAAAAAAAGTATGACAAATAGGAAATTTCAGAAGAAAAGTCAAATTGAAGACCTCTTGTGAATCCATTTCCAGGTTTCTACAATTACTACGATGCCACAGTTGATGCTGTTAAAGCGTATGATGTTGCAATGAAAATAGGGGGTCCTGGAGGCTCGTGTCACGATTATGATGTCACTACCTATTGCTGGGGTCTGTTGAATCATGTGGTACATGGTACTAATATTGTCACCAAAGAAAAGGGTGCTCCTATTGACTACATTTCTATCCATAAAAAGGTATATTTTCTACTTTTCCCAATGTCACAGAATAATAGACTAAAGGTGCGACTTGAGTGAAAGACAGGGCCAGATATCCATTGTTCTACTGTCCCAAATCTGAGTAAATGTGTTTTTTTAGTTACAATTAGAATTACCAACAAAGGAAACACGTGGAAAAGAAACTTATGTAAACAAATTCATCAAAAACAAAAATGTCAGTTATCTGTGAAAATTTGAAAAATTGTGTAAAAATTACTAAAAAATGTTAATATAATAACATATGTGGTTGAAAATTGGGTTTCACTGATGTTATTGATGAAAATAAACAATATTTTTAATAGTTTTACTATTATCCGGTACACAAGTTTGCACTCTGTTTTTCAACAAAGACGACTGTTATTTGAGTACCTGAGGACACCACTAAACACTTTTAAATTATTTTATTGTTAATAAGCCTGTTGATGGTTAGGAATATTGCAAAAAATTGTGCCAAAGCTATATAATGAGGGTAGATTCTTTTCACAGTATTTTATTTTTTCATTATTGTGCATGCTGGAGCGGGTCTGATTTCCTGGTGTAAAGTCACACAGAAATTAAAGCCTCTTAATCAAACCTCATATCTTTGGCTTGCCAAATTGTTATTTATCAACAGATAACAATAAGTCCATTTCATTTTTTAAATATGGATATTAACTTCCAAAACAAATATGCTACATTTATCATTTGAAATACAGAGAACCACCGTAAAATAGTGTAACCTGTAAGACTGAAACAGTTAACTCTGGTAACTGAATGTATTGTTACAAAAGCACTAGCCACACTAATATTCTTGGACTGATTAACTGTTTT
Organism: Sabellastarte sp. h YS-2021; assembly: GCA_964017235.1. Taxonomy (NCBI): domain Eukaryota; kingdom Metazoa; phylum Annelida; class Polychaeta; order Sabellida; family Sabellidae; genus Sabellastarte; species Sabellastarte sp. h YS-2021. Next base: position 39,875,969 of record OZ024932.1, read on the forward strand.
TTTATGTATATCACCTCATGGCATTTTAGTCTAATTTACATGATCATTAGAATTCTTTACATTGGGAGGTTCAACCTACTAAAGGTATAAATTGGAATCATTTTATGTGTACATTATCTTAAACATATAAACACTTTATTTAGAAATTATGCAACAATTTGCATGAATTTTCTACTTTTGTAGCACCTGGTAGAGCAGCTATATTGTTTTCAATGTTAACATTCATGCCACATGTGCACCACATATTTTTGGCACTTTCTCTCTCCAAAGCCACTGTACATTGGAAACAACTAGCTGGTTGTTCGATGGTTAATACAAACAGTTACTCATTGACCAAAAATGAAGCTAATGCTTTTGTTCTTGGTAAGACATATGAATTTGGCCGCAGAATAAAAAATTTATCACAGATTATCAAATTGTGCTGCAGCTACAAAAGGGGAAAGTGATTTGTCATTATGTCTGCTTCAGGGGGTTGAACCCAACAACACTGCAGTGATGCTGGAGAAGGAGGGACAGTTTTATCAAATTATCAAAGATCATTTACCAGAGCTGGGCAAATTGCCTATTTATAATGAGTGAGTAGAATAACTTAAACAGATTTATTGTTTATTATTTAAAGTTGGCAGACATATTGACAGCTATCCATGCATGATCATCTTGTTTTTGAAGCTATAGCAAATTCACAGATGCATCAAAAGTTGATTTTGACTAAATTATTCAAGTTAGTTACTCTTCAATTTCATTGAAAATAGAATTTCTGTTCTAGATTTCCGTCAATTTCTCTCAACCTAATGAAAGGAGTTATATGTTAGGTTAATGAAAAAATTCCTCTGTCTTATGTATTGTCTCTTATTGTGAGAATTTCCTCAAAAAATAGTGATTTTCTAAGAAAAAGGAAAAACATGTTCACAGTCATCACAAAAATTCTCCTGATTCAATTCTCAAAAGCTTGATGTTCCTTTCCATACAGAAGGGTCTTTCTTAGTATACTCTCTACAGTCATACTTTTTGCTTCAAAATTATTTTCTTAACCAGTGAAGCAGACCCGCTAGTTGGCTGGAACAAAGACAAGTGGTGGAGGGCTGATGTGACCTATGCTGCCATGGTAACCAAGGTCAGGGGTTTGTATTAATACATAAAACTGACGAAAAATTAAGCAATGGGTGTGTAAGATATATCTGGCTGTTAAGTTAACACAATTCTCAACAGCAGGGTTATTATATCTGGCTGTCATAATGAGAAAAATGCCTTAATTAGGCATGAGGGAGGCATATGGGTACAAAGTGGTAACAAACTTCCGCCAACTTAAATGGTGTGGGTGTGCATCTCAGCAAGTTGAATGTTGAAGGTTACTAGTCAATGGCAGTACATTTGGAGTAGGAAATGTACCATTTTATTGCGTTAATACATCCTATCCAATGGACAATAGCTTATCCGGTCGGCGCGGACCGGCCCGCCAAACGTCAGAAAAAGACGTCCTGTGTCTCCACCGGCTAGGCCGGCCCAGTACTGTGCACTCGCCAGATGGCGTGTCGTACTTCCTTCCTGTCTAGACAGAGTGACGTCATAGCATCTTTTTCGTTTGGCGCATGTACATGTTGCACGGATTTTCACAGTGAAGTTTTAATTCAGGTTTTTTGTAAGAACTCTTACCTTTTTTCATTTACATTTTATATATACGGATTCTAGAAGACTTATAGCTTATTATGTCTTCTCCCAGTCAACGTAGGGGAAGTTGTGGCCACATGATGGCTGGGTTTGATTTGCATGGGGTTTGCGCGCGCTGTCGCGACAAGAAGAAAGGGAAGGATCCCTGTGTGGAAAAACCTGAAGCTGACTGCCCTATATGTAATTCTTTTACCCCAGAACAATTAACACAACTGTCAACCCCAACTTACAAGAATAAGAAGGAGAAGCGGAAGCAAAAGTCTTCAACACCAGCAAAGAATCCTTCAGATGTCGCTCTCAGTCCCACCCTTGTGGACCCATCCTTAGTGACGGTAATGGGGGTTGTGGATGGTCAGCCGGCCTCCGGGCCGTCTGATTTGAGTGAGAAACCAGCTGAGAAGAAAAAGAAGAAAGAGGATAAGAAAGTCTCCAGCTCCAAGCCGGTCAAGTCATCTCACCGGCCCTCTGCAGAGTCTACCGACCAGAAACTTGAGGTCATGGAGCAAAAATGGTCGGACCGGTTTAACCGGTTGGAGGCACTTCTACTGGCCAAAACTCTGGACCGGGAGCCTACTTTCAGTACTGTCAAGGTTGCACCGACACATGCTCCTCCGGCCACTGCTATCAGCTCTGAGCCCTTCATCAAACCACCTGGCCAATCCTCTTCATCCTCACAGCCACCGGCTGCTTCTATGTCACCGGCCACCGGCCCCACTATTAGTGTGCCTGCTTCCAAGGCCGGATCTGACTCTTCTCAGCCTGCCCACCGACCAGGGACTTCAAAGACAACCGACCAACCTGCTAAGAGGTCGTTCTCTACTGCTTTTGACACTAGAAGGGATACCTCGTCCAGTGAGTCGGACTCTGATAGTACTAGTTCAGATAGACCTCCTATTGATTTGTACCCGGAAGAGGGTGAACTTTCTGACGACCCGGAAGTGTCACTGACCGACCCCGACCAATCCCTCACTGAAGAGCAATCATATAGAGAGACAATGAGGGGTATAGGGTCCTACATGGGGTGGATTCATGTGCCCGACATGGATTCAGGCACCAAGACGTCAGATGATAACCCTTTTGCCGGACCGAAACTCCAGACGCCGGGCAAAGTTTCGGTTAATCTACCCGCGGACGAATGGCTTTCCAACAAATTGTCAAAGCTCAATCTCACCCTAGTACAGGGCCACCCTTCTCGTACCACTGAAGCCGGCTCTCTTCAACGAGATCAGTTTGTCCGGCCAGCCAAGTCCCAAAGCAAATGGTACGGTGTACACTCAGAAAGCAAGAAGGACACTAGCTCCACAGCTAAAACTTGGAACACTGGCTCTTCCCGCATTAATAGCACTTACTTGAGGATAGCTCGTCAGGCTGGCATTGCATCCAATCCACCTTTGTCCAGACCCATTTCCCAGGAAAGCCTAAGAAAATGGGAGAGATCAGCTCGGGAATCATCTACAATCTGCAATCAAGCAGCCGGCTTCAACCGCTGCCTACTTAAAGTACAGCAGAATATGCACTCCCAACTCCGTACTATCCGGGCTGATTCCAAGGGCAAAACAGCAAGCAAGGTTTCTGCAGCAACAGACGAACTTCAGTTCCTGTTGGACTTTAACTCCAGTATTTGCCAGGCCATGGCTAAGGCTATGGAGCATCTAACGGACTACGTATTTGTCAACATGGCCAACACCACCCTTTTAAGGCGTGATTCATACTTATCGTACCTCAAGTCTGGAGTAAAGGCGGACACTTTGAATGCCCTCAGATCTGCTCCACTAGAATTGGACACCTTATTCCCAGACTCAGTGATTAAGCAGGCTGAGGAGGAGATTGCTAACTTTGATAGAAACCGGTCTGGATCGGCCTACAAGAAAGGCAGATACCATCCCTATGAGAAACAGGACAGAAAATCTGACCCCAAGAAGCAGGACCGACCGGCCTGGAAGAACATCTCACACAGCCAATATAGACGAGGGAAGGGAAAACACCAGTATTCCTCACGTCCAGCCAAGGGCCAGCAGCCGTATAAATGACAATCACTGTGTAACAAAGTTACGGGCACGGCTGCTGGCCGGGAGCACTCCCAGAGAGACATTGACTGTTCAATCTTTAGAGAGACATGTAAATTTAAATGTTGTAAACCATGTTCATTCTGCAACCGGGCATCCGCAAAGGAAAGGAATAAGTCCTGGCTTGTCAGCTGTAATTTCAAAAGATTGTCTATTAAAACATGTCAAAGGTGCTTCTTCTGTCATTCAATTGCCTTATGTCCAAACTGTGACCAATGTCCCTCTTGTTGTACAAAATCTACCTGTAGGGGCCAGACTTCAAAACTTTTGGCAAATTTGGCTGGAAAGAGGTGCCGGACCCAAAATAGTTCAAATCTTGAGAGAGGGCTACACCCTCCCCTTTCGGATCCGGCCAAACCTCACAAGGTCTCCCATTGTCATAAGCCGGTATGCCAATCCCCACAGGAACAGTTACCTGCTGGAGGCATTGCATCAGCTTATAGACAAGAATGCAATAGAACTGGTCCACAATCAAACATCTCTAGGGTTTTTCAACCGACTTTTTCTGGTACCCAAACCCAACAACAAGTGGAGACCCATTCTGGACCTAAGCAAATTAAACCTCTTCCTCAAGGTGGAGAAATTCAAAATGGAGACACCGGAAACCATCAGGACATCCCTCCAGCAAGGGGAGTGGGTAACCTCAGTAGACTTCAAGGATGTCTACTTCCATATACCAATACAGGAACAGTCCAGGAAATACTTAAGGTTCCATGTCCAGGGCCGGACTTACCAGTTCAGGGCACTACCCTTTGGTCTGTCCACAGCGCCCATGGAGTTCACTGTGTTAGCAAAGGAGGTGAAACTGATGGCCATACACAAGGGTATAAGGATCCACCAATACCTAGACGACTGGTTGGTGAGAGCCGGATCCCACCAAGATTGTCTCCATCACACCCAAATTCTGGTCAAGATGTGCCAGGATCTGGGTTGGCTGGTGAACTTAGAAAAGTCAGAATTGGAGCCCAAACAAGTCTTCAACTTCGTAGGTTACCAGTTCGACCTCAGGTCCGGCCGGGTCAGACCGACACCGGACCGATGGCAAAGTCTTCAAGGAAAAATACAAACACTGCTGTCATTACCGGCCTGTCCGGTCCGACAGTTCATGTCCTTGATAGGTCTGTTGACAGCCACAGAGAAACAGGTTCACCTATGTCGGTTACACATGAGACCCATACAGTGGCACCTCAAAAACAATTGGAGGGTACCGGAATCTCTGGAAAAGGTCATCCCGCTACCCAGATCCTTGCACCCGCACTTACAATGGTGGCTGAACGAAAGCAATGTACTTCAAGGTCAACCATTACACCCCATAAGACATGCTCTGCAAATGTTTACAGACGCATCAAAAGAAGGGTGGGGCGCTCATTTAAACGAGCTCACTGCAAGGGGTTCCTGGTCAGTGCCGGAAAGCAAACTGCACATAAATTACTTGGAACTGAAAGCAGTCTTCTTGGCTCTAAAAGAGTTCCAAGACCTATGCACCGACAAAATAGTCCTAGTGGCCACAGACAATACCACAGTGGTGGCCTACATAAACAAAGAAGGAGGTATGAAGTCGGGCCCACTGTGTGCCCTACTGTGGAGAATCTTGACCTGGTGTTCCCAGCGACAAGTGACTCTAAAAGCCCGGCATATCCCTGGCCGACTAAATGTGATAGCAGACAAGCTATCCCGGCTCAATCAGACCATCCAAACAGAATGGTCACTCCTTCCGGACGTTTTTCAAAGCTTATGCAGCAAATGGCACCGGCCTCAGATAGACCTATTTGCCACGAGGTTCAACCACAAGTTACCTCTATTTGTCTCTCCAGTACCGGATACCCTGGCTCTAGCAGTGGATGCACTCACTCTGCCATGGGAGGATCTGGACGCATATGCCTTCCCACCGACCGCCTTATTGGGCAAAGTGGTGGAGAAGCTATTGGACTCCCCGTGCAAGAAACTCATTCTGATTGCCCCGGGGTGGCCCAACATGCCTTGGTTTTGGGATTTGGTGACCATGTCCAGTCAGATCCCTCTCAGCCTGCCCAACCGGCCCAATCTGCTGACACAGCCCTTCAATCAGATCCCTCACAGAAATCTGATAAGTCTAAATCTCCATGCCTGGCTCCTAGAGCCTCAAAAATCAGGGAACAGGGCTTCTCTGAAACAGTGGCAGCAAGAATTGAGGCTCCTCAAAGAAGATCTACCAGATCAGTCTATGAGGCAAAGTGGGCCATTTTTACAAAGTGGTGCGTCACTAATCAGGTGGACTTCAGGTCACCACCTGTAAAGTCGGTGGCTGACTTCCTAATGTACCTCTTTGAGGACAAGAAGTTACAGCCCAGCACCATTGATGGATACAGGTCTGCCATTGCTGATAAACTGGGTAATACAACAGTCAATATCAGCAAAGATGACAATCTCACTCGTCTCTTGGAAAGTTTCCACAGAGATAGGCCCAAAGGGAGGAGGGGGATTCCCTCCTGGAACCTTTCCCTGGTGCTACACCAGCTGACAAAGGCTCCTTTTGAACCTCTTAGGGAGGCATCTCTGAAGCACCTGACCTTCAAAGCTGTCTTCCTTTTGGCCCTAGGCTCTGGCAAAAGAAGGAGTGAGATCCATGCATGGCAGCACAAGAACATCAGACATCAATCCGATTGGTTTAAGGTGTCATTGTTTCCATCTCCCAGCTTTCTTTCCAAGAACCAGCTGGCTAGGGAGGGTCCGGAGAGTGTAGCCCCAGTGGTCATACCAGCCCTGGCTCCTACTCTGGATAAATCCCTCAAGTCTGACAGATCCCTTTGTCCGGTCAGAGCCTTGCGCTACTATTTGGACAGGACTTCAGACCTCAGACAACATAAGGAGCTAGTCTTTGTTTCCTTCAAAAAAGGCTTCGACAAAGACATCTCCCCTGCCACTATCTCCTCATGGATCAAACAAACTGTGATCCTATGCTATGAGCTCTCTGATCATCAAGCCCACACCCTGCATCAAGTTAAAGCTCATGATGTCAGGGCTTTTGCTGCCTCTAAGGCCTTCCAGTCGGGAGTCTCCTTGGAGCAGATCTTATCAGCCTGCCACTGGAAATCTCATAATACCTTCACTCAATTCTATCTGAAGGATGTGGCCTGGGCCGACTCAGAGCTCTACCGTCTTGGTCCGGTTGTGGCTGCTCAGCAGATCCACCAGCAGACCGGTACCTAGAGGAAATCTGTACATATGTAAATACTTGTACATATTTGTATATATTGCACATATAGTTAAAAAAAAAAAAATCTCGGTACTTCCTCCGGGAGACTTATTTCTATGGGACTGAACTCATCCCTCTCTTCCCCTACCTCAGAGCAGGTCTGTACAAAAGGGGGGGGGGCAGGGTCGACTCTGACGGTCCATCCCGGTTAACCGGATGATGATATTCGACCATAGCCTTAAGGGTATTTGACTTCAAGGTCCACCCCAGGCTTAAAGAAGGAATTTTCATTACCTAACATGAGTTCACACAAGTCCCTAGTAACTTACCCGCCGACCAAGCGGTAGTTATTCGGGAAGTCCTTAAGTTTATCAAGGAATCCCCTTCTAAAACTTGCTCCCTTGATCCATGCCCCACTCACATTGTGAAACAATGTATTGACATTCTTCTCCCTTCATTGACTAAACTAGTTAACTTGTCCCTCAAAAACGGCATTTTCCCTAATCCTTTCAAACAGGCTATTGTCACTCCCCTCCTCAAAAAGTCCACCCTTTCAAAAGAGGATTTGAAGAGCTACCGACCAGTGTCCGGTCTTAGCTTCTTGTCAAAATTGGTCGAGCGAATTTTGGCTGCCCAAATTAGATCTCACATGGATTCTCATGATCTTGGTAATACTTTCCAGTCAGCCTACAAGGTAGGCCACTCGACAGAAACTGCCTTGTTGTGCATCAAAAATGAGATTCACTTATCTCTGTCCAAGGGCATGCCTACAGCACTAGTGCTACTCGACCTGTCTGCGGCATTCGATACTATCGATCATGACACACTCCTATCCTGTCTGTCGTCTAGATTTGGTTTTGCTGGATCGGCATTAAAATGGTTTAGATCCTATCTCCAGGATCGTTTTCAGTCAGTCAAGATTGGTTCTAGTCTTTCGAATTTGTTCAAATTGAAGTTTGGAGTCCCCCAAGGTTCTGTCTTAGGTCCCCTTCTGTTTTCCCTCTACACAACACCTCTGAGTCAAGTCATCAGAAAATATACCGGAGTCCGTTACCACTTCTATGCGGACGACACTCAGTTGTTCATTCACTTATCCCCTGATGATAGTCTCAAGTCTTTTGACCATCTTAAAACATGTTTGAATGATATTCAGGTCTGGATGTCTGAAAACAAACTCAAGCTAAATCCCGATAAAACAGAATTCATAGTCTTCGGTGCCAAAGACAGACACAAATGGCTCAGTGACTCACTACCTGTCAATATCCTGGGAAATTGTCTCTCTCCCGCAGATGTTGTATGCAATCTGGGCGTTCTGTTTGATGCAAAGTTTTGTTTCACCAATCACGTAAATTCTGTTATCAAATCCTGCTTTATCAGCCTCAGGGACCTTCATCGTATCAGGAGGTTTCTTTCTGTGGATACATCAGTGGTGATTGCAAATGCTCTGGTCAGTAGTCGTTTGGATTATTGCAACTCTCTTTTTCGCAGTTTGTCATCCCGAAATGCTACAAGGCTCCAATATGTTCAAAATGCGCTTGCACGGTTTGTCACTGGTGCTTCAAAGTACACTCACATTACATCCACCCTTAGGACACTCCATTGGCTACCCGTTAGACAACGTATTATCTTCAAAACCCTAGTTTTGGTCTATAAGTACCTCACCACTGGCCAGCCTAAGTATTTTGCACCATATCTCCCCTTGTACAAATCTGCCGTGAATACAAGACGTTCCAATCCCAAAAATTTGTTCCTTCTGGTTCCCTCTTACTGTCCTTCCATCCATAAATCAAAGGTCCATTTTAACAATAGTTTCTCATATGATGCCCCTAAGTTATGGAATGATCTTCCATACGATATACGCAGTGCTCCAAATCTCTCCAGTTTCAAAAGTCGACTCAAAACCTACCTATTTCAGAAATCATTCCCACCATAGCTTCTTACTACCGAAACACCGGACCACCTCCCTGGCAACGACTCGGAACATGTCTAATGTCTCATGATTTATGCCTTACGGATTGGATGGTGTGCCTTAGAATCCGTTGATACGGAGATTAAGCACCTGGACAACTGATTGATTGATTGAGTTATTCAGCTATTGTCCATTGGATAGGATGTATTAACGCAATAAAATTGCAAATTTAATAAGTAAATTAAATTTTTATAAGTTAATACCCTATCCAATGGACACACAAGACCCTCCCACCGACCCCGCTTTCAGTCTACTAGGGGTCTAATTGGTTTAGACAACAAAAAAGATGCTATGACGTCACTCTGTCTAGACAGGAAGGAAGTACGACACGCCATCTGGCGAGTGCACAGTACTGGGCTGGCCTAGCCGGTGGAGACACAGGACCTCTTTTTCTGACGTTTGGCGGGCCGGTCCACGCCGACCAGATAAGCTATTGTCCATTGGATAGGGTATTAACTTATAAAAATTTAATTTACTTATTAAATTTGCAATTTACCACAGTATGTGAATTTCATCAGTGAGATAATCGTCTTCTGTTTTATTAACACAAGAGATACGCTTTTCAAATTGGTGATTTTGTCACTACATAGGTCTCTGATCTCCCTGAATGCAAATTTGGCAAATATTTTGCTTATTGTGTCTAACTTCTCTTACACTATTAACACCACAATAGGACGCAATTGAAAATGTAGCTTGAAAGTTTGAATCATTCGCAAATGTTTGTAATATTGTGGAATTGTAACCACTTTCTTAGTCACTGTAGTTATCAAAACAGTTTTCTGAGTCAAAGGTGACATCTAGATTCTGTACTTCATCTGATTGAGAAATAGAACTTTGAAGGGAATGTCAAAGGGAGTTTTAGTGACTCTGTTCTTTTTTGTCCCCAATGATGATGAACTCTCTTTGTCTGGGTTAAGTTTTGATGATGAACTTGTTTTGTCTGGGTTAAGTTTTAATTTGTCACCGTCCATCCACTCCTGAACAGAATCAAGACGCTCTGTCAACTCCTGTGAAAAGGAGGGGCGCAATTGACCCTTCAGGGATGCCGAAAGGGAGATGAAACACCTCGGATAAACTGTCTCCTAGTTTAATTTTCGTGGTGTGTAAGATAGGAATTAATCCACATCAACACATTACCATCAACACCAAACCAGTCTGTTGGATAATCTTATAAAATGGAGTGATCTATGGTGTCACAGGCTGTGGAGAGATCCATCAATGTAACAGCAATGGCCTTCCTCGAGTCTGCATATATGGATATGTCATTTTGGATCTTGAGCAGTACCATCTCAGTGATGCAGGGACTCCTGTCTGCAGACTGATTGACATCAGAGATGCCCTCATGGGTAATGAAGTCATGTAACTGTTTAGCCATGACTTTATTGAGTAATTTCGATATGTAGCTGAGATTTAACACAAGGTTATAGTTTTTTTAGGACGTTTGTATCAAGACTTGTATAAAAGGGGATTAACATACACAGTTTTAAAACAGTTGAGAAAACTACCCTTATTAAGTGAGTAATTTATGATTTTGGAAAATAGGGTTTATGACTATATCAATACACTTCTTAATCAGTGAGGTAGGTATAGGGTCAAGGTCACCTGAATTGGTTGGGGAAGATACTACAATTATTAGTATATCATCCTCAGACATTGATGTAATTTCCATAATGAACTTTCCATCTAATTGTTGGCCCCTATCATCTTTTTTAACAATAACTTTCAGTGACCAAGAGTCAAAAATTAAAGCAGACTGTACCCTTGTGAAAACCCCAGTTAGAGATTGAAAAAATTTTACAGGTTTTCAGTCTAGGTCTAACAAGTTTAGCAAAATCAAGTAAAACACAAGATATAAACAAATGGACAGACCAGTAAAGCAAATAAACCATTGATGTAAGATATAACCACCTAAATGTCTAAAAGTAACACTACACAAGTAGAGTGTGCAGTAAAATACCTTGCATTATAAACTTTATCGGCCATATATTTAGTTACAAGCACACGCAGGAAAGAAGTCTGAAAATATTGGAGAGAGAACTGAAAGAAACATTACACTATAGTTGTAAAATTGACTTAAAAAATCTTATACCAGTGCTCTGTGTTATGTCACACCGATTTGAAAAAATGCATAGTCCCAAAGCATTTATATCAGCAATTTTGGTAATGTTTGTTTTTTGGAGTATCATATTGATTAAATAATTATATTAAATATCTGCAGTTTGTTGTTTCAGATCATCGCTGAACACCAAAACAAATGGATGACATCTGATGAGACATTAAACTTTACGTTATTAAGTAATGACAATGGTTTCCTTAGTTACAACCCACACTTTTTCACACAGCGTACGTTACTCGCAAGGTTCCAAATGAATGACACCAAACCACCTCATGTACAATTCATACGGAAACCAGGATACTCTGTAATGGGCCTCCTCAGTTATCTGGATGGGTACCAGCTTAGTTCACAAATAGGCAAGTATTCTCATTAGTGTAGGAAATAAAATTCTGTTGAATAGAGCTATCAAGTTGTAATTAGGCTTTGCATATGGATCAATATTATTATTATAACAATATTAATTAACACCATAAAGTGCCCCATTTGACAAGTCATAATACTTTCATAAAGGTTACGAATTAATTTATATATAATGCATGAAAGTTATCATAAATTTAAGACAAGATTTCTGTTAGAACTGTTAACTTTCATAAAAATATCGAAGACTAAATTTTTATGTCGTCACTCTGCGGCATGTACATATGCGTCTGTGTGAGCAACTTCTCCAAAACTACAAGGCCCAGAGACATGCTGTTTTTTTAAAAGATACCTTATCTATCGAGGATGAAAAAGTGTTCAAGGCATGCAGATCATTTGCTTGTCTGTTTGCTAGAGCCATTACAAGTGGGGTACCCCCTACCCTAAGTGTGAAAATTTCAACACTTTATCACAATTTTCTTATTGACTATTGTAGGAATTTCTCCCACATCCTGCACATATGTACTAGGCCTCAAGTAGATTCCCTTGTGTGAGTATCAGGCCTGGAACTGTCCTAATTTTTTTTATGAATTTTTAAAATAATTTTTAATACATTAAAATTCCTGAAATCATGCACTAAATCAATTATAACTTGAAAAGTATTGCATTTTATATAATAAGAGCATTTTGTTAAAATATGTTATTCAGGTATTTTTTCCGTAGCTATAACATGGTGAGTAACTTGGGAGTCTATCCCAATAGCTAAGTGAGTAATAGCTACTTTTTTTACTTTTCAGTAGCTTCCATAATGAGTAAAATCACTTGTAACTTGAAAACTACTGCATTTAGGGAATATTGTATTCCTATGTTATTCAGCTACTTTTGGGTCAGCTATAACATAGTAAAATTTCAGACCTGTAGCTTATTGCATAGCTGAGTAATAGCTACTTTGAGGTTATCACTGTTGAGTAAATCAGTTAGAACTTGAAAACTATTACATTTAGAGTATATTCTTTAAATACGTTATTCGCCTACTTTTGGATCAGCTGTAACATTGTAAATTTGCAGACCTGTAGCTTATATCGTAGCTGAGCAATAGTTCTTTTGAGGTTATCACTGTTGAGTTAATCAGTTATAACTTGAAAACTATTGCATTTACAGAAATTTGTATAAATATGTTATTCAGCAACTTTTTAGTCAACTATAACATAGTAAAATTACAGACCTGTAGCTCATGGCAAAGCTGAGTAATAGCTACTTTCATATTATCACTGTTGAGTAAATTGCATGTAAATTGAAAACTCTTGCATTTAGAGAATTTTGTTTAATATGTTATTCATGTACTTTTGAATCAGCTATAATATGGTGAAATTGCAGACCTGTAGCTCATGGCATAGCTGAGCAATAGCTATTTTCAGGTTCTCACTATTGAGTAAAACAGTTGTAACTTAAAAACTATTGCATTTAGAGTATTTTGTTTGAATATGTTAATATTCACTTACTTTTCCATCAGCTATAACATAGTGAACATGCAGACCTGTAGCTCAGTGCAGAGCTGAGCAATAGTTACTTTCAGAGTATAGCTATTGAGTAAGTCAGTTGTAACCTGAAAAATATTGCATTTAAATGTAAATATGTTATTCTTCTAATTTTTGGTCAGCTATAGCGTAGAAAAAATTGCAGACCTGTAGCTCATTACATAGCTGAGAAATAGCTACTCTGAGGTTCTCACTGTTGAGTAAATGAGTTGTAACTTGAAAACTATTGCATTTAGAGAATTTTATTTAAATATGTTATTCTCCTACTTATGGGTCAGCTATAACATAGTGACATTGTAGACCTGTAGCTCATTACATGGCCGAGTAACAGTTACTTTGAGGTTATCACTGCTGAGTAAATCAGTGATAAAGTGAAAACTATTGCATTTAGAATATTTTGTTTAAATGTGTTATTCGCCTACCTTTGAGTCAGTTGTAACATAGTAAAATTGCAAACCTGTAGCTCATTGCATAGACGAACAATAGCTACTTTCAGGTTCTTACTGTTGAGTAAATCAGTTGTAACTTGAAAACTATTGCATTTGCAGTATTTTCTTTAAATGCGTTATTCACCTACTTTTGGATCAGCTATAACATAGTAAATTTGCAGACCTGTAGCTTATATCATAGCTGAACAATAGCTATTTTGGGGTTGTCACTGTTGAGTAAATTATTTACTACTTGAAAACTATTGTATTTACAGAAATTTGTATAAATATGTTATTCAACATTTTTAGTCAGCTATAACAAAGTGAAATAGTTACTTTCATGTTATCACTGTTGAGTAAATTGCTTGTAACTTAAAAACTGTTACATTTAGGGAATTTTGTTTAATCTTTTATTCATGTACTTTTCAATTTGCTATGACAGAGTGAAATTGCAAACCTGTAGCTCATGGCATAGCTGAGCAATAGCTATTTTCATGTTCTCCCTGTTGAGTAAAACAGTTGTAACTTAAAAACTATTGCATTTAGAGCATTTGTTTGAATATGTTGTTCACCTACTTTTCCATCATCTATAACCTAGTGAACTTGCAGACCTGTAGCTCATTGCCGAGCTGAGTAACAGCTACTTTCAGAATATAGCTGTTAAGTAAATAAGTTGTAACTTGAAAACTATTATATTTAGAGTATTTTGTTTAAATATGTTATTCTTCAAATTTTTGATCAGCTATAACATAGAAAAATTATAGACCTGTAGCTCATTACATACCTGAACAGTAGCTACTTTGAGGTTCTCACTGTTGAGTAAATGAGTTGTCACTTGAAAACTCTTGCATTTAGAGAATTTTGTTTAAATATGTTATTCATGTACTTTTGAATCAGCTATAACATAGTAAAAATGCAGACATGTAACTCATGGCATAGCTTAGCAATAGCTGTTTTCGGGTTCTCACTATTGAGTAAATCAGTTGTAACTTCAAAAGTATTTCATTTAGAGTATTTTGTTTAAATATGTTGTTCACCTGTTTTGGGGTGAGCTATAACATAGTAAAATTGCAGACCTTTAGCTCATTGCATAACTCAGCTATAGCTACTTTCAGAGTATTGCTGTTGAGTAAATCAGTTGTAACTTGAAAAATATTGCATTTAGAGTATTTTTAGTCGAATCTTTGATTCGAGTTATGTACTGAGTTGCGGTCGCGATTTTAAAAGGGCCGTTTAAGCCCTTAAATATCAAATTCTTCATAATATTTGTTCACATATCGGTACATTAAGGTCAATACTATAGACTCCGCCATTTTGAAGATTTTTAATGCTTTTATTCAGTTATATTTTATAAAGTAAAAAGCTTGTCTAGCACTTCGTCTGGCTTTCTCCAAGGACCCGTATGTCCTAGAAACTATTGTGTTTGCCATTGTAATGGCCTACTCGAACGAGTCTTTTTTACCGGTTTCGTCTGCTGGTTTCTAGACCTTAAACCCCAATTAATTTATTCGTCTGCAGGGTTTATCACGCAGTCCCTGTTAATGTAAAATTGCTGTCTGCCCATCTACGTGTACTCCATATTTGTCAAGCAAATAAACCGCAAAGAAATTAATGAATGAAGTGACGTCACGGTAGTACTATTCATTTTTCGTTTAGCCAATCAAAATCGAGATCACCTCTGGCAGAGACAATGAAAATATTCAAACTCCGTATATCTACATTCAACCACTAGAAGGCGCTTTTGTATGTCCTAGAAGGTATCATGATGGGGTTTCTAACCGTGAGGCTACGATGGGGTTTCTAACAACATTTTACAAATATATAATCCAGCAATATTTCTGTCTTCTCGCAATATTTAAAACAAATAAAATATCAAATGCTGGTACGTAGTTGTACACCCACACAGTGATGAAAACGTGAAGCTACAATGGTGTTTCTAACAATATTTTACAAATATATAATCCAGCAATATTTTACTGCACCGCACCTCACTCTGTCTTCTCGCAATATTTAAAACAAATAAAATATCAAATGCTGGTAGTTGTACACCCACAGAGTGATGAAAACGTGAGGCTACGATGGGGTTTCTAACAATATTTTACAAATATATAATCCAGCAATATTTTACTGTCACCGCACCTCACTCTGTCTTCTCGCAATATTTAAAACAAATAAAATATCAAATGCTGGTAGTAGTACACCCACAGAGTGATGAAAACGTGAGGCTACAATGGTGTTTCTAACAACATTTTACAAATATATAATCCAGCAATATTTTACTGTCACCGCACCTCACTCTGTTTAGCGGGCGATAATACCAAGTTTACAGATTTCAACACTCACTGCTGTCCTAAGATTCGACTCCGTGGTTGGCAGAAGGCCAGCCACTTCACCCTAGTTTACATAATTATGTTAGTCATCTACTTTTTGATCAGCTATAACACAGTAAAGTTGCAGACCTGTAGCTCATTGCATAGCTGAGCAAAAGTTACTTTGAGGTTTTCACTATGGAGTAAATCAGTTGTATCTTGAAAACTATTGCATTTAGAGAATTTTGTTTACATAGGTTGTTCATGTACTTTTGAATCAACTAAAACATAGTAAAATTGAAGACCTATATCTCATCGCATAACTGAGCTAGCTACTTTCAGGTTCTCACTGTTGAGTAAATCAGTTGTAACTTGAAAACTATTGTATTTAGAGAATTTTGTTTGAATATGTTATTCATCTAGCATCATACACAATGGACAATTGCTATACTGGAGGGCGCTATTGGCCCCGTCAAACGACATAAAAGGCTGTCCTGTGTTCTTATGGGTCGCCTATAACATAATGAAATTGCAGGCCTGTAGCTCATTGTATAGCTGAGCAATAGCTACTTTCAGGTTTTCACTGCTGAGTAAATCAATTGTAACTTGAAAGTTATTGCATTTAGAGAATTTTCTTTAAATAAGTTATTCACCTTCTTTTGGGTCAGCTATAACATAGCAAAATTGTGGACCTGTAGCTCATTGCATAGCTTAGCAAAAGTACTTTAAGATTCTTACTGATGAGAAAATTAGTTGTAACCTGAAATCTATTGCATTTACAGTATTTTCTTTAAATATGTTTTTCTCCTACTTTTTACATCTTAAGAGTTAACTTTGTACTTTACTTCTGCAGGGTTTTTGCAGGACACTTTTGTGTCCCTTTATTCACTTCTACTCTGAAACTCAGAACACACAGTCAGCTGACACAGAGCCCATTCACGGGCACTGATTGCTTGTTCAGAGTATGCATCGTATTTTAGTAAACAGCATAATCTTATTCTTTGATTCACAGTGTTACTGACTAACTTCAAACACAAATACATTTCATAAATAATCCGAGAATGTGCATGTATAGCATTCCCAGCAGCCATTTTATTGGCCATATGTAATATGGTAGCAATATTAAAAAGAAATGTATGAACCTTTGTTTGCTGTAGGCTTTTGTACGTCAATTTACATTATTGATAAGGTAAGTATATAACTCACAAAAATTTGTCTTTCTTTAAATTGTTGTAAAATTTAAAAAAAATGAACATTAAATTGAAAATACAGCCCATGAGTTGCTGCAAATAATATGAAATTAATTTTTATCCCAAAAGGCTGGGTTTATAGTTATCCCTGTGCCGTCCAGGCAGCGTCTGCGATGGCGTCAGCAGGCACAAAGCTTGTTGGTGTTCATGCATGGATTTTCACTAATTCTTTAGGATATGTGTTACCAAAGAAGATGTATGCTGATTATGTTTACACTTGCAAACACTTTCAAGATTTTTGGGTCTTAAAATGTGGGTGTTGCACAACCTTAACCAGTGCGTGGATTTTCACCAAGTTATTTTCAGAGGATCTTGAGCTGATTAGGTTTTGGGGTATCTGGCAACAACTGTTGCCATGGCAACACTTTTAAGATTTTTGAGTGTTAAATTTTGTGGGTTTTGACAGCATAATCTAGTGCATGGACTTTCACAAAGTTTTGAGGATATATTTATCTCAAGAGAATCTAGAGCTAACTAGGTTTTGGAGGTTATATGGCAACAGCTGTTGCCATGGCAGCGCTTTAAATACATTTTGGTCTGAAACTTCTTATGTAAAAAGGGGCACTTTCAAACAAATATCACAACAGCTGCATTTTTATCTCCAACCTGTTAAAGGCAGCGGTTGGGAGATAATGAAATATCTTCCATGCCTGTGATTGTATGTGTGCGAGTGGAGGTGTGTGCATGTTTTGTGTTTGTCACACTTACAAAGATTTTTATATCTCATTTATTTATGAAGATACCTTCACCAAATCAACAGAGAATGTTTATGTCTATGAAAACATGTCTGTGAAAAAATTGGCCCTCATTTTTAAAAACAAAACGGCTACCATAGCTGATAGTTTAAAATCATTAATATGTTCTAAAATTTTAACTTAAAATATTGCAACTAGCACAAAATTTCTATGGCTAGGAAAGCTTGCCTGAGACTAATTTTGGCCTTGTTTTGAAAACAAAATGGCCGCCATGTCACATCTTTGATGTCAAATGGGGGTGGGGTGGGGTGGGGGGGTCATCAACTCAAAAAAGCCTTATCATTGGTCCTAGGAGTTTGGAAAGAGTGAACATCTTAAGAAAATCATGGCCTGCAAATCATTTGCAAATGTCTAATTCGCCTGAAGGTCAAGTGGGGTCATCATACCAAAAAAGACTAGTATCTCTCTTATTATTGCTTCTATGGCTTGAATATGTGGAACTAACCCACATCAAGTCATGGCCTACAAATCTTTAGCAAGTCCTGAATTTGGTCTTTGACCCCAGTTGCAAGGTCATTTTGGGTCATCTTACTAAAAGGTTTTTATATTTGCCTTATTATTGGTTGTAGATCTTCCAAATGTGAAAACAACTTATAGGAAATCATGGCCTGCGAATCTTTTGCAAGTGTTGAGAATTTGACCTTTGACCCCTGCTTTCACAAAATCCACGAAGCTTTTATTAATCTCCATCACACTGTGCACATATTTCATGTTTGATATCTATGGTTTGATTCCTGCTAAAGTCCTTGATAGTAACCTATCTCATACCCCCACACATAGAAAAAAGATATGTATATTAATATGCTGGATATTGTTTATAATGTGAATATAACAAAAATGAAGCAGTCATATTTAGTAGATCTCTGTTTATATGTTGTAGAAACCACAGAAAGCAAGCCTTATGTAGGGGTGTTGGCCACTTTTCACCACAGCAATCCTTCCAATTTACAGGACAGGTAGCCCAATCTGACATGTTTTTCCACCTGTGTACTGCCAAGTCTCTTTAAAATTAACACTGTCACATAAAGTTTCATGTTTAAGTAGAAAGGAACTACATGTCCTTGAAATGTTCCTTTTCCTTGTTATTTTGAATTTCTGGCTAAGTAGAGCTGTTTTCATTGTCCCTTGAGAGACCACTTAACAGGGTTTAATTGTAATCTCTTCAAAACTTGTTATTTACATTGTGGTTGTGACTCAGATCCAAATAAGGCAGAAAGGGGTTTCGGCCTACCATTGCAAGCTGCAAAATCATCAGAAACAGGAGTAGTGCACTTGAAGCGATCACCCATCCCAGTTGACTAACTTAGCCAATGCTGCTTAACTTCTGTAAAAGGCAGATACTCATCACACTACGTCACAATTCATGAAAGTCTGGAGGCAAAGAAAAAATTTTAAAAAAGTGGTCTCTGGAAGTGCGAGCCTCACTAGAGCCCACACTTAAAAATAGGGTCGGATGTCCACTATGCAATAACCATCCTGAACTGGGCACTTGTGATTCAGTAGTAAACAAATGGACGGACCAATAAACCCATTAACCATTGATGTAAACACATTTATCGAGAAAAATGTCAGGTATCTGTGAAAATAACAAAATTATGTTAAAAAGCAAATATTAGGTAGGGAAACCAGACTGATCTATTTAAATTTGTGGGGAGAGGATTTTGATCAGATTTTGGAATGTTTTATAAAATACTGTATAAGTTGAAAGTTTCACTAGCCATTAGTTTTAGTTATTTTAGCTAATGAGCTTGGATAGTAAAAATTATTTCTTTGTGAAATTTTAAATCTGCATTAATATCTAAAGTAGGAACTGGCCGTTGGTCAAAATTAATTCTCGCGAATTTCTTAAATTTGAAGAATTAGTGAACTGTTCTTCTGGGAAAAATTTCTACTTATACAGTATATCAAGTAAATCAGTATGAAAGTGACACTAAATGGTTGTACAGTTATGGAAGAGCAGAAATGAGTTCAAAAATTGAATATTCAGATAAAAATGCTCTAACAATAGAACCTCTTCTGTTATTTGTTCATAAAAGCAGAACTAACAAATCATAGCTTCTATACTCTCACCTGGTTACTGTTGTCTGGTTACCTGTGTAGTATCCTGGGGTAATTATCGACTTCGACTGGTTGTAGTCCCGCCATGGCTCAAATATTAACCTTGTTTTAGTACATGTCACAAAAATAAACTAATAAAAATAATAAAATATATTCATCACAGGGAATACAAATTTAGAAGAGTAGAAATGTGTTCATAAAACTGGATGTTCAGATTATAGAAGATCAGATCTAGCAATAGGGATTGTGCTGAACGTACAGATATTTTATTACATGTTTGTCTCTTGATTAATTCTGTCTCTGATCCCCATGCCACAGTATTGGTGCATATTTCAGTGATATGTGTTCAACAAACACAATTTTTATCTCATTCTGAGATTAAATGAATTTTGCAAAAAATATAACTGAATATTACTGTACTTGCAAATGGCAATGGCCAATGAATGATTTTTATTCTCACAGTCAGGTCCACAGACTTTGTGTGAGAAATTTGTCAGTGGTCATACTTTTTAAAATTTTGTTAAACTTACTGAGTAAAGACGGAGGAATATTCCATTGATTATTAGTTGAAAGTTCCCAGACACTCTGTCTATATAGATATTTAAACATTGCCAGTTGTGTTTGCTGATCACATATTACAGATCACATGCGTGTAATATGGTACACTTAGTCAGCATTCATTAGATCTTTTGTTTGTATTTACAGTGACCAGTATTCAGTGATTGTTTACAACAGTGCTGATACAGAGACAGTAACCATGCAAACAAACATCACCTTACAGCTTCAGGATATTGAAACTAGTGCAAGTAAGTAACTTTCATCTTATCTCAGATTCAGAGTCTGTTAATATGAGTAACATCACACACTTAATGTGAGCAGGTGGGTAAAAATAGGGGGGATGTCAGTCAGGTTCTTCCACCACCCATCTTCTAAGAGAAAAAAAGTATTTCTAAGAATCTGACTTTCTAGACTCTAAAAGATTATTTGGACTCTTAAAGAAAACTTTGATGAATTCATGACAGTATGTGTACAGAAAACATAGCATTGGTAAATTAGTTGATGACTACAGGAAGCTCTTGTTTGTGGGCAAAGTTGTATTAAAATAAACATTTATGGTAACTCTTATAGTCTGTTTCTTTGAACATTTTTTCAGTGACAGTAGTTTTCAGAACATGAATGTGAAAAGGTAAATGACATTGACACATTTTCTGATCCTTGGCTGGAATTTTCTGGAATTTTGAGGTCACATCATTTCCTCCCTGTCTTTTTATGTTTTCTTGTAATATGAAAAGTTTACACTCCAATAGCTGTGTCTGTGGCCTAGCAGTCACTGTCATTGTGTGGTTATTTTCCTTACAGCACTGTGTAACAATATTTCTTGGTATGTTGAAAATATTTTCCTTACAGCACTGTGTAACAATAGTTCTTGGTATGTTGAAAATATGTACAATTCTTTATAAGTATCCTATGCATACCATTGAGTGACTTTAACAGCTTAAACTATCTTTAAACTATTGGGAGAAGGCTATGAAACAAACAACATTTTTCTGAAAAGAACAAATTCTCTTATGATGACATTTATCTAATCTAATCTAATATGGACTTTATAGGCTTAATCTCCATTATTGATAGACTCTAATCTAATATGGACTTTTATAGGCTTAATCTCATTTATTGATAGACTCTAGTCTAATATGGACTTTTATAGGCTTAATCTCCATTATTGATAGATTCTAATCTAATATGGACTTTATAGGCTTAATCTCCATTATTGATAGACTCTAATCTAATATGGACTTTTATAGGCTTAATCTCCATTATTGATAGACTCTAATCTAATATGGACTTTTATTGGCTTAATCTCATTTATTGATAGACTCTAATCTAATCTAATATGAACTTTTGTGGACTTAATCTCCATCATTCGTAGCCATGCTCTATCTCCCTGCAGTCATAGGGGATGGTGGGACAGAGTAGCACTTAATCTCAGTAGTGCCTGACGATGGCATCACACACCTCAGCGGGGATGTAGTGTATGGTCAACCATCCTTCCCTGTAGGCACAGTACAGAGAAGTAAATGTCTCTCCTGTGGCTAGTTGCCAGGACTAACAGGTTCTCTGAACCAGATTCTCTGTCTCTGCAGGTCTGGTGTCAAGTGCTGCTTAATTGCAGTAAAGAGCTATGGAGACATCTGCATAAAGGAGGGCTGATCTTCCACACACAATCCAGCAATCAGTTGTAGTAATGCCATCAGTCCTTCGATCATACATTGATGGCAGCCATCATATGTTCATGGTATAAAAATTCCAGGGATCGGAAACTAATCGCAAAGCCAAACAGGAGCCTATTGTACAGATCGCAAGCCCTTAAATCCAGTCAGGAAGTGGATTGCAGAAAAATCGCAAACGTAATACAAACTTTTTCCCTGCAAGAAAGTTTCCCACCCAGTACGTCCCCTTAGTCACAAAGGAGACACCCGATCCATTGATAATTTAAAGTGGGGTGTAGGTTTACATTGGTTTCAATAATAGAACATCCCCATCTGGAGTAACTATGCATAAATATATTGAATAGTATCTGTTTGTTGTGCATTATGTATCCTTGAAAATTTAGCAAATAATATATATAATGTATGTGATTTTGCTTCAAGTGACCTGAATCGGTCATCACACCAACAATAAACTCAAATTCCTTTAAGTAGAACTACCCTTTTGTTATGAGGATATGTTAAGTATTGTGAAGACATTTGTCACTAATATTTAGCATGTTATCTAGAAGTCCAGGTTAAGTAGTTTTGTGGTCATTTTAGGTTTAAGTTGAGAGCATTCCACAGTATTTTATAATGTCATTAATATATTTGAGTTTTCCCCCATGTTTATCAGGTATGAGAGTGGTTATCTATCAGATGGACAATAACCATGGAAATCCCTATGCAGTGTGGTTAAAAACTGGAAAACCACACACACCAAGTGCTGCTGTACTAGAACAAATGAGAAAACAGGAGGTAAGGTTTCAGCTATATTAGGTAATAGCAGTCACGATTAAGTATAGCAAGAATTTCATTTCAAAATTACAAGCTAAATCAATTTTATACTATCTACAAACTTTTGAATTTTTACCTGCTTTGGCTTCAGTAGCCAACACACTGCAAGTGCAAACTGTGAACTAAAATGAAAACATTGAAAAAGAGTAGGTACCAGTTTCACTGATTGATAATTGAACGTTGTGTTTTTGAACCTCAACAGGACAATAATATATGTAGTAAACCAGAGTTTATACCTCACAGTTAATTTCAATGGCAAAGGCTCACTAACAAACTGTTATTCACTTCTACTTGAAAGTTAATTACTCTTGCAAAAGTTCTACTCAAACGGGTTTGGCTGTAAGTAAGTTCTTCTAGACAGAATTGGCAAGAGATCATCACTGAAATATATTTGTTGATTTGAGTACAAATCAACCTGTTGCAGGCAGTGACAAATTATATTGGACTCTCTCTTATCTTAAGATGTTGGGAGACCTAACTTAAGTCACGAGGTTAGCCTGACATTGATCTATGCTGTTGTATTAGGACTACTGTTAGTTTATAGATGATAATTTCATGGTTTTGTAGAAAGTGCTGCAGAATGCATAAAAATGGAATATAAGATAAATGTACTTGTCTTTTGTAAGTAGTCATGACATTTGGTCACTGAGGAGCAATATGCATGTGTTATATATTGCAACATATGATTCTGACAATACAGTTACAAAAATGTGCTGTTTTACGGAGACATCAAAAAATGTGTGGTAAAATCAGGTTTGCAGATAATCGGGGTTCAAACAAGTGACAGTTCACTGTATACCTTTTTGCAATACAGTTAAATCTTAATTGGATAGAAAATACATAAGCAGGGCATTCCAGGATAATGATAAATTTTGAAGGAGATGGTATTGTGAAGATTACAGTAGCACATTTTTTTCTTCTGCTTTACTAAATGGGATATCTACTGTACAGAGAAATCAGTAGAACTAGCACGTTCAACATCCACAAGTTGTGACTCTCTAGGCCTGTGAGACAAATGGACATTTTATTACGCTACAATAGCTTACCATGTGGGACTTAATGCTGTTCTCGGGTTGCCACACCCGGGGCCAACGTCTTAGAAAAAAAGACAGTTCTTGTTAGCCACCGGATACACTGCTAGTTGTCGTCACGTGATAACCTCTGACCTCTCGCCCTACTTTCTCGTTGGCCACGCGAATTTACAATGCTTTATTTTACAAGGAATATTATTTCTTTTTTGAAAGGATATACTTGTCGTTGGATCTGGAAACTACATCAGTTTCTTTATTTTATTACATAGAATCACAATTCGATGTCTTTTCATAGTTCAGATAAGTATCTTTACTATATTTTACAACGGAAGTCCACTTCCGGGTTCACGTTGTAAAGCAATGGCGACTCGTTTATGTGGTTTCTAATACAGGATATATATATATGCCTGTCAGTAGAATAAAATAAAATAAAATATTTAACCCCTATCTGCTTCATTATTTGACCATTTTTAGGGTTTAAAAGTGTATAAATGTAACACAAACGAGTCCTTGTGGAGTGAAATAATCGAAACCCGTTTTTTTTTATCGAGACAGCATTTCTTCCAATTTGCATGTCTCGTGTAAGTAGCTTATATACAGGAATATATGCCTGTTGAAATCAAATAAAATAAATTTTGCAAGGGTTTATCCCCGTTCTTCTACTCTATTGGTCCATTTTAAGGGTTAAAATATGATATAAAGCACGATTCCAACTGGGGGAATCCTCGGGGAAACCCCTGTGATGACGTCACGTCTGGACCGCATGTGCTGAGAGACGCGGGTTTCTTACAGTACGTTTATCAATAAAATAAATAAATAAAATGAAATATAATATTTTATCCCTTCTTTCCTGTATTATTACCATTTATAATGTTAATACTTAAATATACAGGAATAGAATCCTTCATCAAATCGTCTAGACATTACGTGTTTCTTCAAACTAAGGTAACCTTAGTTTGGCATTATTATTTTAATTCATCCAATTTCATAATATAAGAAATATTGTACTTGCTTTTTAGATTCTATGTTATTTAATAAAATTCTGTGTAATTTCTGCTTTCCTTATCTCACAACTAACCCTACCTGCAGTGAGGCGGGTGGGGCAGGTGACCTTGTGTCACAGTAGATTTACTTACGTAAATCTAGTTGTGTAGTTCCTTCAAGAAGGAAAGACAAAGCTTACATCGAAGCTTACCTTAAGGAAAGCTTACATAGAAATTATAATATCCAACTTCTTTCTCCAGGGTGGATCAGATCCCTGCTTAAATTCAGATAAGATCTTAGTTCATCCGAGATTTTAATGCATCCGAGAATCGGATGCAGTATTCCAAGTATGATTTGATACTCGGATTTTCATTGCATCTAGACCCGATGCTCAGATATCAGATCCGAGGCTCGGATGTCTGCTTCTCCATCCTATGCTCGGATGGTCGGATGTCACACTAAGTTCCAATGCTCGGATGATCTAATCTAAAATCCGATGCTCGGATGATTGTATCTAGATCTAATCCTCGGATGATCAGATCTTAAATCTGATGTTCGGATGATGGTTCCAGATCAGAACTCTGAACAATTCTAACACACACTTGGAGTAATAGTTCACCAGCCTGGCAGTAGATATCACCTATTGGAGGCTTGGGTCCAAGTTCAAAAAGTCCAAGTCCTCAAGCCCAAGAGGCCTTCTAAACAAGGTCCTTCATTCAGTCCTGGCTCTATATTTTAGGGAAGTAGGTTGCCTGACTTCACCCTAACCAATTTTGAGGACATTGAAACTTAGGCAGTTTTTTGAACCTCCCTGCCCCCAGGGAATTATGCCTAGATCCTCCACAGTCTGGACTCTGAATGATTTACTAGGCCAACAGGAACTTGGGCAGTTTAATTTCCCTTAAAATGGAACAAGTTTTCAAATTTGTATCTCCTTAGGGGCCTCCTTGGGTAAGCCCCTCCTCCCCTTCTGGTCAGCAAGAGTTGAGCTTCAAGCTGCTCTTCACTAGGTTTTTTTCTGAATACAACCTGGTTATATATATATATATGTTAAGACAGTAGCAAGGCTACTACCAGACAGGTCAAACTCAATTCCATGGTGCATATAAGTAGTCAGAAGGGGTATGGTGAATTCAGGTGAGATACTGGATCTTTAGATCTTAAAGTTCCCCATTCACAACTACTTTAGGAGGGACAGGAGTCCCTCATCAAGGCACCTGTAATAACACTTAGGGTTTAGGCCCTGTTAATCAACCCTTTCCAATTCCCCACATCTAGAGGCTCCTACAGGAACCACCCCAATGGGGGTCATTCCATCCCTAGCAGTATCCATCGTTTTCCCCAGGTAGGGGGAAATCGAGTAGCCGAGGCTCCAAGGTCTTTTGACCCACTCCAGGGGACGAGGGCATAAAAACCCTTCCCCCCAATGACTCCTCCAGCCTCACTCAGTCCACCAGTAGGAGTTCTCCGTTCTTTCAGATTAGACTGGCAAACAAATCCTGTCATTCTTTTTAATCCAAGTCCAGTCAGACTCCTGACCCGGTCAGAATACAAGGCCCTTCAAAGACCAAGTCCTGGCCTCTGTATCCAGTCTCTTATGTCAAAGAACGCAATAGAAAGGGTGGAAAATGTAAAATCTCTCGGGTTTTACAGTCGCCTGTTCCTAGTACCAAGCCTCACCTAAGGTGGAGGCCAGTCATAGACCTAAACAGGCTCAACACTTTTCTACACGTAGAAAAGTTCAAAATGGAAACTCCAGAGTTCATCAGGACCTCCCTGATTCCAGGGGAGTGGGTATCATCGATAGATCTATCGGACACTTACCTACACATCCCCATCCATCCAAACTCAAGGAAATACCTAAGGTTTTGCTACAAGTCACAGGTGTTCCAATTCACCTCCCTCCCATTTGGACTAGTCACAGCCCCCCAGGTCTTTACAGTGATCGTAAAGGAAGTGAAACTAATGGCCCTCTCAAGAGGACTCAGAATTCACCAATACCTGGACGACTGGCTGATCAGGTCCCAGTCTCAGGAGGAAGCCCAAGTGAACACATAGGCAGTGGTAGACCTAACTCAGTCCTTGGGGTGGATAATAAATCAGGAAAAATCAGAACTGAAACCTACTCAGGTGTTTTTCGTTCATGGGCTACGAATACCACCTAGATTCAGCCCTTGTAAAACCCACTCAAGAGAGATGGCTCAAACTTCAGGATTTGATCCTACTACTCGAGTCAAAACGTGTTTTGACTGCAAGATGTTTGATGTCTCTAATTGGGTTGCTAGTCTCAACGGAGAAATGGTCCCGGAGGGATGCCTTCACAGGAGGCCCTTTCATTTTCATCTCAAGGAGCACTGGAGATATCCTCAGTCGCTGGACAACCTCCTTCCTTGGACAGAAGCCATTGCAGCCCACCTAGATTGGTGGCAAAATCCCTCAAACGTGATGAAAGGTGCAGACCTTCATCCCAAACACCACAGTATCCAACTCTTTACCGACGCCTCACACGAAGGTTGGGGCACTCACTTAGACCAAAAATTCCACAAAGGGTCTGTGGTCAGATCGGGAAAAAAGGCTACACATATATGTCCTAGAATTGAAGGCGGTCTCCCTGGCCCTTCGAGACTTCAAGGACCAGTGCCAGAATCAAACAGTGTTAGTTGCGATGTACAACTCAACAGTGGTAGCCTACATCAACAACAAGGAGGAACACACTCAGTAGAGATGTGCGCTCTCCTGTGGAAGATCACGACCTGGGGCCATCACTACCTCATAACATTGAAAGCCAGGCACGTTCTAGGGTGCCTGAATGTGATGGCCGACCTACTGTCCAGGTCCAACCAAGTGCAGTCAACAGAATGGTCTCTTCACCCCCAGGTGTTCAAACAGATCTGCCAGAAGTGGTTCACACCTCATGTAGACTTATTTACCACTCACCTGAACCACAAGCTCCCACTGTACGTGTCTCCTATCCCAGACCCAAGGGCCTGGGACATAGATGCTCTAAACATAAACTAGACCAACCTCACGGCCTAGGCATACCCTCCTACGGCTCCTTCACAAGGTAATCCAAAAGATCAGGCAATGTTATTGTCTGATCATCGTAATAGCCCCAGGCTGGCCAGGGATGCCCTGGTTTTGGGACCTAGTGCAGCTCTCAACAGAGATCCCACTACAACTCCCAGTGTCAACGACCCTACTCAAACAGTCCCACAACTATGTGTTCCACAACAATCCACAACAGCTGAACCTCCATGCCTGGTGTCTAGGAGTGGACAACTCCAAGAACAAGGCTTCTCTGTGGAGGTGGCAGAGAGAATTGCTGCCCCTCAGCGGTCATCAACAAGGACCATATACAGGTCAAGTGGGCCCTATTTGAAAAATGGTGCAGAGAAAATTCGGTGGTTTTCTCCACTCCATCTGTGAAACAAATCTCAGATTTTTTCATGTACCTGTACCAAGACTTAAACAGGCGCCCCTCGACCATTGATGGTTACAGGACTGCAATCGTTGACACTTTGGGCCCAACGGCCCAACACATTGCACACAATGCAGACCTTCATAGGTTACTCTCCAGTTTTCACAGGGATCGTCCTAAGACTTCCAGAAATTTACCCAAGTGGAACCTTTCTGTTGTCCTTAACAAGCTCACTAAAGCACCATTTGAGCCCATGAAAGACACAGACCTCAAACATCTTACTCTAAAACTGCTTTCTTGCTAGCTTTGGCCTCCGGCAATCGCCGCAGCGAAATCCATGCCTGGGTCGCAAACAAGTATCTAATCTAGGCCAATGGGAAAAGGTTGCCTTGTTCCCCTCTTCTGATTTCATAGCCAAAAACCAACTAGCAAGAGAAGGTTCTCAAAGTGTATCTCCGGTGACTATTCCTGCTTTGACTACCATTGTAGATAGACAATTTAAGGAAGACAGGACCCTGTGTCCCGTGCGGGCCCTGAGGTTTTATTTGGACCGAACAAAGACCTGAGAGGGTCTCGTTCTCTCCTTTTCATCTCCTTTACAAAAGGACATACCTCAGACATCAGACCCCTACTCTCTCTTCATGGTTGAAACAAACCATCCTACTTTGTTACAAACAAGCAGATCAACAAGCCTTGGACTTGGTCCAAGTCAAAGCGCATGACATCCGGGCCTTCGCGGCCTCTAAGGCCTTTTACGGTGGGGTATCGGTGGACCAATCATGCAAGCCTGTCACTGGAAAGCTCACAACACATTTACAAATTTTTTCCTAAAAGACCTTACTTGGTCGGACACCGACAACAATATGTATCTGGGACCCGTAGTGGCGGCACAACAAGTCCTAGATCCCTCCCCTCAGACCAGTTGTCCTCGGAAAGAAAAAAGGGGGGGGGGGCACATCCGCTACAACCAAGTCTTCAGGAGTCTCTCCCAGGAACTAGGTATATCTTTACCTTCAAGATGTTACGGGTAAGGTCATATTGGTTTTTCAGTTATCAAGTAACTTCTATTAAGGACTTATTTAGTTGTCATTAATCTCATATTCAGGTTGTAAAAAATTTATGAGATGTCCAACCATGGGTTGGTCAGTCACTAGTGAAGGGCCCTCAGGGACCCTTAGACCTCGAAGTGAGCACTGCTGCACTTCCGTCCTACAATCAAACATCTAGACAGTTTCAGCACTGTCTCTCATTTTATTTAGGTTTTTGGCTCATTACAGGCCCGGTCTTCGGGATCGGGGCACTGTAAATGGGACTCAGACTGGTATTTCTGGCACTATTCTATACATATTAATTCAAAATCTTAGAAAAAATGACATACCTTCCAGTCTCAGCTGTAATCCCGCCACCGGGCGGTTGAATTTAGCATTAAGTCCCACATGGTAAGCTATTGTAGCGTAATAAAATTGTAAATTTTAATTACTTAAATGTAGCTTTTATAAGCTACAAGCTTACCATGTGGGACTTAGAAGAGTCCCACCCTGCCTCCCCGCTGTTTACAGCTGAGGGGTAGGTTTTAGAAAATTTCAACGAGAAAGTAGGGCGAGAGGTCAGAGGTTATCACGTGACGACAACTAGCAGTGTATCCGGTGGCTAACAAGAACTGTCTTTTTTTCTAAGACGTTGGCCCCGGGTGTGGCAACCCGAGAACAGCATTAAGTCCCACATGGTAAGCTTGTAGCTTATAAAAGCTACATTTAAGTAATTAAAATTTACAATTTTATGCTTGTGAGACATTTAAACTGGTTCCACTCGGTTACATTTTCAACTTACACTGATTCTGCTTGTCAACTAGTTGAGAAAAAGTTCTCCATCATTGTTTTTAAAAGTCATGTTAAATCTGTACACATTTCTTTATGTTTGTTTTACCATCTCTTTATGTCAGGAACCAGTCCGAATCATGGACCCATCCCCTATTTCTGAAGTTTTAGAGGAATATGTTGTGAATATCACTCTGCCGTTACCTGGTGTTCTATTGGTTCATCTGTGTGAGCATGCTCAGTTGGGGCCAGGACAGGTGGTTATTTAGTATCTAATTGCCATCAACATAAGTTGATATTAGTATATCTATAAAAATAGCTATAAATAAAAATGTTCATTTGCAACATTTCTAACAATTTTGATGATATTTTATGGATCTTATTTTAGCATTTAGGTTCATGTGTTTTCACA
Organism: Sabellastarte sp. h YS-2021; assembly: GCA_964017235.1. Classification (NCBI taxonomy): domain Eukaryota; kingdom Metazoa; phylum Annelida; class Polychaeta; order Sabellida; family Sabellidae; genus Sabellastarte; species Sabellastarte sp. h YS-2021. Next base: position 39,906,364 of record OZ024932.1, read on the forward strand.
ATATTTGTGTAGGCAGTGTCTATTTTTCCAACGCTGAATATGTGTTCCACATTTAACTCAAAATCTATGTGATATACTTGTTTTTTTAAATATTCAAAATCTATTCCTTTGCAAAATTGCTCTGACTTTCAAAATGACTCTTCTGAGTATTGTTTCCTTGTGAATTTCTTTCTGATTACTGTTTCATACTGAACTAACTTTTCTAGTTACTTTTTATACTGAACTAGCTCTATTGACAAATTCTCTCTCTCTTTATGTGATCATTCTGCAGAGGCTTTTCTATGTTCTGATCTGAAACCTATTCCTTATGATTGCTATTGCAGGTGACAAATGTGTCTGTTCACAACATCACCACAGGATATACGCTTATCACATGGAGTGACAGTCAAGTTGAAAGCAGGTCGGTTCCATTTCATTTATCTTTGGAGATATTTATAGTGATTTATCCCTGGCAGATTCTATGGCATGTTAAAGAAAAGCCATTGTTCCAAAACGTCATGAAGATGTTTTGATGTCAATGTGATTAAGATTAAAAATCCTGTTGAATAGATGGTGTATGGATTGTACACAGTCAGGACGATACATGGTTAAATTGAAATATTCACGGTAAATATTTGGAAGATTCATGGTGAATATTTGGAAGATTCGTGGTAAATAACACAGTCAAATTTGATTAAAAGACACAGAAATATTTTACAATCCGAAAGGCTGGTTTAAGGTAACATACAAGGATACTTCATATTTGTGACCTGCCCTATTAATATTAATGAGGAATTATGATGTTGGGGAATTTTTTATTGGTTAGGGGTTTTCTAGCAATATTTTGCAAAAAAAGGCTGATCTAAGATCAAATACCAGTGTACTTGTACTTCATATGTGCGGATCTACTTCATTAATATTAATGAAGAATTATGAGGTCACGAAATTTCAGTGTTTATGGTTTTATAGCAGTATTTTATAAAATAGAAAGGCTGTGTTTAAGATCAATTATCAGTGTACTTTATATCTGCAGACCACGTGTATTCTTTGATTGACCACATATATTCTTACATTGACCACATATATTCTAAGATTAATAGGCAAATTAAAGTTCCTGTGGCCCTACCACGAATATACTTGACCGTGTACATTGCTGTTTTCCAATAGATACATTTAAAGATTTTTTCTGTATAGGAGAAACTTATATATATTGCAGAATTTTAGTTTCTTGGTACCAAAATGTTATTTGGGTTAAAAATTCAAGGTTTTTTGATAAAGGGTGGTAATTATATATGGTACATAATAAGTCTCCTTGTACTGGCAGTGAATTGAAAAACTGAGTGAACTGTTTTTTGACCAAGTAAACTTGTTTGAGAATGGCCCATAGTATGGGATAATCAATTTGAGTATTTCTCTTTTTGTACATAAATACTCAACCAGATTGGCCATTTTCTCTTATTTGTGAACCTACACTGGACATGCTGACAGTCTCAGTTCTCAATCCACCTGCTCATTTCTTCATGTCTCTAAGCCTGTACATTGCTCTTGGTGTTTAAAGACTTTTTTCACTCTTTATTTCTTCTCTCTATTTCTATGTGATACAATTGACATATATTTTGACATAAGTATACAAACAGTCATATATATATATTTATCTTTAACTAAAAAAAAATGAGTCACCAGTTGTACAATTACATGTACCAAAGTATAAATTAACAGTTCCAGTTCCACATGAATCTTTTTTAATCAAATAATTTTGAAAATTTCTTCCACATATTTTTAAAATTTTCCTCTTACTCTTTCTCCTTGTATATAAAGTATTCATAATCATACACTGATTTGATCTTTATCTTTGACTTTAAGTGTGCCAAGTGTTTAAAGACTTGTATCTTTCATTCAGTGACGTAATTCTGTACAACTTGACCCCTTTACAAACCACATTGCTTCCCAAGCTGACTAAACTTGGGGAAAACTGTATTAAATACAGTTTTAATCCTTGCCGGTTTACAGTAAAATAGTATGAGTTGTTTAGAATCTTCAAAAGGACCTGTATCTGTAGATGTAAAGGAAAAATGTCTTGATTATCTTAGGTCTTCTCAGGATTGATAATGTGTGAATATGTTAAAGTAGAAGTCAGTATAAATGTTTTAATTTCATTTCATTTAATTTTTAACCACATTATTAAAACTCCATAAAAATAAAGACCCAATCATGTGTTAAACCTGGAGTTTTCCCTTCTTGAATGAAGAAAAAGTATTACAGGTCAAAATGACTCGGAATTCTATATGAACATCACAAGTTCATAATATACCTCCTAATCACCTATGAAAAGAATAGTTTAGGGAGTGCAAGGATGTAGTAAATACAATTCCGTAAAGATTCTTTCAGTAAACGGTTTAGCATCAGTAAGCAACTACCACCTTTTGCATCATTTATGTTTGGGTTTGAGACTGAACCCCTCGACCGTAGATGTGGTGAGATGAGGGTGTTTCCGTCACCCCAGCAATCTGTTAAATGCAATAATCCTTTAAAATTGAATGATATATTTTCAGATGTATCAAAACATATGAGGTTGAGAAATCACTAAACAAAGAACTCTACCAAAGGATTAATACACAGGATACTGTGTTTAACTCTTTTGTGTTTGTTACAGGTAAGCTTCTGAGGTGGGTTCACAAAAGGTCTAAAGTCATATCCATCATTACCTCTTGAGTTTTTTATGTCAGCTGACTTGTCAGCTATCTGACATTATGGCATCACTCTGCAGTGTCCGCGTCTGCATGAACAACTTCTCCTCCAAAAGTACAAGGCTCATATGCTGTTACTTTTAAAAGATACCTTATCTATTGAAGATGATAAATCGTAAAAGGCATGCAGATCTCTCTGTTCTTCTGTTCCCAAGAGCTGTTAGAAGCGAGGTGCCCCCACCCAAAGTGTGAAATTTCAACACTTTTATCACAATTTTCTCATTGACTATTGAAGCAATTTCTCTGTTGTCTTGCATATATGTACTAGGCCACAAGCAGATTCCCTTGTGTGAGTATTAGACCTGGATCTTTCTTAATTATCTTTTTATGAATTTTTAAACCACATGATTTCATGCAGTAAATTCGTGAAATCATTCACTAAATCACTTATAACTTGAAAAGTATTGCATGTAGAGCATTTTGTTAAAATATTTTGTGCAGCTACTTTTTCCATTGCTATAATATGGTGAGTAACTTTGGAGTCTATCCCAGTACCTAAGTAATAGCTACTTTCTGACTTTTCAGTACCTTCCATAATGAATAAAATCACTTGTAACTGAAAACTATTGCATAAAGAATATTTTGTTGAAATATGTTATACACCTACTTTGGGGTCAGCTGTAACATACTAAAATTGCAAATCTGTAGCGAGTCATTCCATAGCTGAGCAATCGGCTATTATAGCTACTTAGCAGTTCTCACTGTTGCATAAATCCCTTTTAACTTTAAATTTATTGCATTTAGTGTATTTTATTGAAACATCTTATTCACCTACTTTTAGATCAGCTGTCACATAGTAAAATTGCAAACCTGTAGCTCATTGCATAGCTGAGCAATAGCTACTTGAGGTTCTCACTGTTTAGTAAATCACTTGTAACTTGAAAACTATTCCATTTAGAGTTTTTACCCCACAGCCCTTAAGGGCTGTCGGGGTATTGTTTTCACCCATGGTGTCCGGATGGTCGGGCGGGCGGGCGGGCGGCGGGAAATAGTTTGTCCGGGCTGTATCTCAGAAACCGTAAGGTGTAGGAAGTTGATACTTGGTAGGGACATTGGTTAGGGGGTGTAGGTGTGCAACGTCATGGTCTGAACTTGATTTGACCTTTGACCTTGCCGTAGTGACCTTGAGTTTGAAAATCTTGTCCGGGCTGTATCTCGGAAACCGTAAGGTGTAGGAAGTTGATACTTGGTAGGGACATTGGTTAGGGGGTGTAGTTGTGCAACGTCATGGTCTGACCTTGATTTGACCTTGCCGTAGTGACCTTGAGTTTGAAAATCTTGTCCGGGCTGTATCTCGGAAACCGTAAGGTGTAGGAAGTTGGTACTTGGTAGGGACATTGGTTAGGGTGTGTAGGTGTGCAACGTCATGGTCTGACCAGGATTTGACCTTTGACCTTGCCATAGTGACCTTGAGTTTAAAAATCTTGTCTGGGCTATATCTCGGAAACCGTAAGGTGTAGGAAGTTGGTACTTGGTAGGGACATTGGTTAGGGTGTGTAGGTGTGCAACGTCATGGTCTGACCAGGATTTGACCTTTGACCTTGCCATAGTGACCTTGAGTTTAAAAATCTTGTCTGGGCTATATCTCGGAAACCGTAAGGTGTAGGAAGTTGATACTTGGTAGGGACATTGGTTAGGGGATATAGTTGTGCAACGTCATGGTCTGACCTTGATTTGACCTTTGACCTTGGCGTAGTGACCTTGACCTATAAAATCTTGTCCGGGCTATATCTTGGAAACCGTAGGGTTGAGGAAGTTGATACTTGGTAGGGACATTGGTTAGGGGCTGTAGGTGTGTATTATCATGGTGTCACCTTAATTTGACCTTTGACCTTGTCCTAGTGACCTTGACCTATAAAATCTTGTTGCACCTTTGGGTCTCTCTTTTGATGCAGATTAAGCACTGTTAAAGTCATATTAGAATTTATTAAGAATTTTACTTTCATAACTTCCCATTGTAAGAGATAGAATTTCATCAAGTGAGCCACAGATTTTGCTCCAACACCACACATAAGCATTCATTAAATGTATTACCACTTCTATATGCATGGTAATATTCAAACCATCTAAACCATAATTTGGCCATGCAGATGTAGATAAAGAGGGTTGAATTTTAGTTTGCTGATTAATGCTGTCATCTTGTTATTGAATTATCTTGTTTTAATACTTCATCTTTATATGCATGATCTTTCTTTTAAACATTATTTGGACCTTTATATAACTGACAGTGCTCTGAAAGTATCCTAAAGTTTATACTGATACAGTACTTCTATATCTCATGGTGTTGAAAATATTTCCCTAGGCTGTGGGGTACGGGCATCTCTGATGCTATTTTTTGTTTTATATGTTATTCATCTACTTTTGGATCAGTTATAACATAGTGAAATTGCAGACCTGTAGCTCATTGCATAGCTGACCAATAGCTACTTAAAGGTTATCACTGTCAAGTAAAGCACTTGTAACTTGAAAACTATTGCATTTAGAATATTTTGTCAAATATGTTATTCACCTACTTTTGGATAAGCTCTAGCATGGTAAAATTGCAGTAGAGTACCTTGTTGCATAGCTGAGCAATAGTTATTTTGGAGATACGTCCTTTTCTACTTCTGCTTGTACCCTGAAGCCCATACAAAGTTAGCTGACACAGAGCCTGCTCACGGGCACTGATTGCTTGTTTTTCTACAACTCTATTATGTTTATCTGGCATTTTTTCAATTTTTAGAAAGGTTGCGAACAACGTTTTTGAAGCCTGTATCTGTTTTCCTCCATGTTACGCGTCACTGATTTCTGTGTTGAACATCATTTCACAATGTCTAAAGTACCAGCTGTTACATATTTCACGTTAAAAAGAGCGTTGCCACGTTGATCTCCCCTGTGATCTTGTTTTAATTTATGTTGCGTTTTTGTGCTACGTTTTCAATAATCTCTCAAGAAGTGAGAAATATGAAGATTGTTCCGTTTTGTTCATTGATTCAAACATATTTAATGAGAATATATACCCACACTTGAATAGAACTGAAGTATCATCTGATTTTTATATATTTTGCTTTAAAATTGTGATTACTCCTTCAGTGACATACATGACTTTTCTTTGAGAAAAAAGCATAATTGTCAGAAGTAGAGTCTTCAATCACCATTTGTTTGGGATGATTTTATTGGCTGTTGTTGATCCGTCAATGGGGAAAAAAGCAATTTTCGAAAAATGTATTTAATTTATCCTTTCATCCACATAACCTTACCCCTAAAGTTTTAAAATTTTTGCTCAATTAATCAAGATAATTCATTTCGTAGCCACTGCGGTTTCCAAAAAAAATGTAAACATTATGAAATTGAACAGTGTTAAGCATTGTGTAAGCTTCATGGAAATGTAAATGGTTGGATATTTTATGCACTACTGTGGTAACCATATATGTTTGCATTTTGTACTCCATATAATATTTAGGAATTGTCACAGGTTTATATTAATGTCAATGGTTGGACAGTTTATGAACTACCAGGGAAGTCTTATTTGTTTGCATTTTAATCCATTTATGTAACAAATTAATATGCATGATAATAGAAGTCATTTTCCATTATCCTTTCTCTTCAAAGCATCGAGTTTTGAGGATTATCAATAGATTAACTTTTGAATGCTTGTCACCACTTTATTATTGTGTGTGAATTTTTAAGGGGTTCCCTGAGTGGCAGTTGCTCAAAATGTGGTATTTCACTGCAATTTTTATGTACTTTCAGACAAGTTCACTCAGGATGAATCTGCATATCGTGTAAGAGCTGTAGATTACTGGAATCGACCTGGAAAGTACTCAGAAACAGCACAGTTACCATGACAAGCACTCAAACTAACTGACATTTGGCATTTTAAAATAGCAAATTGAAAAGAAAATTTCTGGTCTGGAGAAAAATTTCTGGTCTGGAGAAAACCTATCATATCAGTAATTTGTAGTTAAACACCAGCATTTCCTAATGACAGATATTTGTATTTAAGTAAACTTTCTCTTTGATGAAAAACAAAGACAAATCATAACTTAACTAATTCACAACGGGGGCCTATATTCACAAATGTATCAGTCTTATTCTTAGAATTACTCTAAAACTCTTATTCACAAAAGTTTTATTTTTAGAATCATTCTTATTAGAATTTTTCTAAGAGTCGTTAAGCTTTGAATTTTTCAAAGAATTGTGCTTTTTGTAAATTTTGTTATTCACTTAACTCTTAAGAATATCATTTAAATATAAGACTAGCTCAAAGCATGCTTAACTTCAGAAAAAAGTTGATTGCTTTGGTGTTTATAGTACAGCAATGATTGCAAATCTATATCTCGATCGTGAAAAAGTTTTCAGGGATTGTAGTAATCCACAATATTTACAATAACCAAGAATTTACCAGCAGATATAACTTAAGTAAAGCTGGGGTAAACTAAACTTTACCAGTGTGTATTTCTGGCTACTGTATGCTTTCCACTCTGCATTAGTGGTACAAGTTCTATATCACAATCTTCAGATTTGATCAAGAATAGTTCAAGATTTCATATCAGCACTGGATGGGAATGAATTTGTGAAATCCAAACAAAACTTCAGTGTGATAGCCTCATTTCCAAATGTGGCTGGGGTTTTTAGATGGGACCCACATTAGGATACAGGCACCCCAAGATGGGGAAGATGCATAGATATACCAAAATTTATGTCACTTGATTAACATGCAGGTTGTAATGGACAGCTTTTCAGAATAGTTAATATTGGTGGCACAATGGCCTGGTCCACAAACAATTCAATAATTTGACTATGTCCACTCTGAGGAATGAATTTGAGAGGGGAGTCATTCCATCAGGACTATTGTTGGGGGACAGTGGATACCCCAATAGGAACTGGCTTTTGGTATCTTTGTGAATACAGGCCCTAGAAATCACAAAATTAATTTTTATGTGTGTAGTTATTTGAATATGCAAGTATGACTGATTTCTTTTGTGGACAATTATTTTAAAGCTTCATGAAGGATTTCATTCATGTATTGCAGGTGGTCTATTTAGGCCTCTGAAGGTTATGTACTATGGTGACCATAAACTCGCTATCATAACTTTATTATAGTGAGTGTAAGGTTACAACTGCAGCATCCATTATTAGAAAATTATCCACAATTAGTCTAAAACTTCTAGAAAGATTTCGTTCTTGTATTGCCGGTGGTCTCTTTAGGCCTCTGGAGCTTACATACTTTATGGTGACCATAAACTCACTACAATAACTTCATTATAGTGACTTTAAGGTTACAACTTCAGCATCCATTATTAAAAAATTAGTGATGGAACTCATACATAATCGTTATGTAAGTGTACATAGATTCTTTGGAGACATTACATCAGTGCCCAGATAGCATACTGACATTGGCCTAACGTTTGCCCAACATCGGCACATCTGTCGGTCCGATGTTGGCAGCCACCACTTTTTGGCCAGTGGATGCTTTGCTGGTCCAACATTGGCAAGCCACCACTAAAAATTGTACTCCCACTTTTGCATCAACCAATCAGATTACAGTATGGAGTTATGTGACCACTGTTTAACAGAAAGCAAATTGACAGATTGTGGGTGGATCCCTAATAGGTCTTATGATCAAACATTAACAGGCCATAATCCAGTGATAAAATTTATAATAATAATAAGTGACTGTGTGTAGTGACTATCAGTTACCCTCAGTAACCTGCCTTATATTACCCAAAAATTTGTTTGGAAATATTTCGAAAAATATTTGATTTTTCTCATCAGAGGCTGAAAATTTCATCCCATTTTGTCCTAAGGTTCAAAAATCCTATCCGCCTATCCTACCCCTCCTTTATAAAATGTATAATGTTCAGTAACAACTTTTTTATTGTGAATTTATAATAACTGACCATAATAAATAATTAAATAGATAGCAGAATGCTATCTGTGTGACTTAGAAATAACTTAGTCATGTTTTTGTGTCGAAAGTTGTGAGAAAATTTCAGATTGCTGCTGTTGTACTTGTTGAGAACCTGGTACTTAGATTAATACTTAGCTTCTAAGTGGAAACTTGCAAGTTTTTTTCACTTTATTAGTTCCACAGATACTTACATTTTGACATAATACAAAAATACAAAACTGTGAAATTAAAATCCTTCACTACAATTGTATATTTGTGATATTTTACCTCACCATCTATATCATATACAACCTTAGGATCACATTCAACACCTTTCAATCAGATAGTTTGAGTATTCACTGTGTTATATGGTGTGCTGTTATACATGTGTTCATCCCAATGGTATTTGCAGATTATCAAATAAAACATACTGGGAACACACAGTTGCCATTAGTGCTGAAAAAAAACAAATGCTACACATCTTCCTTGTCTGTCATATACAGCCTTCTGTGTTCCCGCCTTGTGTGTGCAATAAGCATAGAATATTTGTTTAAAATAAGGAAGAAAATTCTGGAGACTTGATCTGGTGCCACATCCAGATCATGTTCGAGGAGGACCAAGCCACAGAAAGGCCCCACCTTGTGTTAAAATATGACTTCATATACAAACAGGCCCAATTTAGGGGTTGAAGATAATGAAAGTCATATACAAGAAAAGTATTGTTTGTGGTATGTGCATCATCAAGAATTAAATGGTATGTTGAAAAATGTGGTTTTTATTTCACAGATTGTACTGTTTATTACTGGATTAGACTTTGATTTCTCAGGAGAAAATTTATACCAAGGCTCCTAAAATTTACAAAGATATGTTTTTAAACTGGCTCGTTCAAAGCTCTAGAGGGTTGAATCTTTCTGGGTGATGTTGAACAGACATGTCCATTATTTATGATGATTCAGACTTTTAAACATGAAGATCTTCATTCAGTATCAGACATTGCCAAAGTACACAACCTAGCTGATTTTGGCCAAACTTAAAAATGCATTTGTCAAACTACTGGTCCAGAGGCTTGGGATGTCAAACCAATCAAGAAGAAATCATAGGCTGAGAATCGTATGATGCTGTCACATTTTATCTTCTACCTCTTATTAAAGATCAAGTAGGGCTGACTAAGCTGCTACACTTATTTTGGTTGTAGAGTTTTAGGATGTGAAACCAACCTGTGAAAATCATGGGCTGGAAAATGTTGAATGAGGTCAGATTTGACCTTGGGGCCCTTCTTCAAGGCTTAATAGGTTGCAAATTACAGTGCTTAAATTTTACTTACTATTGGTCATAGAAGCTCAAGACGTGAAACCAACCTTTAGGAAATAGTGGCCTGGGAATTGCCTGATATGGTCAGATTTGGCCATGGTCCCCTTACTTGAGGGCAAACTTGAGTGTCCAAATTTGAAGTGTCTACTTCATTTATTATTTGCTTAGAAGTATGGTTGAGGAAAACTGCAACATTTTGACCTATCTCTCGCTTATTATTGGTGATCGAGGTTTCTAGTGCGAAACCCACTCCTATCTGTTTGGCTGTAAGGTTTTGGCATAAATGTCTTGTATAAAATCATAGGCTGTTACTGTGAGTGCTACCTAGGATGTTTGCAGCTGGATACCTTTTATTATAAGTAAATACAAATATGCATAATTTTTTCTGTGTACTATGTCTAGGTTTTGAAGGCCAGTATTAACAAATAAATTTGGTGTCAAAAATGGCATATTGGAGTTTAGCTTTCATCTACCAATTAAAAGTTCGTTGTGCACCAACAAGTAGCAAAGAAAAGCTTTCTAGAGTTGTATCTTAAGAGGCACAAAACATCATGTATATTTAATTAAGTCTACAAAATAAAGCAAATTGTTGATCCTATCACAATTAAAGAATTTTAATAAAAGTAAAGGTCACTTATGAAATCCTGCTATGACACTTTGAAAGATGGTAAGTGTGTAGGGTATTTTTTCTGTATTTTTAATGAAAGATGTTACACTTACAAATGGCACAAACTCAAAAATCGGCCCAAACAGCTAATCAAACAACAATGTAAAATTTAAAGTGAAGTGTACCTGCTACATAGATATATAGTACACATATTGCTGTTTTATTAATATTTTTGGAAACCACATTAATCATGTACATGCTTTGAAATGGTTATAATTAAAGGGGATAAACATTTGTACTAACCAGGATTTCCTAATAATGGGGCTTCCCCACTTTAAGTCTTTAAATGGCTACGAAATTCATTTCTGTTTAAAGGTAATTTCACTTTGCCATTTAAATTCCATTTGACAAGGTTAAACCTTATAGAGTTCAACAAAGTATAGACTCAGACATTGAAAGTGAAGATCAAAAATTGTGCATATTTCTATTTATTATTTTAAATGTTTGGATAACAAAAATACTTTATACTTGGAATATATTAAACATAGAAGCAGGAAATATACAATTTGCTGTCCTATCATCCAGCCATTGTGTAAGATGCTGACTGCTCTACATTTGGGTCTTTACCAAATATTTCCTGAATTGGATTGCTTATGACCTGTGAAAGCATGTTTTTTTTAAGATTTATCATTCATCTGAATTTGTCGAAAATGTATCATCTGTATAATTCAAAATGACGCTCATAAATATGTATTCTAGAGTTTGGTATAAAGATGTACTACACAAGAATAAAGAGTGAGAGTCCTGTATGAAGGCCAAGCATTAAGAAATAAGAATATATGTTAAACTAAGTTTGTTTTAATTAAAACCAACACAAACATAAACATTGGCAACAAGGATAAAACTAAATATAGTTTTTATACATTTTGAGTAATCTTTTTGCTAATACATGTTCATTAAATAGCTTTGTTAAAGATTGCTACTGCATTACCACCCTTTGAGTCATTTGAAGTGAGCAGTGACCCTAATATTGATGCAAGATGGAAGAAATGGATTAGCACATTTGAAAGTTTGCCTGTAGCAGTGGATATCAAGCATAACACATGAAAAAGGGCCATGATGTTGCACTATGCTGGTGATGTAATGAATGATGTCTTTGAAACTCTTACAGATACAGGAGAGGCAAAAGAGTACAAAAAGATAAAGATGCAATCACAAAGTATATTCAAGCCAAAGTAAAAAGTGAGTTTCAGGTGTACAAATTTCAACAAGCTACACATCATCCTGATGAGTCCATGGACACCTTCTATACTCGTCTGCATTCACTAGCTGGCAACTGTGGTTTTACAGACAAGGATAAATAAACTCACAAATCATACAAAGCTGTGAGTCATCAAAGCTTAGACGAAAAGCCCTCGGGATAATCTGACTCTTGCAGAGCTGCTGTACCATACCAGAGCCGATGAATTTTCTAAATCCCAGGCAACAGAAATAGAAAAAGTGGACAACATTAACACAATGACCCCAAAAAAAGGGGAAAAAAACTCATGTCAAGGATAATGCAATGTAGTTATAATGTTATCAAGATGGCTACTGCATTACCACCCTTTAAGTCATTTGAGGTGAGCAGTGACCCTAATATTGGTGCAAGATGGAAGAAATGGATTAGCACATTTGAAAGTTTGCTTGTAGCAACTTACAGACCTCATAAAAATCTTGGCAAAGATCAGGAAATCAGTTTTAAAGAACAGGCTCTGAATCAGGAAGATGGCAACAGAACAGGCAAGAGAACAGCAAGTGTAACCGGTGTGGTGGCAGTTATCCGGACAAGTGTCCAGCAGCAAATAAAACATGTCACAAATGTAGAAAAGAGGGTGGGGGCACCTGGGTAGGGGGTGCCATGAGAGGGCATATCATCATACAAAAATGTTGATGCCTGCAGGGTGGAGTGTTGGGAATGCCTAAATATAGTATAGTTTCTGGCATTTGTGCCTTAGGGAGGAATTTGGGCTAGTTGGATCCACCATCCAATGTAGAATGCTAAACTCCAGATTGTGAGAAATGCCTAGAGACTGGAGTGGATCTTGTTGGAATTTCTGGACACTGCTGAAGTACTAGTGTTCATACATTCCACACAAATGTAGTTACATTGGTCACTTTGCAAAATGTTGCAGATCAAAGAACAGATCATTAAAATTGAGGGAATTGACAACCAAGTGCAGATGGTGTCAAAGATTATATCTTTAGTGTACGGCAATCTGTGAAAGGTGAATATTCTCAGCCGTAGGACATATCAGTCAATTCAACCTGTGCCAGCACTGAAATCTGCAAAAGGGATAAATTTCTCCCTTACGCCACAAAGAAGGAAATTCTAATATTAGGAAAGTTCTACTACACCTTAGAATCAAAGCATTGTTTGACAAGTAGTACAGTCCATGTGATCAAGATGGATTGGGCTTGATTTTAATGGTCTGAGTCTGCAGTTGATTTGATGGTTCTACATATTGCAAACAGGATTTACCAAATCAATTAGTCTCCAGGTGTGGAGAAAATATGTTTTAGACACCCTAAGTTGTTTCAAGGCATCAGAAAGCCCAAAGGAACAAAAGTGTCAAAACTGCACATTGATCATAGTGTCACACAAGTTGCACAACCACACAGGAATTCCCTTTCACATGAGAGAAAAAGTGGAAGCAGAGTTACAAAGGCTTCAACAATTTGTAATCACAGAAGATGTCAAGGGACCAACCCAATGGGTATCACCTATAGTAGCTCAACACAAACCTGGAAATCCTGAGCAAATCAGAACAAGCATGTGTACAAGACACATCACCCCAACTCTAGAGGAACTCCTAAGTGACCTCAATGGAGCTACTATGTTTTCAAAGTTGGATCTGAAGAAAGGATATCAGTGTGAATTGGATGAATCCTCTCTCTATATAACCACCTTTTCTACTCATTTGTGGCTAAACAAGTACAAGTGGCTGAGTTTTTGGAATATCATCATCAGCAGAACTATTTCAAAATATGATAGAGCAGATTTTGATTGGATTACGAAGTGTTAAAAATATTAGTGATGACATTCTTGTCTGGGGTAAAAAGCCAGAAGAGCATTACAAAAATCTAGAAGCTGTCTTTCAAAGGTTACCAGAAAAAATCTCACACTGAACAAAGCTAAATGTCATTTTCATTCAGACAAAATCAACTTTGGATGCATATTGTTTAGCAAAGGTGTTGAATGTGGTCCTCAGAAAATCCAGGCAGTTTTAGAAGTCAGCCACCCACAAAATGTGGAGGAAGTCGGAAGTTTTTTTGGGATGGTTGGGTTTTGTTTCAGATTTATCCCAAACTATGCCACACACATGGGGCCACGGTGGCAGAGTGGTAACACTCTCGCCTCCCACCTCTGCGGCCGGGGTTCGATCCCCGTCATGGCCGTAAGTGGGAAAGCTGGTAGTTGCTTGTCGTTGGTCGGCAGTTTACAGTACAGAACCCTAGCGAACTATATGTACTGGTTTCCTCTGCCCTTCCAACTACCCGTTGTGATATGACCTGTACAGTGTTGAAAGCGACGTAAAACCCCAAATAAACAAATAAACAAACAAACTATGCCACACTAAATGAACCTTTGAGAAGGCTATCTAGGAAAGAAATGATGTGGCATTGGGGTGCTCGGGATGAAAAAGCATTTAGTACCCTCAAGCAAAGTCTAGCCAGTGCAAAGGTGATGATCTACCATGATTTGGACAAATATACAGAGGTTATAGTAAATGGAAGCACATTTGGCCTTGTTGCAATGCTAGTACAGAACCAACCAGATGATGTGGGCAAAGTAGTGGGATATGCTTCGAGGTCACTTTCTGATGTTGAACAGCGTTACTCATAGATCATCGAGAAAATCTGGCAATGGTGTGGGCTGTCAAACATTTTCGCCTGTACTTGTTTGGCAGACCCTTTACTCTCATTACAGATCATAAGTCTTTGGCAAGTATTTTCAATAAACCAAAATCAGAGCCACCAGCAAAAGTAGAAAGATGGCTGATATGAGGCTACATATTTAAACATATGATGTGTAAAGTACACACTTGTAAAGCATAATCCAGCTCACTATATGTCAAGCCACCCAGTTAAGCAGGAATTTCAACCACTTCATCAGTGGTAGCTGAACAGTACATAAATTATATTATTTAAAATGCAGTCCCAAAGGCACTGAAGGAAATACTTGAAAACATGAAACAAGATGAGGATCTACAGGTGGTGACTAAAGACAACGAGGCAGGAAATTTTGATCAACTACGAAAAGTCCTTCCAAGTTCTACTTTTAAGTTCTTTTGACTATATGCCTTATCAGAAATTATACTTGTAGTCATAGATCATTAGACTAAGTCTTAAATCCAAAGGACTCAAAAGTTATATTGGCCCAAAAAGTTTTTCAATTTTAAACATAAAACTTGTATATTAGCTTTAATGTTTGTTAAAGCACAAGAAAGGGGACTTGTATAAGTGTAGAGCTGTGTACTGTAATAAACAGGATCATTGTACAGTATCTACAGTGACGTAGTTCAACTGAGGAGGGTTTTCACACAGAAGTGTACACACATTCTCTGCAGTGGAGATAAAAACCTAATTATCTGCTGCATAGTGTACTCTCTTCCAGAAAGAACTTAATAAATGTGTTTCAGTGCACAAAACAAGTTGTGGGGCTATATTACATTGGTTTCATAAATTTTCTTTTCCTATCTCCTTTAAGACACTTTTCAGAATTCCATTCCATACATTAAGTGTCTGTTACTGATTTACTAACAGAAATATTATGTGGTGTGTCATTTTTCTTCATGCACCTATAACATTTTGAAGTTATTCTACAACCACTGTCTGTGTCCTGAAATGTAAAACTTTTGTATAGAGTGACCCCATCAGTTTACAAAAACTTCTTCTCCATAGACATGCACAGACTAAATAAAAGTAGATATCAGTAGATATTTTAGAATTTGAGTTGAAAAAAAGTCTTCCTGTACACATGTTATGTTATATTTGTACATATATTGATACATACCATTCAAAGTTAGCGATACCTGTAAAGATAATGTTAAAAGCAGTCATTGTGAGTTCTATTTATGCTTTCAGTAAATAAAATTATATTTTTAGATATTACAGGACTTAAATAATTATACTTATTGGAGAGTAAGGTTCTCTTTATTCCACACAGGTACTGGATACTGTAGACTAAGTTATCTGTTTGCATCTAGTTAAAATGATGTCAAATGTACACTAACAAACCTTATTTAAACTCTTCATGTTCAATTGTTTTTGTTTTACCTTTTATAAATCCTTAACTGAAATATTTATATCATTTGACTAATACCTGATGATTTTGATGTATTTTGTACAAATTTTAACACAAAACAGTGTGTGAAATATAGGACTACAGTTAAGCTAGCATCCATGTTTTGTTTGTTTTGATCCATGTATACTTAGCCTCATTTTGGGTTTGGATAATGTCATTCTCAGGGAATGTTAAGAGTAGTGAATAGTTAGACAGATTCCAAAGTGTGATTACACTTACATATACGGGGAACCAGCCTTACTCATAAATTATTTCCCAGAAGACACTTGTCAAAACAAGAGTGTGCAGGTGCGAGATAATAAACAAAATAAATATCAAAATTAATAGTCATATTAGTATCCTAGTATTGAGAATTTATTTATTTTAAGATACTTATTAGTTTAATATTAAAGTAAGTGCGTTTTGTTTCACTTGTATTGGACACATATCTGTGGCAAAAATATTTGGGCGATAATATAAGGTATTGGTGTGTTGTGTGCATTCGTTATGCATACTGTAACGCTTATTACAAACATAACATTGAAATAGTGAAATTATGCATCACTGATTTTTATTTGCACCATATTTCTATGCTGTATACCTTTATTGCAATTTATCAGACTGTGTACTTGCACCCTACCAGTAAACGCCCACGAATCACCTAGTGGTGGTGGACCAGTTCACGCCCGTGTACCCATTCACGCCCACCCCTAAATTTCTCCAAAACAATCACAGTTACACAATAAATTACAAATGTATATGATCAATTTGATAATTATCTATCATGTGGTAAACATCTTTTCTATGAAAAACTATGAATCTTTAAGAAAATTGAGGGTGGGCGTGAATAGGTACTGCTCAGCTACCCAAGTTCGTCGCCTACCCAAGTTCGTCACTTGCATTTTTTGACAATATAAAAGCCTCTTCACAATTATCTATCCTTGTACAATTGTACATTATCATTATAAGTATGTATTCCATTTGTTTCGGTATCAATACTAGCTGCTTATCCTTAATAATTTTTAAGGTGGGTGACGAACTTGGGTAGGCGACGAACTTGGGTAGCTGAGCAGTACATGGGCGTGAATTGGTCCACAACCACTACTGCCTTCCAATGTCTTGCTACCAATTATCGCCGGGTATCAATTATCGCCAGACAGAATTCAAATAGATATAACTTTACCAAATAGCACCCCAAGTCTAGCAAATAAGGTAAACAATTTCCAAAGTAAATGGAACAAATACACAACAAAAAGCTTTTAAAATATATGACCATTACTGAAATATGTTTTATTTTCTAGTGGCGATAATTGATAGCAAGGCAGTAGCACTACTAGCTGGCGAAATCAACTAACGATGACATCTGTGTGTGTTACCAGACAGGATGGTGCGCCATGCCAGCCACTAGCACTACATGAAGATCCCCAGATTTAAAATAAATCACCACATATTTGCACACTCATGGAAAATCCCCAAAATTACCTTAACTTGGCACAAAACGGAAGTTAAAATATTAAAGAACACTTGTACTTTATCTCCCAAACTCGCGCATTTCCGCTTAGCAAATAAGGAAGTGGAAGTGATGACAGAAATAATTTAAATATCATTGGCAATTTCCGTATGCAAGTTGTGCCAAGTAGGGGGGCTGATTTCAAGCAGAAATTATATTATCCCCACTTAAAAACTTCTCTAAATGGATTGTTGTTTTGAATTTATGTCAGTAAAATACTTTTACAACTTGCACTTTTCTCAATACATATTTCAATAAAAAGAAATCAACAAAACTACACTCAAAACAGTCAAAAATAAGCATTTTGTGTTACAACAGGGAGCAGTATATTGTCTTATTATTTATTCATTGTTGCTAATTGATTTTGTTTTGGTGAAAACACTAGCTGATTTGTCAGTCAGCTGACTTATGTTGTCACTCTGCGGTGTCCGCGTGAACAACTTCTCCAAAACTACAAGGCCTAGAGACATGCTGTTTTTTTTTAAAAGATACCTTGTCTATCGAGGATGAAAAAGTGTTCAAGGCATGAAAATCTGTCTGTTCATCTGTTTGCTAGAGAGATTATAAGGGAGGTACCCCCACCAAAAGTGTGAAAATTTCAACACTTTATCACAATTTTCAGTGACTATTGCGGGGATTTCTCTCATGTCTTGCATATATATACTAGACCACAACTAGATTCCCTTGTGTGAGTATCAGACCTGGATCTGTCTTAATTTTTTTAATAAAAGTTTTTTATTAATTGTATCCTTTGGATACTTTGGCTTAGCATTCGCTATGCCGCCGCCGCCGCGTGTAGAGAGATTTTCGGCGTTAACGCTCTAAGAGGAAAACGACAGGAGCTAGGTTCACCAAATTTGCAGGATATCTTCATTGGGGGGTAAGCTTCTCTGGGAAGGAAAATAGCCTCATTCTGAAAAACAAGATGGCCGCCACAGGCATTTCTTTGAAAATAATCAACATTTTTCTACTGGCTGTTTGTCATAGGTAGAAGGTTGAATCTCTTCATAGGTGATATGTATAACAGATATACATGTCCTCTACAACCTTGCACACATTTGACCTTGAAGCTCTTAATTCAAGGTTATCCACGGAGTGCCGAAGTAACCCACATAGCGGACTTTAAAAGTGCCTATATCTCCCTTATTATTGGTCCTAGAGGTTTGCAATGTGAAACCAACCTATAGGAAATCATGTGCTGCGAATCTTCTGATGTTGTCAGAATTGACCTTGGACCCCTTCAAGGTCAAACGAGGATAGCCAAACTTAAAAGTGCTTATAACTCGCTTATTATTGATCCTAGAGGTTTGGGATGGTAAACCAACATATAGGAAATCATGGGCTGGGAATCTTCTGGCGTGGTCGGATTTGACCTTGGGCCCCTCCTTCAAGGTCAAACAAGGATAGACAAAGCTAAAAGTGCTTATAACTAGCTTATTATTGGTCCTAGAGGTTTGGGATGGTAAACCAACCTATAGAAAATCATGGGCTGGGAATCTTCTGGCGTGGTCGGATTTGACCTTGGGCCCTTCCTCAAGGTCAAACGAGGATAGCCAAACTTAAAAGTGCTTATAACTCGCTTATTATTGATCCTAGAAGTTTACAGTACGAAACCAACTCATACAAAATCTTGGGCTAGGAATTTTCTGATGTTAGATTTGACCTTGGGCCCCTCCTTCAAGGTCAAACAGTGGTTCACTGGCTTTGGTGAGTTGTCTTTTCGGTGGATACAAATTTGCATCGGTCTCCGATGCGTAGGTCTAGTTTTTAATGCATTAAAATTCATGAAATAGCACTAAATCACTTATTTTCTCATCGACTATTGCAGGGGTTTCTCTCTTATCTTGCTTATATGTACTAGGCCACTAGTAGATTCCCTTGTGTGAGTATCAGGCCTGGATCTTTTAAAATTATATTTTTATGAATTTTTTAAATAAGTTTAAATGCATTAAAATTCATGAAATCATGCACTAAATCACCTGTAACTTGAAAAGTGTTGCATTTAGAGCATTTTGTTAAAATATGTTATTCAGCTACTTTTTTCATAGCTACAACATGGTGAGTGACTTGAATGTCTATTCCAATAGCTAAGTGAGTAATGGCTACTTTCTGATTTTTCAGTACCTTTCATAATGAGTAAAATCACTTGTAACTCAAAAACTATTGCATTTAGAGAATTTTGTATAAATATGTTATTAAGCTACTTTTGGGTCAGCTTTAACATAGTAAAATTACAGACCTGTAGCTCATTGCATAGCTGAGTAATAGCTACTTTGAGGTTATCACTGTTGAGTAAATTACTTGTATCTTCAAAACTATTGAATTTAGAATATTTTATGTAAATATGTTTTTCATGTACTTTTGGGTCTGCTATAACAGTAAAATTGCAGACCTGTAGCTCATGGCATAGCTGAGCAATAGCTACTTTCAGGTTCTCACTGTTGAGTAAATCAATTGTAACTTGAAAAGTATTGCATTTAGACTATTTTGTTTAAATATGTTATTCACCTGCTTTTGGGTCAGCTATAACATAGTAAAATTACAGACCTGTAGCTCATGGCATAGCTGAACAATAGCTACTTTGAAGTTTTATCTGTTGAGAAATCAGTTGTAACTTGAAAACTATTGCATTTAGAGTATTTTGTTTAAATATGTTGTTCGCTTTCTTTTGAGTTAGCTATAACATAATGAAATTGCAGGCCTGTAGGTCATGGCATAGCTGAGTAATAGCTAATTTCAGGTTCTCATTGTTGAGAAAATCAGTTCTAACTTGAAAAATATTGCATTTAGAATATTTTCTTTGTATCCCCGGACGAAAGTCGGGGATACTTAGGATTCAGTACGGTCACCCAGCCCGTCGCCGCAGAGGTTTCCTTTTGGACGCGATAAGTTAAAAATATTTTTGTTAGACCTTTCAAATTTGATAGTGGGTATATATGGACAATGCCAGTGTATGCCACTAACACTATTGTTTTGTGACCTTGGCCTTCAATTTCAATGTCACTGGTGGCCTCTTAAAGGTCAGATTTTGGCCATGTTTTCACATTTTGGCCCAGTTCTCATATAAAGAAAGTTAGATCATCCTATGACTGGTATATATAATACGTATATATGTCCTCTGTAAGCATGCAGAAATTTGGCCTTGAAGCTCTTCATTGAAGGTCATCCACAGACCGCCAAAGTACCTCACCGAGGCCATTTTTTGCTTTTTTTTGCTGACTATATTGCATGGAAACTATTGAAAATGGCTTTGGAGGTTGAGTACATGATAGAGTAGCAGCATCTAACCTTACTGGTTCCACAGTTATGGACAGGAAGAAGGCAGTTGTTTCATATAAGCCTACCCCAATTCGCCCACTTCTGCCAGTCCCTATGAGTTTTCACAGAACTGTGGAGCCACCAGGAACCGGTTACAGAGCATTGCTTCACCTATAACCGGTTAGGCCCTAGTACTGGGCTGGTCCATAGGACTGGCTAACAGACCAGTAGAAGCCTTTTAAGGGTCCAAGTGGCCATCTTAGACCAGCAGGTTAGTGCCCGAGGAAATTGGTTACAGAGAAATTCTTATACCAGTCATTAGTCCCGGTGAGATGACTGTCTCAACCTACTAGACCAGTCAGCCGGTCTACTGACTATAGATAAGAAAACTTTCCCAAAAAGATTTGTCCAACTACCTGTCAGTCTTATCTTATCAAACCCCACACCAGCCAGTTACTGGTTGTATTGTGACTTGACCTTCAATTTTAAGGTCACTGGTGGCCTCTTAAAGGTCAGATTTTGGCCATTTTTTTCACATTTTGGCCAAGTTCTCATATACAGAAAGTTAGATCATCCTATGGCTGGTATATATAATACATATATATGTCCTATGTAAGCATGCAGAAAATTTGACCTTGAGGCTCTTAATTGAAGGTCATTCACAGACCGCCAAAGTATCTCACCGAGGCCATTTTTGGCCTTTTTGGAGATATTTTCACACTTAGTGCTGACTATATTGCATGGAAACTATTGAAAATGGCTTTGGAGGTTGAGTACATGATGGAGTACCAGCATCCAGTTTGTTGACCTTGGCTTTTGTTTTCAAGGTCACCTTAGGCCTGCTAAAATGACTCAAAATGGTACCCTAGACTGTGAGGCCATATAACTCCTTTATTATTGGCTGTTACCGCTCTAACAAAAAAAAAAATATTATGGCTAGCCTTCTCAAATTTGCAGGATGTATTCATAACCATAAAATCTTACATGGGAATATTTTTGGCCTTGTTTTGGAAAAAAAGATGGCCACCAGGGATGTTTGTTCGACTTAAAGCAAGGACTTTTGTTGGCCCTCTAGAGCAAAGGGTATTATATGTGGATCCCATCATGTGACCAGAACTACAGGGTGTTTACCTTCACGCCCAGAAAAATGTGCTTTCTCAGAGGCTTGGAATTATTTGGTATAAATTTGTAGGAAAATTGCTCAGAGGGACGGAATTTTGAAGGGGTCCTTCCCAGAAGCTCAAAATTGGAGTATAAAAAGCAGCAACAAGCAAGAGGGTTTTCATTATCACGTGAGATATTGTTAGAAGCACATCTCTCTCTGCTTGTTTGCATAGGATGTAACATTTTTAAATGAAAATTTCATATTTTAAGTGGCTTTTTCATTCATAATCTGAAGCAGACATACATTGCTTTATTTCTGAATAAATATTATAGCCATAACCTGAAGTGAGGTAAATATGATCAAAAATTATGTCAAGAAACAATGCAAGTGATCATAGTTTTGAAGGTAACAGATAGTGAAGCTCCTCATGTGTGCTTTAAATAATTTAGAAACCTTATAAAAAGGGGTTTATGTTGTCATATAATCAAATTCTCAGCCTATTTCACCAGAGCAATTAAAAGAAGTCAACAAACTATTTGGATCCAATCACAAGATATTTCTAATCACTGTAAAAACCCATAAGCAATTTCTGGGAAAAACGAGGATCAAGTGTCGACCAATCAACAAATCTAGAACTAGGTCACCAGTAAATATTTGGATCCTATCACGTGACCAGAACTAAAGCTTGAAATTGGGGTATAAAAGGCAGCAACAAGCAGAAGGTTTTCATTGTCACATGAGAGAGTGTCAGAAGCACACCTCCCTGTGCTTATTTGCACAGGATATAACATTTTTCAATGAAAATTTCATATTTTAAAGTGGCTTTTTCGTTTATAATCTGAAACAGACATACATTGATTTATTTCTTATATAATATTACAGCAAAAACATGAAAACTATAATTAAAATAACAAAAAAATAAATTTGGACATTTTGGTCACGTGATGGGATCCAAATATTCAGCCTTGACCAAGTTTAAGAATTGTTTATTGGTCAACACTTGATCCTCTTTTTTCCCAGAAATTCATCAAAAGCTGTAATGAAAATACTGACTGCCAGCCTGGTCGTGGGGTTCTGTATGTTTCTCCAGTCCTGTCTGTTTATCAGTACGGCTTGTCGGGACCTGCTACGGCTTGTCTGTTAGGGGTTTAGGGCTTGTCGTAATACTTTTACGATTAGCCGTGCAATAAACGTCCCCAAGCCTACATCTTGTCGGGAAGGTCATTACGTCCTGTCTGTAACTATACTTACTGTCAGGGATTTCATAACCGACTCAGCATTTTCGCGCACATTTTTCCACGACCCTATTACTTTTGCAACCGACCCTAGGGTCGTAGGGTCGGTTACAGGGTCAGCTCCAGTGGAACACCTGCATTAGATTTGTGGTTTGTTTCAAATGGTTAAAGTTTTCCTTCAGTTATATGTATTGACAGACAAGATGACAGTTGTAAAATGTTGTTTTGGTTTTTAGGTAAGAAACTGTTGGTACCAGGCTCATACCCATCCCTACTGAATATACACATAGGATCATGACAGTGACAGAACACTCAAATATACTGCTGGCTCAGATCACAAGTTATATATATCACTATTTCTAAGATACATCCTAGATAAATAACTTTTATGTGGATGCACTGAGCATATTTAATCCCCCTCCAACCTCTGATACCCTTTTTCATGAATTTCCTGTTGCCATCCTTGTCTTAGGTCTACAAGTTGTTTTGAGTAGGAGCCAATATGCAGGATCTGGTTTGACAAACTGTACAGTGTTCATGATGTTGCCATATTCATGGTATGTTTGAAAGGCTTCTTCACTACTGATCACATGTTTCATGTACATAAGATCTACTTATACATTTTGAAATTTTGTGACATCCACATTGATGTACATTGGGGGGGGGGTACATTGAAAGTCGTACAGTCCTCTGACCTGTTATAGCCCTGTCATATATCTGTATTCATAAAAAGTTATGCGACCATATCTTAGCTAAATCCATGAGACAGATTTGGCACATTAGTACCATAATTACTATAAATTAGTATTATTTACATTTATCCTTGACCTTAAATATGCAAAGAAAGTAAGGTTGGCATTAAACTGGTAGTTGTGCACTCACTGCTAAGCTTTCAGTACTGTTTGAAAAGATAGCCAGTTTCACCTCAATGAGGGAATCAGGATGCCTTGAATTTACAAAATCAATCAGCCTCATTATTGGAGCTAGAGATGGGTTGGTGCAACCTCTAATTGGGTATCAAGACCATTTCTGTAAATCAGTAGAATAAAGTAATGGCATTTTAAAATAGTATTCGTAATTATCAGTAGATTTTATTGTGGGATAACTCAAAATATGAGAAAACATACCATTGATCCATTAAAATTTTTCTTCTCTGTACATAGACTTCACCCCTTTTTTGACAAACTCAGCCTCCATTTCCCACACTTTTTCAAGATAAAGTTAATGTTTCATAAATCTAGGATGATTGTCCATATTTGATTGATATATTTACTTGTAGATATATGTCATCTTTTTAAGCTTTGCATTTGCTTTGAATCACAGGTACTTCAGCATTCAACACTTTTGCATCCTTGTTTCTAAAGAGGAAGCAAATCCAGTGTATTTAGACATTTGATTGGTGTACAATCCCTTAGACTTTGTAATTTCAGAGTTGAACTCTTTTGAGTCCAGTCCAATCCATTTTGTTCATGATAGAGGATCCCTGCAGCCTTAAAGCTGGATAATCAAGCAGGACGTAACCCTGGTCCAACTCCACCACCTCTTCAGAGTAACCACCCATCCTCTGGGCCCAATACACCACAGCCAGGTAATTGTAATGGATATATATGGGTACAAGAGTATTTTTCTGATTATTGGTAAAACTTTTAACAGTCCACCTGTTTTGTGCTTCATTGCACAGGGCAACAAGAAAAAAGTTTATTTAAATTATTTCAGAAGAGGCGATCAATTGATTTGATTTAAATTTCCTGAAATAGAGTGAAGAACCAAATGTTCCAGATATTAATTCAAACCTGGAAGATATTTTGTAAATTTACAGATTTAGGTACTGGTAAAGCTGTTATGGTTCTGACTTAGTAGTTTAATTTTCAGCAGTAATAATAACTATATTTTAGGATTGTGCTTAAAGGTGCTTGGGTATTCCTTAATGGGTTATTTGTGGCACACAAGTTGACACAACCATGATGCAGTGGCTCTGTAAAATTTGTACAAATTAGAAAAAAAACCTGTTGGCATGATAATATTTCCAGGTTTTCTGTATCTCATGTGAAACTTTTGGTGATTGGTTAGGAGAATATTGAGTAAACTACAGTGCAGATATCTATGTATATAGCATACATTATACCTTTTGGCTGATCTCTAATGTCACAGCTACATCTTTCAGAATTCAAGTAATTCTGCACTTATAATAAAATTGTCTGCTAATTTCCAAATTTTAATGGTCTGGTGGCTTTTGAGTTTTGAAATGAACAAATCTAGGGCATATTTTGGTGATATGGTGATACTTAATCTTGAGCATTACATGAGCCATGATCTAGAACTGGAAATGCCTGACATATTTGAAATCAGTAAGTTCAATTTACCTCATATAAGGTAAAAATGTGAGGCATGAAACCAACTTTATCAGTTCATTATCACTTTAATAATACCATTCATTATGAAGCATGAAATATTGACACTTTTAAGAGTCAATCCAGAAATATTCTTTTCATTTTTAACCCCAGCCCTTAAAGGCTGGGGTTATAGTCGTACCCTGCACCGTTAGGGTGTCAGCGGCGGGGATGGGCATAAAGCTTGTGGGTGTTCCACAGCCTGAACCCATGCAAAGATATTCACCAAATTTTCAGGGTATGTTTACCCTAAGAGGATCTAGAGCTGATTAGGTTTTGGGTGGTATTCGGCAACAACTGTTGCCATGGCAACACTTTTAAGATCTTCGGGTCTTAAAGTTTTTGGGTGTTCCATAGCCTACACGCATGCATGGATTTTCACCAAACTTTAAGGATGTGTTTAGCCCAAGAGGATCTAAAGCTGAATATGTTTTGGGGGTATCCAGTAACAACTGTTGCCATGTCAACACTTTAAGATTTTTGCGCCTTAAGATTTGTGGGTGTTCCACAGTGTAAAGAGTCAATCCAGAAATATTCTTTTCATTTTTAACCCCAGCCCTTAAAGGCTGGGGTTATAGTCGTACCCTGCACCGTTAGGGTGTCAGCGGCGGGGATGGGCATAAAGCTTGTGGGTGTTCCACAGCCTGAACCCATGCAAAGATTTTCACCAAATTTTCAGGATATGTAAACTAAAAGAGGATCTAGAGCTGATTAGGCTTTGGGGGGTCTCTAGCAACAACTGTTGCCATGGCAACAATATTTTTTGGGTTTTAACTTGAAACTCTAAATTGACTTTGCATATCGATCAATTTTGAAATATTGTTTTCAATGCATTATTTTGCACTACAAACCCTTCAGTTATCAAAAATCGTTTTGCAAACATATAAGATCTTCAAAACAGACCATAAATTTAATACAACCTGCCTTTAAAGCAATTAAATCTCCTGAAAAATCTCATAATATATCTTTTCATGTATCAATATTAATGATCACACCACGGTTAATTGATAAGCTGCCACATTGTTTTGAAAATTATTCCTTGGCAGGTGTGATGATGAAGATTGAAATTAATACTAAAAAGTCTTGTAGTTTTGATATTGAATTTTAGGAGGAAATATTGATCAATATTAAAATATTGATATATGATCCCGTCACTAGTTTTAACATTTGTGGGTCTTCTACTGCCCAAACCAATGCATGGATTTGTACAAAATATTCAGGATATGTTAACCGAAACAAGATCTAGAGCTGATTGAAGGGCATCTGGCAACAGGTGTTGCCATGGTAACACTTTAATAAGTACTTTTTGATCCTACACTTCTTAATTGAAAAAGGGGCGCTGTAAAGCCGATGTTACTACAGTTGCATTTTTGCTCATCATGCTAAAAGGGCCTTACAACTCCCTTATAATTGCTTCTAGGGCTTCAAAATATGAAAACAACTTGTAAAAAATCATGGCCTATGAATCTTACATCTGAGAACGTCTGTTTACTTCTTACAACTGAAGTTGTGCCTAAGATTTTCCCAATTCTCATTGTTGTTGCCCATTCAGTTATACCAGCGGGCTGGGGTTCTTGTCTGCCGAGGCTGGCTGTTTTTCATTATTTGTACTACAACAAAAGGAAAAGGAGAATAATAATTTGCTGTACTAGATACCCACTGGATTGTGTTAATATTATATCTGCTAACTGAGGTTCCAGCAGGCCCTGCTAATGCTGGCTATTTTACAACATGCTGTAAATTGCTCACTTTTGTCTATTTTATGCCAAAATGAATAATGATAAAACTGAGAAGATTATTGATGAAAGAGTACCAGGGACCGGCTTCATAAAGCCTCCTTTGCAAAGGACCTCCTTGAGTAAAGGAAGGTCAATTTCTTTCCTTTGGGAAAGCCACCTTAAATTTACATTTCTTGAAGTCTCCTTGTTGAAGGTGTTCAGGAGGGAGGAAAAATTATTAACCATTTTTTGGTATACATTTCAAGAAATTTAAGAAAGTTTCCTTGAAATTTCAGAATCTTGTTTAAGAAGGGAGGCTTTGTGAAGCCGAGTTTTATTAATGGAGGGAGCAATTCAAGGCAAAACTTAAATTTAAGAATACCTTTATCTTAAGGTGGCTTTGTGAAACTGGGGCCACACCTGGGATATCATTTTCATAATGTGACCAGTAGTCTTGTCATTGTATTGAATCAGATATGAGTACACTATGAGCATTGAGCAAAAGCTAATGCAGTGCTGGAAATACACACACGTCAAATGTTTTTGAGGGAGAGTCAAGGACATAAGATAAATGGGAAAAAATAGATTGAATATCTTCCAGAAATTGACTCTTATTTCTGTGGGCAGTCAGTTCTTGTGTTTTGTTATGTAGGGCCACCTTTGCTGTCACCGTACCAGCCTCCGCTGCCTCATCAGTCTCCCCAGCCCTACCCTGGGGGAGCACACCCACAAATGAGGATGCCTACCACTCCCATGCCCCCTCCCATGGAGAGGGATCCAGGAATGCCGTGAGTACTGCAGTAAATAGAGCTGTTAAAGTGCATTAGTACTGGTTTAAGAGTAAAGTAATTGTGATCAGTATTTGGATTATAAAAGAAGGACTCGTCTGTAATGAAATATTCAATTTGTTGCATTTAAAAAAAATACACATTTACAACAATCTATTTATCTTAATTTTCAAAGAAAAAATACTCGTTTTGATCCATATTGTCACACTAAAGTGACTAAACAGTAATCATTGAAGAGTAGAGTAAATCCGCAATATTATTTTGGACTGCTTGGATGAGTTATGAATATACTGTATGATAAAAACATTAAAATATTGAGTGGAAAGGCTTACTATTTAATATTTATTGTATTACGATAAACCCCCCAAAATTGCCTGCATATGCTTATTAATTTGTATACAAATATCATCTGCAATTTTGTGTGTTTGTTTATATCTTATGTTCACCTATATAACATTTTCAACCAGTTTGGGAAATAAAAGCAATTGTAAAAGTGGTTGTTGAGTAGTTTGTGGACTATTGGATGTTCTGTTAAGTGTTTGACAATGAGGATGTATGATGACCTACTGTGATTAATAATTTGGAATGATCAGTAATTCAGCATCAGCAAAAATCTCGTCATTATGAATGACTAAAGATAGAGGTACTATTAAGTTTTTAAGATTTGTATTAAATGTTATGCAGTTTATACATAATTGACAGTTTATCAATATTTATTATTATATCCACCCTACTGGGGGGTGGACATATTATTTTTGCCTTTTCCAGCGTCCGTTGTCCGCCGTCCATCATCACACTTGGTTTCCGATTATTTCAAGGAAAAGTATTTATCTTATCTTTACCAAATTTGGTATGGGTGTTTATTGGGTTAATAGCTTGCATGAGATTGCTTTTGGTGAAGATAGCTCTATAGCTAACTGAGTAAAACCTACTTAGCTACTTTTGTGTACTTCTTTTGTTTCCGGGCATTTTAAGGAAAAATATTTGACATATCTTTACCAAATTTGGTATGAGCTATAGTTAGGTCAATAGCTTGCTTGGGATTGCTTTTAGTAATAATAGCCATATAACTGACTGAGTAATAGCTACTTTGAGTAGCTTTTTTGTTTTAAGCATTTTAAAGGAAAAGTATTTCACCTATGTTCACAAAATTTGGGATGGAGGATTATTGCATCAATAGCTTGCTTGGGATTGTTTTTGGTGATAATACCTTTATAGCTTATTGAGTAATAGCTACTGTGCTATATCGCTATTATGCTATTTTGAGCTGACTGTTTTTCTTGACATTTTAATGAAACAATGTTTTCTTTATCTTCACAAAATTTTATGTGAAGGATAATTGGGTCAATAGTTTGGCCAGGATAGTTTTTGGTCGATGATAACTTTGTAGCTATCTGAGTAATAGCTACTTTGAGCCTACTCTGAATTGCATTTCTGTTTTTACTATTTTAAAGGAAACATATTTAACTCATCTTTGTAAAATTTTTTTTTTTTTTGTCAGCATTCTGTCATTCATACATTTACATACATGTATATAGCATATATATATATATATATTATATTGCTTAACAGTTACACAATAGTGAAATCATATTTTATCAAACCATTTACATAGGAGAGCGGTGTAAGTGGATTTTATTATAAATATATTTTGACCTCTATTCAGAGTCTATCATGTGTGACCATATCTCCCATCTTTTGGTAAAGGATTCTTCTTTGTTATTTAGCCTGGCTAATAATTTTTTTTCAATGTAGTGTTTTTTCAGTTTCGATTTCAATGCTTTTAGGTTTAAAGGAGCATTATTTTGACTACATTTAAATACATATACTTTTGTTAGTAATATTATCATATTTAAAGGTTCATTATTTTGGTCATGAATGAGATAGCCAAATAGTATTGTGAGCTTAGGAAAATGTACTATTTTATTTGTCTTCTGGTAAATGTGCATTTCTAAACTTTTCCAGATTTCCTGTGTTTTTATACATTCGGTAAACATGTGGATCAGGGTTTCAGCTTGACTTTGACAAAAGCTGCACATGAATCTTTGTAAAATTTGGTGTGGAGGTTTATGGGGTCAGTTGCTTGCTTGGTATTGTTGATGGGTATAGCTTTAACCTCCTGAGTAATAGCTACTTAGCAAAAAACATTGATATGTCTATCTCCTAAACTGGGCGAGATAGAGCGATTTCATCGAAATTTTAGACACACAGGGTATCTAAGCAATGTACTCTTGGCAATTTTCAAAAAAAACTTTTCCTATCCCCAAAAATGGCGGCCATTGTGAATTTTCGAATTTTTGCCAAAATTGCAAAAACACAAATTTCCTTCTATCTCCTTAACTGTGCGAGATAGAGCGATTTCGTCGAAATTTCTGACCCACAGGGTATCTTAGCAAACTCCTCTTTGCAATTTTCAAAAAATTTTACTCTCTTCAAAAATGGCAGCCATTTTGAATTTTCGAATTTTTGCCAGAAATGCAAAAACATAAATTTGCTTCTATCTCCTTAACCGTGCGAGATAGAGCAATTTCATCGAAATTTTCGACCCATAGGGCATCTCTAGAAACTACTCTTTACAATTTTCAAAAAATGTCCTCTCCCCAAAAATGACGGCCATTTTGAATTTTCAAATTTTTGCTAAAAATGGAAAAACACAAATTTGCTTCTATCTCCTTAACCGTGCGAAATTTCGTCGAAATTTCTGACCCACAGGGTATCTAAGAAATGTACTCTTGCCAATTTTCAAAAAAGTTTCCTCTCCCCAAAGTGACGGCCATTTTGAATTTTCGAATTTTTGCCGAAAATGGAAAAATACAAATTGGCTTCAATCTCCTTAACTGTGCGAGATAGAGGAATTTCGAGAAAATTTTTGACCCCCAGGGTGTCCAGAGTGTGCTAGCGACTTTTCACAAAAATCACTTTCCCGCCACTTTTTGGCGGCCATCTTGAATCTCTGCGTAAAATGCAAAAGTGCATTTATCTCAGAAACAGTGCGCGATTTCGACAAAATGTTTGACCTGCAGGGTATATGCAGAGTCTACTGGCAACTTTTCGCAAAAATCAATTTCCCGCCACTTTTAGTGGCCATCTTGAATTTCTGTGTAAAACGCAACAGCACATTTATCTCGGAAATGGTGCGAGATAGAGCGATTTCGACGAAATTTCGGACCCACAGGGTATATGCAGAGTGTACTGGCGACATTTTGCAAAAAGCACTTACCTGCCATTTTTTGGTGGCCATCTTGAATTTCTGCGTAAAACACAAAACACATTTATCTGGGAAACCGTTCGAGATAGAGTGATTTCGACGAAATTTCTGACCTGCAGGTTATCTGCTGAGTCTACTGGCGGCTTTTCACAAAAATCACTATCCCGCCATTTCTGGCAGCCATCTTGAATTTTTGCGTAAAATGCATTTATCTTGGAAACGGTTCGAGATTTTGATGAAATTTTTAACCCGCAGGGTATTTGCAGAGTGTGCTTGTGACATTTTACAAAAATCGCTTTGCCACCATTTTTGGTGGCCATCTTGAATTTCTGCATAAAATGCAAAAACGCATTTATCTTGGGAACGAGATTTTGGCTGCCATCTTGAATTTTGGCGGAAATTGAAAATGTCATTTATCTCAAAAACCCTTAGAGATAAAGTGATTTCGAGCAATGTTTTGGACCCTTTGGATACTAGATACCTTAGATATAGTGCCTGTGAAAAAAATTGAATTTCCAGAATTTTGTCCGCCATCTTGAATTTTGGCAGAAATTGAAAATGTCATTTATCTTGAACACCGTAAGGGATAGAGCAATTTTAAGCTAATTTTTGACCATTTAGATATTAGAGATCTTTGGTATATTGCCTCTGAAAAATGTCAAATTTCTCAAATTTCGCCCACCATCTTCAATTTTATCAGAAATCGAAAATGTTGGTTATCTCAAAAACCTTTAGAGACATACTGATTTTGAGCAAACTTTGAACCAATGCAAAAAGGCATGAAGCTGAAATAATTTACATGTATACTAATAAATATTTAAGCATCATTGATATATTTTACAAAAATAAACAGGGTCTTGTAAGACTACTGTACAATTGTTGCAAAACGTTCATGGGGTGGACATTACACATGATAATAAGGCTGCGACCGGGTGGTCGGTATTCGCGAGTGGAGTTGATTTGGGAAGATCTCGAGTGCTTTCTGGTCCACCCGATCGTTGTTAACTACTATAATATATTATATTGTCGCCCACTTTATCATGTTTTTATGTCAGCTGACTTGTCACTCAGCTGACATTATGTCATCACTCTGCGGCGTGGGCGTACGTGCACGCGTACGCGTGAACAACTTATCCTCCAAAACTACAAGGCCTAAAGACGTGCTGTTTTTTTTAAAAGATACCTTATCTATCGAGGATGAAAAATTGTTCAAGGCATGCAAATCTGTCTGTTCGTCTGTTTGCTAGAGACATTACAAGGGGGGTACCCCCAGGAAAAGTGTGAAAATTTCAACACTTAATCACAATTTTCTCAGTGACTATTGCAGGGATTTCTCTCATATCTTGCATATATGTACTAGGCCAGAGGTAGATTCTCTTGTGTGAGTATGAGACCTGGATCTGTCTGTTTTTTTAATAAATTTTTTTAATAATTTTTAATGCATTAAAATTCATGAAATCATGCACAAAATCATTTATAACTTGAAAACTGTTGCATCTAGAGCATTTTGTTAAAATATGTTATTCAGCTACTTTTTTCATAGCTACAATATGGTGAGTAAGTTGGGTGCCTGTCTCAATAGCTAAGTGAGTAATAGCTACTTTTGGGCTTTTCAGTAACTTCCATCATGAGTAGAATCACTTGTAACTTAAAAACTATTGCATTTAGAGAATTTCGTATAAATATGTTATTCAGCTACTTTTGGGTCAGCTATAACATAGTAAAATTTTAGACCTGTAGCTCATGGCATAGCTGAGTAATAGCTACTTTTAGGTTATCACTGTTGAGTAAATCGCTTATAACTTCAAAACTATTGCATTTAGAGAATTTCGTATAAATATGTTATTCAGCTACTTTTGGGTCAGCTATAACATAGTAAAATTTCAGACCTGTAGCTCATGGCATAGCTGAGTAATAGCTACTTTTAGGTTATCACTGTTGAGTAAATCGCTTATAACTTGGAAACTATTGCATTTAGAGTATTTTGTTTCAATATGTTATTCACCTATTTTGGGATCAGCTATAACATAGTGAAGTATCAGATCTGTGGCTCATTGCATAGCTGAGTAATAGCTACTTTGAAGTTCTCACTATTGAGTAAATCAGTTGTAATTGGAAAACTATTGCATTTAGAGAATTTCGTATAAATATGTTATTCAGCTACTTTTGGGTTAGCTATAACATAGTAAAATTTCAGACCTGTAGCTCATGGCATAGCTGAGTAATAGCTACTTTTAGGTCATCACTATTGAGTAAATCAGTTGTAACTTGAAAACTATTGCATTTACAGTATTTTGCTTAAATATGTTGTTCACCTACTTTTGGGTCAGCTATAATATAGTAAAATTTCAGACCTGTAGCTCATTGCATAGCTGAGTAATAACTACTTTGAGGTTCTCACTATTGAGTAAATCAGTTGTAATTGCAAAACTATTGCATTTAGAGAATTTAGTATAAATATGTTATTCAGCTACTTTTGGGTTAGCTATAACATAGTAAAATTTCAGACCTGTAGCTCATGGCATAGCTGAGTAATAGCTACTTTTAGGTCATCACTATTGAGTAAATCAGTTGTAACTTGAAAACTATTGCATTTACAG
Organism: Sabellastarte sp. h YS-2021; assembly: GCA_964017235.1. NCBI lineage: Eukaryota > Metazoa > Annelida > Polychaeta > Sabellida > Sabellidae > Sabellastarte > Sabellastarte sp. h YS-2021. The sequence continues at coordinate 39,940,018 of OZ024932.1, forward strand.
TATTTTGCTTAAATATGTTGTTCGCCTACTTTTGGGTCAGCTATAACATAGTAAAATTTCAGACCTGTAGCTCATGGCATAGCTGAGTAATAGCTACTTTTAGGTTATCACTGTTGAGTAAATCGCTTATAACTTGGAAATTATTGCATTAGGAGTATTTTGTTTAAATATGTTATTCACCTATTATGGGGTCAGCTATAACATAGTGAAGTTCCAGACCTGTGGCTCATTGCATAGCTGAGTAATAGCTACTTTGAAGTTCTCACTGTTGAGTAAATCAGTTGTAATTGGAAAACTATTGCCTTTACAGAAATTTGTGCAAATATGTTATTCAGCTACTTTTGGGTCAGCTATAACATGGTGAAATTACAGACCTGTAGCTCATTGCACAACTGAGCATAGCTATTCTCAGGCACTGACTGTTGAGTAAATCAGCTATAACTTGAAAAATATTGCATTTGGAGTATTTTGTTAAAATATATTGTTCACCTACTTTTGGGTTAGCTATAACATAGTGAAATTACAGACCTATAGCTCATGGCATAGCGGAGCAATAGCTATTTTCAGGTTCTCACTATTGAGTAAATCAGTTGTAACTTGAAAACTATTGCATTTACAGTATTTTGCTTAAATATGTTGTTCACCTACTTTTAGGTCAGCTATAACAGAGCAAAAATTCAGACATGTAGCTCATTGCATAGCTGAGTAATAGTTACTTTGAGGTTCTCACTCTTGAGTAAATCAGTTGTAACTTGAAAATTATTACATTTAGAGTATTTTGTTAAATATGTTATTCACAGACGTTTTGGTCAACTATAACATAGTGAAATTGCAGACCTCTATGTCATGGCATAGCTGAGCAATAGCTTCTTTCAGGTTCTCACTGTTCAGTAAATCATTGTATCCAACCTGTAGGAAATCATGGGCTGGGAATCTGTTAATATGGTCCGATTTGACCTTGGAACCCTCCTTCAAGGTCAAATGAGGATAGCCAAACATAAAAGTGCTTATAACTCGCTTATTATTGGTCATAGAGGTTGGAATGAAAACCAACCTATAGAAAATCATGAGCTGGGAATTTTTTGGTGTGGTCGGATTTCACCTTGGACCCCTCCTTCAAGGTCAAATGAGGATAGCCAAACTTAAAAGTGCTTATAACTCACTTATTATTGGTCCTAGAGGTTTCGAATGGAAAACCAACCTATAGAAAATCATGGGCTGGGAATCTTTTGGTGTGGTCGGATTTGACCTTAGACCCCTCCTTCCAGGTCAAACGAAGATAGCCAAACTTAAAGTGCTTATAACTCGCGTATTATTGGTCTTGGAGGTTTGGGATGGTAAACCAACATATAGGAAATCATGGGCTGGGATTCTTTTGGTGTGGTCAGATTTGACCTGGGACCCCTCCTTCAAGGTCAATTGAGGATAGCCAAACTTACAATTGCTTAGAACTCGCTTATTATTGGTCCTACAAGTTTGGGATGGTAAACAAGCTACAGGAAATCATGGGCTGGGAATTTTTTTGTGTGGTCGGATTTGACCTTGGACCCCCTCCTTCAAGGTCAAACAAGGATAGCCAAACTTAAAAAGTGCCTATGACTCACTTATTATTGGTCCGAGAGGTTTGGGATGGTAAACCATCCTAAATTCTTTGGCTGGGAATCTTTTGGTATGGTCAGATTTTACCTTTGGACCCCTTCTTCATGGTCGAACGAGGATATTGCATTTATAGTATTTCTTTAAATATTTTTAACCTACTTTTTACACTTAAACAATTACCTTGTTACTTTATTTCATAATACCATTTGCAGGGCACAACTTTTTTGTCCTTTTCTTCTGTCAGCTTCGGAATATCTTTCGAACATGCTGTTCAGTTACCATTTACTGTATTTCTGTACAGCCCTTTTCCTGATAATTATTTTTTTTTTATTTATTTTTTTTTATTTATTTTTGAACAAATATTAAACAAATACAGAGTCATATAAACAAGACAAACACAGAGTAAACAATCAATTTATCATGCTAACATTTTTTAAAGAAAAATTTTCACCAGAATGAAAACATTAATATAGCTAAGCTTAAACAAGCATGTCATTCATAAGAGCAAACCTGTCACTATAAACCTTGGGCCGACCTGCATTGATGTAGGCCCCTTCTTCAATCTTAAGTTTCCATTTTAATTCTTTTAAAAATATTTTGAAAAGTAAATTTTTATTATTTTTCTTGCAGTTACGTATATATGATTTTGCAACAAGTACAACATAGTTAACAAGGAAGTATAATTTAGGTTGCAAATTTACAAGGCCAAAAAGCACTTCAAGAACCGTTAAGTTTATGTTATGGATTCCATATTTTACAAACCAGGTACGGATTTGATCCCAGAAATGGTATGTATCTGGACAGTAGAAAAAGAAGTGCTCCAGGTTATCAATTTGACCACAAAAGTCACAATTAGGTGTGTTTTTAATTTTCCAAACAAACAGCTTATAATTACATGCAAAAACTCTATGTAAAATTTTATACTGTAATACAATCAGATAGGTATCTAAAACTGATCTAAAAGGCAAGGTATAAATGTGCCTCCAATCAAAACCATCTAGAAATGGATAAAATTCTATCCATTTATTTTGACTTATTGGAGTAGAATACAGTTTTGCACTGAAATAAGCATTAACATGTGAATTCTTAACTTTACCTATATCACTTATACATTGATTGGGTATGTTCATATATTTGAGAGTAAAACAATCATTTTTTATTTTTAAAAACTTCTTTATTTGCAGTGCCAAAGCACTGACAATCTGGTTGTAGGTAATGTCAGAAATAGTAATTTTGTGATCTTTTTCCAAATCCGATTTAGAAATGAATGTGTTTGTATTCTCATTCCACACATCAGAAACCTTAAGGATTCCAGCATCAGTCCAGTTATTACTTTTAACATTTATCATTTTATTGTCTATAAGAAATAGTGGATTATCAAAAATATTCTCATCCAAAAGGTCTAAGACGGATCTGACATTTGCATTTATAACGCTAAACCAGACAGTCAGTAAATCAGCATAAAAGTTAGTTTTTGTTTTTTTTATGATATCTTTTAACAATTGTTTTCTATTTAGCATGTTTTTTTCAATACCCATCAAATTTAAAGCTAGTGTTTTCCACTTTGCTTCAAACACTATTGCAAAACCTTTTAATCCACATAACTTTTGCAGACTCAACAATGCATTTAGTAGATATCATTTTCAAACCACCTAATTCTACTGGTTGAATCAATACATTCTTTGAAATAGTATGCAGTCTATTGCTCCACACAAAATTGAAAAACATTGCATCTAAATCGGCAAGTGTTGAATGATTAAATGGAAGAACTGAAGCTAACTGTAGAATGTGAGGAACAATTAGGGATTTTAAGACTGTTATTTTTCCTTTTAATGTTAAACATCGTGGTTGCCAGGTCTTTAAAGTACTTTGTATTATGTTAATTTTCTCAGTAAAATTTAATTTATATGTTTCATTTGGATCAAGAGAGTACCACATTCCTAAAGTCTTAAAAGGTTTTGTTAGCCATCTAATACCAATGGTATTGTCCCTGTGAATTTTCACATTATCTCCTTCTATAATGAAGGCTTCAGTTTTGGATTTATTCAACTTTAAACCTGAATACCTATAAAATTCTTCAAATAGCTCAATGGCAATTTTTACAGACTCTACACTTGTTAGAAATAAGGTCATGTCATCAGCTAGTTGGCAAAGCTTTATTTCTGTTTGTCCAACTTTTAAGCCTGAGACTGTATTGGTTTTTCTTAAGACTATTGCGTTTATCTCAACAACAAGCAAAAACAATAAAGCGCTAATGGGACAACCTTGTCTAATACCCCTCGATAATTTAAAAAATGAGGATGTGTACCCATTATTAGCAACACAACTTTCAGAATCGTTGTACAAGATAGTTATCCACCTTTTAAAATTATAACCAAAACCATAATAGTTCAAAACTTTTTTTAAGAAATTCCATTTTACCATATCGAAAGCTTTTTCAAAATCTGCAAGAAGAATAACACAAGAGGTTTTTTTATTTTGGCAGAAGTCTATGACATCAGCAATTAACCTTGTGTTTTCACCACAAAATCGATTTTCCATGTATCCTACCTGGTCTGGGTTTATTATTTCTTTCAGCGCTACCTTTAATCTGTTACTCAATATTTTTGCTAAGATTTTATAGTCTGTGTTCAAAATTGAAAGAGGACGCCATGATTTTAAGTCAGTTATATCTTTACCTTTTTTTGGAATTAGGTTTATTATTCCCTGTTTTTGACTTTTTGTAAGCTCACACTTTTCAAATGATTTAATAAAAGTTAAAAAGCTCATTACCCAGTTCTGTCCAAAAGGTTTTATAGAACTCAGATGGTATACCATCAGGCCCAGGTGTTTTATTATTGGCTAGGCTGTTAATTGCCTTTTGGACTTCTTGCAAAGTAATAACACTATCACATAGGGTCTTACTTTGCTCTGATATTTGCTGTGATATTTGCTATTTCCTGATAATTATGCTTTCCTCTCATTATCACCATCACAAATCAAAAACATTCAGTCAGCTGACACAGTGCCCGTTCACGGGCACTCTCCTCTTGTTTAGGATGACAAAGAATGACAACACTGCAAAATGGCAGAATTCTTTGTATATTGGGAAATTTTATATGATACTCCTCATTTTATAACGATATAATACTTTTTGATTACCTTTCACCACTATTTTAATTCTAAGAGTGTAACATTGTTTCCGGAAACCACCGTTTTGTTTATGGAGAGGAAAAAATGTGCACACTAAAACACGCGAATACCGGACTGAGAGACGAATTTGCGTAGCTCAGGTACCGGGATGGATTTTAACCACCCGTCACAGCCTTATATGATAATGTGTGTTCTTCTATGCTATCCTGTTTCTTTTCATATGTTGCAGCTACCCTTAACAGGGCGTCCTATTTCTAGTTATTGTTTACTTTTATTGCTGTATTGACAAGAAGCTTGAATTAGATTCCAATTATATAAAGTATAAAAATAACCCCTTAATTCAAGCTGAATTGATATATTCTGCACCTGTGAAAGAATGTTAGAATTTTGATAAACAACCCCTATTATTCCAAAAACATATCTGTTGATCTGTTAATCAACAAATAAACATTGAGGATAAATTGAACAGTCTATTCTGGTTTGATTAGCAGTTGGGAAAAACAGGGGTAATGAATCCGTTTTGAAAGAGAGGATGATTCCAACAGTAGTCGATAAAGTGTGAGTAAACAGACTGATATTGCCCGTGGGTGACAGTTATAAAGTCTGGTGGCCATTAGTTCTCTTACATTGACAAGAACTGTGTTGATTGGTACAAGTGGTTTTGAGGAGATCTGAGTCGATGAAGGCTTAGCCTTGATAAAACCCTCTACATTGGGGAACACTGTGTTGGTTACAGAGTAAGAAATATAAAATTTGCCATTATTTTACTTGACCATTATTTTATGAGACTGCCCTGTTCAGTCTCCGCTAAAAAATTGCACTTTGTGCCTCCTTGTCTTAGTGGAACTCATGTAGCTCAATCTGACACATTCAGAGTATAAATTTTGAAATTTTTACATCCTTTTTATATCATACATCTTACTACACAGTAGGGCTGGGACGGGCGCTGAAAAACGTCCCAGAGTACTCGCCCACTGACAACCGGCCCGAATTCGAGTAACTGCGAGATTTAGTACCTACCATTAGAAGTCTTCTGTAAACAAACCTGAAACGAAACTTTTGAAGAAAAACATCTATTTAACCAGATATTATAGAATATGAAGTAAATTGTAGGTTTTTAATCAAAAAGTACAACTTCAATTGATATTAAGTGACGAATATGCAGAAATGAAGCATCTTTTTCTTAAAAGTTTCATTACGCGGGCGATACTACTATGCCTTGTGAGTAACCAAGTAGTGAAAATGGACTCAAATAGTAGCAAAACAACAGACTTGTCTATTGACGCTCGAGTAACTGTTCACAGCCCTACTACACAGGTTTCATTTCGGTAGCAGGTGTTCATCCGACAGCTACCAAAGGTGAGTTGAAGTTAATCGAGGGTGCCTCCGTGACCAATTTTTGTACTACTGTCATCCTACTCTTACTGATGGTTACACACCTAGTCCCATTAGTGGCCATGCGTGTCATACCTTATGGATATCCCAAATCTCAGAAGATATCAGGTGTCCTGAGAGGCAGTTCTGCCGGCAAGTAAAACTTGTAACGGCGGGGTATATGACCTGTGGTTGGAATGGGGCATTATTAAATATTTAATGACAAATGTTTGACATTACAAATGAACTTTACAATGTATAGAATGTCGTCAAAACATTAAACAGAAACATTATTAAAAATGTTTTGAAGTGATGGGTATGAAAGCCAATTGATATGGAATGTTAGTAAAAAGTTTTCAGAGCAAACATTTACAAAACATTGTCAAGAAATGCTGTTTAAATGTTTTATGTATATTGTTGCCCCACAGCCCTTAAGAGCTGTTGGGGTATTGTTTTCACCCATGGTGTCCGGATTGTTGGGTGGTCGCGCAGGTGGGCGGTCGGTGGGAAAAAGTTTGTCCGGCCTGTATCTTGGAAACCGTAAGATGTAGGAAGTTGATACTTTGTAGGGACATTGGTTAGGGGGTGTAGGTGTACAACATCATGGTGTGACCTTGATATGACCTTTGACCTTGCTGTAGTGACCTTGATCTATAAAATCTTGTCCGGGCTATATCTCGGAAACTGTAAGGTGTAGGAAGTTGATACTTACAGGTAGGGACATTGGCTAGGGTGTGTAGATGTAAAATTTCATGGTGTGGCCTTGATTTGACCTTTGACCTTGCTGTGGTGACCTTGACCTATAATGCCTTGTCTGGGCTGTATTTCGAAAACCATAAGGTGTAGGAAGTTGATATTTGGTAGGGACATTAGTCGGGGGCTATAGGTGTGCAATGTCATGGTGTGACCTGGATTTGACCTTCGATCTTGCATATCTGGTGCTATTTTATCTCTCTATGGGAATATCTGATACTATTTTATCTCTCTTATCTCTCTCGTATATCTTTTTACTTGAATTTTGGTTGTTGCACCCTTGGGTGTCTTTTTATGTAGATTAAACACTGTTAAAGTCATATTAGAATTCATTAACCGTTTTACTTTTGCAACTTCCCATTGTAACAGATGGTATTGCATCAAGTAAGCCACAGGTTTTGCCCCAACTCCACATAAAAGCATGTATTACCACATCTGTATGTTGGGTAATATTCAAAACATTCAAACCATAATTCGACCGTACAAATGAATATAAAAATGGGAGAAGTCTTAAAGCTTCTTAATTTTTAGTTTACTGAATGGTCTTGTTTTAATACTTATCTTTACATGCAGTTTCGTTCTCTTAGATGTTATTTTCTCTACTTAAACATTATTTGCACACTGACACTGCTCTGAAAATATCCCAATCTGTGTACTGTTTCACTACTTCTATATCTTATGGTGTTGAAAACTATTTCCCCAGGCTGTGGGTTACGGGCATCTCTGATGCTATTTTTTATCACACATTGAATGTGATGAATGCTTGACAAAGTTTTCCAGTATAACCTTAATTTCTTAAACTATTTTATAAATATTTTTTAAACATTTCCAGTCAAATCACAGTTTCTCTTATAACCCCCAAATCAACCACAGAGGTATTTAATATAGCCTGCAGCAAAGGCTAAAAAGATACAAGCCCCGAAAACAATGGACTCTTCAGCTGCCCCTCACTTTTTCCCATTGATAACCCCCCCCCACAAATTTCTGTTATCAGCTGCTAGTAAAGTCCACTCCTGGAAATATGAACCAGTAGGATATTCAAACTTTTCTGGTGTGTGGCAACAGCTTGCAGCATCAAAACTTAAAATAATGAAGATACAATCTAATGTTACATGATGTCTCTATTGTCTCATGTGTCCTGTTCTGTGGTGTCACTTCAAAATTAAAATGGATCCATCCTTCCAAAGATGTATGAACAGGGCCTAAGAAGAAAACCTTAGAACTGTAAATTCACCTTGGTTAAACATAAGACTTTGTCCAAATAAACACCAGCTGTCAATCATCTTTGTTTCGAACTTTCAGTGTGTATTTACTTTTGTAATTTTTACCTCACAGCCTTTGAGGGTTGTGCATGTATTATTTTCAACCATGGTGTCCAGATAGGTGGGCAGGCAATGGGAAAAAGTTTGTCTGGGCTGTATCTCAGAAACCATGAGCTTTAGGAAGTTGAAACATGGTAGGACATTGGTTGAGGGGTGCAAGCCAGTGCAACGTTATGGTGTGACCTTGATTTGACTTTTGACCTTGCTGTAGTGACCTTGAGTTTAAAAATCTTTTCCGGGCTTTATCTCAGAAACCGTAAGGTGAAGGAAGTTGATAGTTGGTAGGGACATTGGTTAGGGGGTGTAGATATGCAACATCATGGGGTTCCAGATTATATGCACTATTTCTAGTCAGAACTGTTGTTCAAGTAAAGAAGAAAAAATGCCCAGATCAAAATAATGCTTGCTGCATGGTAGTGTGATACTAATGATTGCCTGGGCCATAATTGATGAAAAATATGGTAATTGAAGTTGACATTAGTGTAGATAAAGAGATGGGCCTGTCTGTGATAGGGGCCTCTACAAATACACTTATCTGACAGTATTTCTCCAAATAAGCCTATCTACCAATTTTTTTTCTCTAAACCTGTATGGACCCCATGTCGGTCTTTTTTATTGAAATTGTGATAAATCTGATACAACAATACAAAGATGTAAACTATGCAGTGGTCTTTTAGTAATGTGATACTGTGTTAGGTTGATTAGTTGGATACTTATTTCATTAAAAAAGTAGCACCTGGAAAGTTAATTCTGAAAGAAATACTTTTGAATAATTTAATTGGATAGATTTCCACAGAAAAGGGCCATCTTAAAGAAGAGATAGTTCCTTTTGAACAAGGAAACCACTTGAGAGATTTCCACTGTATTTTTCACTATATACTAAAATTGGTGAATCATTTCAAATTTTCAATAGGATATCAGTTTTGTCTGGAATCTGGTGAGTGACAGTATATTGATAGTTATTAGGGTTTCAAATCTTATACCCAAAATCCCATTCATGCTTTACCTAATAAAACACCCCATGTCCCCATGGTCTTTAAAGTGTCAGACCATGTCAGCATTATTTCATAGGTCAATTTCAGATCCATAACAAAGTCATCCCCAGGGATTTTATCCATTGAAAACTACTATTATTATGATGTAAATTTTAAATGTGGGTGTTAAAATTTCTAGATGTTTCTGGTACTTTAGGATTCTGTTACTGCCACAGTGTCCTTAATTAACCTTATTATGCAGTCTTTCATATAGGAACAATGCTGATGTTTATTTTATATAATAAAGCTTTAATAGACAACTGGGTAAATTGGACATAAAATGCCCTCCATGGGAAATTTACTGGTACTTCCATTTGAAAGGGCATTGTATTTGTACTTAGAAATTCTGGCTGAGTTTTACTTCGGAGGGGTATTAAATAAACTTTATGATTTTTAAATAGTATATAAATTAATTTTATGTTATGGCAAAATACCAATGAACCAACTCGTTTATATTCATGAGTTTGCAGGATTCTTTTTAACAAATAGAAATAGATCTTGAAGATCAAACATTTATGTGGAAACTTTTAGAGTGACCCTGCTCAAAATATATATATTTTTTGCTAATGTTGTGTTTAAAATATATTACACATTGCTCATAACACCAGAGAAATAAAGAAAGTTGTACAAAAAGGCAGCATATGTTTGAATTTGAATCTATGCAGTTTATACTGTTTATAGCCTCGAGAGATGCAAGAGTTGTATTCATGGATTTCCAGTCATTTTTTTGCCCCAACTCATTATTTATTCATTCTCTTTTTAATGAGATACAAAGTTTGTGGCCATAGTGATACATTTTGTCATTCTGAAGACTGAGTGTGAAAGAAAATGGTGCATATTGATATGCACATTTTATATTTGCAGTTTAATGTGCCGACATCAAAGCCAAAAAAAGTCATAGATGGTGATTTTAACACAGTATCACAAGAGACATTTGCTTGGAGAAAAATTACTGTTATTATTTAATAACAAAGGTTACATAACAAAATATCACATTTCATATTCATATTGTACTGAATGTATGATTTTAATGATTGTCTTTAAATACTTCCAATGTAGTACAATGTATATGTATGAATGCTGGTCAAAATGTTGAAGTAAAGTTTCTTAACGTAAATTTGGCTCTTTACAGTAATATGCAAATTTTGATTTCAGTGTCGGGTCATGGGAATTTTAATAATTGTCTTTATGTTGTCAGTAACTTTGAAATTTATATGGCTTGTAGCTCTTTTGATTAATAATCAGTTTTCAACAAGGATTGCTGAGGCAGGATTCCTCAGTTTTTGATATATCAGCACTGGATTGTTGTTCTATGTATTGAAATTATTTAACATTGGATTAAATTCCCTGTTTTATTGGCTGAATTGCATAAATATTTATTGAAAACATTAACTGAAATTATATGATAACATTGCCAAAAATGCTATGAGAGGAAACTACATTACACACAATGCTGATCAGTATTATATAAAGAAAAATATCAGAACAAAACATCAAGTGATTCTAAAAACCTTGTCATTGTTTTGAATATGATATTAAAACCATATTAAGATCATTAAAACTTATATGTAATAAATCACTGGATGTGATACAAGCAAGTGTAAGTGGAATATAAAAATCTATAAATAAATCCACCAATGAGATAAAATGCTACATGCACACATGATTTTGGAGCTGAAAAATAGTTGCAAAGTACAGTTTATATATGCACCTCATATGACATTCACTAAGTCTAGTTCTCATGGAGTTTATGGCTATAATAAAGCATACACAAGAAAATTAGCCAACATATGTAAAAGTCATCACACAGGAGCCACTCCATAAACTTAAACAAAAGAAAGAACTGAAACTCCGCACAGGAATTCAGCTTTTGATGGCTTAGTATCATTGAAATTTTGCTGGGACAGAATACTACAGATGATTTATTGCACAGAGTAAATGGATGAAGTTTGGAGGAATTGAAACCTGGCATTTTCTATCTGGATGTTCATCACATTACCTATTATTTTACCTTACTGGATATTACAGAATTTTCTTCTCTAGTGGATTTCGGCTTCAAATTTGCAACTTGAAATTTTAAAGCTGTGAAAGATAACAGAGTAATACAATGAAGTGTGGCAAGGGATCAGTTACCAAGGGAACCAGTCGTACTGGCAAGGTCAAGAACAAACCAGAGGTCAAGGCCACCCCATGCCCTGTTATCAACAGGTAGAAATTTTAACAAAGCCAATGCCTCACTCACTTTTTTTAGAAAAAACTTCACTGTTTAACTCTTTCAGCATAAAATAGCCAAAAGTTTTACAAGCTTCACATAAAAGTTTCACAAGAGGGACTCATTTAGACTAACTTTATGAAAATAATGGAAAAACTGCTGTTATCAAACGAGAAAAATTGGCAAATTGTTAAATTTATTAAAATTTATTAAGATGTTCTTAAAGTTAAAATATTGCAGCTCACTTCATCAAATTTGCACAAAATGCATGTGGCTAGAAAAGCTTGCCTGAGAGTAATTTAGACCTTTTGAAAACAAAATGGCCACCATGTGGCTGTCCATGTCACATCTTTAAGGTCAAATAGGGTCATCATATAATATCTCCCTTATCATAATGGTCCTAGGGGTTTGGAATGTGAAAATAACATACAGGAAATCATTTCCTGTAAATCTTTTGCAAGTGTCGAATTTGACCTTTGACCGCTGCTTCAGGGTCAAGTGGGGTCATCGTACTAAAGGTGCCTTATATCTCCCTTATTGTTGATCCTTGGGCTTGTTTTGTACTATGAATAATCCTGGATCTGCTTATAACGAGCACATCAGAGGACTTCTTATCTAGCCCTAGTTTCAGCTTTCAGTTGGAGAGCTGAAGTGTCTCTCTCAAAAAGTTAACCTAATTTAGAATTCTTAAAATGTCCTAGCAGAAAAATTGTCAAATGTCTTGTGTGGTTATATTTAATGTATCCTGTATCATAAGCTTCAGCGGTTTTTGTATAATTAAGCGTCCCGTAAGGGACGCTTGTTTGTGTATGGGAGACCTTCAGGCTCCGCCGGCTCCGGCGGCCCCGCCGGCTCCGCATTTTGTTTTCCTTATAACTCTGTAACCGTTAGGCGGATTCTTTTCAAATTTGGCAGGTTTAGGCAGTAGCCTTGGGGAATTTTTTGGAATATACTGCAGTGACATTTCAACCAATCAGAGAGGTCACATGACCAAAAATGTCTTTTTTCGATGGGGAAGCTTGTCCGGATGATAACTTGAAAGGAATTTTATCAATTCACCTGAAACTTGGCAAATACATTCATTCTATTAAAATCTGGAAATCATTAGATTTTGGCATTGATTGGTCAAGAAATGGCCGAGTAATTAATGATTAATTAATCATTACGAATTTTCCAAATAAGGAAAACACAAAAATGCTTATATCTCGAAAACCGTGCTAGATAGAGCGATTTCGACGAAATTTTTGACCCACAGAGTATATCTGCGGAGTAGTTTTCCCAATTTTCAAAAAATTTTTCTCTCGCCCAAAATGGCGGCCATTTTGAATTTTCGAAATTTTCGCAAAAATTGCAAAACACAAAAATGCTTATATCTCAAAAACCGTGCTAGATAGAGCAATTTCGACGAAATTTTTGACCCGCAGGATATCTCTGCGGAGTAATTTTCCCAATTTTCAAAAAATTTTTGTCTCGCCAAAAATGGCGGCCATTTTGAATTTTCGAAATTTTCGCAAAAATTGCAAAACACAAAAATGCTTATATCTCGAAAACCGTGCTAGATAGAGCGATTTCGACGAAATTTTTGACCCACAGGGTATCTCTGCAGAGTAGTTGTCCCAATTTTGAAAAAAATTTTGTCTCGCCAAAAATGGCAGCCATTTTGAATTTTCGAATTTTTCGCAAAAATTGCAAAACACAAAAATGCTTATATCTCGAAAACCGTGCTAGATAGAGCGATTTCGACGAAATTTTTGACCCACAGGGTATATCTGCGGAGTAGTTTTCCCAATTTTCAAAAAATTTTTGTCTCGCCCAAAATGGCGGCCATTTTGAATTTTCGAAATTTTCGCAAAAATTGCAAAATACAAAAATGCTTATATCTCGAAAACCGTGCTAGATAGAGCGATTTCGACGAAATTTTTGACCCGCAGGATACCTCTGCGGAGTAGTTTTACCAATTTTCAAAAAATTTTTGTCTCTCCAAAAATGGCGGCCATTTTGAATTTTCGAAATTTTCGCAAAAATTGCAAAACACAAAAATGCTTATATCTCGAAAACCGTGCTAGATAGAGCGATTTCGACAAAATTTTTGACCCACAGGGTATCTCTGCAGAGTAGTTATCCCAATTTTGAAAAAAATTTTGTCTCGCCAAAAATGGCGGCCATTTTGAATTTTCGAATTTTTCGCAAAAATTGCAAAACATAAAAATGCTTATATCTCGAAAACCCTGCTAGATAGAGCGATTTCGACGGAATTTTTGACCCACAGGGTATCCCTGCAGAGTAGCCATGCCAATTTTCAAAAAAATTTTGTCTTGCCAAAAATGGCGGCCATTTTGAATTTTCAAATTTTTGCGCAGAAATTGCAAAACACAAAAATGCTAATATTTCGAAAACCGTGCTACATAGAGCGATTTCGACGAAATTTTTGATCTTCAGGGTATCTCTGCAGAGCAGCTATCCCAAAGAGCTTTCACTTGGTGAAGTTTCAGACCCATAGCTAATTGCTCACCTACTCAAAATGAGTAAATGCGAATTACCTCTAAAAGTATAGCAGATAGCCAATTTTTCTCAAATAACTCATTCACCTACTTTTGGAAGAGCTTTCACATGGTGAAGTTTCAGACCCGTAGATGATTACTCACCTACTCAAAATGAGTAAATGCGAATTATCTCTTAAAAGAATTGCAGATAGCCAATTTTTCCCAAATAACTCATTCACCTACTTTTGGAAGAGATTTCACATGGTGAAGTTTCAGACCCATAGCTAATTACTCACCTACTCAAAATGAGTAAATGCGAATTATCTGTAAAAGTATTGCAGATAGCCAATTTTTCTCAAATAACTCATTCACCTACTTTTGGGAGAGCTTTCACATGGTGAAGTTTCAGACCCACAGCTAATTATTTACCTACTCCAAATGAGTAAATGCTAATTATCTCTAAAAGTATTGCAGATAGCCAATTTTTCTCAAATAAATCATTCACCTACTTTTGGGAGAGCTTTCACTTGGTGAAGTTTCAGACCCATAGCTAATTACTCACCTACTCAAAATGAGTAAATGCGAATTATCTCTAAAAGTATTGCAGATAGCCAGTTTTTCTCAAATAACTCATTCACCTACTTTTGGGAGAGCTTTCACTCTGTGAAGTTTCAGACCCATAGCTAATTACTCACCTACTCAAAATGAGTAAATGCGAATTATCTCTAAAAGTATTGCAGATAGCCAATTTTTCTCAAATAAATCATTCACCTACTTTTGGGAGAGCTTTCACTAGGTGAAGTTTCAGACCCATAGCTAATTACTCACCTACTCAAAATGAGTAAATGCGAATTACCTCTAAAAGTATTGCAGATAGCCAATTTTTCTCAAATAACTCATCCACCTACTTTTGGAAGAGCTTTCACTTGGTGAAGTTTCAGACCCGTAGCTAATTACTCGCCTACTCAAAATGAGTAAATGCTAATTATCTAAAAAACTATTGCGGATACCCAATTTTTATCAAATAACTCATTCATGTACTTTTGGGAGAGCTTTCACTCTGTGAAGTTTCAGACCCGTAGATGATTACTCACCTACTCAAAATGAGTAAATGCGAATTATCTCTTAAAAGTATTGCAGATAGCCAATTTTTCCCAAATAACTCATTCACCTACTTTTGGAAGAGCTTTCACATGGTGAAGTTTGAGACCCATAGCTAATTACTCACCTACTCAAAATGAGTAAATGCGAATTATCTGTAAAAGTATTGCAGATAGCCAATTTTTCTCAAATAACTCATTCACCTACTTTCGGGAGAGCTTTCACATGGTGAAGTTTCAGACCCATAGCTAATTATTTACCTACTCAAAATGAGTAAATGCTAATTATCTCTAAAAGTATTGCAGATAGCCAATTTTTCTCAAATAAATCATTCACCTACTTTGGGGAGAGCTTTCACTTGGTGAAGTTTCAGACCCATAGCTAATTACTCACCTACTCAAAATGAGTAAATGCGAATTATCTCTAAAAGTATTGCAGATAGCCAATTTTTCTCAAATAAATCATTCACCTACTTTTGGGAGAGCTTTCACTTGGTGAAGTTTCAGACCCATAGCTAATTACTCACCTACTCAAAATAAGTAAATGCGAATTATCTCTAAAAGTATTGCAGATAGCCAATTTTTCTCAAATAACTCATTCACCTACTTTTGGTAGAGCTTTCACTCTGGGAAGTTTCAGACCCATAGCTATTTATTCACCTACTCAAAATGAGTAAATGCGAATTATCTCTAAAAGTATTGCAGATAGCCAATTTTTCTCAAATTAATCATTCACCTACTTTTGGGAGAGCTTTCACTAGGTGAAGTTTCAGACCCATAGCTAATTACTCACCTACTCAAAATGAGTAAATGCGAATTACCTCTAAAAGTATTGCAGATAGCCAATTTTTCTCAAATAACTCATTCACCTACTTTTGGGAGAGCTTTCACTCTGTGAAGTTTCAGACCCATAGCTAATTACTCACCTACTCAAAATGAGTAAATGCGAATTATCTCTAAAAGTATTGCAGATAGCCAATTTTTCTCAAATAAATCATTCACCTACTTTTGGGAGAGCTTTCACTCTGTGAAGTTTCAGACCCATAGCTAATTACTCACCTACTCAAAATGAGTAAATGCGAATTACCTCTAAAAGTATTGCAGATAGCCAATTTTTCTCAAATAACTCATCCACCTACTTTTGGAAGAGCTTTCACTTGGTGAAGTTTCAGACCCGTAGCTAATTACTCGCCTACTCAAAATGAGTAAATGCTAATTATCTCAAAAACTATTGCGGATACCCAATTTTTTTCAAATAACTCATTCATGTACTTTTGGGAGAGCTTTCACATGGTGAAGTTTCAGACCCGTAGATGATTACTCACCTACTCAAAATGAGTAAATGCGAATTATCTGTAAAAGTATTGCAGATAGCCAATTTTTCTCAAATAACTCATTCACCTACTTTTGGGAGAGCTTTCACATGGTGAAGTTTCAGACCCATAGCTAATTATTTACCTACTCAAAATGAGTAAATGCGAATTACCTCTAAAAGTATTGCAGATAGCCAATTTTTCCCAAATAACTCATTCACCTACTTTTGGAAGAGCTTTCACATGGTGAAGTTTGAGACCCATAGCTAATTACTCACCTACTCAAAATGAGTAAATGCGAATTATCTGTAAAAGTATTGCAGATAGCCAATTTTTCTCAAATAACTCATTCACCTACTTTTGGGAGAGCTTTCACATGGTGAAGTTTCAGACCCATAGCTAATTATTTACCTACTCAAAATGAGTAAATGCTAATTATCTCTAAAAGTATTGCAGATAGCCAATTTTTCTCAAATAAATCATTCACCTACTTTGGGGAGAGCTTTCACTTGGTGAAGTTTCAGACCCATAGCTAATTACTCACCTACTCAAAATGAGTAAATGCGAATTATCTCTAAAAGTATTGCAGATAGCCAATTTTTCTCAAATAAATCATTCACCTACTTTTGGGAGAGCTTTCACTTGGTGAAGTTTCAGACCCATAGCTAATTACTCACCTACTCAAAATGAGTAAATGCGAATTATCTCTAAAAGTATTGCAGATAGCCAATTTTTCTCAAATAACTCATTCACCTACTTTTGGTAGAGCTTTCACTCTGTGAAGTTTCAGACCCATAGCTATTTATTCACCTACTCAAAATGAGTAAATGCGAATTATCTCTAAAAGTATTGCAGATAGCCAATTTTTCTCAAATTAATCATTCACCTACTTTTGGGAGAGCTTTCACTAGGTGAAGTTTCAGACCCATAGCTAATTACTCACCTACTCAAAATGAGTAAATGCGAATTACCTCTAAAAGTATTGCAGATAGCCAATTTTTCTCAAATAACTCATTCACCTACTTTTGGGAGAGCTTTCACTCTGTGAAGTTTCAGACCCATAGCTAATTACTCACCTACTCAAAATGAGTAAATGCGAATTATCTCTAAAAGTATTGCAGATAGCCAATTTTTCTCAAATAAATCATTCACCTACTTTTGGGAGAGCTTTCACTCTGTGAAGTTTCAGACCCATAGCTAATTACTCACCTACTCAAAATGAGTAAATGCGAATTACCTCTAAAAGTATTGCAGATAGCCAATTTTTCTCAAATAACTCATCCACCTACTTTTGGAAGAGCTTTCACTTGGTGAAGTTTCAGACCCGTAGCTAATTACTCGCCTACTCAAAATGAGTAAATGCTAATTATCTCAAAAACTATTGCGGATACCCAATTTTTTTCAAATAACTCATTCATGTACTTTTGGGAGAGCTTTCACATGGTGAAGTTTCAGACCCGTAGATGATTACTCACCTACTCAAAATGAGTAAATGCGAATTATCTGTAAAAGTATTGCAGATAGCCAATTTTTCTCAAATAACTCATTCACCTACTTTTGGGAGAGCTTTCACATGGTGAAGTTTCAGACCCATAGCTAATTATTTACCTACTCAAAATGAGTAAATGCGAATTACCTCTAAAAGTATTGCAGATAGCCAATTTTTCCCAAATAACTCATTCACCTACTTTTGGAAGAGCTTTCACATGGTGAAGTTTGAGACCCATAGCTAATTACTCACCTACTCAAAATGAGTAAATGCGAATTATCTGTAAAAGTATTGCAGATAGCCAATTTTTCTCAAATAACTCATTCACCTACTTTTGGGAGAGCTTTCACATGGTGAAGTTTCAGACCCATAGCTAATTATTTACCTACTCAAAATGAGTAAATGCTAATTATCTCTAAAAGTATTGCAGATAGCCAATTTTTCTCAAATAAATCATTCACCTACTTTGGGGAGAGCTTTCACTTGGTGAAGTTTCAGACCCATAGCTAATTACTCACCTACTCAAAATGAGTAAATGCGAATTATCTCTAAAAGTATTGCAGATAGCCAATTTTTCTCAAATAAATCATTCACCTACTTTTGGGAGAGCTTTCACTTGGTGAAGTTTCAGACCCATAGCTAATTACTCACCTACTCAAAATGAGTAAATGCGAATTACCTCTAAAAGTATTGCAGATAGCCAATTTTTCTCAAATAACTCATTCACCTACTTTTGGGAGAGCTTTCACTCTGTGAAGTTTCAGACCCATAGCTAATTGCTCACCTACTCAAAATGAGTAAATGCGAATTATCTCTAAAAGTATTGCAGATAGCCAATTTTTCTCAAATAAATCATTCACCTACTTTTGGGAGAGCTTTCACTCGGTGAAGTTTCAGACCCATAGCTAATTACTCACCTACTCAAAATAAGTAAATGCGAATTATCTCTAAAAGTATTGCAGATAGCCAATTTTTCTCAAATAACTCATTCACCTACTTTTGGCAGAGCTTTCACTCTGTGAAGTTTCAGACCCATAGCTATTTATTCACCTACTCAAAATGAGTAAATGCTAATTATCTGTAAAAGTATTGCGGATGCCCAATTTTTATCAAATATTCATTCATCTACTTGTGGGAGAGCTTTCACATGGTGAAGTTTCAGACCCATAGCTAATTACTCACCTACTCAAAATGAGTAAATGCGAATTATCTCTTAATAGTATTGCAGATAGCCAATTTTTCTCAAATAACTCATTCACCTACTTTTGGAAGAGCTTTCACACACGAAAATGAAAAATTGTGAATATCTCGGAAAAGCTATTTCTTCTGCTTTAATGCTCGGCGGGAGATACACACCGCGGCAGTGGTCTTGACAAAAATTTTTGTCTCCCCCAAAATGGTGGCCATTTTGAATTTTCAAAGTTTTTGCAAAACACAAAAATGCTTATATCTCGAAAACCGTGCTATATGGAGCGAACTCAACAAAATTTTTGACCTGCTGGGTATCTCTGCAGAGTAGCCATGCCAATTTTCAAAATATTTTTGTCTCGCCAAATATAGCGGACATTTTTAATTTTTTACAAAACACAAAAATGCTTATATCTTGAAAACCGTGCTAGATAGAGCAGACTGCGCTGACTTTGGTTGCCACAACAGTATAAGGCTAGAACCGAAGCATTTTCTTAATACTTTAGCACTCACCTTTATATCCTTTTCGGGACGCTTTGTTTTTGCTATGCAAAAACATTATCTTTTTTTTTTGCGAGCGATCCTCTAGTTGGTGTAGGGGTTAAAATCGATTTTCAATATATCATTATCAAATTCTAAGATGATTGATATTGAATTATCATATCATGAAATCACATTGAAATATTGTAATACAAATCCTTCACTTAGATTTAATAAAAAGTGAAAAAAGCTCCTGAAAAAGAGTTTTGTGAAAATGGGACTTTAAAATTATAGTACTCCAAAATTGCAGAGGAAAGAAATGCAGCTCCTCAAAGGCTGTCTGCCAACCAGTAAATTCTCTGGCTTTACTTCAAGTTAAACTTCACCCTGTAGCTTCTTGTTAACAGTAGACCTAGGGAAAGGTCCTTACTTAGTGCACTATAATTCTACAAGAACATTTCTGTCGGCATGGAAGTTCCATTGAGAGTGTTCATTGTCTCAGAAAAAAAACATAGCTTATCCTGCATTACTCTTTGTGTTGGTTAGCAAAAATTGTGAATGGGGACATTATGGATACAAGGACACCAAGTTTGGTACGAGTTTTTGCAACTTTAAGAGACTGACCACCTCACATGTATTCATCTGTGAACAAGGAAAGTTTTACAAACTAAAATTGTTTTTTTTTTCTCTCTCCAAATATTCTTTGTGAAATTTTGCAGCTTTCCCTAGTTTAAGAAATAAACCTCCAAACAAGTTCCAAATACAGAGCTTTGTTTATTGCAGTTTCTGTTAGGGTTTACTTTCAATGAATACCCCAGTTCTAGTGTCGTGAGTTTGCCCACATAGAGCTTTGTTTACTTGCAGTTTCTGTTATCATTTGCTTTAAATGACTACTCCAGTTCTAGTCTTGTGAGTTTGCCACCAGAGTGCCCAGTAATCGAATACTGTGCTTATGGTATGACTTTTTTTTTCAGTCATGAAAGTTGGGAGTATAATCTTGGTGATTATGGATGCTCATTGTATTTTGTAGTATGTTGAACACCCTCTGAAAGTGAGCACTTCTGTCCTGTCAGTAACCTGAAGATAGACCTTTTTAGTTGGAGTTGTCTTTTGCCAAGAAAAAAATTAGTTGTAATGTGGGTGTTCCACCACACGACTAAGGCTCCCGATTAAGGGTTTTTGGGGGTCGGTTTGAAATATTTGCTTAGTCCCAGACCTTCTGTAAGGGTCGGTTGTGGTCGGTTGGGGCCGTGTGAAAAATCAAACATGTTTGATATTTCACACGACTACAACCGATTCCTATTTCCCGCCGTCAACAAAATGTCCAGTCCCAGGCGTCCTCAGGCCTCCTCAGACCCAAATTTACAGAGTCGGTTGTTGTCCCAGGCGTCCTGCGACCCTTAGTCCCAGACCTCCGTAGCTTAGTCCCAGGCGGCCGGTTCTTAATCCCAGACTCAAATATGATGCGTATGAATTTCATGCATCTGAAAGTGAGTCGGTTTCATTAGTCCCCGGAAGCCTCAGACCGTCTGCGGTGTCCTGCGACCCAAAAATCAAGGTCTGGGACTAAGAACCGACTAAGGGTAACCGACCCTAACCGATCCAAACCGGCCTCCCCAGGACGCCTGGGACCACGCATTTTCAGTCTGCGGCGGCCTGAGGACGCCCCAGGCGGCCTGGGACTAACAACCGATTAAGAACCGACTGTTTTCCGCGCGTTGGAAATTAAAACGAGGCAATGAGCAGGTCTGGGACTATATAAGCGACCGCGTACACTTTGTCATTGTTACTGACTGTTTGGCTACTGAGAGACGTGTGTCACTGATTTGTAGGGGTTTTCAATTTTTATTTTACATTTTATATACTTGAGCTTAAGGCAAATTTCACAGTTAGGAGACACATTTTACTATTTTTTTATTATTTTGTCGACTGGATCATGAGAAAAGAGAAAGGAGGGAAGAGAGGAAGGAAAAAGATGGATGAGAGGGAGAAGGAAAGTCAAGTAGAGGAGAGGAGTGAAGTTATTACAGAAGAAGGAAGTGAGAGGAGAGAGGAGGAGGAGATTCAGGAAGATCCAGCTATTGGGGAAGCTGTGGCAGAAGAAGAAGAGAGGTGTGAGGAAGATCCGGAGTGCCATTCTTCAGCCAAGAGAGCCAGGGTGTGTGCCACTTTTACAGACAGTGATGAAGTTTCCATTGTAGAATTCGTCAAGCTGCACCCTGAACTGTATGACAAGGAACATTCACGTTTCCACGACAGGAATAGAAGAGAGGCTCTCTGGGCAGAAATATCTGCAGAACTTAAGCTCCAGCCCTTTGATGTGAGAAGGTGGTTTGAGTCCCAGCGAACCCGTTATGGAAAGCTGTCTAAGCTCCAATCTGGCCAAGCCCCGAGGGAGATGACCAAGAGACAGTCCTGGGTCTACCAACAGATGGGTTTTCTTAAAACCCACATCAGAAGAAAGGGGGCCAATAGAAGTTCAGGTTTTGAGGCCAGTCCAAATACCAGCAAGCAGGACGAATCACGTGGGTCAACTACTGACACAGAACACCTCGAGTCCAGTGTCCTGAGGGAGAGGAGTCAGTCCATCATTACATCAACACCCGTTTCAACTACAGACTCCAAGATTCTCGAACACTTTGAGAAGATGAGGACACTTATCTCAGGTTTTCTGCATCAGAAGTCAGACAGGCAGCCCTTCTTTGACTACGTGGCATCAGAGGCCGAAAAGATGACTCAAGAAGAATTTGAAGAATTAAAGGGCAAGATATTCAGAGATATCGAAAATATTAAGAGTAACCGCAGACGTCAGCCATTGCCCAGAAGATCAGCCACTGTTACCACGGAGTCCCAGAGGGTCGGCCTACTGCCAACAACCACTCCACAGGCGTCAAGTTCCACTCAAGCAGCACCTAGCAGCAGTTTTGTGTACTATACACCAAGCCCCATTGGCTTCAGCAACCCTACATCTGTCCTAACTGTACAGGACGAAGGGAGCAGACACAATCTGAGTGGAATCTTAAGCCAGCTACCAGATCTGACATCAACACAGATCGTCGAGCAGCCTCAGCAGCAGCAGCAACAACCGCAGCAGCAGCTCTTTACTATCACCACTTCAGCACCGCCTCAACAGCAGCAGCAGCCTCCTCAGTAGCCATCCAGTCAGGGCGGGTCTTTGACCTGCCAGGCCCTTTTCAGGGCCACCAATTCTTCCAAAAACAATTATTCAGCTACGTGTTCTTCCAATTCCCCTCCCAAAACAAAAAAGTTCAGTACAAATACTTATCACAAGAAAAAAAAAATTAAAGTCCAACACTTACACCACCCCAAACATGAAACAAATAACCCATGGTACTACACATAACCAAAAAGGCCACATAAAAAAAATATTAAAAGTAACTCCCAATATGGCCATTAATCAGCCCATTTTTAGATTAAAATCCATGGGATAGTTTAAAATCTTTAATTGAAAAGTCCAACACTTGCACCTTCCCTAGAGTTAAAAGGCATAATTACATACTTACCAACCCACAAACAGACAAACCCAATACCAAACATAACCCCCAAATAACAAACCCAGTACCAAACCTAATACCCAACTACCCCAAAAAACCCAACCCCAGTAACCACCAACCAACAAACACCCAAACCCAAAAGTAGATAGAACCCATGCCAACGAACTGACAAACTATTTAGCAAACACAATCCCCCATTATTGAAAGCAAAACTAGTTCCATGGTTATATTTTCCAAATTTTTGTGATTAGAAATGAATATTTAAAATTGAATATTTCCATAAAAAAATTTCTGCTACAAATAAGTTTCCCAGCCATGAAAAAAGAAAAATGTTTAAATTATGGTGTGGATTTGAAAATATATAAAATAATTATTCAATTTAGGATATTATGTGTCACTTTGTGTTTCGCTTTTGTTTAACAGTGGGTTTGTCTGTTTGTTGGGTGAGTAAGTTGTGTTTGTCTGTTTGTCTGTCTGAACAAGTTATGTTTGGCATGGGGTTTGTCTGTTTGTCTGTCTGAACAAGTTATGTTTGGCATGGGGTTTGTCTGTTTGTCTGTCTGAACAAGTTATGTTTGGCATGGGGTTTGTCTGTTTGTACGTCTCAACAAGTTATGTTTGGCATGGGGTTTGTCTGTTTGTACGTCTCGACAGGTTATGTTTGGCATGGGGTTTGTCTGTTTGTACGTCTCAACAAGTTATGTTTGGCATGGGGTTTGTCTGTTTGTCCACATAGCTGATTAATTGTTTTTGGAATATTTGGTAGTCCTGAAAAGGACTGTTATAGTTAGTCCTGAAAAGGACTGTTTACTGCAACAGGACTTATATTCTGCCATCTTGCCAGGCCACTGCTCCCTCATTATTGAAGTAGTCCTTCAGGTAATCCCTCTGTCTTTTGGCCTCTCTAGCAGGGTTTCTGTCTTGGCCACCACCAGCAGCACCACCAATCAATCCACAATCACCAGGCACATCATCATCATCATCATCCCCCCCAGGCTGCTGACCAGCAGGTTGACCTTGATACTGGCTTCTGAGTATATTGTGTAGAACCACACAGGTCATGACCACTTCTCTAACTGTTTCTGGGGGTAGTTCAATGGTGGTCCTCATGACTCTAAATCTTGACACAAGGATGCCAAAAGCGTTCTCCACAACTCTCCTGCCCCTTGATATTCTGTAGTTGGCAATCCTTTCCTCCCTTGTTAACAGCCTTCTGCCATAGGGTTTCATGAGCCAGGTCTTCAGGGCAAAGGCATCATCTGCCAAAATGAAGTAGGGGACATCTCTACCACCCTGTGTTATAGGAGCTGGGTCAGGGAAGCCTATCCTGCCATCTTCAATCCTCCTCTTCAGCTGAGAGGCATTAAATATCTGGGCATCTGAGCAAGACCCTTCTGTACCCACATCCACCCATCTGAATTTGTACTGCCCATCTACCAAGGCCAACATGACAATGGAAAAGAACCCCTTGTAGTTGTGGTAGAGGGCTCCAGAGTTCTTGGGTTTCTTCAGGGCCACATGCTTTCCATCCAGGGCTCCCAGGGCATGTGGAACATTCCACCTGATCCTGAATTCCCTTTCCAGTTCTTTCCACTCATCTGGAGTAGTAGGACATTTGAGGTACTCTCTGGTGAACTCATCCTGGATGGCCCTGCAGACCTCTGGTAGAAACTTGGAAATGGTGGATCTGCCAACCCTGAACTGACAGGATAATGATGTGTATGACTCTCCAGTGGCCAGATATCTGATGGTGAGGGCTAACTTCTCCCCAACACTGATAGGAGCTCTGTAGTTGGTGGCCTGCCTGGCTAGACGTGGTTCCAGTCTGGTCTTCATCATTTCAAAGAATTCTGGGGTCATCCTCATGTAGTTGGTGAATCCTGGAATGTCTGTGGCATACAGATCAGCCATAATGTTGTGGTAGGCCCCCCTCTCCTCTCTCTGCAGAAGCCATGGCCTGACCCACATGTTGTGCCTTCTTCTAGGTCTCTGTATGGGTGCTGGTGGTGCTGGTGGTGGTGGTGGTGGTTGCTGTTGCTGTGCTTGACGTAAAAAATGGAAATACATGATTATTTGTAACTGAATAAAAACCAAGAAAGCCCTAAGTTGTTGTTGAATCTGTCTTCCATTAAAAGGTGGCATCCTGGTGTGTTCCTAGAAAAGCAATGATGATTAGATCGCAAATTTTATATATATATACCCAGAAAATCCAGCAACTTTGCAAAACAATAATCGGGGATCGTGGTCTGGGGAGGCCTGAGGAGGCCTGAGGACGCCTGAGGACGCCGGTAGTTAATCGTGTGTTAGTCGGCTCTTAGTCCCAGGAGGCCTGAGGCGTCCTGGGACCCAGTCGGTTTGTGTCCGACAGGATCGTGGTTGAAGCCGACCCGAAAACTGGCTTAGTCGGTTCTTAGTCCCAGACCAGTCGGGGACTGTCTGCGGCCGCCTGAGGCGTCCTGAGGTGTCCTGAGGCGTCCTGGGGACGATCTGTTCTTAATCCCAGACTTCAGTACCGACCCAGTATTCCCGCCCATTTTTGTCTTTTTTCAACCGACTGTGCACGATTAAGGGTCGCCGACAGGATCGGGGCTTAATCCTTTGGTGGAACAGGGGCATAAGAGGGTGCATAAGAGTCATTATGTCCACCCCACTGGGGGGTGGACATATTATTTTTGCTTTTTCCGCCGTCCGGCGTCCCACTTGGTTTCCAGACATTTTAGGCAACAGTTCTTATCCTATCTTTACCAAATTTGGCATGCAGGTTTATTGGGTTAATAGCTTGTATGGGATTGCTTTTGGTGATGATAGCTCTATAGCTAACTGAGTAATAGCTACTTTGCTACTTTTGAGTAGCTCTTTGGTTTCCAGACATTTTAAGGAATGCTATTAAGCCTAGCTTTCTGAAATTTGGTATGGAGGTTCATTGGGTTAATAGCTTGCATGGGATTGCTTTTGGGAGTAATTGCTTCATAGATGAGTGAGTAATTAATTAAATAAATGAGTAATTGGCTATTTTGAATACTGAAAAAGGCAAATGTGCTCATATTTCCTAAACCGTGCGAGATAGAGCGATTTCGTTGAAATTTTCGACCCACAGGGTATCTAAGGAATGTACTCTTTGCAATTTTCCAAAAATTTTCCCCTCCCCAAAAATGGCGGCCATTTTGAATTTTCGAGTTTTTGCCAAAAATGCCAAAACACAAATTTGCTTCTATCTCCTTAACCGTGCGAGATAGAGCGATTTCGTCAAAATTTTCGACCCACAGGGTATCAATGAATGTACTCTTTGCAATTTTCAAAAAATTTTCCCCTCTCCAAAAATGGTGGCCATTTTGAATTTTCGAATTTTTGCCAAAAATGGCAAAACACAAATTTGCTTCTATCTCCTTAACCGTGCGAGATAGAGCGATTTTGGCGAAATTTTCGACCCACAGGGTATCTAAGGAATGTAATCTTTACAATTTTCAAAAAATTTTCCCCTCCCCAAAAATGGCGGCCATTTTAAATTTTCGAATTTTTGCCAAAAATGGCAAAACACAAATTTGCTTCTATCTCCTTAACCGTGCAAGATAGAGCGATTTCGTCGAAATTTTCGACCCACAGGGTATCTAAGGAATGTAATCTTTGCAATTTTCAAAAAATTTTCCCCTCCCCAAAATTCTAATTCTAATTTGACTTTTATAGCGCTTAATCTCCACTGAGTAGTGGACTCTAAGGCACAACAAGACAATAGCAATAGGCAAATTCAAAGTCCAGGGACAAAAAACAGGTCGGCACCACGGAGAAGCCATAAGAAAAGTGAGCTAAGGAGGATAAGCCTTTGTGTAGAGATAGGTTTTGAGCTTCTTTCTAAAAGAGGCCATAGTGGGTGATGCACGGATGTCTTCAGGGAGTGAATTCCAAACAGTGGGGGCATCAAAGGCAAAACTGAAGCCAAGCTGCTTAGTGGACTTGTGAATTGTGGGTTGAAATTTTGGTACATTGAGGAAATTGGCAACACTCTGACTGCGTCTAGTATTGTAAGTAGTGCGGTATGTGGATAGATGTGGAGCAAAATATTTAGGGAAACCAGTATGAATAAACTTGTACACCAGGGTAGCCAGTTTGAACTCTGAGCGAAACTGAATAGGGAGCCAATGGAGTTTCCTGAGTACGGGTGTTATATGAGTGTATCTACATGAATTTGTGACAATTCTAGCAGCACAATTTTGGATTGACTGTAATCTATGGAGACTGGCTTTAGAGAGACTCCTGAAAAGTGAGTTACAATAGTCCAACCGACTACTAACAAAGGCATTGGCAACCGACACAGCAGCATCCTGAGTCAAGAACTGCCTGATATTTCTAAAATCCCTCAGTTGACAAAAGCAGCCATTGCAAACTTTCTGTACGTGTTTTGAGAAGGAAAAATCAGAGTCGAACCACACACCCAGGTTCCTGACAGACTCGGTGGGATGAAGGGGGTTGCCCAGGATATCGATTGAGAAACATGCACTTAACCTTTCTCTCTGCTTCTTGGAGCCAATAAGTATGAACTCAGTTTTATCAGGATTGAGTTTAAGTTTGCTAGACGACATCCATTCTTTTACATCTTGAAGGCATCTATTCAACTTATCAAAGGCAGCAGAGGCATTTCTGTGTGAGAGATGGACATAGAGTTGTGTGTCGTCCGCATAAAAATGGAAGTTTACACCTTTGTGTCTACCAATCAGTGTACTAAGGGGAGATGTGTACAGAGAAAATAGGAGAGGACCCAAAACAGAACCTTGAGGCACACCAAACAGGAGCTTTTTTAAGTTAGACAATGTGGAACCAATCTTTACACACTGATAGCGTTCAGTCAAATATGAAGAGAACCATTTCAAAGCTGAACCGCCAACACCGAACCAATCCAGAAGACAGCCAAGGAGAGTGGAATGATCAATAGTATCAAAGGCAGCCGAAAGATCTAGAAGTACCAAGGCAGTGTCTTCACCCCGAGATAGTGACAAATGAATATCATTTTTGATGGAAAGCAGAGCCGTCTCAGTTGAGTGACCTGACTTATATGCAGACTGGTATGAGTTATCCAAGTCATGTTGATGAATGTGAGTAACCAGCTGTTTAGCAACTACACGCTCCACCAGTTTAGAAATGAAGCTAAGTCCAGATACTGAGCTGTAGTTTTTCAAGTCCTCAACAGGAAGAGAGGCCTTCTTGATAAGTGGAGTGACTACGGCTTTTTTGAAGCCATCTGGAACCAGTCCCTCACTGAGTGAACAATTGACCAACTTGGTTATTGATGGTAGAAGGATGTCCATGCATTCCTTAATAAGAAATGTGGGTAATGGGTCCAACAAGCATGATTTAGTGGGTGATTTACTGATTATCTTTTCAATTTCATCTTGAGTGACTTTAGTAAAGTCTGTTAGTTTTGGAGGGTCAAAGGGGGGATGTACAGTGTTACAAGACTCAGATGAAGAAAAACTCTCACGAATTTTCAAAATTTTATTTGAGAAAAAAGTAGCAAAGCGATCAGCCAATGACTTTGATGATTCACAAGAGGACAGAGTGGTGCCATGGGATCTATGTAGGACTTTATGTAACTCCTGCCATAGTTTCTTAGAATCATGGCAATTATCGGAGATTAGTTTCCTGTAATAGACAGTTTTATCCCTGTTTGCAAGACGATTACACCAGGCAATTTGACGTCGAAGACGACTCCTGTTGTATTGGCTTTTATCTTTACGCCAAGCTCGTTCAAATTGACGTCTCAGTGACTTAGCAAGGCGATAGGACACAGACAACCAGTCAGCACGCTGTTTCGTCTTTAAATTGGACACGAGCGGAGCATGCCTGTCAAGTACACAACTCAAGTCTTGTACATACTGATCATAGAGCTGTGAGACAGAATTTGCTGGACATTTGACAAAAGGCATTTCCTTAAGGTCAGACCGAAAGTCTGACATATTGATACGATGATACCTCCTATAGGAAATTCTTGTTTGGCAGGTAGCAGGAGAGGAAGCAACGTCGATAGCACATTTAATAACTGCATGATCTGATATGAATTCACAGATGTCAACATGCACGCACATATCCTGATCACTGGGGGAAAGAATGAGATCTAGGATATGACCGTGCAAGTGAGTGGTCTTGTTTACTGACTGTCTCAAATTACATGATTCTAAGAGGGCTTTCAATTTGTCGCTATCAGTACAAGGTACATCTACGTGTATATTGAAATCACCACATATGAAGTACTTGCAATCAACAGAAGACAGAAAACAAACAAACGACATAAATTCATCTAAAAAAATGGAAGAACACGGTCCAGGAGGGCGGTAGATAGAAGCTAGGAGCAAAGTTCGACCTGGAACTGAAACTGATATGACAATATTTTCAAAGGAACCATAATTTGGGGTATCTACTTTGTGACAAAAATGGCAGCCATTTTGAAGTTTCGAATTTTTGCCAAAAATGGCAAAACACAATTTTATTGCGTTAATACATCCTATCCAATGGACAATTGCTAATCCGGTCGGCGCAGACCGGCCCGCCAAACGCCAGAAAAAGACGTCCTGTGTTGCCACCGGCTGGCCGGTCCGTAGTACTGTGCACTCCCCAGATGGCGCCTCGTACTTCCTTCCTGTCTAGACAACCTGACGTCATAGCATCTTTTTCGTTTGGCGCGTGTACTGTGCAGACGTGTTTTCAACATCTCCAGAATTTTAAAGGAAAAGTGTGCTTTATGACGGATTTTAAACCTTATATGTGGAGAGTTTCTTTGTAAAGTGTTACCAGCTGGTCAAGCACGGATATACATTTAGAAATCTGCTGGAAACGCTCCCTAGTTGGCTCAATTTATTATTGATGATAGGGCAGTAATCGACGAGATATATGAAGGCAGCCATTTTGCTAGTTTCCTTCCATTCAACCTTTGTGTTGTTAGGGGCAGATCAACAATATTGAGGAATTATGGATATACTTCTAACAGGTATTTTTATCCGTGTCTTTTGTTTGAATTTTTCATCTATAACCTTCCAGCTACAATCACCATAGAAACGTCTCTACACGAGATCTTCAGTCTACGTAGTTTTGAAATCTGTGAATGGAAGGAAATCCCCATCACAGATGCATTCTTCAGAGCGCACTGGTACCGACTTCTCTGCTGTAAAGCATCAGTCACACCAGCCCAGCTCGAGTATTTGGTGTTTTTTAATCAGAAGCATGAGATGAATTCTTCAGATTTCTTCAGAGCGCACTGGTACCGACTTCTCTGCTGTTTAGCATCAGTCACACCAGCCTAGCTCGAATATTTTTCATCAGAAACAAGAGGTGAATTCTTCAGATTTCTTCAACCGACCTCTTAAGTTTTCTACATAGAAGGAACTTTTGTCACTCTCAGTCCCACCCTTATGGACCCGGCACTTGTGTCGGTAGTAAGGGCAGTGGATGGCCAGGAAACTGGTTTGAGTGTACAGCCGGCTGAGAAGAAGAACCGACTTCAGACCGGCCAGGAATTTCATCTACAGAGTGCACTGGTCCAAGCTTTTCTGCTTTTAAAGCATCAACCGACCGGCCAGCTAAAAGAACGCGACCTCTGACGTCATACCCAGTCAGCCAATCGCGTGTCTTCACGAAGCTGGTCACGTGTTTTCACCGACCAGTCACGAAGTTTATCACGTGATTCACCAAACAAGAAGGTCGGAAGTACATTCTTTGCACTCACGTCTACTGTGATTCCAGTTTTTTAGTTCCTGTAATCCACCTCCAACGTACTGGTACAGACTTCTCTGCTACAGACATCAGTCAACCAGTAAGCTTACGTTTACTGTGATATAAGGAAAGAACACCTCTAGTGAGGGCGTGTCCCCGAAGTTGGTCACGTGATTTTCCGACCAGTTCACGAAGCTGATCGTCATCTCCAACCAGCCAATCACGTTGTCCCTCCGACCAGCCAGCTGGTCACGTGACACACCGACCAACATTTGTTTCTAAATATAGCTCACAAGGGCTTCCCCAGCAACTGTCAAAATCTACAAATAAGACGTGCGTTCAAAGATAGTTGAAAAATTTTGTTTCAACAACTGGTTACAGAGTGTATCGACCAGTACCGGCTATACAGCCTTGTACACTTGCTTCAACAACCGGTTACAGAGGAATTAATGGAGGAAACTGAATTCAACACAAGATAGTTGTAAACTTCATTCAGCAACTGGTTACAGGGTGTACCTACTGGCTACACAGCCTTGTACACTTACTTCAACAACTGGTTACAGAGTGTACCGACTGACTACCGGCTAAACAGCCTTGTACAGTTACTTCAATGACTGGTTACAGTATGTACCGACCGGCTACCGGCTTCACAGCCTTATACAGTAGCCTCAACTGGTTACAGTGTACCGGCTACACAGCCTTGTACACTGGCTTCAACAACTGGGTACAGAGTGTACCGGCTGGTACTGGCTACACAGCCTTGTACACTTCAGCAACTAGCTACAGAGTGTACCGACTGGTACTGGCTACACAGCCTTGTACACTTGCTTCATTCTATGGGTTACAAGTCTACTAACAGGGTGTTGGCTACACAGTCCTTACTGTAGTGCTTCAACCCAACTGTCGAAATTCGTTGGTGACTCCAACCTGCCAGTTTTTGCCGGTTACAAGAATTACTGGTTACAGTAAAGTACCGGGTATGGAGTCCAGGTACCGGACAGAGTTGCCTAAGGTTAATTGGGTTACAGAGAATTCTTAAACTGGTCAGTGATCTTGATGATAGGACAGTTTCCCAAGCTACTGCCAGGCAACCTTCCCTTATCACACCTCTCAACAACCTGTTATCGGTGCTGGACTTGACTGCAGCAATAATAATCATTTTTGTCATCAGGTCCGGCCAGGGGTACTGACATCTCACATATTACAATTGCTCTGTAAATGCTGCACCTTGCAGGCTGCTGGCCCGGGGCAAAGAGTTTATTAATGTGAAAATAAGACCACAATAAAAACAGAGAGACTGTTAACCTGGATCATTGTCACCAGACCGGACCAGTGTCCGGAGGGACAGGAAATATTGTCAGAATACCAAATGTCCCAAATGTGGCACACAATCTGCCTATAAGGTCCAGACTAAGCCCTCTTTTTGGGAACTTAGGAAGCCTTGGGGACTGGACTTTAGGTAGTACAACTGTTGAAGGAGGGATACCTACGTCCATATACCTATACAAGAACAATCCAGGAAATGCCTTGTCCACAGCACCTTTTGAGTTCACCGTGATACCAGCAGGTGAAATTGATGGCCATACACAAGGATTTAAGAGGCCACCAGTACCTAGACGGCTGGTTGGTGAGAGCCAGATCCCACCAGGCTTGTCTCCAAAATACACAGGAACTAGTAAATAATGTGTCAGCAACTGGGTTGGCGAATGAACTTAGAGAAATCAGAGCTGGAGTCCAATCAAGACTTTGATTTTGTAGGCTACCAGTTTCGACTTCAGGTCTGATCGGTTCCGACCGACCCTGGACTGGGTACAGAACCCTCAAGAGACTGTTAAAACTGCTATCCCTACCGGCTTGCCCGGTCCGGGAATTCATGTCCTTGATAGGTTACTAACATCTACAGAAAAGCATGTTAATCTAGGCAGACTTCATATGAGACCCATACAGGGCATCTCAAAAACAACTGGAGGGGACCAGAATCACTGGAAAAGGTGATCCAAGTCCCCAGGTCCCTGCACCCCCATTTACAATGGTGGCTGAAGGAACACAATGCACTTACAGGCCAACCATTACACCCAATAAAACATGCTCTGCAAATATTTACAGACGCATCAATAGAAGGGTGGGGCACTCACTTAGATGAGCACTTGGCAGGAGCAACTTGGCCCCCTCCGGGAAGCAAGTTGTATATATAAACTATCTAGAACTTTAAGCAGTTTTTCTGACTTTAAAGAGTTCTAAGACCTTTGCTTAAACAAGATAGTACTTGTAGCAACTGACAACACCACAGTAGTGTCATACATAAAGGAAGGAGGAATGAGGTCGGGCCCACTTTGTGCCCTACTATGGAGAATCTTGACCTGGGTACCAGGAAACAAGTGACTCTAAGCACGACACATTCCAAGCCGGCCTAATGTGGTAGCAGACAAGCTGTCCAGGCTAGGCCAGACCATCCAAACAGTGGTTTCTCCTTCCAGAGGTCTTCCACTCTATGCAGTAGGTGGCATCGGCCCAAATAAACTTATTTGCCACGAGGTTCAACAACAAGTCGCCTCTGTTTTGTGTCACCGGTACCGGATCCCCTGGCCACAGCAGTGGATGTACTCAGTCGGCCATGGTAGGATCTAAAAGCATACACCTCACCATCAGCCATATTGGGCAAAGTGGTGAAGTTGCAAGACTCCCCATGTAAGAGAATCATTCTGATTGCTCCGGGGTGGCCCAACATGCCTTGGTTTTGGGATCTAGTGGCCATGTCCAGCCACATCCCGCTGAGCCTGCCCAATCTGTCCAGCCTGTTTACAGCCATTCGATCAGATCCCTCACAGAAATCTGACAAATCTTAATCTCCATGCAGGGCTCCTAGAGCCTCAGCAATCGAGGAGCAGGACTTGTCTCAGGCAGTGGCAGCAAGAATTGAGGCTCCTCAAAGGGGGGTCAATCAGATCAGTCTATGAGGCAAATGGGTCTTTTTTACCAAGTGATGTATCATTCATCAGGTGGACTTCGGGCACCACCTGTAAAGTCAGTTGTTTACTTCCTTAGGTACCTGTTTCAGGACAGGAAGTTGCAGCCCAGTACCATTGATGGTTACAGGTCAGCCATTGCTGATGGTCTAGAAATTTGCCCATCAATGTTAGTAAGGATGAAAATCTCACTCGTCTCCTGGATAGCTTCCACTGAGACAGACCCAAAGGCCGGAGGGTAACCCCTTCCTGGAACCTCTCCCTGGTTTTTGCACCAGCTGACAAGGTTCATTTTGAACCAATTAAAGGCCTCCTTGAAGCATTTGACCTTCAAGTCAGTTTTCCTCTTGGGCCTGGGTTCGGGCAAGCGTAGAAGTGAGATACATGCTTGGCAAACAGCCCAACACCATTGATGGTTATAGGTCACTCTTTGTTGATAAACTGGAAATTCACCCTTTAACATCAGTAAGGACGAAAATCTCGCTCGTCTCCTGGATAGTTTCCTGAGAGACAGACCCAGAGGCAGGAGTGGCATACCCTCCTGGAACTTCTCACTGGCCGTGCACCAGCTGAGACTCCTTTTGATCCAATCAAGGAGGCCCCCTTGAAGCATTTGACCTTCAAGACGGTATTCCTCTTGGCCCTTGGGTCGGGCAAGTGCAAAGTGAGATTCATGCCTGGCAAACTGATATATTGGACACCAATCCGATTGGTCAAAGGTGTCCCTGTATCCATCACCCAGCTTTCTATCCTAGAATCAGCTGGCCATAGAGTGTCCAGTGTGGCCCCTGGGGTTATAACAGCCCTGGCCTCGACTCTGGATAGATCCCTCAAGTCTGACAGGTCCCTCTGTCCGGTCAGAGCATTATGCTACTATTTGGACAGGACCTCAGACATCGGGCAGAATAAGGAGGTGGCTTTTGTCTCCTTTAAGAAAGGTTTCAACAAAGACATCTCACCTGCCACTATCTCCTCTTGGATCAAGCAGACTGTGATCCTATGTTATGAGCTCTCTGACCAGGAGGCCCACATTTAACATCAGGTTAAAGCCCATGATGTCAGGGCCTTTGCTGCTTCTAAGGCCTTCCAGTCGGGAGTCTCCTTAGAGCCAATCTTGTCAGCCTGCCACTGAAGTCACAATACCTTCACACAGTTCTATACGAAGGACGGGGCTTGGGCTGATTCAGAGCTTTACCAATTGGGCTCGGTAGTGGCTGCTCAGCAGATCCACAAGTGGCCCGTAGATTGAGGAGATTTGTATATATGTATAAACAGTTTCTTCATGTACATAAGAATTAAGTGTGGCGTGCTTCCTTTGGGAGGTTTATTTGCATTCTGGGACTGAACTCATCCCTCTCTTCCCCTACCTCAGAGCAGGTCTGCAAAAAAAGGGGGGGGGGGCGACGGCGGTATAGCCCCGGGTAACCGGCTGCTGGCAACCGACCATGGCCTTGCAGGGTTTCCTGACCTTAAAGTCAACCCAGGCCTGGATCTATAGGTCTCCTGACGAAGTCAGCCTAGACCGTAGGTTAAAATTTGCTATTACTTGTGAGTTCACATAAGTCCCTAGTAACTTACCCGCCGACCAAGCGGTAGTTATTCAGCAATTGTCCATTGGATAGGATGTATTAACGCAATAAAATTGCAAATTTAATAAGTAAATTAAATTTTTATAAGTTAATACCCTATCCAATGGACACACAAGACCCTCCCACCGACCCCGCTATCAGCTTACTAGGGGTCTAAGAGGTTTAGACAACGAAAAAGATGCTATGACGTCAGGTTGTCTAGACAGGAAGGAAGTACGAGGCGCCATCTGGGGAGTGCACAGTACTACGGACCGGCCAGCCGGTGGCAACACAGGACGTCTTTTTCTGGCGTTTGGCGGGCCGGTCTGCGCCGACCGGATTAGCAATTGTCCATTGGATAGGGTATTAACTTATAAAAATTTAATTTACTTATTAAATTTGCAAATTTGCTTCTATCTCCTTAACCGTGCGAGATAGAGCGATTTCGTCGAAAATTTTCAACCCACAGGGTATCTAAGGAATGTAATCTTTACAATTTTCAAAAAATTTTCCCCTCCCCAAATATGGCGGCCATTTTGAATTTTTGCCAAAAATGGCAAAACACAAATTTCCTTCTATCTCCTTAACCGTGCGAGATAGAGCGATTTCGTCAAAATTTTCGACCCACAGGGTATCTGAGCATTGTACTCTTGGCAATTTTTAAAAAATTTTCCCCTCCCCAAAAATGGCGGCCATTTTGAATTTTCGAATTTTTGCCAAAAATGGCAAAACACGAATTTGCTTCTATCTCCTAAACCGTGCGAGATAGAGCGATTTCGTCGAAATTTTCAACCCACAGGGTATCTCTGGAATGTACTCTTTGCAATTTTCAAAAAATTTTCCCCTCCCCAAAAATGGCGGCCATTTTGAATTTTAGAATTTTTGCCAAAAATGGCAAAACACGAATTTGCTTCTATCTCCATAACCGTGCGAGATAGAGCGATTTTGTCGAAATTTTCAACCCACAGGGTATCTAAGGAATATACTCTGCAATTTTCAAAAAATTTTCCCCTCCCCAAAAATGGCGGCCATTTTAAATTTTCGAATTTTTGCCAAAACTGGCAAAACACAAATTTGCTTCTATCTCCTTAACCGTGCGAGATAGAGCGATTTCGTTGAAATTTTCGATCCACAGGGTATCTAAGGAATGTAATCTTTACAATTTTCAAAAAATTTTCCCCTCCCCAAAAATGGCGGCCATTTTGAATTTTCGAATTTTTCCCAAAAATGGCAAAACACTAATTTGCTTCTATCTCCTTAACCGTGCGAGATAGAGCGATTTCGTCAAAATTTTCAACCCACAGGGTATCTAAGGAATGTACTCTTTGCAATTTTCAAAAAATTTTCCCCTCCCCAAAAATGGCGGCCATTTTGAATTTTCGACTTTTTGCCAAAAATGGCAAAACACAAATTTGCTTCTATCTCCTTAACCGTGCGAGATAGAGCGATTTCGTCGAAATTTTCAACCCACAGGGTATCTAAGGAATGTAATCTTTGCAATTTTCAAAAAATTTTCCCCTCTCCAAAAATGGCGGCCATTTTGATTTTTCGAATTTTTGCCAAAAATGGCAAAACACAAAATTGCTTCTATCTCCTTAACTGTGCGAGATAGAGCGATTTCGTCGAAATTTTCGACCCACGGGGTATCTAAGAAATGTACTCTGCAATTTTAAAAAAATTTTCCCCTCCCCACATATGGCGGCCATTTTGAATTTTCAAATTTTTGCCCAAAATGGAAAAACACAAATTTGCCTTAACCGTGCAAAATAGAGTTATTTCGTTGAAATTTTCGACCCATAGGGTATCAAAGAAATGTACTCTTGGCAATTTTCAAAAAATTTTCCTTTTCCCAAAAATGGCGGCCATTTTGAATTTTCAAATTTTTGCCAAAAATTGAAAAACAGGAATTTGCTTCTATCTTCTTAACCGTGCAAGATAGAGTGATTTCGTCAAAATTTTCGACCCAACCAATGCAAAAAGGCATGAAGCTGAAATAATTTACATCTACACTAACAAATATTTAAGCATCATTGATATATTTTACAAATGAAACAGGGTCTTGTAAGACTACTGTACAATTTGGGCAAAAGGTTCATGGGTTGACATTACACATGATAATGTGTGTTCTTCTATGCTATCCTGTTTCTATTCGCACCTACTATCAACAGGGCGTCCTATTTCTAGTTGGTGCTTATTTTTTTGAGTGGTAGCAGTCAGCAGCAGATGGTAAGGTTGATCATTTTTGTCAAGTAACCTAGGTTTCCACTCGGAAAGTATAGCTGACAAAATATAGCTATAGCTTTAAAAGCCTAAGATTTGGCAAGCACATTTTGTGATATACAATCCCTGGGCTGAAGTATCTTCAAGTAGGTCTATTTTCTATACCTTAGTTCCACTTTCAAGAGTATCGTAAGATTTAATGATGTAAAACTCCAGAGGCTGCAAAGGCTCAATGTCCCGTTTCCTCTGGAACATTTGAATCCTGCTCTCTTGTTGCAAAAGGGCTTAAAAATAGTTAACTAGTCTCTGATTTTATATTGCTCTGGAAGTATCATTTAAGGTATGACCATATTGGCAGGGTGGTTATAGGTCAGATAATAGAAGGATCACAAATAAAAGTGTTTCAAAACACAAAAATGATTCTTTTATATTTAATTATTGCACCCTGAACCAGAATTAAGTTTGTACCTCATGTGTGCAAATCAAGAGATCCTGGGATGGAATCCAGACCGAACGTATATAGAATATTTCTCATACATTAAATTTTATAGTTTCAGTGTCAATAAGTACAAATTCATTCAAGTATTAATTGTCTGCTTCATTGATTTTTGATGCATAGTCAGTTTTCCTGACTTACAGACTTAGTGGCCACTGGGTCAGTTAAAAGGATTTGCAAAAGGTGTCAGGCAAAAGTTTAGGGAAAAATCAGCCCATTCATCTTTTTACACTAAGCTGAAGCAGATTTTTGGCTCCTTGTTTCTTGATCCCCATTTGTGAATACAGACCCTTAAAAGAAAGTGTGAAACTTGATGGAAAACCATGTAAAGCATCAAGGGTTATAGTACTTTATAGTGCAGAATCAGAACATATAAATTTTGTTTGTCATTTTTTGATTCTAAAAAAGTCATGAAAATTACATTGTACATATTCTGGTTTTTTTTTTGCTATAAAATTGTAAAACATGGTCTTGACTCTTGAATATTAATAATAGAAAAAACTACATTGCTGTCATGTATTAATATTTTCACTTTTTGATTAGTTGTTTCAGTATGCTTTTAAGCTAGTCATGTGATTTGATTTTTTTCAGCAGTTTGTTGACTTATAAATCACTTAAGCCTTACTCAGCAGTAATGAATGAAATAAATATGCTTGAAGCCCTGAAAAACAAAAGTTATAAATAGAGGGAGTTATAAACGGACTGGAAACAGGAAAGAAACATATCAGTCATTGGTTAATATCTCTATGTTTAAGCTGGTACCCTAAAGGTGTGTTTCCATGAACAGGATTTACAGTTAGTCATTTTTCATCAAAATATTTTTGTGTTCTCATAGGAAGTGTTTTTATGTTTGTAAAGGGGATTTGTGATTGGTGAAAAATCATTGAACTGTAGGAGTGAAAAATTGTATAGTAATAAGTCAGTGGAGACATTTATAAACTATTTAAGCATTCATTGTTGAGTCAGACATCTGATGGCAGCAATACCTTGAAATAAAAATAAACCATAGATTGTCATACCTATCCAAAAATGAAACAAAAACAGAAATTTTGGTATCAGATTGTTTGATTTTTTATTACCATTTACCGGTAAAGTTTTATTTAGATTTACCACACTGACTATATTCAGAGAATATTGCTTCCAGAACAGTGCTATTAAACACTTTCTATTCCGAAATAATCAGATTTACCAATTTTTTCATCAGATCAGTATGTATTTTATCCAGGAAATGTGCAATTTTTATTACTAATATATATATATGTCGTATCAGAAAGTCCAATCCATCAGAATTTCAAATCCTGACATCACAAACCCCAATTGGAAGTTCTGATGTGAGACACTCCAATTGGACTTTCAGCAATCAGAACCTCAAATTCTAGTATTGAAATTGAGATTTTCTTCATTTTCTTTTGTGTTTCTGTTTTTCCCAAGAACAAGGTCTTTTGATGAAGTTTTCCCACAAACAATAATTTTAAATCAAGCTAGTTTATGTCTTTTCCTGAGATCCAAAACCCTCTTTTACAGGCCTAACTACCTCCTCATTATTTTCTTTTATTCAGTGTTGGGTTGCCCAATGTTACCTGTTATATTTGTTATTCCTGTGTAGTAAAACCTCTTTGATAGGCGTAACTACCAAAAGTAACTCACTATTTTCAACCCAATTAGCCTATGTACTTTTGATACTAGATCATGTGATAAATAAATGTGGGTAAATGAAGTTTTATTTTTGTATTAAATTAACAGTTCTGTATCATTAAAAAAGTTTACTTAAACAATCCTTTTTATCTTTATCCATAATAGTTGCTATCCCTCAATAAATACAACAGGACTGGACTTTCGGATGGATTAGACTTTCTGATTCATGGAGATCAGAAACTCCAATCGGAATTTCAAGTCTTGATATCAGAACTTAAAATTCATACTTCAGAGCAATCTCACAATAAAGGAAAAACAGAAGTGGACTTTCTGATGGATTAAACTTTCTGATACAGGAGGATCAGAAAGTCCAATCCATCAAGATTTGAAATTTTGATGTCAGGACTTCAATTTAGTACCTCAGAGCAATTTTCTATTTAAATAACAGGATTGGACTTTCTGACATCAGAACTTCCAATTGGAGTTTGTGATGTCAGGATTTGAAATTCTGATGGATTTGACTTTCTGATACAACACATGTGTGAAATATCTAATCTTATCTAATATACTGCTTTGCACGCACATTATCTTCCCTACAATGGGGAACTTAGTGTGCAAGTTAACAAAATTATTAATCAATCTGATACAAAATATATAATATGCTTTATTACAAATAATAAAATAAAACAAATAAGTGATCATAGTTCTTAAAAAGGGCCCATAATTCAATGCTGAAAACTGGGCATGAACACTGACCTTTGTTGAATATTTCTTCAAAATCGGGGGATCTGTAGTATAATTAACAATTGTTTAAATCACACCAGAACTCTTGACATGGATCATGGACACCAGAAATCGATCCTTGAAAAGCGATCACACATTGTTGATTCTGACATCTGAACATATGGAAACATAGTGTAAGTTTATGTGACCCAATGGTCAATGTGAAATGAAGAGAAACAACATCAAAGAGAAGATTAATATCAGTGGCTAATGAAACGAGGTGTATATATAATGTTTGGGGAAAAATCAAAGATAGCACAAAATTCTGTCATGTTCAAAGAATTGATCAGTTTATATCTGTTAAGGTAATGGTTGGTCCAAAAATGAACAAACCGGAAACTGGTAAAACTTCTAATTTAAAAATATTTGTTTTTATCCCAAATATAGGCTAAATTTGATCTTCTAATCAGATTTATGTACCCAATATTTGTTTCTTTTGTTGTAGTTTTCTTTATTTACAAAGACATATGACATTTTATTTTTGATGATTTTTTTAAGTTCATCTACAGTATTTGCTTCACTGGTACTGCAAGATGGTCACTACTAAACAGTATGCCCCAGTTTAACGTTTTGAGCTCCCATACCAAATAGTTTAGGCCATGTTTCACCCGTTAAGCTGAGGTCCTCAGTGGCCTAGTGGTTAGCAAGTTTGGCATCTAATCATAGGCTGTCACCTCTGTGGGTTCGAGTCCCACAAGTGGCAATTCTGAGGACCTGTCCCAATATGACCCTGGCTGTTGAACGGGATGTAAAACCCCAACTTTGACCTTTGACCTTTGTCACCCGTTAAGCTAAAATCGACTTAATAACCACTTTGACTTTACAATTGTGAAGACACATAAAGCCTGATTGAGGCTATTTATTGGCTGCCAGTGCATATTGGGTTTTTTACCCAATATGGTCTGTACAGTATATTTGTGTGGTATTCTGTTCTTGTATCCAGCTTGTGATATAACTACCATAAGTGTCAAAAATATCCCCCAGTAAGGTGTAAAAAAGAAATGGCATAATCATTGGAATATTTAGTCATAGTATTTTTTGCCTATATTTTAATTGTTGGTATGTTTTTCAAAGTTTATGTAACTGGTTGATATCCTAAGCAAATCCTCCATTACTCGTAGACATCACAGAATTCATCACCAAACATAACTATTGACGTACATTTTGATGTTTTTGTCTAAAAAATTGTAAGTGGCATAATAAGACTTGGCAACAACACAGTAAATTGAGTAAAAATGAAATAATTTGTTTCATAATGGGTTTGTGTACCTTAGCAAGATGAATTTTGTAGGAAATGAAATACTATCAAGATTTGCGGTGGTCTAACAATATTGGAATATTACTAATGGCAAGTGAATAGTGGTGTCTGCCTGTCAGATCAATTTGTCACCAAGGGTCTAGATTCACCAAAATTGCCTCAAATATTAATCAAAACTCTGAGCTCTCAAATCAGTGATTTGTTTCTATTGAGTTTTAATTTCACAAGAAAAGTTCTTTGACAAGAACAGAAACTGTAGCAGACATTTTACCTATTAATCAAAATACTACGAGAGCATACAATCACTGAGAAAAAGTAAAGAAACAGGAAGTTTAAGTTTAGAACAGTTTGATTGCACAACTTTTACCATGGTATTTTATATTCAACATCGATCAAAGATTAAAATTGAATGTGTTTGAAAGCAACGAACACCCGAGCCATATTTTGTGAAAATACGGCATACAGCTTTTTCTCTGCAAAAGAATCATTGGTTTTTTTTTCTCTCCTGTTTTGTTATTTTTTTCTCTGTGACTTTTTATGGACCAAAGAATGTCTGTATTCTCTGTGTGTTTTAAAATTATTTTTACATGTTTTTT
The DNA here is from genome assembly GCA_964017235.1 of Sabellastarte sp. h YS-2021. Classification (NCBI taxonomy): domain Eukaryota; kingdom Metazoa; phylum Annelida; class Polychaeta; order Sabellida; family Sabellidae; genus Sabellastarte; species Sabellastarte sp. h YS-2021. The sequence continues at coordinate 39,982,232 of OZ024932.1, forward strand.
TTTATTGTACAGGGGAGGGGGCGGGCTTGAGACATGATGTTTTATGTATTTCTTGTTTTTATATATTATCAAAATATTTTTCATACACCATTGTTGTGTTTCGTTATACATATATTTTTTGCCCCTAAAAAGTAGAGTACAAAAATGTCATATAAATAAAAATCTGTTCTTTTCTTGCAAATTGTTTACATGTATAATCTTTTTTGTTCTGTCTTAATCATATATAAACCAAAATAAATATAATTTTATGTGTGCCAACAATACTTTAGCAAAGTATTGTGTATATTCCTGGTTTTGTGTTTTTTGTAGGTCCAATTCAGTGGAATATGTAAAGGTTTATTTTAAGTCTGTACATTAGAGGATGATCATTGTTTTTAGACACATAGAAAAGTGTGTGTTTCTGTGAGAGAATTTGGCTTTTAGGTCTGACACAGTATTGCTCAAATATCAGTGGATATATACATACATGTCACAGTAATATTAACAGTCAGACGCCAGCCAAGAAAATGGGCTTGTCAATAAGTTGTCTGTGGTATTAATCTGACCAAAAAAAAAAAAAAAAATGTCTGGCCCTAATCCATAATGGAAGGAGGGACATTTCTTGAAGGCTTTTGTTTTTCACGATGGTTGACGAAAGGTTGAAAAAGCAAAAAAAAAAAAGAAGTGTATCATTAAATATTTGGAGTTGAGATGTGTAGCAGATATTATTTTATAAATTATAATTTAAATTATAATCATGCAGTGTATGTTTATGTCAGTGCTTGTGAATAGTGTATATTAATTATTAAACCTTTTTGTGAACTTTTTGTGAACAAGTTTTTGATTACTGTAACAAGAAATACTCAATGTATATTTTGAAAAAAAAAAGATAAAATGAAACTGCTACTGATAACACTGTTAAAATCTGGAGCTTAAAATTATTTATTTTTTGCTACAATGACAAGTATCATTTGTTTGATGGATTATTAACTTGGATTATCAAATCAGTGATTTATGTTGGATAGCTTAATATCAGAATGTATACCAAGAAAGTGGCTGTAACTTTAATTTCAGTTCATGCAGTAATACGTGACATAGTTTAGCACATTTCCTAAAGTGTTTACTTTGTAAAGTTATGTGAATTGTGACTTCAATTCTTTGACTTGTGACAGGTAAAAATAGATCCTGGTTTAAATGGATGTTTTTTAATTAGCCTGAAACATGAGAGAACAATTTTGTTTGGATTGTAGAAAGTCAGCTTGGAGAAGAGTGAATGAAACTTTTATCTTGGCAGAGTGGAATAGAGTTGAATTCTTACTTCTTAAGATTTAATATTTGACCAATGAAACTTCAAATAATGTACTGCTCTCTCTCCCTCTCTATGTGGTTATACTCTTATTCTAAAAACTTAATGCTTGGTGATGGAATTATTTGGATGACTGTGGTGAAAAAAGCTTGATTTTGTCAGAATCTTACCATTTGATGCACATATTTACTTTTTATTAAGTGTACACATGCATTCACACTTTTCCTATGAGGCCACTGCCGCAGCGGTTACCTCCCACCTTAGAATAAGTAATAATGGAGAACTAAAGGAGATATAAGGCCTTAATGGTAAGATAACCCTACTTGACATTGAAGAAGGGATCAAAGATAAAACTCAGCAATTGAAAAAGAGTCTCAGGCCATGACATCCGTTAAGTTGTTTTCACATTTGGAACCCCTAGCAGCAATAATAAGGGAGATATAAGGCATTTTTAATAGGATAATCTGATTTAACATTAAACATGTGATATGACAGCCATTTTGTTTTCAAAACTAGGCCAAATTACTATCAGGCTAACTTTCCCAGCCATATATCTTTTGTGCAAATTTGGCTGCAATATTTCAAGTTTTAGAGCTTATTAAGGATTTTGAAATAATTGGCTATGGCGGCCATTTTGTTTTTCAAAATAAGGCCAAAATTTTTCTCAGGTAAAATATTTGCAGGCCAGGACTTTTCATGCTCTGTCTTTACATTCTGAAGCCATAGCACCAATAATAATAAGGGAGAAATAAGGACGTTTTGGTGTGATGACCCCATTTAACCTTGAGGGGTCAAAGGTCAAATTCAACACCTGGAAAAGATTTCCAGGCCATCATTTCCTACAAGTTGTTTTCACATTCTGAACCTCTAGAAGCAATATAAAGGGAGATATATTAAGGCCTTTTTAATAGGATAACCCAGTTTGACATTAAACATGTGATATGGCTGCCATTTTGTTTTGTTTTTTAACTAGCTTTTCTAACCTTATAGCTTTTGTGCAAATTTGATGAAGCTAGCTGGAATATTTCAAGATTTAGAACACCTTTATGATTTTCAAATAATTAACTATGGCAGCCATTTTGTTTTTCAAAATGAGGCCAAAATTTTGCACAGACATGTTTTAATAACCATAAACATTCCCTGCAAATTTGGTGAAGAAATTTTTATAAATAAATAATATATTAAGGTTTTAAAAACGTGACAAGTCCAAACACTCAATAAGCAAAACTAGACCTATGCATCAGAGAACCGATCCAAATTTGTATCCACCGAAAAGACAACTCACCAAAGCCAGTGAACCATTGTTTGACCTTGAAGGAGGGGCCCAAGGTCAAATCTGAAAACATCAGAGGATTCCCAGCCCACAACCTCCTATAAGTTGGTTTCATATTGCAAACCTCTAGGACCAATAATAAGCCAGTTATCAGCACTTTTAAGTTTGGCTATTGTCGTTTGAACTTGAAGGAGGGGCCCAAGGTCAAATCTGACCACATCAAAAGATTCCTAGCCAATGATTTCCTATAGGTTGGTTTCACATTACAAACCTCTAGGACCAACAATAAGCAAGCTATTAAAGCACTTCTAAGTTTAAGTTTCGGTATCCTCGTTTGACCTTGAAGGAGGGGAACAAGGTCAAATCTGAGCAAGATTCTTAGCCCATGATTTCCTATAGGTTGGTTTCACTTTGCAAAACCTCTAGGACCAATAATAAGCAAGTTATAAGCACTTTTAGGTTTGGATGTCCTCGTTTGACCTTGAAAGAGGCGCCCAAGGTCAAATCCGACCATACTAAAATATTCCCAGCCCATGATTTCCTATAGGTTGGTTTACCATCCCAAATCTCTAGGACCAATAATAAGCGAGTTATAAGCACTTTTAAGTTTGGCTATCCTCGTTTGACCTTGAAGGAGGGGTCCAAGGTCAAATCTGACCACACCAGAAGATTCCCAGCCCATGATTTCCTATAGGTTGGTTTACCATCCCAAACCTGTACAACCAATACTAAACAAGTTATAAGCACTTTTAGGTTTGGCTATCTTTGCTCGACCTTGAAGGAGAGGTCCAAGGTCAAATCTGGCCACATCAAAAGATTCCCAGCCCATGATTTCCTATATGTTGGTTTTCCATCCCAAACCTCTAGGGCCAATAATAAGTGATTTATAAGCACTTTTAGGTTTGGCTATCCTCGTTTGACCTTGAAGGAGGGGTCCAAGGTCAAATCTGACCACACCAGTGGATACAATAACAAGAGAGTTGACTAGTATTTGAGGACTGGAATATTGTGGCTTGTTGTGATGGGAAATACTAATGAATAAGGTACATTTAATGAAAGAGAATAGAGCACATACTCACTGATTAAAAATAGTAAGCATTTTCAGAGGTCATCAAGGCTACAAGTGATCAAGGGATGAATAATGTAAGTAGGAGATGGGGGTGTGCCTTTCAAGGACATCAGGGTAGGTTGGTGATATATTGGGAGAACATTGCTGGCGAGAGGAGTAGATAAAGGCCATAAGAAGGGAGGCAGTTTAAAGTTAAAGCTGAAACAAAAGGATAAAGTAAAAACTATTGAGTCTGTGTGGTGAAGCTGCTAGTCCACCCATTTGCGACCTCATTGGTTGTAGGTTTGAATCTGGGCAACGGCTTTAATTTGGAAAGCTGCTACTTGTTTCTTGGTAATTCCTGGGACCAGTTGCTCAAAGGATTTAGCCTGGACACAGACTTAAATTTAATACTTTTATCTTTAATTCAGGCTAAGCTTGTGGTCTTTGAATTGACAGATTTAACAAAGCAGATAATTCTAATCTTTGGTTGTTTATACTGAACTGAAAGGGTCGTTTTGGCTCAACTTGAGCTTGATCCTTTTTAAGAATACGGCCCTAGACTTATTAAAAGCTAAGATAGAAGGCTCAGATTTAAGTTCCTGATTTAGCAAAAAACTTGGACAAGTCTGCTGCATGGCGTCATATCATGGCATAAACCTCGTCCTGGCACAAAATGGAAAATTGACTATTACTATTTCTTGTTGTCTGTAAAACTTGTGCACTTTTGTATACCAAAATAAGGAAGTCAAAGGGATGACAAAAATCATTATCAGTTTTTGAGACTTTGCATATGAATATATTGACAGAAATAAATTGATTATCTTTGGGATTTTCTGTATGCAAATTGTACTGATTTCTAGTAGAAATTATAATATTACCCCCAACAATGATTCTAAAAGGTTTATTGTTTTGATTTTATGTTCTTGGTAAAACACTTTTATAACTTGCGCTTTTGTTAATGCATATTTTAATCAAAAGAAATTCCCATAACTTCATGTAAACTTGCAAAATGATAGATTAAATTGATGTTACTATAGTTGCATTTTATCTCCCTCTAGCCAAAGGCTGGGGTTGGGAGATTATGAAAATTGCCTTCCATGCAAGTGTGGGGGTGTGTGCATGTATTTATCATGTTTTTACATAAACCTTTATATCTCAATTCATTTATGAAGATTTCTCCACCAAATTTGCAGAGAATGTTTATGGGTATGAAAACGTGTCTGGAAAAATTTTGTCCAATTTCTAAACAAAAGGCCACCAAAGTCGATTGTTTTGAAAATCATTAATATGTTCTAAAACTTAAAATATTACAGCTAGCTTCATTAGATTTGCACAAAATATGTACAGTGATAGGGCTTACAAATGTAAATGTAAAAACGACTTAATAGGAAGTCAGGGCATGTGAGTCATTTGCAAGTGTCAGATTTGACCTTTGACCCCTGATTTAAAATCAATTAGGGTCACCATACTAATACGGCCATTAACATGTGTTAAATATTGGTCCTTGGACTTGAAAGTTTTCCCCTTCTTCAACTCCATAAAGTTAACTACAAACAGTTCTTATATCTGACACCATCTCGTGGGTACTGTATACTGCTTACAGCTGAATGTCAACTTGTTCCCATGATTTTCCAAAATCTCTGTGTTTTTGCCCAGTTTACAGTTGTAACTTCAGGCTGGCGCTCTAATGCCTGCTGAGGCTGGCTATTTTCTCACTTTTGTTAATGATCCTTAATGATCCTTTTATGATACTGTCCCAGATGCCAATGGGTTAAGATTCAGGTTGGTTGTTCTATAATGGCTTTTTGAATAATGAATAAATATTTCTTTTCTGTACTCTAACTGACTAAAGTAATTTAAGTTAACTGTCTAAAGTAAATTACTGTAAGTGGTTTAGAAATAAAACATAAATAACCTTCGATTGCTGACATTAAATCGCATAATCCACCATTTTTAACATAATGTCAAATATATTTTATGGTGACATCATCTAATTCAAGCAATTCAAAGCTTTTATCTTTATATTTTTTTCATTTATGGGAGCCACCATATTGGATGTTGTTGCCTGTAATGGTGGATACTAAACTTCGCGAGTGCTTGATGTCGAGCCGAATTTTTGTCAGCGAGCAATTGACCCAAATTATTTGTACTAGTCACACCCCTAGTTTAAAAGTTTAATTATAAGGTAAGATTAAATTAAGTTGAATGAGAATTGGGGAATTATCGATACTTAAAATTTAGAAAACGGTAGCTTTAAATTGACTATAAGTATTGAAAAGTAGAAAGGATCCTCACAGTGTAAATGTATTGGCATGTAGAATCTACTCAATTATGATGTACAATATTTCAAATACACAAAATCTTCAAATGAATTTTGTAATAAAAGCCTTCACGTCCCCCACAAACAAACACATATTGACTAACTTACAACATAAACTTCATGTTCACAAATTTTAACTACAGACCACATTAGCAGACATGAAAATATTTTGTAAAATATTTGAAGGAGATATGTTTTGTTTGGATTAAATAGCGATTTTAGTTTGTCCGATTATATCAGTCAATATATACACTGCAGCTTGTATTATTGACTTTAAGGCATTTTCATTTGACAGCCATAGGTTTATGCCTCCAGTTGCACAAGATAGACATACAGATGATAATGGGACCAGACTCATGGAAATATTATTGATTTAATAATGACGCCTACTGATAGTGCACACATGTATATTGTAAGGGACAGAAGTTACAGAAATGTTGTATTTGTGATAATATGTCACAGTGTTGAGATCTGCAGCTGTCAGTGACTAAAAAATTGATTCAGGTATTAAGTACATCAAGACAAAAAATAATATTGTTTTGTTAATAATTGTCCAAGTAATGTTTTGGAAAACTTTAAACCTTTGAGATCAGTAAACTGTGATCGGATTAACTTCAAATGAAAGGATATTATATATTTTATGACTGAAAAATGTGTTTAGAATGTATGTCATCTCGGTGACAAGATTGTAAAACTGTCTAGTTAAGTATTTAACGGAGATTAACGGAGATTAACATTTTCTGAAACTAAGACATTATTAACTAATTGTGCAGTATACAAGTGAATATAATTTGTTAGAATCTTAGTGATATCTATATCAAATGATGTCAGATTTTGGATAAGAAAATACTGAATTAAAATTATTTTTAAAGGAGATAAGGTATGCTGACAGTAGTATATATAATTATTGTGCGATGAAATATTCACACTATCTCAGGGACCATTAATGGAAGTTGGAAGTGTGATCTCATTGGTGGAAAAAGTTACCAAAGTAACTGAAAGTTTCTGAGCATCAAACTGTACAGTTGAAATCATTATGGATATCAAATACATTGCCATGTCACCATACCACAGAATTCATTGCCAGGGACAATGATTACAGATTTCAAATATAATACTCCCATGTTTTGTAAATGAAAGTGAAAATAGCATGTTCATTGGTTACAAAGGGGAAAAATGTTTCAGATATTCCAAACACTATAAATAACACCAACTCTAAAGTTTGTTTGGTGTTTATTTTTTCTTACTGATTGAGTTCTGGGATATCACAAATATTTGGGTCAGGTTATCAATGCTTGTTGCCAAAGCCAAAAAAGATAAAAGAAAATAATGAAATCAAGGATGTTGTGACCATGGTTAACATTTACTGCATGTGACCTTGATCTTGTCAGTTGCCCTTGACCTGTCATCATGAATCCGGACCCATTTTACTCCTCACCTTTCTCTCAATTTTACAGACGCCACACACCTTATATGGGTCAGCCGGATGTCAGATTGCATGAATTGAACAAGAGGCTCCAACAGAGAGGGGAGGTGAGTATGTCTTCTTTGTTAATTAGTACACTAAATTTAATAGCCTCTAATGAAAGTAATGATCCAGGGGTCGGTTTCATTTAAGGATTGAGCCCGGACTTAGACTTTAAAGTTAAGACTTTTGTCTTAAAGTGAGGCTAAATCTGAGGTCTTAGACTTAGAGGGTTTCACAAAGCTGCTAAATCTAGGCTTTGGCCAAGTCTGCCCGGGAGTGGGCTTAACTTTTGTAAACAAAGACTTAAATACGGCCACCATATTAATTTTCACTTTATAATTTGAAATGCCTGAAAAGAAAGAGTAAGCACATATAACACTGCCCTAAAATAGTCTTTGCACATATTTATATGATTACAAGACTTTGTTTAACCATTTTTTTCAAAGATAAAATGAGTTAAACAAGGGATACATGTCACCATTATATTATATTTTGACTAGATATAAAGGGTCACAGGACACAGAAAACCACTATGGTTATTTGATAAGCTTGGACTTAGCTAAGTCACCCTCTATGAAATTCATTTAAGTCCCAGACCTAGCTAAGACCCTTGATAGGTGCTTGACTTAGCCGAAACTTGACTAAGTCTAACTGCCCCCAGCTCAACTTAAACATAAACAGCTGTAAAGTTGAGCTGACCTTTGACTCAACTAAATCGTGTTTACTTGAGAGTCTGGGCTTAACTTTTGTAAAAAATGACTTAGAAGTAAATATGGCTGCCATAAAATGTTTTTCCATGTCAAAATTTGAAATGCCTGAAAATAAACAATAAATATACAGAATACCTCTCTAAATTAGTTTTTGGCCATTTTTATGTAGTTACCAGGTTTTCCATTGAAAAACAGCATTTTCCAAAGATGAAAAGATATGTTTTGACTAGAAATATAAAGTCACATGACATGGAAAACAACTGGTTATTTCATAAGTATTTGATTAGTTAAGTCATCCTTTGTGAAATCCATATAAGTCTCAGACTTATCTTAGACAGAAGACTCAGATTTAAGCCCCTGACTTAGTCAAAAACGGTATTTAATGGAGTTCAGTGACTGAGATGCAAGCTTGAGTCATAGGCTTAACTTTAAGCCTACCAAAAGGAGGCTCAAGTTTTAAATGAAGAATCGCAAGTCTTGTTTATTGTAATTAAAACAATAAATACCCATAGAATAATATTTTCTTTATAATTTTCAAAGCTGGTACTTTTAATTTATGAGTAAGTACAGGAACCATGAATGTTATTACAATGAAATTCAACAAAGTTGGCATACTTTTTCAAGTACATGTATTATATTTCAAGGCTCTGAAGAGGACTTAATGTAACACAAATTAAATGGAAATTACGTAAATTACAGGTAATACTTTTGGTTCAGACCAGTCTCAATTGAGTCAGCATTTGTAAATGGATTTTTTTCCCAAAATCCAAAACTAGGCCCCTGTTGTTATTCAAGTTTGTACTAACCCAGTCAGTGTTTTTGCAAATAGGGATTTTTAATAGTACCAATTATGGCTATATCCACATACTGTCAACACATTGTGATTACCGGTAACATGTATATTTATGTCAAGTCACCCAGGTAGTTGAGGATTTGAAGGTAAGTAGCAGATGGTTATGAAATGGCCTGTGAGCTTGGTTAAAGTTACCTTAGAGAAAAATTCTATTCACAATTTTAAAAATGCTCATTGTAAGCTATACAGCATACTGTACTGGATGATTTAGGTTAAATTCACTGGGTTCAAGAGTCTGCAGCTGAGTAAGCAACACATAATGATTGTCTCTCAGATGACTGAGGACACTTAGCTTAGTAAAACACTTTGGCTACTTTAGCAACATTTACTCCCTGTTTTTCATAACCTGGTGCAAATGTCCCATCTGGATAGTTAAGTGGATATGTGATGAATGTGATTAATATATATTAATGGCATACAACAGTCTACCTCAGCACTGTCATGGTATCAGTTTTGTACATGGGGAAAATTGCCAATCTGTCAGTGTATATATAACTAAGGTCTATCTCGTGTGCAAGCTCATATAGAATCACAGGTGGTACTTCTGCTCCACAGGTCCTCCCAAAAATGTATATATATATATGTATAAAAATACTCAAAAAGATCTTTCTGTTGGCTCAGGTTTTTCTGAATGCTACGTTGAATGTATTTTAGTAGCATGCTCTTGCCAGTTTGACTTAATAAGTTACAACTAAATATTTTCATGACACAAAGCTTCTGACAGTTACTATCATGGTTTTATAGTGTCCTTGTCCATACCATCAGCTTTTCCTCATGAAATATTACACCTAGAGTCACCCAGATGTTAACACAGCATGAAAAAGTGTTCTTAACATTGTGGTCTGTCTGTTTGTAATGTAATCTAATATGGACTTTTATAGTGTTTAATGTCCATCATTTGATGGACTCTAATGCCCAACCATGCATAATCGTATCAAACAGTCTTAAGTCCATTGACATGCTAAGTCACACACAAGAAGAAACAGGGATGGTGGGGTGGCTATGTAGGATACACCATGCTTGCTACAGCATGTCAAAGTGTAAATCGTTCACTATACTTAAAATTTCTACAAATCACAATTATGAAACCAGCACATTATAATTCCAAATTTCTGGTCCAATCTTTGCAGTCTTGGATAGAGAAAGAGATACATCATTTTAAAGCTCAATTTTAGCCCTTGCAATGCCCTCATTTTGCCAGGCATTTCAGTTCTATCTGTGCAAATAAACAGTCAAACAGTAGCTGTTTTCTGGAAAAGTCAGCTCACACAGTTCCCACAAGTAGTTGTTTTACAAAGTTTAACTTTCTTTTTAAAAACTTTTTAATCTTGTTTATAAATATACACTCACCTCAAGTGATTACTAGATTCATATTTTTATATGATGTAACAAACCTCTCTAGCAGCATTTCCTGCTGTCTAGCTGTTGTAGCTTGTTGGTTTGACATGTTTTCTTTTGTGGACAATCCATAAAAAGCTGCTTGATGTGTTGGATTCATATTTGTTCTGTTTCTTCTAACTCAGGATTATATCTGTTTTTTGGTGACCTGAAACTTTCACCAGTAAATTACTTACAATTACTTTATGTTGGTTTAGAGTTTGCTATGCCGCCACCGGTGCTCAAAGAGAGATTTTTCGGTTTAACACTCTCAATAGAAAACTAGACCAGCTAGCTCGAACAACTTTGCTGGATATCTTCATTGGGAGGTAAGCTTCTCTGCGACTGAAATTAGACTCATTCTAAAAATCAAGATGGCCACCCTGGGCATTTCTTTGAAAATAATCTACCTTTTTCTACTAGCTGGTTCTCATAATTAAGCGTCCCTGAAAGGGCGCTTATTTGTTTTCGCCTCAGTTTCCTTGCCGCCGCCGCCGCCACCGCCGCCGCCACATTATGGTCTCCCTTGAATATCTCCCTTATTATTAGAAGGTTTCAAACCATATTTGGCAGTTACCTTAGGCGTGGGAAAATTTTTCTGCATGCTTAAATTTGACCTTTGACCTTTATGAAGGTCACATGATCAAAAACTATTTTTTGAAGTACACCCCCCCATCATCACAGTTCAGGAAAAACTACTTGCTACAGAGCCTTATAATTTGACACACGTGTTCATACTATCGAAAACGCGAGCTGATTAGATTTTGGGAGCAATCCCTTGAAAAATGTCTCATTTATGAGTGATTTTCTGACACCTTCCAATCTGAAAGCCTTAAATTTAGGCCAACCCCCCTATTATCTTCTTAAGTATTGCATTTAGAGCTATAAAATGTACTGGGAGGTAATAGGAAACCATATGTGGAGAGTCTAAATAGCCGGTCAGTTTTACCCCACGGCCCCCCCTTATGGGTCAAACTGGGGTCATAAAATAGCTGATTTTGAGTTTTTGCCTTATAAGTTATATCTCCTTTATTGTTGCTTTTATAGCTTCAGAATGTATTAAGAGGTATTGGGAAAGCATATGTGGAGAGTCTAAATAGCTGGTCAGTTTTACCCCCTGACCCCCCCCTTATGGGTCAAACTGGGGTCATAAAATAGCCGATTATGAGTTTTTGCCTTTATCTCCTTTATTGTTGCTTTTATAGCTTCAGAATATATTAAGAGGTATTGGGAAAGCATATGTGGAGAGTCTAAATAGCCGGGTCAGTTTTACCCCCGACCCCCCTTTATGGGTCAAACTGGGGTCATAAAATAGCCGATTTTGAGTTTTTGCCTTATATCTCCTTTATTGTTGCTTTTATAGCTTCAGAATGTATTAAGAGGTATTGGGAAAGCATATGTGGAGAATCTAAATAGCCGGTCAGTTTTATCCCACAACCCCCCCTTGTGGGTCAAACTGGGGTCATAAAATAGTTACTTTGGAGTTTTGCCTTATATCTCCTTTATTGTTGCTTTTATACCTTCAAAATCGATTAAGAGGTATTGGGAAAGCATATGTGGAGAGTCTAAATAGCCAGTCAGTTTTACCCCCCGCCTCCCCCCCCGCCCCCCCCCCCCCCGCCCCCTTATGGGTCAAACTGGGGTCATAAAATAGCTGATTTTGAGTTTTTGCCTTATATCCCCTTTATTGTTGCTTTTATAGCTTCAGAATGTATTAAGAGGTATTGAGAAAGAATATGTGGAGAGTCTAAATAGCCGGTCAGTTTTACCCCCCGACCCCCCCCTTATGGGCCAAACTGGGGTCAAAAATAGCTGCTTTGGAGTTTTTGCCTTATATCTCCTTTATCGTTGCTTTTATAGCTTCAGAATGTATTAAGGGGTATTGGGAAAGCATATGTGGAGAATCTAAATAGCCGGTCAGTTTTATCCCCCGACCCCCCTTTATGGGTCAAACTGGGGTCATAAAATAGTTACTTTGGAGTTTTGCCTTATATCTCCTTTATTGTTGCTTTTATACCTTCAGAATGTATTAAGAGGTATTGGGAAAGCATATGTGGAGAGTCTAAATAGCCGGTCAATTTTACCCCCTGACCCTTCCTTATGGGCCAAACTGGGGTCATAAATAGCTGCTTTGGAGTTTTTGCCTTATATCTCCTTTATTGTTGCTTTTATAGCTTCAGAATGTATTAAGAGGTATTGGGAAAGCATACGGTGCAGCTTTGTGCATTCTTAGCTTTACAGCATGCTTATTAAAACCACAAAGCATTTTAAACTTTAAGGGACGCTTCGCTTTTGTTAGCAAAAGCATTCCTATAGTTAGAAGGTTGACTCTCTTTATAGGTTATATGTATTTAATAGATATATATGTCCTCTATAAGCTTGCAGACATTTTGTAGCTTTTCATTTAAGGTCATCTACACAGAGTGCCAAAGTACTGCACATAGCAGTCTTTAAAGTGCCTATATCTCCCTTATTATTGGTCCTACAGGTTTACAATGTGAAACCAACTTATAGGAAATCATGGGCTAGGAATCTTCTGATGTGGTCAGATTTGACTTTGGGCCCCTACTTCAAGGGCAAATGAGGATAGCCTAACTTAAAAGTGCTTATAACGCGCTTATTATTGTTCCTAGAGTATTGGGATGTGAAATTGACCTATAGCAAATCATTGGCTTGGATTCTTCTGCTGTGGTCAGATATGAACTTGGGCCCCTTATTCAAGGTCAAAGGAGGATACCCACACTTAAAAGTGCTTATAACTCCCTTATTATTGGTCCTAGAGGTTTGTGATATCAAACCAACCTGTATGAAATTATGGGCTAGGAGTAGTGTTGCGACCCGGTCCACAAAAATCACTCGATTATCGCCCACATGTGATCGATGCATCATTCGATGCATCGATAGACATTAAAATCATACAAAACTTACAGAGTAAATAACTAATCCAAACTTTTAGATAATATTTTTGTACATTTCAACAATTCTAAGGCAATATCTTATAGGAAATCATAGGCTGGGAGTCTTCCGATGTGGTTAGGTTTGACTTTGGGCCCCTCATTTAAGGTCAGACGAGGATAGACAAATATAAAAGTGGTTATAACTCACTTATTATTGGTCTTAGAGGTTTGCAATGTAAAGCCATCCTATAGGTAATCATGCGCTGGGAATCTTCTGATGAGGTCAGATTTGACCTTGGGCCTCACCTTCAAGGGCAGATGAAGGTAGTCAAAGTTAAAAGTACTTAAACTCACTTAATATTGTTCCTAGATGTTTGGGATGCAAAATCAATGTGTGAAAAATCATGGGCTGGGAATCTTCTGATGTGGTCAGGTTTGACTTTGGGCTCCTCCTTCAAGGTCATACAAAGATAGCCAAACTTAAAAGCGCTTATAACTCACTTATTCTTGGTCGGAGAGGTTTGGGATGTGAAACCAACCTATAGGAAATCATGGGCTGGGAGTCTTGATGTGGACTGATTTGACCTTGGCACAGTGGTAACACACTTATGAGCACCTCTGAGGTCTGCTGTTCAAACCCCAGACTCTAAATGGGAAAGTTGGAAGTGGCTTACCAAAGGTCAGCAGTTTATAGTACAGAATCTTGACCAAATGTATGTACTGGTTTCCTGTTAACAACAACAATAGTGTTGAAAGTGATGTAAAACCACAAATAAATAAATAAATCAAGGTCAGATGAGGATAGCCAAACTTAAAAGTGCTTATCACTCACTTATTATTGGTCCTAGAGATTTGGATGTGAAACCAACCTTTTGGAAACCATGGGCTGGGAGTCTTCTGATGTGGTTAACTAAGATTTGAACTTGTTCCCCTCCTTCAAGGTCAGGCAAGGATAGCCAAACCTAAAAATGTTTTTAATTTATATGAATAATTTAGAATATTCTTAATTTTGATGTTAATTTAACATCTTCAAAAATGCTGTTTATCTTCAAAACCATGTTAGTTGTCCTTTTTTGGTTTATACACCTTGCATGTGGCCACAGATGCATCCTTGTTTTTTATACTTTAATCCTGAGTAGTTATAAAAAGGAATTTAATATCTTTTGTCCTATAAACCTGAATAGGTAATTGAATGAAAATTATAGAAAGAGTACCTTTGATCTTTTTTATTGAGGAATTACCCATAACAAAAGTTTCATCTTATGAAAGTGCCCCCCCCCCCCCCCCCCCCCCCCCCCCCAACTCTGCCTCTGGTTAAATCAGAATTTGTCTTAAGAATTAGAAAGTTACAGGAATGGAGCTTTTTCACTGAATAATCTGTTTAGCTCATTTTTCATGCAGGTCTGAGACCTCTAGTTACAGTTCTTATTAAGATTTGGGAACTTAAGTTGTTACTTGACTTGACTTGAGTTGACTAGCAGTTAAATGAGCTTTTAATAATCAGTAAAGAAATTCTTCTATTCCTTTCTCATGAAGTTTAGACAAAAAGGATTTACAGATTCTCTTGTATCTTCTACATGATATTATCCTGTCTCCAAATAAATGTTTTCCTTCAAAGACATTTGAAAACTGTACATTTAATTGCACTATAATAGCTTACCATGTGGAACTGAATGATTTCTCAGGATGCCACAGGCATCCGGCCAACGTACAAGAAAACTAGACGCCTAATACTGACTGAATCCCCCTGTCCTGAGAGTGTACCATAGCAGTGTAATCTCGCGCATTGTCCTTCTCTCGTTGGCCGTGTGACTAACAAGTAGCAAGCGTTTAAAATAAGCTTAGTTTATTTCACAGTTTTCTCAGCATATACGTATTGTTGCGTGCTACCATTCAGCCATTTGTTTTATTTTATGTCATAGCTTATTCTGAAAAACTTTGAAGTGTGCAGGATAAGTATTTATTTAAATATTTCATTGTTGTGAGAGTTCTGGTGTGTACTGCTCGGATTTATTGCTGTGTAAAAATGTCCTCCCACCAAACGAGTTCTAACAAGCTCAGATCATCCGAATGCAGACATTTTTGCTTCGTTTTTGATACCCATAACTACTGTCCTACGTGCAGAGAAGGTGGCAAAGGGGATGACCCTTCTGTTACCAATGAAAGCCATGCAAAATTTGCTCTGCTTTTACTGAAGAACAGCTTATTAAAAAATTAAGCACAGATGTAGCTATGTCAGGAAGCAAAAAGTGTCCAGTATCTGTAATACATCTAAAGATAATGATCTGGACTTGTTGGGAGATGACGTGGAAGCATTTTTTGGATCTCAAGCAGACCTTGAGGGTGCTGCAGGCAACTTATTTTCATCTCCTCCACGCCCCCAACCCTTACGTTTTGAGTCTTTGTCTTTAAGGACACCTCAAACTGTCCCACCCACCCCAGGTACAGCTTTACAAAATAAGAAAACTAGAAAAATCCCTGGGTAACCAATTCAACATCCCACTCCAACAGCAAATGGGGGTCTTTCAAGCATCCATGCTGGAGGCTATGAAATCTCTTAGAGAGGAAATGCAATCTATGAAAAAAGCCTCCGAAGCGGAGGTAGATAAGACCTCCGCTTCAACTTCAAAAGCTGGACCTAGTAAACAGTCTGTTGAATTATCTGACCCAAATAAAAATTACATCCGAACCCTCAGACTTCCAATCACTCGGATGCTCAACCTATGGAAACGGACTTCTATGGTCCTTCTCTTCTACCACGGTTCGGGCAAAGTGTGCAGTCCGATCATAGCTCCAAACACTCGGATCTTCATTCCGAACACTCGGATCCTCAGTCTGATCACTAAGAACAACATCAAAGGGTGTGTTCTTCTAGAGCCAAGAAACACTCGGACAAAAAGAAACACAAGGTTTGGGCAAAATACTTTTCACAGTTTTCATCTTCAGAGGAGGATCAGTCCTCTGTCCTTGTTAAAAAGTCTGCTAAGCCTCAAAAGACTCCTTCTGAGCAAGACCAACAACAAGATAATCCAGACCCAGTCTTTTACAGGGAGGTAGATAATTATGTCTGACCTTCCTTCATGGTATGCAGAGGAAGTTGATACTTTTAGGCACATACTTGATCTCCCTGACCCAAGGGAAACTATGCCTAGGTCCTCTACCACTGTGCTGGGCCTGGACGATGAAAAAGGCCAACAGGAGCTCATTCCAAGAGGCCCTTCAGCTATCCTCCCTTTAAGTCCATATCTCAAAGATGCCTTTGAGAAATTTGAGCAGGACTTCCTGGCCTCTAATTTACCTGAGGGTAAATATATAAAACCCCCTGCTTCAACAGCAAAATATTACAAGGCGGGACAGCCTTGTGTTGAGGACAAACTTCAGGAGCTTAATTCAGATTTTTCCAAGATCTGTATTTCTCCTAAACCCTCTGGGGCTCCTATGGGCAAGGTTCCCCTACAAGTTCTAAAGGAACTTGAGGACCAAACTATTCAGAATCTCTCTACCATCAACTTTACAGCTACCTTTGCAAAGACTGCTTCCGCTTGTAACACTACTATGGAGAAGTGTCAGCACAGTCTTAAGGCTACCTTCAAAAGGGTTAAAAGCCAGAAGGGTGCCAATCCTGAAAAAGCTGCCAGGCGTGGCTGTGAACACACGTGTGACTATTTTGAGATATTGAATAACAGAATCCTTATTCAACAGAGAGCCTTAGCCTGCCTAAGCAAATCTGCAGCCCATATTCTCCAGAGGGAACTGTATACCATGGCAACACTGGCCTGCTAAGACGCGAGGCTGAGATGACCCTCCTTCAACCAAGGGATTCTAGACATCAAGAACACAGGAATTCGCCTTTCTGGCCTACTCCTTTGTTCAAGTCACAATTAGTCAAGGATGGAGAAGACTTCATCCTTTAAAAAGGCACCCCTAAAGATTCACAGGGCTTTAGACCCTATCAAAATAAGCTCTTTCGTGGTCCCCACCACAATGAGAAAAGATGCTCCTACAGGAAATGCCCCTATGGGGGCAACTCCTCCCAAAGCAGTAACCAATCAATTTCCTCAGGTATGGAGAAATCAAACAACAGAGGCTTCAGAGGTCATTCTTGACCCCATTCAAGGAGTCATTGGAGGGCGTGGAAACCCATCCCCTCCAATGACTCCTTAAAAATCTCCCTCAGGCCACCAGTAGGAGGCCGCCTCCGTTCTTTCAGAAGAGACTGGCTAACAAACAAATGTTCAGACAACATGTTAAACATTATCACAAATGGCTACATTCTTCAATACATCTCAAAACCAAATTTAGTCAGAGCTCCCCGGTTCGATCAGGTTACAAGGCCCTTCAAAAAGACCAAGCTCTGGCCTCTTGTATCCGGTCTCTTCTGTCAAAGAACGCTATAGAAAGGGTGGAAACTGTAAAATCTTTCAGGTTTTACAGTCAACTGTTTCTAGTCCCCAAGCCTCACCAAAGGTGGAGGCCAGTAATAGACCTAAGCAAACTCAACACCTTCCTACTTGTAGAAAGGTTCAAAATGGAAACACCGGGATGGGTGTCGTTGATAGACTTATCAGATGCCTACCTTTACATCCCCATCCACCCAAACTCAAGGAAGTACCTAAGATTTTGCCACAAGTCACAGGTGTTCCAGTTCACCACCCTTCCCTTCAGGCTAGCCAAGGCCCCACAGGCCTTTACAATGGTTGTAAAAGAAGTGAAGCTGATGACCCTGACAAGGGGAATCAGACTTCACCAGTACCTGGACGACTGGCTTATCAGGGTCCAGTCTCAGGAAGAAGCACAAGTGAACACTCAGACAGTGGTAGATATGACCCAGTCCTTAGGGTGGATAATAAATCAGGAGAAATCTGAAGCAAAACCTACTCAAGTGTTTTCGTTTGTTGGCTATGAATACCATCTAGATTCAGCCCTTGTAAAACCCACTCAAGAGAGATTTGATCCTACGACTCAAGTCAATACATGTTTTGACTGCAAGATGTTTGATGTCACTAATTGGGTTGCTCGCCTCAACGGAGAAAATGGTCCCACTCTGAGGGACGACTTCAATGAGGCACTTTCAGTTTCACCTCAAGGAGTACTGGAGATATCCTCAGTCGTTGGACAGCCTCGTTCCTTGGGCAGAAACCATTTTAGCACACCTAGAATGGTGGCAGAATCCCATAAACGTGATGAAAGGTGCAGACCTTCATCCCAAAGACCACAGTATACAACTCTTTACAGACACCTCAAACGAAGGCTGGGGCGCTCACTTAGAGCAAGCCTCTACAAAGGGTCTGTGGTCAGACAGGAAAAGAGGGCTACACATAAATGTTCTAGAGCCGAAGGCAGTTTCTCTGGCCCTTCAAAGGTTCAAGGACCAGTGTCAAAACCAAACAGTGTTGGTTGCTACGGACAACTCAACAGTAGTAGCCTACTTAAACAAACAAGGAGTAACCCACTCAGTGGAGATGTGCACTCTTCTGTAGAAGATCATGACCTGGTGCCATCATTACCAGATAACCTTGAAAGCCAGACACATTCTAGGGTGTCTGAATGTGATGGCCAATCTTCTGTCCAGGTCGAACCAAGTCCAGTCAACAGAATGGTCACTGCATCCGCAGGTGTTCAAACAGATCTGTCAAAAGTGGTTCATATCTCATGTAGATCTATTTGCCACTCGCCTGAACCACAAAGTTCCACTGTACATATCTCCAGTGCCCGACCAAAATGCTTGGGGCATAGATGCTCTCAATGTAAACTGGTCGGGTCTCACTGCTTATGCTTACCCTCCCACGGCTCTTCTTCACAGGGTGATAAAAAAATCAGGCAATCCAATCTGATCATTGTAATAGCCCAGTGCAGCTCTTAACAGAGATCCCACTTCATCTACCAGTGTCAAGAACTCTTCTCAAACAGTCCCACAGCTATATGTTTCACAGCAATCCACAACATCTCAACCTCTACGCCTGGTGTCTAGGAGTGGACAGCTTCAAGAACAAGGCTTCTCTGTGGAGGTGACAGAGAGAATTGCTGCCCCTCAGAGATCATCAACAAGGACCATCTACAAGTTAAAGTGGGCCCTATTTGAGAAATGGTTCAGAGAAAATTCGGTGGATTTATCCACTCCCTCTGTGAAGCAAGTCTCAGACTTCTTCATGTACTTGTACCAAGACCTAAACAGGCACCCTTCGACCATTGATGATTATAAGACAGCCATTGTCGACACCTTGGGCCCAGTGGGGCTCCATATTTCCATAAGTTCAGACCTTAACAGGCCACTGTGGCCTAGCGGGTAACACACTTGTCTAGGAACTTAGAGGATGTGGGTTCAATCCCAGGTACAGGCAGATACATAGTGGCTCGGATGACCACTTAAAATGGCGGTCCTCTGTCATTGCGTCCTATCCCCAGTGGCAGGTTAAAGAACCTCAAGGACATTGATAAATGGTCATCCTTGAGCCTCTATCTTCCAGTTAGGGGAATGTCAGTTACTTATGAGTTTGGGCTGTACCTGTACAGTCGGATTGCTTAAATAGCGCTTTGAGTCCTGTAATATATGGAGATATTGCGCTGAGTATAAATACATAATAATAATAATAATAAATAAATACTCTCCAGTTTTCATAGGGATAATCCCAAAAGTTCTAGGAATCTTCCTAAGTGGAACCTTTCTGTTGTTCTCAATGAGCTCACCAAAGTATCCTTTGAGCCTATGAAAGACACAGACCTCAAACATCTTACCCTCAAAACTGCTTTCTTGCTAGCTTTGGCCTCCAGCAAGCGCCACAGTGAAATTATGCCTGGGTTGCAAACAAAGTGTCAAATCTAGGCCAATGGGAAAAGGTTGCTTTGTTCCCCTCTTCAGATTTCATAGCCAAAAACCAACTTAAGCAAGAGAAGGTTGTCAAAGTGTGTCTCCGGTGACTATTTCTGCTCTAACTACCATTGTAGATAGACAATTCAAAGAAGACAGGACCTTGTGTCGGGTATGGGCCCTGAGGTACTATTTGGATCAAACCAAAGACCTAAGAGGGTCTCGATCCCTTCTCTTTATCTCCTTTAAGAATGGACATACCTCAGACATCAGACCCGCTATACTCTCTTGGCTAAAACAAACTGTCCTACTTTGTTGCAAACAAGCATATCAACAAGCCTTGGACCCGGTCCAAGTCAAAGCGCATGACATATATATAAGGGCCTTTGCAGCCTCTAAGGCCTTTTATGGTGGGGTATCGTTGGACCAAATCATGCAAGCATGTCACTGGAAAGCTCACAACACTTTTACAAATTTTTACGTAAAAGACCTTACTTGGTCAGACAACGACAACAATATGTATCTGGGACCAGTAGTAGTGGCACTACTAGTCCTAGACCCTTCCCCTCAGACTACTCATCCTCGGAAAAAGAAGAGGGTTGGTGCACATCCTCTGCAGCCAAGTCTTCAGGAGTCTAAATCCCATGGTCTAGGTATTTTGTTACCTCTTCAGGATGTTACGGTATGGTCTTTTAACTATCATTCCGTATTTAACTGTGTAATGTTACAGTATTAGGTCTTTAATCAGTGTGCCATAATCTCATATTTAGGGTGGCAAGTTAATGAGATTCAAGCCTTAAGGGCTTGTATTCATTGTTTCTATCAAAACATCCAGACAGTATCAGTCACTCATTAATCTTTTGGTTTTTGGCTTCTTACAGGTCCGATTTTCAGAATTGGGGCTCTGTAAGCGGGACTCAGACTGGTTTTGCAAATATTCATTCTATTTATTAATTCAATCCAAGAAAAATTGTCTATTCTTCCAGTGTCAGCTGTAATTCCTCCACCGGACAGTTGGATTCAGTATTCAGTTCCACATGGTAAGCTATTGTATCACAATAAAATTGAAAATGTTGATTACTTAAATGTAGCTTTTATAAGCTACAAGCTTACCATTTGGAACTGAAGAGAGTCCCAACCTGCCTCCCTGCTGTATTACAGCTATGGGGATATGGGCTAAATTGACAATGAGAGAAGAAGGACGATGCACAAGGTTACACTGCTATGGTACACTCTCAGGACATGGGGATTCAGTCAATACTAGATGTCTATTTTTCTTGGACGTTGGCCGGATGCCTGCGGCCTCCCGAGAAAGCATTCGGTTCCACATGGTAAGCTTGTAGCTTCCCCTGCGAAATGATGCTGAACAGTTCCTGAAAGTTATGTATCTGGCATGACCTAGTTCCGGAACCAAGATCACGAACTGGCGGCAAAAGTTCAGGATAAAGTTCAGGATAGTTCTGGAAATGGCATGAACATGAAATGGCCACTTTATCATGGCATCAAAAGTTCGGCATTTATCAAGTTCCCGAACAATCCAGAATTGTTCAAGCTTTACAATTTTGTGATAGTTCCAGGAATATCTTTAACTTTTGTGAACTGCTGAATTCAATTGAAATTAATTACTGCATTGAAGTTCCCAAACCATCCATAACTGTTCAAGCTTGGAATCAGTTCTGAGACTATCTTTAACTTTTGGGAACTGCTAAATATTATTATTGGAAAACGTATTGTGCCATCAAATCACAGCTTGTGTCAAAGTTCCTGAAAAATCCAGAACTGTTCCAATTTAATATTCTGTGATATTACCTTGTTTCTAGCGGAGT
The DNA here is from genome assembly GCA_964017235.1 of Sabellastarte sp. h YS-2021. NCBI lineage: Eukaryota > Metazoa > Annelida > Polychaeta > Sabellida > Sabellidae > Sabellastarte > Sabellastarte sp. h YS-2021. The sequence goes on from OZ024932.1 coordinate 40,004,100, forward strand.
AATTTACTGTAAATTTTTGAATTAGTCAGTAACATCACCCTCACCTTTCACTCACTGTGATGTTTTAAAAATTGTTTAAGACAAGAACAAAAGGAAACCTAAACATGTACCTGAAATCTGTATTATCCTGGCTTGATTGGGTTTTCCTTCAAACTTTGCCTCCATATTTTACCAGTTTTTGTAATCCTGTATTTCCTTTCATGGCCTGACAGTTTTGGCCTAGATATTTTGACAAAAAGACTCTCTAATAGCCATTCAACTATCCAGTACCTTTTACAACAAATCTTATTAATTTAAACCCTTTTTTTGCTGAAAACCTTCCCTCCAACAAAGATTCAAACCATGTTGTTTTAGTCATGTGACCCATGTGACCAAGTTCTCTGGATATCCTGAATCCTTGCTGCTACCTTAAGTTTTTAGTATATTATATTTTACACTTTGCAAATTCAGAATATTTATAATGTTGTGGGCAAAATATGTAACCTTTAACTTAAAAAACATGGAATAATGAAAAAAAAAACATATTAACAAACAAATGAATTATTAATCTCACCAAAACCAAATCAGAAAAGGTAAATAACCTACTTTAAGTTTTCAAGTAAAACATAGAACAGAAGACTAAATCAGGGTCAGTTATTTCAACAGTACACAAAGCATACCATGCTCAGATACCACTGCAAAAACATATAGCCTGTCACAAGTTCTGGGTTAGTTTTATTGGAATAATTATATGATCCATTTCACTTTTAATACCAAACATTTTAGACAAATATATAAGTATTTTGTTTACATGTTAAACTTGGTAAATACATTATTTAACAACACCGAAAGTAGATTATTAGTTTATTTTCCAGTGGATTTATACCAATTTCTTGTGTTATTATAATTTTTTCAATGTAAAAAAATGTGTCTGTAAATCAAAGGCTAGTCTCAGTGTATGAAATCTGAATAACTTGTAGTGTTAAAACAGCTATAAGTTATTATATATTCATACTTTCCTCATTTCTCAGGTCCAAATATTTCTGTTTTCCAAATTACAAAAAATCAAAAAGAGTTAATGGTAGGCTAGTATCCTTGCTTATACTCCAAGCTTCGGTAATGACCACAGGACCAAGGATAAAACATTTACATACAGAGTCAGGAGTGTGCATATCCCATCAGACATTCAAATATATATATATAGTCTGAACATATTTACATGAAGCTTCTTTAATGATACAATATTAAAGGGAAATTAATAAAATAATGTATTTTAATATTGTTCATTGGAAAATGCACAAGGTTTTTATTAGTTTCATACAGTGTTAGATTGTGACGTTTTCTGTTTCACATTGTGCTTGCTAAATATTTATGTAAATGTATGGATGATACTGTGAAGTTTCACTTCGCTCATTATTTCACCAGGGCAAACAAAGCTATCTTTTCAAAATTTATTATATAATCTCAACTTTTCTATAGAAATGATTCTAATATCATTAAAAGGAAGCTTAAAAGGCTGTATTTTAATTTGTTTTTGGTAATCTCACACAAACACAAACTTTAGAACAAACAGTGTTTACTTATTTGAGTTTTTCTGTTTTAGATTTTCCTTATACTAAAAACTTGAGTTCAATGTTCCTGTAAGTTCAGTTTAGTTACTGAACTTCAACCATGCTTGTATCTTGTCTTAGTTAATTAAAGCTTAAGTATAAAAAGTCAAAATTTATGGATTTGTAGTATTAATTGTTACTGTTTGAAAAAAAGGATTCCAAAAGGTGTTTAAAAATATAGCCGTTCCAAACAGGGGCCTGTAAATCAAAGCCTTCGTTCTGCTAACTAATTGGTTAACTCTAAGTTAACCCTAAGTTAGCAAACTCTCGTGTAAATCAAAACCTTAGCTAGTTTAGCCTTGGTTAATTTTTCGTAAAAACCCCTCAAATTTAACGATAACTCAGACCCTGTTGTTAACTGTTAGTTGCATTAAAATCTTTATTCTTTACTTCCAAATAAATATGAAGTTACAATTGCTGTATGCAACAAAATTACTGAATATTGTGCACCAAGTTAAAGTGACTTTTAATGGTAATTTACATTGGATTTGGTCAAGTGAATAATACATTTCAATGAACATTTATGAATTGAAGGGGATCTCTACTAACACAGATAAATATCACATTTTCTTAAGATATTTGGTTAACTTTTCTCACATAGTACATGAATCTCACAAGTTGAGATGCTAAGACTTTTTTTAATGATTATCTTTATTTTTTTTGTAAGTTTTGACTATCTTTGTTTTAAGTGCAGATCTTACAATTTTACTCATCTTTTATGTTTACACCTTTTAATAGTTCATTTACATTTATACATATTAAAGAATATTCATCATTTTTAATCTGCGAAACAGCAATGGGATACTTATTAGATTGTTCACCACAGTATTTACTCCTTAACCCATTCTACTTAACCAGAAAATCTAAATTATCATATTATTATCATACGTAAATGCTTAAAGTTATACATCACCTCAGCTTGGCCCAAAATCTATGTTGGTAAAGTAAAATTACTCAAAAATTAACTTCACTCTAAGTTTCAACCTTAATGTCATCCTGTCCACTAGTTACAAAGACTTACAAAGACAACCAATTGGGCCAAGCTACAGTATGGCCACCTTAACCTAATCTATGTTGCTATCTTAGTTTATTGCAAATATATCTCAGTATACTCAATATAGAGTATTTAAAATGTTTAACTATATACTTTTATTAAGTTGGCCTTAATCTCTGATTACACCAGTAGGTAGATGGTACTTTAGATCTATGTCAATGTTAGTGATTAAAATATGTAAACCCCACTCTTATGTGTCTGCCAAATAAGGTACTGTGGCAAAGGACACTGCTACATACAAACACACAAGTAACCAAATACAGCCACACATTTACTCTATAGTTACCAAACGAAAGCATAATGTAACGAAAACATAAAGAGTGCTTTCCATTTACCCACTGAATGCTTTAGTTAATATGCCATTATATTGTTGTTAAGTATTGGTTAGTTAACTATTTTACGAATGCTTCGATTTACAGGCCCCAGTTTAGTAAATGTTCACCAAATTTTTGGTGAACTGCATTGCCGAAAACTGCTGAACGACAGTTCATGCACCCTACTACTGAACTAATGCCGAACTTCTGCCACAATGTCCTAAACTTTCATGATCAGTTCAGGACAGTTCATAATGTGCCAAACATCATTTCGCCAGGGTTATACAAGCTACATTTATGATTTAAGTAACTAAAATTTTCAATTTTCACTTGGTGAGCAATGTTGTAAGCTACATTTCCATTTAGTTGATTTGTAGTTATTGCAATTTGTGATATTTTTGAATCCATATGGCTGTGTTTTTTTAACTGGATTTTAGCATAAATATATCTAAAATGGCCCTGAAATAAGAAAAAGGAGAAAAAAAGTCACTGTTGCTGTTCACTAATCACCTATCAACACAAACTGTATTCAGGATTATATTGAAACATAAATTTCACAAAAACAGTCCTGCACATGGAAACATGGTCTCACATCATTAGAGGCTAGGAGAGACTAGCACAGAGCAACATGTATAGATTTTTCAGCTACACAGAGTAAGGCATGAGAAACTTGCCAGAGTATTGTAAATTTCATTTGTCAGGAAACATCCTTATTTTAATATGAATTTCAGGCAATTCTTGTAAAATTTTGTGTTTTTGCACCACCTTTTGACCAATGATATTTCCTGATACCTACTTTCTCCAGGTATGTGACTCCTGTTGTCATATTTTGATGGCATTGTTGTATCCCCAGTAGTAAATTTGTAATACAGTGGCAAATTCCATAGTCCTTACTGTAATACTTCCTCTGAGCCAAGCTTACCTCTTAGCTCTTGTCTGGCTAGCTTCTGTGGATAGTGGGGTTATAGTTTACTGTATTGGGATTCCTGTAGTGAGGAGGGGGGAGGGGTGGCACATTTAGACCAGTTGAAGGTCAGGCAAATCTAGCATCAGACCTTTGTCTTTCTGTCTACTTTAAGAGGCCACTTTCATTATGCAGAGTGGGTTGTAAACCTACCTCTCGATTGGGAAAAATAAAACCATTCATGATCCATAGGTAGATTGCAATAGCTGCCCATTAACATTTTGGTTCCTGAACTCTAACTCGAAAACACTTCCTTCAATTGATTTGAAACTTAACAGGGTGGTAGAAAACAACCTAGGCTTGGTTGTTTTAAAAATTGGTGCCATATTTGAAAACAGAACATGGCTGCCATCATGAAATTCTGTTTGACAGAGTGGTAGAACAAGATTCCTTTTCACAAACAATAAACCTGAAATTTGTTGCTGGACCCTTCTATAACCCCAGTTTTCTTGTTGTGATCATCTATGGTCATGGGAAAATTTTTTGACAGGTATGAATGTGACCTGTGACCTTTATCAGGTCACATGATCAAAAACACTTTTTTTTCTTATCCTGAATTTTCATCAGATTGTTTAGAACATATAGATGAACAAAATTTGGCAAGTGCTTTCCTAGCATCAAATTCTAGGCATGAGTTGAATTTGAGATAAGATGGATCATAATTAACTGATTTAGGGTTGATTGATTTTAAAGTGTGTGTGAGTGCATGCGGGGGTGCATCCGTTAGTGTCCTGCAGATTTCTCTAAAACTACTGCATTTACACATTTTTTGAAAATTGCTTGTCCTAATGGATTCTTAGTTTTTTTTTGGACTTTGACCTAAAGCTAAGTAAGTAATAGCACTTTTAGCTAATTTGAGTAAATGGCTTCTGACTCTAAAACTATTGCATCTAGATTTTGTATTTTATTGAAATATGTTGTTCAGCTACTTTCTCCTTACCTACAAGATGGTATGTATTTCAGATCTCTACTGCACTATACAAGTGAGTAATGGCAGTTTTTCATCTACTTTTGGGTCAGATATAACATAGTAAAATTGCAGACCTGTAGCTCATCTTATAGCTGAGCAATAGCTACTTTGAGTTTCTCACTGTTGACTAAATAACTTATAACTTGAAAACTATTGCGTTTTACAGTATTTTGTTGGAATATGTCATTCACCTACTCTTTTGGTACTATAGACCCTGGGCATAATGCCTCTGAAATTTTTTTAATTTTCTCAATTTCAGCCACCATCTTGAATTTTACCGGAAATCGAAAATGTTGATTACATTGTATCTTGAAAACCGAGCAAATTTTGGACCCATTGGAATCAACCTGGATATAATGCCCCTGGTATTAGTTATATCCCCAGACGAAAGTCGGGGATATATTGGATTCAGGTCCGTCGCGCCGCCGCCGCCGCCGCCGTAGAAATTTCCTTGTGGACGCGATAACTCAAAAACAAATTAATATTTTTTTTTCAAACTTGGTACACATGTTAAGGGTGCCCAAAGGAAGATCCCTATTTTAAGGTGACCTTAAACTCCCAGTAAAAAAGAACTTATGGCCACCTTAAGGTCAGAAATTGGACTTTTGGCCACTTAGAGCCCTGTAGGTCACAAACTATGATGCTCAGCTGGCTGAAATTTTACCTGACAACACATTAATATGTTCTTAGTACATGTGCCGAAAATCACGACTTTAGGTTGAGGAGAAAATTGTGTTTGAGGCCCATAAATACCCCCACTTGGGGATATTTTGCTATACTTTTCACATATTTTGCCCTATAATTTGGAAGTGGTAATTCTGATGAGTCTCAAACTGCGCTAGGTATAACTTTGATATGTAATCCTTGTCTGTAGAAAATTTTAGGGCTGTAGGTTTACCCAAAGGGGTCGACTTAAGGTCTCAAAAGTGCCCACAGAGACCCAATTTATGCACTTTTTGCCACTTTCAAGCACTGTAGCTTTCAAACTATGTCTCTCATCTAAGTTAAATATCATCTGGGAATATATCTATGTGTTTTCTTATATGTGCCCCAACATTTAGGCCTTTAATAGACAGTTAACCTGTGTATCAGGACCATAAACACCCACCCGAGTGACCCTTATAAGACATTTTTCACATCTTTTTCCCTGTAACTTGGAAATGGTAAGTCTGAGAAGTTTCAAACTGTATTAGATATATATTCTGTGTGTAATCTTAGTATGTAACAGATTTTAAGTCTGAAGCTTTAATTTTGAAGGTCAAATTGAGGTCTCTAAAAGGCTCCCAAAGACCCAATATTTGGACTTTTTGCTACTTTTAAGCCCTGTGACTGTCAAACTATGTGACTGATAGAGCTCAAATCCTATCTGGGAAGATATTAGTATGTTATTTATATATGTGCCAAAAATTAAGGCTTTAAGAAGACATTTAACCTGTGTATGAGGACCATAAATCCCCACCCGAGTGACCATTTTTAGACATTTTTCACATATTTTGCCCTGTAACTTGGAAATGGTAAGTCTAAGAAGTTTCAAACTGTATTAGATGCATATTCTATGTGTAATCTTAGTATGTGACAAATTTTAAGTCTGAGGCTTTAATTTGAAGGCCACATTTAGGTCTGTAGAAGGCCCCATAAAGACCCAGTATTTGGACTTTTTGCCAATTTTAAGGCCTGTGACTGTTAAACTATGTGACTGATAGAGCTGAAATCTCATCTGGGAATACATTATTATGTTCTTTTTACATGTGCCAAAAATCAAGGCTTCAAGTAGACATTTAACCTGTGTATGAGGACCTTAAACACCCACCTGAGTGACCCTTTTAAGACATTTTTCACATATTTTGCTCTGTAACTTGGAAATGGTAAGTCTGAGAAGTTTCAAACTTTATTAGATACATATTCTATGTGTAATCTTAGTATGTAACAAATTTTAAGTCTGAAGCTTTAATTTGAAAGCCACATCGAGATCTCTAAAAGGCCCACAGAGACCCAATATTTGGACTTTTTAACCACCTTTAAGCCCTGTGACTGTTAAACTATGTGATTGATGGAGCTGAAATCCCATCTGGGAATGCATTATTATGTCCTTTTTACATATGCCGAAAATCAAGGTTTTTAGTAGACATTTAACCTGTGTATGAGGGCCATAGACACTCGCCCAAGTGCCTTTTTGGACATTTTTTCCGTATTTTGCCCTGTTATTTGGAAATGCTTAGTGTGACAAGTCTTAAACTGTATTATATATAATTTTTGTTTGTTATGTATGTCCCCCAAAAAGTTTCAGATCTGTTGTTTAATTGCTAAGGTCTCTTTAACAATTGTAAAATGCCCACAGAAACCCAATTTATGGACATTATGCCACTTTAAAGCCCAGTAACTGTCAAACTATGTGGGTTATAGAGCTGAAATCTTTGAATTTTTAAAAGGAAATGCCTGTCTATTTAAATTTTGAATATTAATAATGTTATGGCTATCTTAGTCTTTTAAGAACTTATTTTTGTGTGTTATACCTCTGCTTGCTGAGTTTTTAACTTTTTAAAATGAAACTGGTTAAACATATTCAAGTAGACAAAATGGACACTTTAAGTGAGCTTTAAGTCCCAATATTAATGAAATTATATCCTTATGTAGTAAAAGTAGGGGATTTTTAACCCTCAACTAGCCCAGTTTTATTCAACTTGCCTCAGTTAATTTTGACACAGCTCCTACAGTTATGAACTCATTTCAGTTGATAATCACATACTTAAAATTCTCAATTCTTTTTGTATTTGAGTACCCCTTTTATATAGATTGTTTGTTTACCATTTATGCATCCCCCACCCGGATTCCCCCCACCCACCTCTGGGACCTCCAGCTATATTGAGTGACACTAAATAAACAAAGGTATTTAATGATATCAGATGAGAAACAAAGAACTCAATGGGGTTGCAGATCTTGTGTAATAGTGAGAGAGGTGTGGAGAAGGGGAGAGGGGTGGGGGTGGGAGCTGGTGGGCTTCATTACATATAACACAAAGGGGAGTCAGAACTGATATTTTGTGTCACATATTTAGGTTGCATATATATGGACCACATATATAGGTATAGAGGAAATGAATAACTGAAAACAATTTGCAAATTCTAAAAATAATATAATAAAATAATAATATAAATAATTTTTTTTTAAATAATATTTTATTTGTGAACAAATATAGAAACAGATATGCGCTTTTGGGATTATGAATTTTAGAATGGACATTGAATCATCAATCATTTAAATACTTTGAAGGAAGATTGAAAAGTATGATGAGTTGAGTTAAAAATAATATTTTATTTGTCAACAAATATAGAAACAGATATGCTCTTTTGGGATTATTATTTTAGAATGGACATTCAATCATCAATCATTTAAATACTTTGAAAATATGTTTAGAGTTATCATTGCAGGAAGATTGAAAATATAATTTGAGTTATGTATTCGGCGTCTGGGGATACACCATCTTCCTTGGAAGATATAAACAGAGTAGATTGATGTGCTGAAGTTCATATAATAATGGGTAATTATGTTTTAAAAAATTCCCGATCAAAACCTGTGGCGTGAGTGATGACCTGTCTGGGGATATGTTGGCGCCGAGTTGGCCCAATCTAGTTTTACATTTTCTGAATGCTGGCCATCATCTTGAATTTTGCTATCTGGATTTCAAGCAAATTTTGGACCCTTTGTGTAATGGAAATAATGCTTCTGAAGTAACCCTGTAAATAATGCTTCTGAAGTTTTTTTTAATTTTCTGAATTCTGGCCATCATCTTGAATTGTGGCAACAATAAAAATGTCAATTATCTCAAAAACCCTAGAGACAGAGCGTTTTCGAGCAATTTTTTTATCCATAGGGTACTACAGACCCTGCATATAATGTCTCTGAAATTTTTAATTTTCCAAATTCCGGCCACCATGTTAAATTTTGTCATAAATTGAAAATGTTGATCATCTCAAACACCATTACAGATAGACCAATTTCGAACAAATTTTGGACCCTGTGGGTGATATAATGCCTCTGAAAAGTTTTAAATTATCCGAATTCTGGCTGCCATCTTGAATTTTGCCAGAAATGGAAAATGTTGATTATCTCGAAACCCATTAGATAGGGTGATTTCGAGCAACTTTGGATCTTTTGGGCACTATAGAACCTGCATATAATGCCTCTGAAAAAGTTTTACCTTTTCTGAATTTTGGGCACCATCTGGAATTTTGCTGGAAATCAAGTGTCAATTATCTTGAAAATCTTTAGAGATAGAGCAATTTTGAGCAAATTTTGAACCCTATGGGTGTTATACACCTTGAATATAATACCTCTAAAAAATTTTAATTTTCCAAATTCTGGAATTTTCCCGGAAATTAAAAATCTTGATTGTCTCGAAAACTGTTACAGATAGACTGATTTTGACTAAATTTTGAACCCCTTGGTACTATAGACCCTGCATTTTTACCTTTTCCCAATTCTGACTGCCATCTTAAATATTGACAGAAATCGAAAGTGTCTCTTATGAATAGCTGAATTCTTTATATGTTATATTACACACTATCCCATCACTGGATGCACTTTGTGGAATTGATGCAATCCTAGTAAAATGTTCTGAAACTTCAGATTTGAAAACAACCTATAGGAAATCATGTCCTGGGAATGTTTTACAAGTGTCAGATTTGATCATTGACCCCTGCTTCAAGGTTCAGTTAGGTCATTGTATTGAAAAGGCGTTTTATCTTCATTATTATTGTTCGTTGCACTTTGAAACCTTTTTGTGGTCAGACTACCCCTATTTCTGCTTAATACCCAGCGGGAGATAAATGCCGCGGCATTGGACTTGAGGTTTGGTAAAAACATGCTGAATTGATCCTTTTTGCACAAGTGGTGCATATCTACTCATATCAAGGACTTTACACTGAGGTTCAATATGTTAGTGAGCTATGAAAATTGGGTTTATAGCTTCTAAAGTCACTTCCTCATGTAAAGGTTTCCTTAAAGTCAGCCAAATTAGGTGTTTTTGGTATGCTATATACAGATGGACAAGATCTGTAAAATGTTAAATGTCTCTTTTATATTTGGAATGCATTGAGAGGTAATATGAAACTTGTCTGGGATTCCGAAAAGCACAGCAAATTAAATGCTGTCCGAGCACATCAAGGGTTGCAAAGCTTTTTTTTTTCTTTGTTTACCCCACAGCCTGTAAAGGCTGTCCTAGTATCCTTTTTACCCATGGTGTCCAGATAGGCGGGTTTCGGAAAAACGTATGTCCGGGCTGTATCTCAGAAACTGTAATGTGTAGGAAGTCAATACTTGGTAAGGACATTAGTTAGGGGTGTAGGTGTGCACAGTCATGGCATGACTTTAGTTTGACCTTTGACCTTGCCGTAGTGATCTTGAGTTTGAAAATCTTGTCTGAGCTATATCTCAGAAACCATAAGGTGTAGGAGGTTGATACTTGGTAGGGACTACAGGGGGGGTGGGGGGTGGTGAAGGTGTGCAATGTCATGGTGTGACCTTCATTTGTATTTCTCGGAAACTGTAAGGTGCAGGAAATTGATATTGGTAGGGACATTATTAAGGGGTTGTAGGCATGCAATGTCATGGTGTGAGATTGAGTTGACCTTTTGACCTTGCTGTAGTGACCTTGAATTTTAAAATCTTGCCTATTTCTTGGATTCCATAAGGTGTAGAAGGTTGACACATGGTAGGGACATTGACTGTTGGAGTGTAGGTGTGCAAAGTCATGGTGTGACCTTGATGTGACATTTAACCTTGCTATAGTGACCTTGACCTTTTAAATCTTATCCAGGCCAAATCTCAGAAACCGCAATGGTGTCACCTTTAACCTTGGCTCTGAAATAGTGTGTTCACTGCCATTTTGAGACATATTTCTCTTATAACAAAGATTGCTGCAACTGATTATTAGATGTACTTAATTGTGCTATTTCTATTGACAGCTATACTTCAATGAATAAAGTTTACAGCTTCATAGTTTTTAGTTTACTAATTAATGCTGTCATCTTGCTATTGAGTTACCTTGTTTCAATACTTTATCTTTACATACATTTTCTTTCTCTTAGACATTATTTTCTCTTTTCTCATTTCAATTTAGAACTACCCATGCTATTGGTCCCACCAATGAAATACACAAAACAGTAAAAATTGTAAGACACCTCAATGTCCTTATCATGCTTATAACCTGACCAAAATGCTAAAATATTTTCAATATTCCATATCAAACCATGACATATACAGGAACAAAATGATATTTTCTTTAGCTGTTCACACAGTGTGGTTCCAGTGTGTGTATATGTGATAAACATGGAAAACAAGGCCACTGCCACAGCAGTTATCTCCCACCTTAGAATCTGCAGTAATAATGGAGAACTAAAGGAAATTTAAGGCCTTTGTAGTAAGATAACCCCACTTGACATTGAAAAAGGGGTCAAATGTAAAAGTCAACAGTTTGAAAAGTCTCAGGCCTTGACTTCCTTTAAGTTGTTTTCACATTTGGAACCCCTAGTAGCAATGATAAGGGAGATATAAGGCCTTTTTATAGGATAATCCCATTTAACATTAAACATGTGATATGACGGCCATTTTGTTTTCAAAACTAGGCCAAATTACTATCAGGCTAACTTTCCTAGCCTTATATCTTTTGTGCAAATTTGATTAACCTAGCTGCGATATTTCAAGTTTTAGAGCATCTTAATGATTTTAAAATAATTGGCTATGGTGGCCATTTTGTTTATCAAAATAAGGCCAAAATTTTTTTCAGACAAAACATTTGCAGGCTAGGACTTTTCATGGTCTATCTTTACATTCAAAAGCCATAGCACCAATAAAAAGGGAGAAATAAGGACGTTTTAGTGTGATGACCGATTTAACCTTGAAGCAAGGGTCAAAGGTCAAATTCAACACCTGGAAAAGATTCTCAGGCCATAATTTCCTGCAAGTTGTTTCACATTCCGAACCTCTAGGAGCAATTTTAGGGGAGATATAAGGCCTTTTTAATAGGATAACCCCATTTGACATAAAAACATGCGATATGGCAGCCATTTTATTTTTTGAACTACTCCAAAATTACTACCAGGCTAGCTTTTCTAACCATATAGCTTTTGTACAAATTTGATGAAACTAGCTGGAATATTTCAAGATTTAGAGCACCTTCATGATTTTCAAACAAGATAAGGTCCTGATAAGGTGAAGTATATATAGTATCCTACTTCTGTTTTTTCAGTTTTAAAATGAGGCCATTTCAAGTATATTTACACTTCTATATCTAAATGACTTACCGGTGCATAAAACAGAGAAAATACATGGGTAAGCATGATATCAGTGCACACACACACTACTGCAGCAGTGCAGTCGGCAATTTTTGTGGCTTGGGCTCTGTTTTGCCATATATGGCAAAGGTGTATTTTCTTTAATTGCTGATTACTCAGTAATAAAGCTGTGTTTCAAAATTCTGTTTGGGGAAATGATTTATCATACAGTAATACATGTTTAAATGCCTTTTGTTTTGGGGGTGTAATAACCCTTTAAACATTATTTGGACTTTGATATAACTGATACTGCTCTGAAAGTCTCCTGACCTTTGTACTATTTCACTACTTCTATGTCTCATGGTGTTGAAAACAATTTCCCCAGGCTGTGGGGTACGGGCATCTCTGATGCTATTTTTCTAAGCATTTACATACCTGTGCACATGAGGGTTAATAATGTTTATGTAATTAAATAACGTTTATCTTTAATATTTCTTTTCTTACTATTATACACTGTTATTGCTGTATATTTGCATTTGCTAAAACCTCCCTCTAGTTCCCATTTAAATGAGGGGAAAATTTTAAAAATTATGGCAAATTTAAACTTTCTATTTCTAGAAATGAGATGTTAACAGTATAAATCTTCATGGATTGAATGAAGATGTTTACTCTGTATATACTTGGTATATAAACAGAGCCAAATTTTGCAATAATTATTGCTTTTCCATTTATAGTGCTGCTATAAATAAAGATTTATCAGAGTATGAATTACCTTTAACTTGGACCATCAAAGAATTGGAGAAAAATTTGGAGAAAAAATAATATTTTATTGAAATAATTTTTTTTAATCTTTTTTTTGTTGTAAATTATTGTTTTTAGCTTTTTCACAAGAATTACTGTTATTTCAGGTTTTGTCACATGAAAAAATTCTAATACTCAAAGAACTCAATATTTTACCCCCACCAAAAAAGAAAAAAAGAAAAAAAAACACAAAACGCCCAGAAATAAAAATAAAAAAAGTCCATCAGCCAACACCAGCCTCCTCCCTATTTTCTTTCTCCCTCCCAATATCACTATAGTAACCGACAGTTTTTATTGCTTATCCCTGATATTTATTAAAATGGGCTTGACATTTTTTTCTCTTTTGGTCATGGCTTGATACTGGTGCAAAGTTATGACCACACTTTGTGTTGCCTTTTTTGTCCCTTTTTGCAGGAGAAATGAAGCTGTGTTTAATAGAACACGAAGTTTTTTTCCTGATGTAAATTTATTTTTCGGTGTCAGGAGAGGGTGGTTTTATATTAAAAACCTTCTAACCTATACAAAATAAATCTCACTAAACCTGTCGCAGAGAAAATGTTGATTTTTGTCAATTACCCAGAAATTTGTTTACCTTTTAGAAAGTGATCAGACCTGGTGTTTATAAATTTTACAAAAATAATTTCAGTTATTTCTTTGTCTTTATAATACCCTTATCATTGTTATTTAATCCTTAAGCTATTATATCAAAATGTTAATAATTAAAACTTTTGATAGCATTACACTCTGCTATGACAGTACCGAATTAAATGGTTGTGAAATAGACTCATCAAAAGGACCAACCTTTGTTTTTTTTCTGTTTTATATAAAAAAGCAATTAAATACAGTGAATACTCTTTATCGGATCATGTTGGGAGAGCTAGACTTTACTCGGACAATACAGAAAATTTCTCCAATAAAAAGCACTATGTTAAACAATAGGGAAGTACAAAATATTTAATGTGAGACAAGAAGTGAGGTCCTTGGGTCAAATATTTGGATAATTATTATAGAAGGTTGAATAATATAGGTTTCACACTTTCACTGCACCAACATTTTATCTATATAGGTAAATGGCCAAGAAAATATCCAATATTTGAAAAGAATGGACTGTTAACGAGGTCTTGAAGGGACAGAGCCAACAGTCCATTATTTTCTAATATTGGACACTTGAGGCTATTAATCTAATTAAATTACACCCCTCCCTTAATTTGTTATTTAAAGATGTTGTTTTATATCCTCACTTTTCATCATGTGGGTTTTTATGAACATTTTAGTTGAAACAAGAGCACTCGGAGATTGCAGACCTCCGCCAAGGGAGCACATATCCTGAAAATTTCATCAAAATCCGTCCATAACTTTTTGAGTTATCTGTCTTTAAAAATTACATTTCATGGATCCAGGAGATCCAGATAGTGATCCGGATTACTCCCAAAATTTAACCATTTCTTCCTTCTACCTTTTCAGACATCCTGAAAATTTCATCAAAATCTGTCCATAAGTTTTGGAGTTATCTTGTTCACAAACAAACTCACAAACCCACAAACAAACCCTGGTGAAAACATAACCTCCTTGGCAGAGGTAATGAGTGTGAAGGTTTTTCTTTGGAAAAGTGTGAAAAAGGCTTCTATACATGGTCAAAATCACAGAGCAGAACCACTGCCCATTAGTGAAGGATATTGGACACTTTTAGCAAAACATAAACTCCCAGGTGTAATTTAAAATTCTGTATTTTGGGACATTCATTACCTTCCAGTAACTTAACCTGATATGTCTGATGAGAAACTTATGAGGAGCAAAAAAAATTAGCTGAAGCTTTATACTTGAGGTAAATTTTGGCTCTTTCTTCATTGATCCTTTGTCTGAATAGTGTAAATCTTTAAGGATGATAATGAAATGTATTATCTGTGAAAAAACCCGGTAAAGCACAAAAATTGCTGTGTCCAGATTAAAAAGCAATTTTGAATTTGCTCTTCAATTTTTGGTGGAAAAAACTGCTTTGCAAACTAAACAACAGTGAGATGGCAAGAACACCATAAAGGAACATAGATATATAAATAAGAGCCTTCCCTGTACCGATACATAATAGTAAAAAATTGAAATCAGTTCAGATATAAGGAAGTTCTATGCATTTTAACTGGAGCTCAATGATATATGCTGACGATACCTCCTGATTCAATAAATGTAGGAGAATTCTTTTTAAAAACCCTGTTTTGTATCTGCTTGTGATGTATGGTGTGTGTAGATAAGGTTCCAACTTTATTATCAAATTGTATTGGTCTGGATTGTATCATTACTTTGTACAGGCCATTAGACTTAAGTTTTATCTTAAAAATATTGAAGTATTTTAAGCTCAAAACAAAATTTTAAAAATGCATCTTCAATTTGTGGATGGCCGTTGGTTGATTACATACAGGAAAATGTACAATTTTCTGCAAAACACAGTGGTATTTGCAGTTTAGAGAGGTGTGTCAATGAATAGGGAAAAACAGTAAATATTTTTTAAGCATATCTAATCTCAAGTTGTTTGTCACCACTGAGTTAGATAAGCCTACCCATTTTATCAGAGAAATGTCCCTCACAGTAATTGCTACTAAAACTCTCATTTGCTGAGTTTACTGAAAGCATGTATAAAGGTAGAGTCACACAGCTGTGAACTACAAAGTAGATCTTCACTTAATATCTGAGAATAGAGATCCATTCATTATTTAAAGGGACATAATGTATAATAAGTATTTAAAGTCTCTTAATTCCTTTAATCATGCATATCCATAGATAAATTGAGGTTAAATAATTATTATACAACTGAAAAAAAAATTGTGCAAATGTTTCACAAAGTTGATTTCTAGTTCTACATTTAGATCCATTTTTTTTTAATCCAGGAGTTCATCCACCCAGGGTGCATCAACCTTAACATTTAAGGCAAAATAAAATCCTTGAATCACCTATTATTTTCACTTCCCTAAGCTTTCCCTAAACATTTCTAAGTGAGATCAATTACTTCTAAATCACATTCATTGCTGAAAAAAAAACATTTATCAGCCACTTTAAGACATGCCCAACAGCTGAAGGATTTAACCCTTTTGAAACCTTATATGACCATTATTTGCTCATTGACTAACATGGCATTCCTGCAAGGTTATTTTTGATTTAGTGAAAGCACCTTGTATATTTGACATTTCTCCTTAACTACATTGGGTATTCTGACCTTATGATGGACATTACCACCGGTGAAGTTTTACATCTGAGAATTATAATGGCCATTATGGAATTAATTATTGCAGTTAAAAATAGTTTTATTCAAATTACTGGTTTATTATAACAATTTTAGTCATTTGTGTAGTCTGATGCTGACAATGAATTTATGCTTCTTCTGGCAAAAGGTTTATTGGTATCTCCAGTGGCATAAATTGTACATGCTTACCCCAAGCTGCAATATAAAAAAATGGTGATCCAATAGCTGTAAGAGAAAATTACAATGAGTGTGTATGCATATCAGCAACATTCTAACAATAACAAACTTCTGAAATAAATATGCAAGAAATATTGATGGAAACATAGAATTCTTTTTTTTTTACTGTAGAAGCAACAAAAATTACAAATATAAACCACCTGTCACCGGTAAAAAGTCACCTTAACAGTTTGTCAAATAACAACCAACTTTTGCAATGAATTTCAGGCCAAATTTGAACCACTGAGCTCAGTGGTGGGAGGTAAGTGTGTCAACCAAAACACTCTTAACATATATGGGCACAATTCTCATGACAATTAAATATTCTTAGGAGAGAAAAAAGGATGTGTAAATTGTGTGTAATATGAATACAGACTTACTCGCATTAATTTATCTGTTGACAGGAGAGTGACAACCTCTGGTGGGATGCTTTTGCAACTGAGTTTTTTGAGGATGAAGCCACCATGACTATGTCATTTTGCCTGGAGGATGGACCCAAGAGATACAGTAGGTGTTTGTGTTCACAAGATATTCAGAATGTGTTTATGTTTACAAGATATTAGAGATGTTTAGTACAGTAACTACATTTTAACATTCAAACCCTAAACACTAATGTATTTATGTCTGTATTAGATGTGTATTTATAACATGCTTTTTAACGTTTTACAGGCCCATTACATAATGTTTTATATGTAAAGATGGGATTCCTTACGTTCACTCAACCCTGTGTATTTTATTAAAAAATTACAAGATACAAATAATGATGTGATAGTGATATATGTAGATAATTATGTACAGCACATTTTGGGCAAGCATCAGTTCACGATAATTTCCCATATAAATACCACACACCTCTATCAAATCATGTTGGTTTTGTCCAACATCAAAGAAACTACATGTACTTTGACCTGAATTACTTTGTCTAGACCAATGACTAAACCCAAATATAGCAAATGCATAAAGTTCAAAATTTAATGTTAATTCTATCTCTTGCGGAATTATAAATGTTTCTGTCTACCAGAAGGTGTTGATGTTTAGAAGGTGTTTGTGGTCACAGGATATTCAGTAGGTGTTTTGTGTTCACAAGATTTCTCAGAGAGATTTTTAGTCAAAATTAGCCCAAAGGATGAACAAGTGAATGCACAAAAGATAAGTAGCATACCTAAAATGTTTGACATCAATTAGTTTAACATTTACCAAAAAAGTTCTGTTAAGGTAATACTATATGAAGGTTGTAAAATTATCTTAAAGATATAATTGTTATGAATGCTGCCAAATTATATATAATATTTCTGAACAACTCTTGTAACACCCATATATAAATAAATCAAGTTTACATAGTTGTAAGTTTTATTTGTAAAATGCCTAAGTGTTACGAAAATCCTTAGCAGTTTATTGTTAGAAATATTATTTCAGTTAACATTTAAGAATTGATATTAAAATGTAAGACATTGTGTCTATCAATATTAAAATATCATTAAATTTTACCTTCCCTAGATGCAACACTCTCTCTGTACTTTACAGCAATTGGACGCACTCTGATCCCTCGCTATTTCCGCAGCGTGTTTGAAGGCGGCGTGACAGACATGTATTTCATCCTGCGCCACCCCAAGGAGTCCTTCCACAACACCACAATTACACTGGACTGTGACCAGGCTCTAATGGTCACACACCATGGCAAGCCCATGTTTACAAAAGTGAGTGATACAGACCATTACCTTATTGACGAAAAGTAATATAAAGTAATGCCATGTTTAACAAAGGTGAGAAAAGTGATGCCTTATTTACAAAGGTAAATAATGTAACATAATACCTGGTCTAGAAAGGTAAGTAATGTAACACTATCCCATGTTTTAAAAGGGTGAGTAATGTAAGGACTTGGTGATGCCGTGTTTAACAAAGATGAGTAAAATTATACCTTTTTTACGTTTAGATAAATAATGTAACATAATACCTTGTCTAGAAAGGAGAGTAATGTAAAGTAATACCCTCCTTACAAAGATAAGCAAAATGATGCCTTGTTTACAAAGGTGAGTTATTAAAAGTAACACCTTATTTATAAAGGTGATCGACATAAAGAAATACTGTATGCATAAAGATGAGTTGTATAGAATTTGAAGAAGTGTTGATAAATTTCACAAATCAAGTCTTTATTTACAAAGATGGAACAAAGTAGAAATATGAAACAAGGCAGAAAAATGTAAGACAGTGTGACAATATTGTGTTTGCACATATTAAAAATGTGAAGAAATGTTCAGTTCAGTGGATCTCATGTGACAAAAATAAATTATTGGAGGGAAAAAGCTCAGATTTGAAACTTAATACCTTTTGTAACTCTGGTCTCTTTATCACTTGCTTCATGTGGTTGCTGATACTGACTTAGTGGTGTGAAGTTTGATTCCAACTTTGGGCAAGTTGTGTGATGTACTGACAGCTTTCTTGTCCTGATAGGATTTTTGCGCTTTTGCTGTTGAAGAGTTCCTCAGTGCTGTAGTGGTTGGCAAGTTTGGCATCTAATCCCAACTGTCTCCTCTCTGTGGGTTCAACTCCAACAAGTAGCAATCTTTGAAGTCCTGTCCCTGGATGTAAAACACCAAGTTTTAACTTTTGCTGTTGAAAATAGCGTAAAACCTAATTTTGATTTTATTTACTCATTCCAGGTGGTGGCTGAGGGCCGGCTCATCCTGGAGTTCACGTTTGATGACCTTATGCGAATTCGGAGCTGGCATTTTGCCATCAGGCAACACAAAGAGCTCATTCCACGTGGGGTCATTGCCATGCAGGTGTGTGCCAGTTATTGTGTTAAGATGGTAGTGTAGTAGATTAAACACAAAGGTCTCCCATCTAAACTCTGAAGTGAAGACCTCAGGGGCCATATAGTTCATAAAATTAATATAATAGCAGTACCAGAAGTGTGTTGTTTATCACTGTAAATATATGGCAGACTATTATAATGTTTGCAACCACCTTGTTGGGTCCACCTGGCTGAGTAGTGAGAGAATGAGGCATTTACTCACTTAGCTATCACCTCTGGGGTTGTGAGTTTGATCTCAGCTCAAAACAACATGTGAGATTCACCTTGGGCATATTGTATTTTGGCCTTAGATGTTGAAAGGGATATAAAACACCAGCTTTGACCTTTGAGACTGCCTGAGGGCATGGCTTTCACATCCTGCCTGTGACCTTAAGCCGAAAAGTTGGTAGTTATTGCCAGTGCCAACAGAAATCTAGATTTGAGTTGGAGTAATGACATATGTTGTCATCTGTTCACTTACTAGTGAGAGTAAATAATGAAGTCATCCATTATGAATATTTAAATGCAATTTGGGGAAAATTATTTCAATGTATTAAATTGATGTCAAACATGTCATGTTACACGGTGTTTTTGTTTTCTTATTCTTAGGGTAATATTCTAATGTTACTTTCATGGCATTTGCTCATGAAAAAAACATTGAGTATATGATTTATCGGTAGAGCACAAGACATGACCTGTACAGTATGGTCAAAGTCATATAAAACCAAAATATATTCAATTTTTTTTTTATTAAATCCTAGACAAATGGTTAACTGATGGAGATTTTTACACACAGAGCAGCCATCTAGAAGTTATTCCTGTACCAATGGGAGGTGATTTGTGCTCTCTTGTGTGTTTGTCACTTAAGCACCACAAATTTTAGTGATATTTTCTGAAATCCTTTTAGGTATTAGGCTTTTTCGGCAATAGATCTTTCAATCTTTGTAAAATTGAACACCTGATGTATGTATTAAACATCAGACATTTCATTGTTGACATTTCCATTGTTGTGGTATTTTCTTTACAGCAAGACCCTAACATGTTGGAGACACTATCCAAAAACATCACACGGCAGGGACTTACAAATTATACCCTCAACTTCCTCAGGGTAAGTTTGGAAATGTGTCGAGTACAGTTCTAATCACTAGTAAATTCTGTGACTTCTTTTTAATGAGTACTTGAGTCATCTTCACAGCCCGGCATAGACTCCTGTGGGAAGATATTTTTAATGCACTACATGACCTTTACTGAAAATTTCCACATGGACGATTCACTGGCATCTTGTTTATGTCAACCTGGCATCTCTGCACACTAGCAATATGATTTTGGTACAGTGATTACACCTGAGAATGTCTACAGCTACCCAATGATTACTACACAGTAGCTCATGGCATAGAATGTTGAATAGCTGGTATACAATGCTTTCTTCCACTTTCAGAATTACCTGTAGTAATATGACCAATAAAATATGTTGAAAATAACATTTTCCCCCCAAAAAAATGAAAATTGGATCATGTCTATCACTTCCATTATGTAAGGAATGACAAAGCATTTTCATTACGATAATCTTATCTCTTTTTCATACTTCCTATCTCTTTTGAGCTCATCTTGTTTTCATGTAATATTATCTTATTCAGCTTTGTGTGATCTTGGAGCCCATGCAAGAGCTGATGTCACGCCACAAGGCCTATGGCCTCTCTCCACGTGACTGTCTTAAAACTACACTTTTCCAGAAGTGGCAGCGTATGGTGGCTCCACCTGGTGAGTAAATAGAGGAAAAAGTATTCTTTGATAAAGTTGATATTGTTGACAATGTCCACAGAAAGTTTTAAGGAAAATGAAAATTTGATGAAATTGAGACATGTTTGGTGTAATATAAGCAAAAAATTTTACAAAGGAGAATGCCTGGGATATAATGAAAACAGTAACAAAAGAAAAACAAAGTGGTTGCAGGTAATCTGTAATTTAAAAACTTTGAAGTTACCTGGATATTAAGGCAGTATTTTAACAACAAGACATAATAAAAATATAACTAATTAAGTAGATAAGGTATTTAGCCTTGCTACAAAAAACAATAATGTGTTTGTTGTGACTCCAAATTTTATGGAGGTCAGTTGTTTTGCTTTTGCAAACAGAATTTGTTCATTTTCAGTAACTGGTTTACTATCTTCAACTCCACCGGCTTGACTGGTTTGTGTTTTATTTCTGAAAAATTATCTGTCCATTTTTCAGTAACCATCTGCCCTCACACACACCTCTTCAGTTAGCTTACTCTGGTTTTATGTTAATAGATTTGTCAGCAACTGTAACACATGTAATTAGCGGTGTTGGCCAATAATCCAAAATATACAGATTCACCAGAATTCTATCAGTGTAAATCACCAGAGTACAACAAGGAAGATTTTCCTGAATCCCTGCTATTGAAAGCCTTTGGAATATTTAAATTTTAAAATGAACTTGCTGCCAGTGTAAGCAATGGGCCGTTTAATTTTTGCTTAACAATAGTAAACATGGTGGTAATAAGATACTTGGAAACAGTAATCGCCATCCCTGTGTAGAATATTATAAAATAATACAGTTATACTGTTACATCAGCCTGAAAAAAGTGAGCAGAAATTCCTCATAATGGAGTACAGTTCATTGAGAAAAGGTCCTGTGTGAACCAGAGATATGCATTTTCTCTCAAGATGGAACTCCATTCAATAACTGAATTAATTAATTAGGAAAAGGCCCAGGGAGAGCCAAAGATATATATTTTCTCATATCAGGGAATACTATTCCATAGGGTTTCTTTTCATACATATTTCACAGAAACCAATCGGCAACCCAACAAACGGCGTAAGCGCAAGTCTTCCTCCAGTAACAATGCTGCAGCAAACAGCGTCAACCCGGGTGGAAATATGGGTGGTGGCAAGAAGAACCGATCACCTGGACCACAGGGGTTCAACCCCATGCCAGGAGTAAGTGAACTTAATTCTAGTTTATGGACTGAAATGACACTTCAATGTCAGTATCCATCACAGTATTGATATATGTTTAACATGTATAATGAAATATCATTGTATTGTAAAGTACATCATTTAATAGCAGTACTGATGCCTCAGTTACCACAAAGGAAGTATTCAACTTAGTATTAAAATGAATTTAAAGTGTTTGTGAATTTCAGACCTGAAGATTTATTGAAAAGTACTAATCGTGAATGTCTCTTAAAGATTTCTTTTCTGTGATGGGACATTAGTGTGATGATTAATGGAAAAAGTGACTTTAAACCTAAACAAGTATATTGCATTAGTATAAACTTAATCATGAAATCATTCCTGACACTTTCAGCTCTTCCCCATTTTATATACAGAAACAGAAGATCACCCCCATTTTTAAGTTTCTGGAATAAATATTAATTTATTTTTATTTATTTATTATTTTTTGTGGCAGGATGTTATGGTAGTGGGAGAACCAACTCTGATGGGAGGCGAGTTTGGTGATGAGGACGAAAGACTGATTACACGGTTAGAAAATCAGCAATATGAACCCAGTGAGAGGGGTGATGAGGATTTACAGGTATGTTTAAAGCCAATCAGAATCGAGGACACATCCGTGTCATGTTAGAATTCCTGTTTTACAGTATGGAAAGTATTTGGTTCTCATGTTTTGTTAAATAAGAGATGGTTAACCGGTAACCGACCGGGAAGTGAAAGATGGGAAACCGGAAGGAAAAAATTGCTACCGCCACACCCCTAGTAAACAGGTGTTACGCTTTCCATCTCATTGCATCAGAAAAAAAAAATGAAAACTGCAAATCAATATTTGACAACATTGTCAGTATTTAACAATGCTTGTGTATGATATTAATAATAATAATAATAAAAAAATCCTGTAGATTTGGTGAAATGTGCCACAGTTACTATGGAGTAAAATGGGGGTCTATAGGCTTAGAATATTTTACAAAGACATTGTCCATTTGAAACTATGTGTCATATATGCCTGCATTTACATTTTCACAAGACGTTAGTGTGGAAAATAGTATGTTTTGCTCTTTTCAAAGCCTTGAAAAGTGGCTTGCATTTTCAAAAAAAATCATCAGATTACTAGTGTAAAGGCGGCGTTGTGTCTCTGTGGTGGTGGGGGTGTACATGTGTGTGTGTACACAGCTTTGTGTACAGGTGTGTACAGATGTATATGGGTGCATGTGAGGGCGGAGGTAGAGTGTACTTTTATAACATAACTAGTATGTGAAGAATTATGATGAAAGTAGATTTCTCTGTTTTATTTTTATCAGGGTCCTAAACCTGGTGACACAGGAGCCTCTCCAGGATTAAACAGTTCCTGGGGTCAGGATAAAAAGCCTCCCCACCCACCAGGGCCAGGAATGGATGGACCCCCTGGCCCACAGAACCCAGAGATCAAGACTGAAAAGTGAAATTTATCTATCCAGGGGCTTAACTAAGAGGTGCAATAGTGTGGGTGTTACAGAGTGTGCAGCAATATTTATTGTGTATCTAGTATAAAAGCTGTGTTCATGTCGGGATGTGTGTCCATTTTCTTGATTGGTAATTGCTAATTAACAGTCGGCATGTATACAAGATTTTGCAATATCTGTTTTCTTAAATGGAGATTTTTTTGGCTCTAAAATAATAAATCAGGAATCATTTGATGAAAGGTATAATATAAGAATCTTTCTATGAACTATAGAACACAACCTTTTTATTGTTCAAGCTGTTTTATTTTTTTTGTTTTGTTTTTCAAAATTTATCATAATGCAAATCACCTTTGAGCAAATGTAACATTAAATAAACTAGATAATGCTGTAATTTCTATTGACACAATTACACTGAAACAGGATGTTTGTATTCATGCAACAAACCTTGGATATACAAGATAAATGTCCTAAAACAAGTGTTCAATTTTTCACAGCATGTTTATAGAACAAGTTACATAAGGCACCAGATGTTTATGTGAAATAATATAAATCCAGGTGGAAAAATTGTAACCAGGAAGCTTTTCACCAGGTTTAAATTGCACTCTGGCATTCAGTTTGAACCATTGTGAAATTTATAAAGTTGGGTGATTGAGGATAGATTTCCATCTTTTCGAAATACCAACAAGTACAGGAAAGGAAATGGTAAATATTTGTAATTAGAAATTTTATTAAAGTAATATAATTTTTCAAACTTTGTAAAGGAAGCCAAAAACAAATTGCATGCATTACTAACAGATGTGATTTGTTGATCTGAGCATAGCTTTAAAAAATACCATTAATATACATATTGTAACTGTTTTCTTATTTGCACAAAACACAGCCATATTTGCAATATATTAGATATGTAGTATCTTTGTTTTGTAGAAGAATGCTTTTTTAGTTGCTGTATAAGATTTCCAATACAAATAGTTGTGTTAATTTATTCTGTTACTGTAGAACTATCTTGTAAAAGTTAGCCAGAGCAAATCATCTGCAGAGGAACTTTCTGGAAAAGTTATTATATTTGGTTTAACTGGAAATGAATACCATGTTCTTTGACATCCTTTGCAGGAAATCTATTGTTATCTGAAATTGTTGGTAACTAGAGGTATTTCTCTGGTCCTTTAAATATAAGCTTGACAGGTTGTAATTGTGTGACTGAATTTAGTGGAACTTAGTACAAATATTTAGTTCTTCTAATCTGTGGCAGGCATTTTGAATCTTTTGAATCACTTAAATTTAAAGGGCAATTTCAGTATGGTGAAATTTTGTGCTTTAACAAGTTACAATTTTCATATAAAAAGATTGGCTTACCTGCTGGATATACTTTTGTCTATGTTATATGCGGAGGATTTATTCACAGTCTTTGACTGCATCTTCAAAAAGGCATAGTACAAAATGTTAGGATGGGGTACATGTTTCTTATGTGGCTTAACATTTGTGTTCTTTCTCTATTTCATCTATGTTCCATATTTACCTTAACAGAGTTGTAAACACAACACATATTGAAACAAAACTAAACCATAATAGAAGTATCATAAAAGAAATCTAAGGAGTTCTGTTTAAAGCTAAGGCTTTTTTTTGTGGTGAAAAATGAATATGATTGAAAACCATGTGTGGAAGTTTTGACTGAATATTTCCAGATATCCACACATCTGAGGAAGTACTAGAGTGATAAAGTTCAGGTTTGACTACCTGATAAATGCTTAATGACCTATCCAGTACTTGGTCAGAACCCGTGTTTAAGGATATGCAATTCATATTGGTGGAATTATCGACCTCTTGTATTGACAAACCACTGTAATTGAAACCATTCGAGTAGAACTGTGTTGAGGAGAATTCCTCATTAAACAGGAACATGAAGGAATTTCCATTGAAATACCTTGTTATGTGGAATGCCTGGCTAAATGACAGTTGTTTCTCATCGCCTGAGGTTCAGCTTGACAACTGTCAACTGTATATGTAAATTACTAGGGCTGTGAACGGTTACTTGAGCCTTGATAGACGAGTCGATCTTAGCTTAGTACTCGAGTCCATTTCAAGTAATCGGTTACTCGCGAGATATTGTATTATCGCCCACGTAATGAAATGTTTGTGTAAAATATGCTACATTTCAGCATTTTCGTCCCATATCAATTAAAGTTGTTTTCACTTGAAAATATATAATTTACTCCATATTCTATAATATCTGGTTAAATAGAAGACGTTTTTCTTCAAAAGTTTCATTTCCGGAATCGATAATTTGTTTACAAAAGACTTCTCATGGTAGGTACTAAATCTCACGGTTACTCGAATTTGGGTCGGTTGTCAGAGGGCGAGTACTCGGTGCCATTTTTTAGCACTCGTCCCAGCCCTATAAAATACAAAGTGTTTTGCAAGTAAACCAGGTGATAATTTCAACCTTTTAGCTGTGTGATATTTGAAATAATGCTAGCATCGTGCAGGCATCAGGACCTATATTCACTAACATTCTTATTCGGAAAATTTTTATCGTAAGTAGGTGTATTCTAAATAAAAGTTTAGAGAAAGGAAAACTTATAAGAAAACAGCTCTAACAATAAACCAAAGTGAAATTTCCTGCCTACCACTGAGTAAATTTTACTCTGAAATGAAATGTTGTAGTGTATATTTATATTTCAATTCAGATAAATATTTATACCAAGGCCTATATTTTTGGATACAGTAATTCAATAAAGGGAGCTGTGTATCTTGGCAACTTAAAGATTGTAATGTTCACCAACTGGTTTGTGTGTTGTTTGTTGTAGATTTTTGTGTAGAGTTTATAGGTTATATTAATGTCAGTAGTGTATTGTTTATCACTGTAACAAAATGTCAGACTAAATTAGTTATTCTTACACTCTTTTTGTGGAGTGCCGAGTGGTGTGGCATTATAAAGACCGGAAGTGCGCAGTGAACGAAAACGCTTCTGTGCACATTCAATCAGCAGGCTTAAATAGATGAACAAATGCCCGCTGAAAACCAGAAGTGCTGTTTCGAATTGCTCGATTGTATGTTGGTAGTAAAGTCAGCTGCTTTTGCAAGGGTGCGATCATGCATTCAAAACAGTAATCCAATATGGCTTCTTCCTTGTTTGTGTCACCTCATAAAAATAAAGGGTTATTTCCTTAAACCAGGTAGGTCGGTCTTTATATTAGTAATAAACCCCTCATGCTCGGGCATTTGTTGCACTATTTATGCCTGGCAAATTTTTTTTCCTAATGGCTTTTGTGGCATTATTTGAATGCCGGGCATAAATAGTGTAACAAATGCCTGAACATGAAGAATTTAGTCCTACATTTAATCACTTGGCTCTCACATGTCTGAGGACCTGGGTCCGAATCCAGCTTATGGCAGTATGTGGAATATGCTGAGGGGCATGTGCTTATGTCACCCTTTGAAAGGGATGTGAATCACCACATGTTAGTTTTCATTTTTTTCAGCTAATCTTGTGTCATCTAAATGTCATGAAAAGGGGTTTAGTTTCTGAAACTATGCCCTTGTTTTTCTTTATAAATTTACACTGGAGCTTGTTTGACTTTGTTCTGTAAATTACTACTGTGAAAGTGTACCAGAGTACTCCATAAACTGTAAAGTTGTAACCTGTTTTAAGGTTTTAAAATTGAGAATAGGTTTGTTTACTTATTTTTTGTTGAATGTAGTCATATATGGTTTGTAAGGCAGTTAGTGATGCATTTGGAAAGACAGTAATAATTTTTTTGTATATTTCGTCACTGAAAAGAAAGAGTACTGGTTGGAGACTAAAGGTAAAAGATTATTCCAGTGGTAAAATTACCAATCCCTCTAGTCTCACTGTAAAGGAGGACTTGAAGCCGATGAAAAGAAATCCAGAGACCTTGAAATTTGTAGAGAATTCAATGCAGATCAATCACTTAGAATCCTTGGGTGAAATCTTCAGAAGACTGTGGTATTACATCTGATACGCAGAAGGATATTACAAAAAATATGCAGAATGTTCAGTAAAGGCTTGTTCTTTCCATGCTTTTTGGTCATATCGACATATATTTGAATTTGTACATTTAGTTTAGTATGCGAGAGCTTCCGATAGGCTTTGTAAATGTTTAAAAATATCTGTTTTATGCTGGAAACACTCTCTCATGTTCTGTTGAACATGTCCCACCCAAATACGAATCCTAAAGTAAGAAACCTGATGGACACTGCAAAAAACACAAAGCGTGTCGAGTTACATATAGCACAGGTTTAACAAAGTTTATGAAAGGTGGGAAATAGTGGGATAATCTGAAACTCACAAGATAATCTGAATTACCACATAATTCTTGCTCGAGTGTTAGATCAACTTGAAAAAATATCCTTTGTTAGCAGATTGTTGTGACACTTGTCTAGTGTGTGTTGCATATATTTTTTTTCAGGTTTCCATAATGTTGTAGAAGTAGATCTTGTATCATTGAATGTTTTGTGGGAGCTAGATCTCAGTCATGTATGAAATAACAATACAGATGTTTATATTTTTCTTTAAAGAGCAGCAAAAAAAATAAATTGTAGAAACAATATAGGTCTTTTTTGTTGGAATTGAAGGCATGCAAGAATCTTCTTTGGTCTGAATTTCTACTTGTGGTCAGAATACCAAAAATGAAATTTTGAAAAGTTTTGCAGTTGTATAGTGGATTCAAATCATGTTTACACTAACTTCTCAAAATGTTTTAATTCAGGAATAAATGACATATTTAATACTTTATCATGGTTTTAAGCTATCGATAGGCTGTATTAAACCCAGAAGCCAAGTGGTTTAACACAGCTTATCGCCAGTTTAAACCATCATAAAACAAGAGAATTGTCATTCATTCCTATTCTAAAATGATTACATTTATATTTTGATAAAAAAATGTGGCATAAAATATCTTTTGTGAAAATAAAGAGAAATCCCAAGCCAGTTTGGCTGTTTCATCATTCAGACACAAAGTGATGGGTGTATAGGGTCTCAGTATTATTAGGAAACCCTCCATGAAATTCCATGACCTCATAGACTATCAGGAATATTAATAATTTGCCAATTTTAATCTTCACGTAAAATATTGATTGGACATCCCACCGAATTCTGTGGCCTTATATTTACATTTTATGCATTCTACTTTACTACATGTCGTTTACATTTGTACACCAAGGGACGATGTACATAGAAATCAACAGCATTACTTTATTAATGGTTCTGTATTGGCAATTTCGGAATTGCACAAAAGATGTGTTCACTTTCTCTGTGCAGCATACCAGCCCGGGAGGGAGATTATGAAATGATACCTGTGTGTGCGTACGTGTGTGCGTGCGTGCGTTAGTTAGTCACGCAGATTTCTCCAAAACTACTACAGCTACAGATTTTTTGTAAATTAATTGTCCCAATGAATTTTCACGCCCTCGAAAATTTTTTTGGTTTTATGGACTTAGGCTTAAAGATAAGTGAGTAATAGCAATCTTAGCTACTTGGAGTAAAGGGCTCATAACTCAAAAATCTATTGCAGTTGCAACTTTTTCTTCAAATATGTTGTTCAGCTACTTTGTCCTTAGCTATAAGATGGTACATAGTTTGGGGTCCCATTGCATGCCATAAGTGAGTAATAGCTATTTTCTTATTTGTAGCAAAATAATGACATAAGTAAATGTCAAATATCTTCAAAAGTATTAAAGTTAGGGAATTCTTTTCAAATATGTTATTCATCTACTTTTTGGTAAGCTATCACATAGTAAAGTTTCAGATCTGTTGCACATTGGATAGCTGAGTAATAGCTACTTTGAAATTCTACATTTGAGTAAATCCATTGTAACTCCAAAACTAGTGCAGTTAGAGTATTTTCCTAAAATATGTTGTTCAGCTACTTTGTCCTTAATTGTAAGATGCCATATAGTTTGGGGTTCTATTGCATGCCATAAGTGAGTAATAGCTATTTTCTTATTTGTAGCAAAATAATGACATCAGTAAATGTCAAATATCTTCAAAAGTATTAAAGTTACGGAATTCTTTTCAAATATGTTATTCATCTAGTTTTTGGTAAGCTATCACATAGTAAAGTTTCAGACCTGTTGCACATTGAATAGCTGAGTAATAGCTACTTTGAAATTGTGACTGTTGAGTAAATCCATTGTAACTCCAAAACTATTGCAGTTAGAGTATTTTCCTAAAATATGTTATTCAGCTACTTTGTCCTTAACTATAAGATGGCATACAGTTTGAGATTCTGTTGCATGCCATAAGTGAGTAATAGCTATTTCCTTATTTGAAGGAAAATAACGACATGAGTAAATTTCAAATATCTTCAAAAGTATTAAAAATAAGGAATTCTTTTCAAATATGTTATTCATCTAGTTTTTGGTAAGCTATCACATAGTAAAGTTTCAGACCTGTTGCACATTGGATAGCTGAGTAATAGCTACTTTAAAATTGTGACTGTTGAGTAAATCCATTGTAACTCCCAAAACTATTGCAGTTAGAGTATTTTCCTAAAATATGTTATTCAGCTACTTTTTCCTTAACTATAAGATGGCATATAGTTTGGGGTTCTGTTGCATGCCATAAGTGAGTAATAGCTATTTTCTTATTTGTAGCAAAATAATAACATAAGTAAATTTCAAATATCTTCAAAAGTATTCAAGTTAGGGAAATACTTTCAAATATTTTATTCATTTAGTTTTTGATGAGCTATCAGATAGTAAAGCTGCAAACCTGTTGCACACTGCACAGCTGAGTAATAGCTACTTTGAAATTGTGACTGTTGAGTAAATCCATTGTAACTCAAAAACTACTGCCGTTACAGGATTTTCCTAAAATAATTTGTTCAGCTACTTTTTCCTTAACTATAAGATGGCATATCGTTTGGGGTTCCATTGCATGTCATAAGTGAGCAATAGCTATTTTCTTATTTGTAGCAATATTATGATGGAAATAAATGTCAAATACCTTCACAAGTACCAAAGTTAGGCAAATCTTTTCAAATATGTTATTAATCTAGTTTTTCAAAAGCTTACTTTCCTGTGTCCTTTATATTTTTGTTGCTTTTGCAGATGTAGGTCAATAGCTAAGTCAGTAGATAGCTGAGCAAGAGCTACTAAAATGAGTAAATGTCTTTTATTTCTAAAAGTATTATAGGTAGGCAATTTCTTCTAAATAAGTCATTCACCTACTTTTGGGTGATCTACTACATAGTGAAGTTGCACAACTGTAGCTCTTTGGATAGCTGAGTAATAGCTACCAAAATGAGTAAATGTCTTTTATCTCTAAAATATTACACATAGGCAATTTCTTCTAAATAAGTCATTCACCTACTTTTGTGTGATCTACCACATAGTGAAGTTGCAGAACTGTAGCTCTTTGGATAACTGAGTAATAGCTACTAAAATGAGTAAATGTCTTTTATCTCTAAAAGTATTACAGGTAGGCAATTTCTTCTAAATAAGTCATTCACATACTTTTGGGTGATCTACCACATAGTGAAGTTGCAGAACTGTAGCTCTTTGGATAGCTGAATAATAGCTACTAAAATGGGTAAATGTCTTTTATCTCTAAAAGTATTACAGGTAGGCAATTTCTTCTAAATAAGTCATTTACCTACTTTTGGGTGATCTACCACATATTGAAGTTGCAGAACTGTAGCTCTTTGGATAGCCGAGTAATAGCTACTAAAATGAGTAAATGTCTTTTATCTCTAAAAGTATTACAGGTAGGCAATTTCTTCTAAATAAGTCATTCACGTACTTTTGGGTGATCTACCACATAGTGAAGTTGCAGAAATGTAGCTCTTTGGATAGCTGAGTAATAGCTACTAAAATGAGTAAATGTCTTTTATCTCTAAAAGTATTACAGGTAGGCAATTTCTTCTAAATAAGTCATTCACCTACTTTTGTGTGATCTACCACATAGTGAAGTTGCAGAACTGTAGCTTTTGGATAGCTGAGTAATAGCTACCAAAATGAGTAAATGTCTTTTATCTCTAAAAGTATTACAGGTAGGCGATTTCTTCTAAATAAATCATTCACCTACTTTTGGGTGATCTACCACATAGTGAAGTTCCAGAACTGTAGCTCTTTGGATAACGGAGTAATAGCTACTAAAATGAGCAAATGTCTTTTATCTCTAAAAGTATTACAGGTAGGCAATTTCTTCTAAATAAGTCATTCACCTACTTTTGGGTGATCTACCACATATTGAAGTTGCAGAACTGTAGCTCTTTGGATAGCCGAGTAATAGCTACTAAAATGAGTAAATGTCTTTTATCTCTAAAAGTATTACAGGTAGGCAATTTCTTCTAAATAAGTCATTCACGTACTTTTGGGTGATCTACCACATAGTGAAGTTGCAGAAATGTAGCTCTTTGGATAGCTGAGTAATAGCTACTAAAATGAGTAAATGTCTTTTATCTCTAAAAGTATTACAGGTAGGCAATTTCTTCTAAATAAGTCATTCACCTACTTTTGTGTGATCTACCACATAGTGAAGTTGCAGAACTGTAGCGTTTGGATAGCTGAGTAATAGCTACCAAAATGAGTAAATGTCTTTTATCTCTAAAAGTATTACAGGTAGGCGATTTCTTCTAAATAAATCATTCACCTACTTTTGGGTGATCTACCACATAGTGAAGTTGCAGAACTGTAGCTCTTTGGATAACGGAGTAATAGCTACTAAAATGAGCAAATGTCTTTTATCTCTAAAAGTATTACAGGTAGGCAATTTCTTCTAAATAAGTCATTCGCCTACTTTTGGGTGATCTACCACATAGTGAAGTTGCAGAACTGTAGCACTTTGGATAACTGAGTAATAGCTACTAAAATAAGCAAATGTCTTTTATCTCTAAAAGTATTACAGGTAGGCAATTTCTTCTAAATAAGTCATTCGCCTACTTTTGGGTGATCTACCACATATTGAAGTTACAGAACTGTAGCTCTTTGGATAGCCGAGTAATAGCTACTAAAATGAGTAAATGTCTTTTATCACTAAAAGTATTACAGGTAGGCAATTTCTTCTAAATAAATCATTCACCTACTTTTGGGTGATCTACCACACAGTGAAGTTGCAGAACTGTAGCTCTTTGGATAACTGAGTAATAGCTTCTAAAATGAGCAAATGTCTATTATCTCTAAAAGTATTACAGGTAGGCAATTTCTTCTAAATAAGTCATTCATCTACCACATATTAAAGTTGCAGAACTGTAGCTTTTGGATAGCTGAGTAAAATGAGTAAATGTCTTTTATCTCTAAAAGTATTACAGGTAGGCGATTTCTTCTAAATAAATCATTCACCTACTTTTGGGTGATCTACCACATAGTGAAGTTGCAGAACTGTAGCTCTTTGGATAGCTGAGTAATAGCTACTAAAATGAGCAAATGTCTTTTATCTCTAAAAGTATGACAGGTAGGCAATTTCTTCTAAATAAGTCATTCGCCTACTTTTGGGTGATCTACCACATAGTGAAGTTGCACAACTGTAGCACTTTGGATAACTGAGTAATAGCTACTAAAATAAGCAAATGTCTTTTATCTCTAAAAGTATTACAGGTAGGCAATTTCTTCTAAATAAGTCATTCGTCTACTTTTGGGTGATCTACCACATATTGAAGTTGCAGAACTGTAGCTCTTTGGATAGCCAAGTAATAGCTACTAAAATGAGTAAATGTCTTTTATCTCTAAAAGTATTACAGGTAGGCAATTTCTTCTAAATAAGTCATTCACGTACTTTTGGGTGATCTACCACATAGTGAAGTTGCAGAACTGTAGCTCTTTGGATAGCTGAATAATAGCTACTAAAATGGGTAAATGTCTTTTATCTCTAAAAGTATTACAGGTAGGCAATTTCTTCTAAATAAGTCATTCACCTACTTTTGGGTGATCTACCACATATTGAAGTTGCAGAAATGTAGCTCTTTGGATAGCCGAGTAATAGCTACTAAAATGAGTAAATGTCTTTTATCTCTAAAAGTATTACAGGTAGGCAATTTCTTCTAAATAAGTCATTCACGTACTTTTGGGTGATCTACCACATAGTGAAGTTGCAGAAATGTAGCTCTTTGGATAGCTGAGTAATAGCTACTAAAATGAGTAAATGTCTTTTATCTCTAAAAGTATTACAGGTAGGCAATTTCTTCTAAATAAGTCATTCACCTACTTTTGTGTGATCTACCACATAGTGAAGTTGCAGAACTGTAGCTTTTGGATAGCTGAGTAATAGCTACCAAAATGAGTAAATGTCTTTTATCTCTAAAAGTATTACAGGTAGGCGATTTCTTCTAAATAAATCATTCACCTACTTTTGGGTGATCTACCACATAGTGAAGTTGCAGAACTGTAGCTCTTTGGATAACGGAGTAATAGCTACTAAAATGAGCAAATGTCTTTTATCTCTAAAAGTATTACAGGTAGGCAATTTCTTCTAAATAAGTCATTCGCCTACTTTTGGGTGATCTACCACATAGTGAAGTTGCAGAACTGTAGCACTTTGGATAACTGAGTAATAGCTACTAAAATAAGCAAATGTCTTTTATCTCTAAAAGTATTACAGGTAGGCAATTTCTTCTAAATAAGTCATTCGCCTACTTTTGGGTGATCTACCACATATTGAAGTTGCAGAACTGTAGCTCTTTGGATAGCCGAGTAATAGCTACTAAAATGAGTAAATGTCTTTTATCACTAAAAGTATTACAGGTAGGCAATTTCTTCTAAATAAATCATTCACCTACTTTTGGGTGATCTACCACACAGTGAAGTTGCAGAACTGTAGCTCTTTGGATAACTGAGTAATAGCTTCTAAAATGAGCAAATGTCTATTATCTCTAAAAGTATTACAGGTAGGCAATTTCTTCTAAATAAGTCATTCATCTACCACATATTAAAGTTGCAGAACTGTAGCTTTTGGATAGCTGAGTAAAATGAGTAAATGTCTTTTATCTCTAAAAGTATTACAGGTAGGCGATTTCTTCTAAATAAATCATTCACCTACTTTTGGGTGATCAACCACATAGTGAAGTTGCAGAACTGTAGCTCTTTGGATAGCCGAGTAATAGCTACTAAAATGAGTAAATGTCTTTTATCTCTAAAAGTATTACAGGTAGGCAATTTCTTCTAAATAAGTCATTCACGTACTTTTGGGTGATCTACCACATAGTGAAGTTGCAGAAATGTAGCTCCTTGGATAGCTGAGTAATAGCTACTAAAATGAGTAAATGTCTTTTATCTCTAAAAGTATTACAGGTAGGCAATTTCTTCTAAATAAGTCATTCACCTACTTTTGTGTGATCTACCACATAGTGAAGTTGCAGAACTGTAGCTTTTGGATAGCTGAGTAATAGCTACCAAAATGAGTAAATGTCTTTTATCTCTAAAAGTATTACAGGTAGGCAATTTCTTCTAAATAAGTCATTCACCTACTTTTGGGTGATCTACCACATAGTGAAGTTGCAGAAATGTAGCTCTTTGGATAGCCGAGTAATAGCTACTAAAATGAGTGTCTTTTATCTCTAAAAGTATTACATGTAGGCAATTTCTTCTAAATAAGTCATTCACCTACTTTTGGGTGATCTACCACATATTGAAGTTGCAGAAATGTAGCTCTTTGGATAGCCGAGTAATAGCTACTAAAATGAGTGTCTTTTATCTCTAAAAGTATTACATGTAGGCAATTTCTTCTAAATAAGTCATTCGCCTACTTTTGGGTGATCTACCACATAGTGAAGTTGCAGAAATGTAGCTCTTTGGATAGCTGAGTAATAGCTACTAAAATGAGTAAATGTCTTTTATCTCTAAAAGTATTACAGGTAGGCAATTTCTTCTAAATAAGTCATTCACCTACTTTTGTGTGATCTACCACATAGTGAAGTTGCAAAACTGTAGCTTTTGGATAGCTGAGTAATAGCTACCAAAATGAGTAAATGTCTTTTATCTCTAAAAGTATTACAGGTAGGCGATTTCTTCTAAATAAATCATTCACCTACTTTTGGGTGATCTACCACATAGTGAAGTTGCAGAACTGTAGCTCTTTGGATAACGGAGTAATAGCTACTAAAATGAGCAAATGTCTTTTATCTCTAAAAGTATTACAGGTAGGCAATTTCTTCTAAATAAGTCATTCGCCTACTTTTGGGTGATCTACCACATATTGAAGTTGCAGAACTGTAGCTCTTTGGATAGCCGAGTAATAGCTACTAAAATGAGTAAATGTCTTTTATCACTAAAAGTATTACAGGTAGGCAATTTCTTCTAAATAAATCATTCACCTACTTTTGGGTGATCTACCACACAGTGAAGTTGCAGAACTGTAGCTCTTTGGATAACTGAGTAATAGCTTCTAAAATGAGCAAATGTCTATTATCTCTAAAAGTATTACAGGTAGGCAATTTCTTCTAAATAAGTCATTCATCTACCACATATTAAAGTTGCAGAACTGTAGCTTTTGGATAGCTGAGTAAAATGAGTAAATGTCTTTTATCTCTAAAAGTATTACAGGTAGGCGATTTCTTCTAAATAAATCATTCACCTACTTTTGGGTGATCAACCACATAGTGAAGTTGCAGAACTGTAGCTCTTTGGATAACGGAGTAATAGCTACTAAAATGAGCAAATGTCTTTTATCTCTAAAAGTATTACAGGTAGGCAATTTCTTCTAAATAAGTCATTCACCTACTTTTGGGTGATCTACCACATATTGAAGTTGCAGAACTGTAGCTCTTTGGATAGCCGAGTAATAGCTACTAAAATGAGTAAATGTCTTTTATCACTAAAAGTATTACAGGTAGGCAATTTCTTCTAAATAAATCATTCACCTACTTTTGGGTGATCTACCACACAGTGAAGTTGCAGAACTGTAGCTCTTTGGATAACTGAGTAA
This sequence comes from Sabellastarte sp. h YS-2021, assembly GCA_964017235.1. Lineage (NCBI taxonomy): Eukaryota > Metazoa > Annelida > Polychaeta > Sabellida > Sabellidae > Sabellastarte > Sabellastarte sp. h YS-2021. Next base: position 40,040,599 of record OZ024932.1, read on the forward strand.
TAGCTTCTAAAATGAGCAAATGTCTATTATCTCTAAAAGTATTACAGGTAGGCAATTTCTTCTAAATAAGTCATTCATCTACCACATATTAAAGTTGCAGAACTGTAGCTTTTGGATAGCTGAGTAAAATGAGTAAATGTCTTTTATCTCTAAAAGTATTACAGGTAGGCGATTTCTTCTAAATAAATCATTCACCTACTTTTGGGTGATCTACCACATAGTGAAGTTGCAGAACTGTAGCTCTTTGGATAACAGAATAATAGCTACTAAAATGAGCAAATGTCTTTTATCTCTAAAAGTATTACAGGTAGGCAATTTCTTCTAAATAAGTCATTCGCCTACTTTTGGGTGATCTACCACATAGTGAAGTTGCACAACTGTAGCTCTTTGGATAGCCGAGTAATAGCTACTAAAATGAGTAAATGTCTTTTATCTCTAAAAGTATTACAGGTAGGCATTTCTTCTAAATAAGTCATTCACCTACTTTTGGGTGATCTACCACATATTGAAGTTGCAGAACTGTAGCTCTTTGGATAGCCGAGTAATAGCTACTAAAATGAGTAAATGTCTTTTATCTCTAAAAGTATTACAGGTAGGCAATTTCTTCTAAATAAGTCATTCACGTACTTTTGGGTGATCTACCACATAGTGAAGTTGCAGAAATGTAGCTCTTTGGATAGCTGAGTAATAGCTACTAAAATGAGTAAATGTCTTTTATCTCTAAAAGTATTACAGGTAGGCAATTTCTTCTAAATAAGTCATTCACCTACTTTTGTGTGATCTACCACATAGTGAAGTTGCAAAACTGTAGCTTTTGGATAGCTGAGTAATAGCTACCAAAATGAGTAAATGTCTTTTATCTCTAAAAGTATTACAGGTAGGCGATTTCTTCTAAATAAATCATTCACCTACTTTTGGGTGATCTACCACATAGTGAAGTTGCAGAACTGTAGCTCTTTGGATAACGGAGTAATAGCTACTAAAATGAGCAAATGTCTTTTATCTCTAAAAGTATTACAGGTAGGCAATTTCTTCTAAATAAGTCATTCGCCTACTTTTGGGTGATCTACCACATAGTGAAGTTGCAGAACTGTAGCACTTTGGATAACTGAGTAATAGCTACTAAAATAAGCAAATGTCTTTTATCTCTAAAAGTATTACAGGTAGGCAATTTCTTCTAAATAAGTCATTCGCCTACTTTTGGGTGATCTACCACATATTGAAGTTGCAGAACTGTAGCTCTTTGGATAGCCGAGTAATAGCTACTAAAATGAGTAAATGTCTTTTATCACTAAAAGTATTACAGGTAGGCAATTTCTTCTAAATAAATCATTCACCTACTTTTGGGTGATCTACCACACAGTGAAGTTGCAGAACTGTAGCTCTTTGGATAACTGAGTAATAGCTTCTAAAATGAGCAAATGTCTATTATCTCTAAAAGTATTACAGGTAGGCAATTTCTTCTAAATAAGTCATTCATCTACCACATATTAAAGTTGCAGAACTGTAGCTTTTGGATAGCTGAGTAAAATGAGTAAATGTCTTTTATCTCTAAAAGTATTACAGGTAGGCGATTTCTTCTAAATAAATCATTCACCTACTTTTGGGTGATCAACCACATAGTGAAGTTGCAGAACTGTAGCTCTTTGGATAGCCGAGTAATAGCTACTAAAATGAGTAAATGTCTTTTATCTCTAAAAGTATTACAGGTAGGCAATTTCTTCTAAATAAGTCATTCACGTACTTTTGGGTGATCTACCACATAGTGAAGTTGCAGAAATGTAGCTCCTTGGATAGCTGAGTAATAGCTACTAAAATGAGTAAATGTCTTTTATCTCTAAAAGTATTACAGGTAGGCAATTTCTTCTAAATAAGTCATTCACCTACTTTTGTGTGATCTACCACATAGTGAAGTTGCAGAACTGTAGCTTTTGGATAGCTGAGTAATAGCTACCAAAATGAGTAAATGTCTTTTATCTCTAAAAGTATTACAGGTAGGCAATTTCTTCTAAATAAGTCATTCACCTACTTTTGGGTGATCTACCACATAGTGAAGTTGCAGAAATGTAGCTCTTTGGATAGCCGAGTAATAGCTACTAAAATGAGTGTCTTTTATCTCTAAAAGTATTACATGTAGGCAATTTCTTCTAAATAAGTCATTCACCTACTTTTGGGTGATCTACCACATATTGAAGTTGCAGAAATGTAGCTCTTTGGATAGCCGAGTAATAGCTACTAAAATGAGTGTCTTTTATCTCTAAAAGTATTACATGTAGGCAATTTCTTCTAAATAAGTCATTCGCCTACTTTTGGGTGATCTACCACATAGTGAAGTTGCAGAAATGTAGCTCTTTGGATAGCTGAGTAATAGCTACTAAAATGAGTAAATGTCTTTTATCTCTAAAAGTATTACAGGTAGGCAATTTCTTCTAAATAAGTCATTCACCTACTTTTGTGTGATCTACCACATAGTGAAGTTGCAAAACTGTAGCTTTTGGATAGCTGAGTAATAGCTACCAAAATGAGTAAATGTCTTTTATCTCTAAAAGTATTACAGGTAGGCGATTTCTTCTAAATAAATCATTCACCTACTTTTGGGTGATCTACCACATAGTGAAGTTGCAGAACTGTAGCTCTTTGGATAACGGAGTAATAGCTACTAAAATGAGCAAATGTCTTTTATCTCTAAAAGTATTACAGGTAGGCAATTTCTTCTAAATAAGTCATTCGCCTACTTTTGGGTGATCTACCACATATTGAAGTTGCAGAACTGTAGCTCTTTGGATAGCCGAGTAATAGCTACTAAAATGAGTAAATGTCTTTTATCACTAAAAGTATTACAGGTAGGCAATTTCTTCTAAATAAATCATTCACCTACTTTTGGGTGATCTACCACACAGTGAAGTTGCAGAACTGTAGCTCTTTGGATAACTGAGTAATAGCTTCTAAAATGAGCAAATGTCTATTATCTCTAAAAGTATTACAGGTAGGCAATTTCTTCTAAATAAGTCATTCATCTACCACATATTAAAGTTGCAGAACTGTAGCTTTTGGATAGCTGAGTAAAATGAGTAAATGTCTTTTATCTCTAAAAGTATTACAGGTAGGCAATTTCTTCTAAATAAGTCATTCGCCTACTTTTGGGTGATCTACCACATAGTGAAGTTGCAGAACTGTAGCTCTTTGGATAGCCGAGTAATAGCTACTAAAATGAGTAAATGTCTTTTATCTCTAAAAGTATTACAGGTAGGCAATTTCTTCTAAATAAGTCATTCACGTACTTTTGGGTGATCTACCACATAGTGAAGTTGCAGAACTGTAGCTTTTGGATAGCTGAGTAATAGCTACCAAAATGAGTAAATGTCTTTTATCTCTAAAAGTATTACAGGTAGGCAATTTCTTCTAAATAAGTCATTCACCTACTTTTGGGTGATCTACCACATATTGAAGTTGCAGAAATGTAGCTCTTTGGATAGCCGAGTAATAGCTACTAAAATGAGTGTCTTTTATCTCTAAAAGTATTACATGTAGGCAATTTCTTCTAAATAAGTCATTCACCTACTTTTGGGTGATCTACCACATATTGAAGTTGCAGAAATGTAGCTCTTTGGATAGCCGAGTAATAGCTACTAAAATGAGTGTCTTTTATCTCTAAAAGTATTACATGTAGGCAATTTCTTCTAAATAAGTCATTCGCCTACTTTTGGGTGATCTACCACATAGTGAAGTTGCAGAAATGTAGCTCTTTGGATAGCTGAGTAATAGCTACTAAAATGAGTAAATGTCTTTTATCTCTAAAAGTATTACAGGTAGGCAATTTCTTCTAAATAAGTCATTCACCTACTTTTGTGTGATCTACCACATAGTGAAGCTGCAAAACTGTAGCTTTTGGATAGCTGAGTAATAGCTACCAAAATGAGTAAATGTCTTTTATCTCTAAAAGTATTACAGGTAGGCGATTTCTTCTAAATAAATCATTCACCTACTTTTGGGTGATCTACCACATAGTGAAGTTGCAGAACTGTAGCTCTTTGGATAACGGAGTAATAGCTACTAAAATGAGCAAATGTCTTTTATCTCTAAAAGTATTACAGGGTGGCAATTTCTTCTAAATAAGTCATTCGCCTACTTTTGGGTGATCTACCACATAGTGAAGTTGCAGAACTGTAGCACTTTGGATAACTGAGTAATAGCTACTAAAATAAGCAAATGTCTTTTATCTCTAAAAGTATTACAGGTAGGCAATTTCTTCTAAATAAGTCATTCGCCTACTTTTGGGTGATCTACCACATATTGAAGTTGCAGAACTGTAGCTCTTTGGATAGCCGAGTAATAGCTACTAAAATGAGTAAATGTCTTTTATCACTAAAAGTATTACAGGTAGGCAATTTCTTCTAAATAAATCATTCACCTACTTTTGGGTGATCTACCACACAGTGAAGTTGCAGAACTGTAGCTCTTTGGATAACTGAGTAATAGCTTCTAAAATGAGCAAATGTCTATTATCTCTAAAAGTATTACAGGTAGGCAATTTCTTCTAAATAAGTCATTCATCTACCACATATTAAAGTTGCAGAACTGTAGCTTTTGGATAGCTGAGTAAAATGAGTAAATGTCTTTTATCTCTAAAAGTATTACAGGTAGGCGATTTCTTCTAAATAAATCATTCACCTACTTTTGGGTGATCTACCACATAGTGAAGTTGCAGAACTGTAGCTCTTTGGATAACGGAGTAATAGCTACTAAAATGAGCAAATGTCTTTTATCTCTAAAAGTATTACAGGTAGGCAATTTCTTCTAAATAAGTCATTCGCCTACTTTTGGGTGATCTACCACATAGTGAAGTTGCAGAACTGTAGCTCTTTGGATAGCCGAGTAATAGCTACTAAAATGAGTAAATGTCTTTTATCTCTAAAAGTATTACAGGTAGGCAATTTCTTCTAAATAAGTCATTCACGTACTTTTGGGTGATCTACCACATAGTGAAGTTGCAGAAATGTAGCTCCTTGGATAGCTGAGTAATAGCTACTAAAATGAGTAAATGTCTTTTATCTCTAAAAGTATTACAGGTAGGCAATTTCTTCTAAATAAGTCATTCACCTACTTTTGTGTGATCTACCACATAGTGAAGTTGCAGAACTGTAGCTTTTGGATAGCTGAGTAATAGCTACCAAAATGAGTAAATGTCTTTTATCTCTAAAAGTATTACAGGTAGGCAATTTCTTCTAAATAAGTCATTCACCTACTTTTGGGTGATCTACCACATATTGAAGTTGCAGAAATGTAGCTCTTTGGATAGCCGAGTAATAGCTACTAAAATGAGTGTCTTTTATCTCTAAAAGTATTACATGTAGGCAATTTCTTCTAAATAAGTCATTCACGTACTTTTGGGTGATCTACCACATAGTGAAGTTGCAGAAATGTAGCTCCTTGGATAGCTGAGTAATAGCTACTAAAATGAGTAAATGTCTTTTATCTCGAAAAGTATTACAGGTAGGCAATTTCTTCTAAATAAGTCATTCACCTACTTTTGTGTGATCTACCACATAGTGAAGTTGCAGAACTGTAGCTTTTGGATAGCTGAGTAATAGCTACCAAAATGAGTAAATGTCTTTTATAAAGTATCTCTATAAGTATTACAGGTAGGCGATTTCTTCTAAATAAATCATTCACCTACTTTTGGGTGATCTACCACATAGTGAAGTTGCAGAACTGTAGCTCTTTGGATAACGGAGTAATAGCTACTAAAATGAGCAAATGTCTTTTATCTCTAAAAGTATTACAGGTAGGCAATTTCTTCTAAATAAGTCATTCACCTACTTTTGTGTGATCTACCACATAGTGAAGTTGCAAAACTGTAGCTTTTGGATAGCTGAGTAATAGCTACCAAAATGAGTAAATGTCTTTTATCTCTAAAAGTATTACAGGTAGGCGATTTCTTCTAAATAAATCATTCACCTACTTTTGGGTGATCTACCACATAGTGAAGTTGCAGAACTGTAGCTCTTTGGATAACGGAGTAATAGCTACTAAAATGAGCAAATGTCTTTTATCTCTAAAAGTATTACAGGTAGGCAATTTCTTCTAAATAAGTCATTCGCCTACTTTTGGGTGATCTACCACATATTGAAGTTGCAGAACTGTAGCTCTTTGGATAGCCGAGTAATAGCTACTAAAATGAGTAAATGTCTTTTATCACTAAAAGTATTACAGGTAGGCAATTTCTTCTAAATAAATCATTCACCTACTTTTGGGTGATCTACCACACAGTGAGGTTGCAGAACTGTAGCTCTTTGGATAACTGAGTAATAGCTTCTAAAATGAGCAAATGTCTATTATCTCTAAAAGTATTACAGGTAGGCAATTTCTTCTAAATAAGTCATTCATCTACCACATATTAAAGTTGCAGAACTGTAGCTTTTGGATAGCTGAGTAAAATGAGTAAATGTCTTTTATCTCTAAAAGTATTACAGGTAGGCGATTTCTTCTAAATAAATCATTCACCTACTTTTGGGTGATCAACCACATAGTGAAGTTGCAGAACTGTAGCTCTTTGGATAACGGAGTAATAGCTACTGAAATGAGCAAATGTCTTTTATCTCTAAAAGTATTACAGGTAGGCAATTTCTTCTAAATAAGTCATTCGCCTACTTTTGGGTGATCTACCACATAGTGAAGTTGCAGAACTGTAGCTCTTTGGATAGCCGAGTAATAGCTACTAAAATGAGTAAATGTCTTTTATCTCTAAAAGTATTACAGGTAGGCAATTTCTTCTAAATAAGTCATTCACGTACTTTTGGGTGATCTACCACATAGTGAAGTTGCAGAAATGTAGCTCCTTGGATAGCTGAGTAATAGCTACTAAAATGAGTAAATGTCTTTTATCTCTAAAAGTATTACAGGTAGGCAATTTCTTCTAAATAAGTCATTCACCTACTTTTGTGTGATCTACCACATAGTGAAGTTGCAGAACTGTAGCTTTTGGATAGCTGAGTAATAGCTACCAAAATGAGTAAATGTCTTTTATCTCTAAAAGTATTACAGGTAGGCAATTTCTTCTAAATAAGTCATTCACCTACTTTTGGGTGATCTACCACATATTGAAGTTGTAGAAATGTAGCTCTTTGGATAGCCGAGTAATAGCTAATAAAATGAGTGTCTTTTATCTCTAAAAGTATTACATGTAGGCAATTTCTTCTAAATAAGTCATTCACCTACTTTTGGGTGATCTACCACATATTGAAGTTGCAGAAATGTAGCTCTTTGGATAGCCGAGTAATAGCTACTAAAATGAGTGTCTTTTATCTCTAAAAGTATTACATGTAGGCAATTTCTTCTAAATAAGTCATTCGCCTACTTTTGGGTGATCTACCACATAGTGAAGTTGCAGAAATGTAGCTCTTTGGATAGCTGAGTAATAGCTACTAAAATGAGTAAATGTCTTTTATCTCTAAAAGTATTACAGGTAGGCAATTTCTTCTAAATAAGTCATTCACCTACTTTTGTGTGATCTACCACATAGTGAAGTTGCAAAACTGTAGCTTTTGGATAGCTGAGTAATAGCTACCAAAATGAGTAAATGTCTTTTATCTCTAAAAGTATTACAGGTAGGCGATTTCTTCTAAATAAATCATTCACCTACTTTTGGGTGATCTACCACATAGTGAAGTTGCAGAACTGTAGCTCTTTGGATAACGGAGTGATAGCTACTAAAATGAGCAAATGTCTTTTATCTCTAAAAGTATTACAGGTAGGCAATTTCTTCTAAATAAGTCATTCGCCTACTTTTGGGTGATCTACCACATAGTGAAGTTGCAGAACTGTAGCACTTTGGATAACTGAGTAATAGCTACTAAAATGAGTAAATGTCTTTTATCTCTAAAAGTATTACAGGTAGGCAATTTCTTCTAAATAAGTCATTCACGTACTTTTGGGTGATCTACCACATAGTGAAGTTGCAGAAATGTAGCTCCTTGGATAGCTGAGTAATAGCTACTAAAATGAGTAAATGTCTTTTATCTCTAAAAGTATTACAGGTAGGCAATTTCTTCTAAATAAGTCATTCACCTACTTTTGTGTGATCTACCACATAGTGAAGTTGCAGAACTGTAGCTTTTGGATAGCTGAGTAATAGCTACCAAAATGAGTAAATGTCTTTTATCTCTAAAAGTATTACAGGTAGGCAATTTCTTCTAAATAAGTCATTCACCTACTTTTGGGTGATCTACCACATATTGAAGTTGCAGAAATGTAGCTCTTTGGATAGCCGAGTAATAGCTACTAAAATGAGTGTCTTTTATCTCTAAAAGTATTACATGTAGGCAATTTCTTCTAAATAAGTCATTCACCTACTTTTGGGTGATCTACCACATATTGAAGTTGCAGAAATGTAGCTCTTTGGATAGCCGAGTAATAGCTACTAAAATGAGTGTCTTTTATCTCTAAAAGTATTACATGTAGGCAATTTCTTCTAAATAAGTCATTCGCCTACTTTTGGGTGATCTACCACATAGTGAAGTTGCAGAAATGTAGCTCTTTGGATAGCTGAGTAATAGCTACTAAAATGAGTAAATGTCTTTTATCTCTAAAAGTATTACAGGTAGGCAATTTCTTCTAAATAAGTCATTCACCTACTTTTGTGTGATCTACCACATAGTGAAGTTGCAAAACTGTAGCTTTTGGATAGCTGAGTAATAGCTACCAAAATGAGTAAATGTCTTTTATCTCTAAAAGTATTACAGGTAGGCGATTTCTTCTAAATAAATCATTCACCTACCTTTGGGTGATCTACCACATAGTGAAGTTGCAGAACTGTAGCTCTTTGGATAACGGAGTAATAGCTACTAAAATGAGCAAATGTCTTTTATCTCTAAAAGTATTACAGGTAGGCAATTTCTTCTAAATAAGTCATTCGCCTACTTTTGGGTGATCTACCACATAGTGAGGTTGCAGAACTGTAGCACTTTGGATAACTGAGTAATAGCTACTAAAATAAGCAAATGTCTTTTATCTCTAAAAGTATTACAGGTAGGCAATTTCTTCTAAATAAGTCATTCGCCTACTTTTGGGTGATCTACCACATATTGAAGTTGCAGAACTGTAGCTCTTTGGATAGCCGAGTAATAGCTACTAAAATGAGTAAATGTCTTTTATCACTAAAAGTATTACAGGTAGGCAATTTCTTCTAAATAAATCATTCACCTACTTTTGGGTGATCTACCACACAGTGAAGTTGCAGAACTGTAGCTCTTTGGATAACTGAGTAATAGCTTCTAAAATGAGCAAATGTCTATTATCTCTAAAAGTATTACAGGTAGGCAATTTCTTCTAAATAAGTCATTCATCTACCACATATTAAAGTTGCAGAACTGTAGCTTTTGGATAGCTGAGTAAAATGAGTAAATGTCTTTTATCTCTAAAAGTATTACAGGTAGGCGATTTCTTCTAAATAAATCATTCACCTACTTTTGGGTGATCTACCACATAGTGAAGTTGCAGAACTGTAGCTCTTTGGATAACGGAGTAATAGCTACTAAAATGAGCAAATGTCTTTTATCTCTAAAAGTATTACAGGTAGGCAATTTCTTCTAAATAAGTCATTCGCCTACTTTTGGGTGATCTACCACATAGTGAAGTTGCACAACTGTAGCACTTTGGATAACCGAGTAATAGCTACTAAAGTAAGCAAATGTCTTTTATCTCTAAAAGTATTACAGGTAGGCAATTTCTTCTAAATAAGTCATTCGTCTACTTTTGGGTGATCTACCACATATTGAAGTTGCAGAACTGTAGCTCTTTGGATAGCCGAGTAATAGCTACTAAAATGAGTAAATGTCTTTTATCACTAAAAGTATTACAGGTAGGCAATTTCTTCTAAATAAATCATTCACCTACTTTTGGGTGATCTACCACATAGTGAAGTTGCAGAACTGTAGCTCTTTGGATAGCTGAGTAATAGCTACTAAAATGAGTAAATGTCTTATCTCTAAAAGTATTACAGGTAGGCAATTTCTTCTAAATAAGAAGTAAATATCTTTTATCTCGAGAAGTGTTATAGATAGGCAATTTCTTCTAAATACATCCTTACCTACTTTGGGTTGATCTACTGCATAATAAAGTTGCAGAACTGTAGCTCTTTGGATGGCAGAGTAATAGCTACTAAAGTGTGTAAATGCCTTTTGTCTTTAAAAGTATTGCAATCAAACATTAAACTTGTTGTCACTTCTACATGTGCCTCCATCTCACAAGAAAATTTATATTCCACTATCTTTAGTACATCTAATTTATACGGCGGGAGATAAATGCATGCGTCAGAATGCTTGTTTTAAGTGCGACAATGCCTACTTAAACATACTGTAAACAGAAAGTTCCATGATTAGAGGACTTCTATGGTCTATGTACACCATTATTGTTGGGATAATAGGAAAGACAGAACCTTGTGTGATGTTGACTTGCAAACTTTTCCTTGGATATATCCCATACACCCTAAGTTTTAAGAAGTTGATATTTAGCAAGAACATTGGTTTGGGGTGTGGATGTGCAGTGTCATCGTATGACTTTGCCGTAAATAATAGGGACCTCTAAAATCTATCTTGGAAACAAGACGTTGATAATTGAGAGGTTCGGGGGTGTACATATGCAACATCATGGCGTGATCTTGATATGACCTTGCCCTGTAAGATCTTGTCAGGGCTATAACTTGGTTTTGTGGGAATGGATCACTTGATGGGTACACTGAAGCAATTTTCCCATCACTAAACCAGATGGATTCCTATAATTATTATATGTACTTTTACAGGTTTCCACGAACATAACTTCAGTAACTTTGCAACACAAACAGTAAGTTTGCAAAATGATGCAGTCTTTTTTGTGATTGAATCTTGATATTTTGTTACTTATATTTTTGCTTAAACATTATACTTCTACACTTAAACATATTTTACAGTGTTATGAAAGACTCCCAATCTTTGTACATTCTCCTGTCTATATCCCGTGGTGTCAAATGCCATTTCCCAAAGGCTGTGGGGTATGAGAATCCCAATTTTGATACTTCAAAATGAAGTCCTTCAAACTGAATAAATTGTAGATTTGGTGTAAATCAATACAGGGGTTTGAAAGTCTAGGGTCAGGTTTTTTGAAAGATGGATAAACAAGACTTTTACTTTTCTGCTTCAGTTGAGGCAAGGATCAATAGGGCCATAAATGGGGTCTTTTTTGGCCCAACCGTTTAAATGTAAAGTAACGATATAAGTCACGTCAAAAGAACATGCTCTGTTCAGTTAAAAGTTTAGCTGAATGGGTCATCTACTTTGAAAGCTAAAATGCTCATAGTGACAAAAAGTTCGTTTTCTGAGTTTTAGGGGGTTACAAGTTCTATTGGGAGTTTCAAGTCACCTTAAAATATGCTTCCCTTCCTGGTTCAAATACAGGAGTGCTGAGTTTAAGTGAAATCCATGAAAGCATTTTTGAGTGGTCATACTGACAAGTCATGTACAGCAGGGATGAAATAACTAGAAAACAGCAGGGATAGTCATTGGAGAAATGCCAAGGCCACTGACCATAAACGTAAAAACATTGAAAAATATTCTTGCCATCTCGGCCTTTATTTATTAATATAAAACATCTTTGTTCATACAGCCAACTATTTAGCAAATTGTTCTGGGATATTGGAACTATCTCAAAATATTTAACAGAACAGTGAATTATTTCATATGTACAAATATCAAAGAAGAAAATTAAACAGGCTTGCGTTTCAAAACAGACTGGTCGCACAACCAAAATTACAGTCACCCTTTTTACAAAAGCGAGACTTCACTGGATTGGAATGAAAAATTAAAAACATATATTTGCAGCAAATGTCAAAATGTAGGATCAGTTGTGGAACAGACACAAAACTTTTGCCAGTGAAATCATATACACTTGTGAACACATAAAAAATTCTGAAAAATCCAAAATCTAGTGCAAAAAAAACAACAACAACAACCTATTTATACTTAAAACTGCTTCTGTAAAATGAACATTTACCTTCAAAGTAAGCACAGTTTTCCCGGCAGAAATTTAAAATTTTTATTGCAGCAACTTCTGTTTTACACCGTTTTATTCCATAATGAAACATTGTTTTCCAAAATCTTAAATTTTCTAATATTATAATTTTAATGCTTTCCCTCTGTTGATAATTTATTGAATTACAGCAGAACCATATTGAGTACAACTCTATCGACCTCTCCGTACACATAACTATCAGATTCTTTGAGGACCAATTTCACTGATTTTCACGGTGTCATCTAGTATTCCTAGTTTAGAACAGTTAACTTTCCTTGATTTAAGGTTCTTGTTAATTCGAGTATTGAACTTTTTCTTGGATATAAGAAAATTTAGATAGAAATGATGCTTTGAAGTTTATAGTTTAATAACAATTTTGAACTATTGCAAACTAGAGTATAAAAAAGTGAAATAAGGGTCAAAACCCATGAATCAAGATGCAAGGCTAAAAATATTTTTTCATGCATTTGAAACTTTACTCAACAGATTTCAACTCAAACTTTTTATTTACCAAAAACTTACAAATTGCTAATATTTAAAAAAAAATAAATGCATCTTATTTACAAGCAAACTAAAAAGTTCTACAGCTTTATTATTTAAAATTAAAAATCTTCATTCAGAAAACAGAAAAAAATAAAATACATACTTCATGAGCACAGACTTTAAATTTGTGATTACAAGCTGCCAACATCCTAAAAGAAAAGTCAACCAAAACAAACTTCTATGTCTGGTAATTCTCAATACTTTCAAAAATATTTTACACGGAACAGATAAAGTTATAGCAAGACAAAATGACATTAGTTTGAATATGGCTACTGCCCATCTACTTCCTTTCCAAGTGTTGCAAGTAACTACAAACTCAACGAGCTTGTGTTAAATACCATTTATCACCCACAAAACTGTGTTTCCATGTGTGTGATCTACCAAGGACGTTTGTCTCTTTTATAAAACTTTTTTTCCATGTATATATAACAGTAAACACGCGAAACCAGTAGACATGTATTCCCGTACATATTCAGTTTCTATGCAGAATTACTGGTTATGCAAGTTTATGTTATGCTTTATTTTGCATCAGTTTTGTGACATTCTCGCTCTCTGGGGCATTTCAATACACACAATGACAATGTTCTCCAGCCGTCAAACCCAGCCCGCCATGTCCATATCTAAACCTCTCTAGTAGTCGCGTGGGCTGTGAGATCTACCTCTAGAAGGAGATTTGGACCTGGGTCGACCGCCTCCTCCATTGGCATAACCTGGAGACCGGGACTTGGAGCGTGTACGCGAGTGAGATCTGGAGAAAGAAAAATACATCAGATATAGACAGTTAACGTGGACTGTGTCCCCTTTAACAGCCAAGAGTTTATGTTTAGAAAGGCCTTATGTATTTCCAACAGTTTGTCAGTGTTGGCCATCAGGCCCAGACTTAAGACATCCAAAAAAACTACTGTCAAAAAGACCAATTTCTGACAAACTTGCCCCAAGTGTGAGCAATGATGATGTCACAGTAAAATGTGAAATTAGTAAACACGCGTATATACGGAAAATTTCTGTAGAATTTTCAGTAAATACATGCGTTTACTGATTTATGACCTGTATTATTTCACAAGTTTACTGGTTTGAGTTTCAGTAAATATGTGAAATGAAACTTTGATGTAATGCCCCATTTACACTACAGGCGGTACGTCCTGCGGTTAGAAGTGTTTCTCAGTGGCGGAACCGCCCCCAGGTCGCCCCAATTCGTCCAAGTTGTTCACACTACAGGCTGACGGTCATTGATTGGACACGGTTTTTTAACCATCAATAATAGTCGGATGACAGTACAACAAATGTTGGTCACTGAGAGACAAACTCCATTAACCTCAATTCACCTTTCAGTGGCCGTCAGACGAATACATGGCGAAATGACCAATACCTTAACTTACCTTGTTGTCGTATCCGAATCACAACCTTATGTACACCGTGGAGCACACCTATGGTTACCGTAGAAAGAAATTCAGATATGCATGCGCAAAATCACTGAAGCATGCTCACGGTACCGCAATCAGAGGTGGAAAATTCAAATATTTTAAAACTTTGGTAAGACTCGCAAGGTAATGGACGATTCGACACAGATTTGCGAGGTCACATACGGACATCAGACGGTGATCCAAAGACAGGGACATTTCACCAAACACGGGTTACCGTGGGTGATACTGCCTGTAGTGTGAGTTGGGTTTAACTGGTTGTGAATATGTAAAAATTATATACAAAAATATACATGATATTGAATATTTTTCTATATTATGATGATTATCAGAACATACTAAGCATACTTCATTTTAAAGTACATTAGATGCAAACTAGACCAAATATGTGTGCCACATTTAAATTAAATATCTGGAAAGAAGTTTTTGTCAAAACCGATTTATCTCGTACCATTTCCAAGACAAATGCATTTTTCTGTTTTACACAGAATTTCACGATGGCTGCTGGGTATGGAGGGAAAACAAATTTTTTTGTTAAAAGTACCAGATGACTGCATATACCCTGCACGAGAAAATTTTTGCTGAAATTGCTATATATCACACCATTTCCAAGATAAATACATTTTCGGCAAAAGTGCCAGACGACTCTGCCTCCTGGCCAAAATATGTGCGCCATATTTGAATGAAATATCTAGAAACACTTCTTTTGGAGCTATTGCATACACAACCTGTAGGTTATTGGCATGATACAGGACAAAGGTTAAAGTAAGGGTTTTATGCCCTGTTCAATAGCCAGGGTCACTGCCTTTTTTTGGAGTTGAACATAACCCAAAGGAATAACCTAGAGTAACCTTTTAGAACATAATTATCCCTTAACCACTGCCTTTCACCCAGGCACTTAATTACACTGCATCTGTCAGTACACACCTTGTCCTACGTTCATACTTCTTGGTCTTCTCATAAGAGCGGCTGCGGGATCTGGTGTATGACCTCCTCCTGTGAAAATAAAACCATGTATTGAGAAAATGTCACAACAAAATCCAGTAATCAAGACAAAG
Source organism: Sabellastarte sp. h YS-2021 (assembly GCA_964017235.1). Lineage (NCBI taxonomy): Eukaryota > Metazoa > Annelida > Polychaeta > Sabellida > Sabellidae > Sabellastarte > Sabellastarte sp. h YS-2021. The sequence continues at coordinate 40,055,663 of OZ024932.1, forward strand.
TCCTGATGAAGTTCTAGACTTTATGGTACAACCACTAAGTATTGATTTCAATATGTGTCAATTTAAAAAAGGTTTTAATTTGATCACTTATGTGTGTTACCTAATAATGAGATTTATTTTACCACTATACCAATTTCAGTGTCACCTTCAATAAATACTGATTTTGATGTAAAGCAGTAGGTAAATGTAATTGTGTGTGAGCACATCCAAGTTGGTGAAAATGAACAAATTTTTGTTGATGGAGGTATTGCTGTACTGGAAATGGGCAACATATCTAGAGAATCTACTGCCCTTTAATAGGGATTGGTAAGTAAGCCCGATGTCTCAGTATCAAGAGTGTTTTACTAAAATACAGTTACGAGATTTTACACCTGCCACCTCGCTCATCAATATATATTATGGAAGGAAGACTTAAATATTGGAAACAAACCCAAAAAACTTTTATTGTGTCCTCGTTGAGAGGAAACGTCCATGTCTGATTGGGGTGTACTAAAACATGGAGCCCCAAGATCGGTTTTGCATTGGCAGTCTCCTGGTGTACACAGTTTTTACACCAACCCATCCTTGCCTTTAATGCTTTATTTTTAATGGTTTCTGGCCTTTGTGCTTTCAGTGGATCGAAATAGTTTTGAAATAATCAGATACCAATACAGAAAATTTGGATACCCCCAATTTTGACCCAAATATGTAAAATAGTATTCTAACTTTACCTGCTCCTGCTTCTTCTGTCTCTGGATTTGGAGCGTCTGCAATAAAAATACACACAAGCTAATCAAAGTTTTGTTCTGAAGTTTAATCACCTTTTGAAACAATCACCATACGATATTCAGATACACATGGGACAGAGATGGGTACTTGACTGTTACTCCATGCATGAATACCATTTGGATTATATTTATAACCCAAATCTCAATTAAACAACACTGACTTCAGACACTAGAAATCTGTTAATCAGTCTAGGGAAAAAGTGTAAAGTTTTCCTTTAATTCATTCCCCTCCCCATGACCCTCCCTGTCATACCCCACTGAGTTTTTTGCTGTCAGTTGTCAGGTTGTGTTTTCTTTCATTTGATTACACATATATGTTGGTGTACAAGGTACTTGCAATAAACTGACTTTTCAACTCAGAACTATTTTCTTGAGTTATCAGGGTTGTGTGTACATACACTGATACACTGGAAAAAAGGAAAACATTCACTTTTGACTTGTTCTTTGAGTTTAGAGGACTACTGGAAAAAAAGAGACAAGTGATTATAAAACCTACATCAGTCAATATATCCAGAGTATATTTTAAGTAACCTTAATCCTACAATTCCTAACATTATTAGTATTCAAATTCCATCCTATTATTACAAACTGGACCAGAAGTGCTTGTATAGTGCAGACCTCCGCCAGGGAACGTTTCTGAAAATTTGGGATTTTTGGGTATCTGGAACATGATTCAAATATTTCCCAATCTATTTCACACTGGAAACCAAATATGTACACTGAAATGTATTGTGGGAAAAAAATAATTCATTCCTTACATCCATCAGGAGGTTATGTTTTGGTGCATTTGTTTATCTGTTTGTGTTTGCAATTTCTGGAGATTACATTTCGATGCAATCCATCTCCAGATGTGACGCAGAGAATTCTACATTCAGAATATGGCTGGTGACGCTTGCACGATATCTTTGTGAATGTCAAATCCCAATGTCCAAATACAAAAAAGACGTTAGGGTTTTTAATATAAACACTGTCCTTGAAGCCGGGGTCAAAAATTCATATTAGATCCCTTGAAATATCCGTGATCTGTGATTTCCTGTGGTTGTTGAAACATGCAAAAAACATTCGAAAACACTCCAAACAAGGCACTTTTATAGACAATCTGTTTGACCTTGAAACAGGGGTCAAATGTGAAATTTCAAAGATTTACAGCCCAGGTTTTGTTGTTGGTTATTTTCGGATTTCATATCCTTGTACCAAAAAAAAAGCAAAAAAGCCATTTACTTATATTACTCGCTGTTAAAAATACAGAAAGCTATTTCTCATTTAGCTATTGTAATGGACCTCTAAACCAGGTAACCCCTTTTACGATGTAGACCTTGTCCTTGAACGCCCTTCGATACTCGTGATGATAAATGAGTTTTGTTACCTAGCGCACTGAGTTCCCCTTTGTGGGGAAGATATTGCAAAGCAGTAGATTAGATTAGATACCGTTAACGCTTCTCTTACATCCCATCGTACGTGTATACACACATAAGTGTGCTGCAAATATTGTTGAAAAATATGAATGTAGTCTGTTAGTGGGGTAGTAGAGATTTGCACATGCAAACAAGGTGTATTCTGCCAGCAACAGTGTCAAAGCACAAAGATCAAAGCACAAACTGCTACTTGCTACAGGTGAGTGTATCTTACAGGACGTGCAAACAATTTTAGTAAATGGGGAGAACCTACAACACTGGTAAGGAGAATGCACATGCCTAAGTCTCTCTTAAGTTACCCTTGAAGGAGGTAAAATCTGATCACATCAAAAGATTCCTAGCCCATGATTTCCTATAGGTTGATTTGACATTGCAAACCTCTAGAACCAATAATAAGCAAGTTATAAGCACTTTTAAGTTTGGGTATCCTCGTTTGACCTTGAAGGAGGGGTCCAAGGTCAAATCTGACCACACCAAAAGATTCTCAGCCCATGATTTCCTATAGGTTGGTTTACCATTCCAAACCTCTAGGACCAATAATAAGCGAGTTATAAGCACTTTTAAGTTTGGCTATCCTCGTTTGACCTTGAAGGAGGGGTCCAAGGTCAAATCTGACCACACCAAAAGATTCCCAGCCCATGATTTGGCTATCCTCGTTTGACCTTGAAGGAGGGGTCCAAGGTCAAATCCTACCACACCAAACGATTCCCAGCCCATGATTTCCTATAGGTTTGTTTACCATCCCAAACCTCTAAGACCAATAATAAGGGAGATATAGGCACTTTTCATGACTGACAAAGAAACTCGTGTGGCGGCCATCTTGTTTTTCAAAATGAGGCCAAAAATATTCTCAGTCAAGATTTTATAATGAGGAACATATCCTGTGAATTTGAGATCTCTACCTAATACCTATAATACCCTTTGCTCTAGAGGGCCAACAAAAGTCCTTGTTTAAAGTTGAATAAATGTCCCTGGCAGCCATTTTGTTTTTCACAATGAGGCCAAAAATATTCCCAGGCAAGATTTTATGTTTATGAATATATCCTGCAAATTGAGAAGCTAGCTATAATATTTTTTTTTTGTTAGAGCGGTAATGGTGAAATCTCTCTACATACTGCGGCGGCGGCGGCATAACAAAGTCAAATCCATAGTATCCATAAAAATCCATAGTTTTCAGAAATGCCGCATCTAGTGGGCTTTGCACTCTACAAGTGATTTCTAGTCTCTTTTATATTTACAATATATCAGTATGTACAGCAAATACAATTCACCTTTGTACAAGTACACTGGTATAGTGTAAGTATCGTGTTTGTTTTGATAACACTTGGGGGCATGCATCAGTGTAATTTGAGCAACTTTATGGGGAACCAGCACTTTTCCCCTGGACTGTAATTTTCAACAAGAATCAATAAAGTCCACCAATTAAAATTTGACTCCAGTTGGAGCAATTCTTGTATTATCCCATCCAAACTGAATCCTTTGCGTCTGTCAGCATAAATGTACATGAAAGAGTTCACATTCAGCACTTTGACAAAACAACCAATATGTCATTCCCACATTCTGAACAGAGCCCATTTCTTTTTAAGTACCTCATTTAGCTACAGGGCTAGGAATTCCAAAAGCAATATTACCTAACAAGCAATTAAACCCATTTGGTTCAATATCTTGAATCCTTTTCCCTTCTAAATGTAGAAAACCAACTGCCCCTCAAAGTAGCTAATTAGCCATTACTAGGCAAGCTCTACAAGTCTAATATACCAAAAAAGCTATTGACCCAATAATCCTGCATACTAAAATTGATAGCCAAACAACTCTTTTCTGCGAAAAGTGTGACATCAAATGTCAAAAAAAAATATGTCCACTCCTCTCACTGAGGTGGACATAATTATGGTCTGTGGACGCTTATGTTAGGGATCACCATATCAGTGATAAATGTTCAAAATACCAGAATATAATTTCTGTAAACTGTCCAGCTGCTTAGACTTGGTGGAGCCAAACACAATCAGTAAAGTCAAATATTTGGATAAGATATATGGACACTTTTACCTTCTTGGGGACCTGGACCTTCTTCTGTCATAACCAACATCATCATAGCGACTGCTGCGGCCATAGCGAGTTGACTCTTTTGTTCTCATCTGTCCTGGGGCTAAACAAGAAAAGTCAAAGATGAATTATTACAACACATTATCAGTTAGTCATACACGTACAAGCCATTCGTATTTTCAATTTACAGCTAGTTTACCATTTAGTCATTTTGGTACAAGCCATTAGTATTTCCTATTAAAAGCTAGCCATACTGGTACAAGCCATCAGTACTTCCTAGCGTGCAATGACTCCCCATACTATTGCTTGTTCCCCCAGACTAAGATTGAGAATGAACTGAAAATTGCTGTATCTTTTAAATTTTTTTAAATATTGTCACAAACTGCTACCCAAAATAACAATTTGTATAAGAGCTGCCATCTGGTCTTCTACTATTTACCTGGATGGTATCACTTTACAGGTCACTCGTATTTTAACGTGCATTACCTCCATACTACATACATTTACACAACAATAAGGACCACTTTGTGAACCAAAATTTAAATATGTCCTGGTATGACAGCACAGAACAGTGTGAACAGGCATTAAGGTAAACATTGATACAATTCATAATCAGCTAAACTAATACATAGACTATTGTGATGGGAGAAACGTGTTGCAGGCAGTAGAAACATTGTGGCAGGGCCAAGGTCAAAGGTCACAAAGTAAGACCATGACACTGCACACTTAATTCCTGCCACCAATAGACCTAGCATATAATAACTTCCTACACGTCACGACTTAAAAGACATACAAGCCTTTCAAGGCCAAGGTCAAAATTCTAAGGTCAAAGGTTAAAACAAGGTCACACCATTATGTTGCACACCTATCCTTCAACCAATATCCTTGTCTAGTATCAATTTTCTACATCTTAAGATATAGATAGTTATAGAAAAGATATAGATAGATCAAGATATAGCCTAGACACAGGTCTGGATCACTACATTAAGGCCAAATGTCAAATCAAGTTGGCCATGACACTGCACACCTACACTCCCGAACAAATGTCCCTACCACATATCCACTTGTAGCACCTAAATGTTTCCAAGATTTAGCCCTGACAAGATTTTCAAAGTCAGGGTCACTATGGTAAAGTAAAAGGTCAAATGACGGTCACACTAGATGCTGCACACCTATACTTCCAACCTATGTCACTGCCAAGTATCACACAACTTCACACAACTTAAAAGTTTCCAAGATATAGCCAAAAGAAGATTTTAAAGGTTGGGAGCACTACAGCAAGGTCAAACTAGAGGATCGCTCGCAAAAAAAAAAGATAATGTTTTTGCATAGCAAAAACAAAACGTCCCGAGAAGGATATAAAGGTGAGTGCTTAAGTATTAAGAAAATGCTTCGTTTCTAGCCTTATACTGTTGTGGCAACCAAAGTCAGCGCAGTCTGCTCTATCTAGCACGGTTTTCAAGATATAAGCATTTTTGTGTTTTGCAAAAAATAAAAAAATTAAAAATGTCCGCTATATTTGGCGAGACAAAAATATTTTGAAAATTGGCATGGCTACTCTGCAGAGATACCCAGCAGGTCCAAAATTTTGTTGAGTTCGCTCCATATAGCACGGTCTTCGAGATATAAGCATTTTTGTGTTTTGCAAAAACTTTGAAAATTCAAAATGGCCACCATTTTTGGGGAGACAAAAATTTTTGTCAAGACCACTGCCGCGGTGTGTATCTCCCGCCGAGCATTAAAGCAGAAGAAATAGCTTTTCCGAGATATTCACAATTTTTCATTTTCGTGTGTGAAAGGTCTTCCAAAAGTAGGTGAATGAGTTATTTGAGAAAAATTGGCTATCTGCAATACTATTAAGAGATAATTCACATTTACTCATTTTGAGTAGGTGAATAATTATCTATGGGTCTGAAACTTCACCAAGTGAAAGCTCTCCCAAAAGTAGGTGAATGAGTTATTTGAGAAAAACTGGCTATCTGCAATACTTTTAGAGATAATTCGCAATTACTCATTTTGAGTATGTGAGTAATTAGCTATGGGTCTGAAACTTCACCAAGTGAAAGCTCTCCCAAAAGTAGGTGAAGGAGTTATTTCAGAAAAATTGGCTATCTGCAATACTTTTAGAGATAATTCGCATTTACTCATTTTGAGTAGGTGAGTAATTAGCTATGGGTCTGAAACTTCACCAAGTGAAAGCTCTCCCAAAAGTAGGTGAATGATTAATTTGAGAAAAATTGGCTATCTGCAATACTTTTAGAGATAATTTGCATTTACTCATTTTGAGTAGGTGAGTAATTAGCTATGGGTCTGAAACTTCACAGAGTGAAAGCTCTCCCAAAAGTAGGTGAATGAGTTATTTGAGAAAAATTGGCTATCTGCAATACTTTTAGAGATAATTCGCATTTACTCATTTTGAGTAGGTGAGTAATTAGCTATGGGTCTGAAACTTCACAGAGTGAAAGCTCTGCCAAAAGTAGGTGAATGAGTTATTTGAAAAAAATTGGCTATCTGCAATACTTTTAGAGATAATTCACATTTACTCATTTTGAGTAGGTGAGTAATTAGCTATGGGTCTGAAACTTCACCAAGTGAAAGCTCTGCCAAAAGTAGGTGAATGAGTTATTTGAGAAAAATTGGCTATCTGCAATACTTTTAGAGATAATTCGCATTTACTCATTTTGAGTAGGTGAGTAATTAGCTATGGGTCTGAAACTTCACAGAGTGAAAGCTCTGCCAAAAGTAGGTGAATGAGTTATTTGAAAAAAATTGGCTATCTGCAATACTTTTAGAGATAATTCACATTTACTCATTTTGAGTAGGTGAGTAATTAGCTATGGGTCTGAAACTTCACCAAGTGAAAGCTCTGCCAAAAGTAGGTGAATGAGTTATTTGAGAAAAATTGGCTATCTGCAATACTTTTAGAGATAATTCGCATTTACTCATTTTGAGTAGGTGAGTAATTAGCTATGGGTCTGAAACTTCACAGAGTGAAAGCTCTCCCAAAAGTAGGTGAATGAGTTATTTGAGAAAAATTGGCTATCTGCAATACTTTTAGAGATAATTCGCATTTACTCATTTTGAGTAGGTGAGTAATTAGCTATGGGTCTGAAACTTCACCAAGTGAAAGCTCTCCCAAAAGTAGGTGAATGATTTATTTGAGAAAAATTGGCTATCTGCAATACTTTTAGAGATAATTCGTATTTACTCATTTTGAGTAGGTGAGTAATTAGCTATGGGTCTGAAACTGCACCATGTGAAAGCTCTCCCACAAGTAGATGAATGAGTTATTTGATAAAAATTGGGTATCCGCAATACTTTTACAGATAATTAGCATTTACTCATTTTGAGTAGGTAAATAATTAGTTATGGGTCTGAAACTTCACCATGTGAAAGCTCTCCCAAAAGTAGGTGAATGAGTTATTTGAGAAAAATTGGCTATCTGCAATACTTTTAGAGATAATTCGCATTTACTCATTTTGAGTAGGTGAGTAATTGGCTATGGGTCTGAAACTTCACCATGTGAAAGCTCTTCCAAAAGTAGGTGAATGAGTTATTTGAGAAAAATTGGCTATCTGCAATACTTTTAAGAGATAATTCGCATTTACTCATTTTGAGTAGGTGAGTAATCATCTACGGGTCTGAAACTTCACCATGTGAAAGCTCTCCCAAAAGTACATGAATGAGTTATTTGATAAAAATTGGGTATCCGCAATAGTTTTTGAGATAATTAGCATTTACTCATTTTGAGTAGGTGAGTAATTAGCTACGGGTCTGAAACTTCACCAAGTGAAAGCTCTTCCAAAAGTAGGTGAATGAGTTATTTGATAAAAATTGGCCATCTGCAATACTTTTAGAGGTAATTCGCATTTACTCTTTTTGAGTAGGTGAGCAATTAGCTATGGGTCTGAAACTTCACCAAGTGAAAGCTCTTTGGGATAGCTGCTCTGCAGAGATACCCTGAAGATAAAAAATTTCGTCGAAATCGCTCTATGTAGCACGGTTTTCGAAATATTAGCATTTTTGTGTTTTGCAATTTTTGCGCAAAAATTCGAAAATTCAAAATGGCCGCCATTTTTGGCAAGACAAAATTTTTTTGAAAATTGGCATGGCTACTCTGCAGAGATACCCTGTGGGTCAAAAATTTCATCGAATCGCTCTATCTAGCAAGCATTTTTGTGTTTTGCAATTTTGCGAAAAATTCGAAAATTCAAAATGACCGCCATTTTTTGCGAGAAATTTTTTGTTTGAAAATTGGCATGGCTACTCTGCAGAGATACCCTGCGGGTCAAAAATTTCGTCGAAATTGCTCTATCTAGCAGGGTTTTCGAGATATAAGCATTTTTATGTTTTGCAATTTTTGCGAAAAATTCGAAAATTCAAAATGGCCGCCATTTTTGGTGAGACAAAATTTTTTTGAGAATTGGCATGGCTACTCTGCAGATATACCCTGTGGGTCAAAAATTTCGTCGAAATCGCTCTATCTAGCAGGGTTTTCGAGATATAAGCATTTTTATGTTTTGCAATTTTTGCGAAAAATTCGAAAGTTCAAAATGGCCGCCATTTTTGGTGGAGACAAAATTTTTTTGAAAATTGAGATAACTACTCTGCAGAGGTACCCTGCGGGTCAAAAATTTCGTCGAAATCGCTCTATCTAGCACGGTTTTCGAGATATAAGCATTTTTGTGTTTTGCAATTTTTGCGAAAATTTCGAAAATTCAAAATGGCCGCCATTTTTGGCGAGACAAAAATTTTTTGAAAATTGGAAAAAGTACTCCGCAGAGATATCCTGCGGGTCAAATTTTTTTTCGAAATTGCTCTATCTAGCACGGTTTTTGAGATATAAGCATTTTTGTGTTTTGCAATTTTTGCGAAAATTTCGAAAATTCAAAATGGCCGCCATTTTGGGCGAGACAAAATTTTTTTTGAAAATTGGGAAAACTACTCCGCAGAGATACCCTGTGGGTCAAAAATTTCGTCAAAATCGCTCTATCTAGCACGGTTTTCGAGATATAAGCATTTTTGTGTTTTCCTTATTTGGAAAATTCGTAATGATTAATCATTAATTACTCGGCCATTTCTTGACCAATCAATGCCAAAATCTAATGATTTCCAGATTTTAATAGAATGAATGTATTTGCCAAGTTTCAGGTGAATTGATAAAATTCCTTTCAAGTTATCATCCGGACAAGCTTCCCCATCGAAAAAAGACATTTTTGGTCATGTGACCTCTCTGATTGGTTGAAATGTCACTGCAGCATATTCAAAAAAATTTCCCAAGGCTACTGCCTAAACCTGCCAAATTTAAAAAGAATCCGCCTAACGGTTACAGAGTTATAAGGAAAACAAAATGCGGAGCCGGCGGAGCCTGATGCTCTCCCATACACAAACAAGCATCCCTTGCGGGACGCTTAACTATTTTAATGCACACCTCAATGTGCCTACCAAGTATGAATTTCCCCATACCTCATAATTTCTGAGATATAGCCTGGACAAGATTTTTTTTTGCATCGACTGCTAGATTGCCCACTCAAGACACCATGGGTGGCAAAAATACCACACAGCTTTTGAGGATTGCGGAGTACTAACTTGCCTTACACAGAAACTAATGTATTGTTTTTCCTGCAAAATACATACATTTTCGGTCTCCGCGAGCCATCTCCACCTCTAGTTCTCGTCCCTGGAAGCGTGTGCGGTCCAGATAGTACTGAGCATCCTCTGCATCCCGAGGGTCATCAAACGTGGAGGGAGTTAAGGGGCTTAAACTCAGGGAACATGTTAAATCTTTTATATTTAACACTAAAAGGGACCAATATCAGTGACCGATATATCTGTGGATTGCATCATCAATATTATAAGTCAGCTTTAATCTCATTTGCAAAATTTACAAAGGGTATTGTCTAAATATACAACTGAAATTTACTACTATTGCCAAAGAACTTTTCGTCATATGCCTGATTTTTGAGGATTTTAACCAACTGCAAAGCTAGACCATTCGGGGCTGTTACTATACCACTTCATGTGTGCAGTATGCACTAGTCTTAATTTGCTGTTACTATGTATTTATACGCAATTATCACTTACACGTTCAAGTACACATAAACTTTCACCATAAACAGCATTGTTACATCATTTACTAAGCACATCCAGGATATACCAAGATTAGTTACTATATTTAAAAATAGCACCAGAAATGCCTGTACCCCAAAAGTTTTCATCACCATGAGATATACAAGTAATGAAACAGTACAAAGATCGGGATACATTCAGAGCAGTGTCAGTTATATTAAGGTCAAAATGATGTTTAAGTAGAGAAAATAACATCTAAGAGAAGGAAAATGTATGCAAAGATCAAGTATTAAAACAACACAATTCAATAGCAAGATGACAGCATTAATCAGTAAACTAAAAATAATGATGCACACCTACAACCCCTAACCAATGCCCCTACCAACTATCAACTTCCTACACTTTACGGTATCAGAGATATTGTCTGGACAAAATTTTAAAGGTCAAGATCACTACGGCAAAGTCAAATCAAGGTCACACCATGACGCTGCACACCTACAACCCCCAACAATGTCCCTGCCAAGTGTCAACTTTCTACACCTTATGCTTTCCGAGATATAGCCCAAACAAGATTTTATAGGTCAAGGTCACTACAGCAAGGTCAAAGGTCAAATCAAGGTAACACCATGACGGTGCACACCTACTTCCCCTGACCAATGTCCCTACCAAGTATAAACTTCCTACACCTTACAGTTTCCGAGACATAGCCCGGACAAGATTTTATAGGTCAAGGTCACTACAGCAAGGTCAAAGGTCAAATCAAGGTAACACCATGACGGTGCACACCTACTTCCCCTGACCAATGTCCCTACCAAGTATCAACTTCCTACACCTTACGGTTTCCGAGATATAGCCACGACAAGATTTTATAGGTCAAGGTCACTACGGCAAGGTCAAATCAAGGTCACACCATGACGCTGCACACCTACACCCCCTATCCAATGTCCCTACCAAGTATCAACTTCCTACACCTTACGGTTTCCGAGATATAGCCACGACAAGATTTTATAGGTCAAGGTCACTACGGCAAGGTCAAATCAAGGTCACACCATGACGCTGCACACCTACACCCCCTATCCAATGTCCCTACCAAGTATCAACTTCCTACACCTTACGGTTTCCGAGATATAGCCCGGACAAGATTTTATAGGTCAAGGTCACTACGGCACGGTCAAATCAAGGTCACACCATGACGTTGCACACCTACACCCCCTAACCAATGTCCCTACCAAGTATCAACCTCCTACACCTAACGGTTTCTGAGATACAGCCCGGACAAATTTTTGTCCGCCCGCCCATCTGGACACCATGGGTGAAAACAATACCGAGATTGTGGGGTACAAAGAACATAAACATACAAATATTACTTTATAATAGTTTATATCAGTTTAGCAAAATTATATATTTCACCAAACGACATAAAAAATTTTCACAAAAAGACCTAAAGTGAAAAACTACCCAACCAAACAAAACAGTCTATGTACATTACCCTTATAATCTTTTCAGTACAAAGCAAAAAGAGCATGATTTTAGGATATGACAGCCGTCCAATATTTCCTCAATACACCTTGTGCATTAACAGGATTCTGTTGACGCAGCCATTTTGTGCACAATTTTTGGCCTTTCTGCACCACGAGTCCGGTCTTTTTAGGGCCCAGATCTCGAGCTAACACATCGGCCTTTTGTTTTGCACTTTTTGCCACATACACAACAGTCCTCTCTCTCCTTGACTTTCTAGAGCTACTGCCACTCTCTTGTAATGCTTGAACTCTCAGCAGAGTTAACTTGAAACTTGCTTGATCTTGAATACACACAACTTGTACTCTCTTGAAAGCGAATGACCCTTGATTGCATGGTCTTGAAAACAAGCCCCCCAGATTGCCTTTGACTTGAAATTTTAGCTTGAGCTCTTGGGGTCCTTGAAATTCGTGGTACGTGAAACTCTAAGGCTTGAAATCTAACTTGGAATCTTGAATACTTGAACTTGATTGCAATGCTTGAAATGAAACTTGAACTCTTGAACTTGATTTTCTAGTAAATAAAACAAAACACAAAACTGTTAAGAACCATGTGCATAGATCATTAACACTGGGCATGCTAACAACCATTGTCATGTTAGCACCCCCTGGTGCATTTACACCAACTTCCATCAATCAAGGAAATTTCACTCAGAATAAACCATGCGTTCTTTGAAGGATATTTAGAAGTATCAATATCACTAACACCTCCACATTATTACTTCAATCAAGAATTCAACACCAAAGAAAGGCTGGAATGAGTAACAACTTCCTCACTTGTTTACTACACTGAAGCTATGACAGGGCATAAAATATCAATGGTTTAATGTTAAATTGAGTAAACGGATTGAGTATTCCATGTAATTCATATGTATACCATGCACCAGGTCAAAATGAATGTTAAATTATCTATTTACTCAATTTTTTTTTAATATGGGATTAGCACACATACTGCTACTTGTAAAACTGCTGAATAAACACAAACAAGAGGGTCACAGATGCCCAAAAGGCGGGTTGTGCAGGCAGAAATAAGATTAGCAACTGCTGTAATTACATTTAGAAAAGAAGGAAAGAAATGCTAGGTTACCCAGTTAAGGTGAATGTGTAAGACGTGCTAAGAAACGTAAAACTTGTAATCTAGGTCACATAATTGTATCTATGCTATAAACGGACAAACAAAAGGGCGGAATTACACCAACTTAGCTATGATGGTGATGCATCTCCCTGTCAAGTTTGAATTCGACTGGACAAAGCGTTTTCGAGTTAGAGTCCAGAAACGAAAATGTGGACAGACGGATGGACAGAAAAATGGACAAAAAACAGACAAACGGACAGGAAAACGGACAAACAAACAGACGGAATTACACCAATTTCGAAAGGAACCTAGCTATGATGGTGATCTGTATCCCTGTCAAGTATGAATTCGATTGGACAAAGTGTTTTCGAGTTAGAGTCCGGAAAAAAATGTGGACGGACAGATGGATGGACAGAAAAACGGAGCAAAAACGAACAAACGGACAGAAAAACGGACAAACGAACAGACGGAGTTACACCAATTTCGAAAGGAACCTAGCTATGATGGTGATCTATGTCCCTGTCAAGTATGAATTCGATTGGACAAACCGTTTTCGAGTTGGAGTCCGGAAATGAAAATGTGGATAAACAGACGGATGGACAGACAAACGGACAAGAAACGGACCAACGAACAGACGGAATTTCACCAATTTCGAAAGGAACCTAGCTATGATGGTGATCTATCTCCCTGTCATGTTTGAATTCGATTGGTCAAACTGTTTTCGAGTTGGAGTCCGGAAACAAAAATGTGGATAAACAGATGGATGGACAGACAAACGGACGAAAAACGGACAAACGAACAGACGGAATTTCACCAATTTCGAAAGAAACCTAGCTATGATGGTGATCTATCTCCCTGTCAAGTTTGAATTCGATTGGTCAAACCGTCTTGGAGTTAGAGTCCGGAAACGAAAATGTGGACAGACGGATGGACAGACAAACGGACGAAAAACGGACAAACAGACGGAATTTCACCAATATCGAAAGGAACCTAGCTATGATGTTGATCTATGTCCCTGTCAAGTTTGAATTCGATTGGACAAACCGTTTTTGAGTTAGAGTCCGGAAACGAAAAATGTGGACGGATGTCGGACACATCAATCTAATAGGCGGGTTGGTTACACGCAACCCGCCTAAAAATTTGTTCTTTACAGTGTTTGTGCTTATGTATACTTCAGTGAATTTCTCTGAATACTAGCATCTCAGCCATTATTAAAGGGCTGTACTGAATGACAAGATCATTTTCTGAACCTTTAAAACTTTTGCATTTGCTGGTTTTTCTGTTGAAATTTCCTTGTTTTTATATCAATAATACAAACATGTTGTGACATCAAACTTCTTCCAAAGGATATTGGATATAGGCAAAACCTCTGGCTCTCCTTGTGTAATAATCGAGAGGGATATAAACATCAGAGATTGGTCCATATTTGCCAAACAGGCTCCGCAATTCCTCAGGTCTAGTAAACAAGATAAAAAATTTTAAACAAACAGTTACACTGTGGCCTGTTGGCCACAACATATCAAGGATTTAAAGCAAATATGACAATAATTATTCTCTTTGAATCAAAGTGAATTGTATTACCAACTTTAGCTGGGTCCACACTTGCCAAATGTGTGGATCCAAATCTTAACCATTTCCATGGCACAGATTCATCATGTTGTAATGTCGCTTCTAAGTTTCAAAACATGTCTATCACGGTTATATCACACATTGTAGTTGAGGTAGAGAAATGGTGCATAGCAGTTGGTCAAGATTCTGGCGAGTACCTACCAACTTTCTCTCATACAATCATTGCCATGTGAGACTAAACAATTCTTTGCCTCTCATACAATCATTGTGAGACCAAACAATTCTTTGCCTCTCATACAATCATTGCCATGTGAGACCAAACAATTCTTTGCCTCTCATACAATCATTGCCATGTGAGACCAAACAATTCTTTGCATGGTATGAGGTGTTTACATGCCAGCACTGGATTAATATATCCAGGTGTTGGGGAACTTGAACACATTTGCAAAGTATCTGGATTTCTACATCATGTCAGTTTACACAAAACACTTCCTTATAGGGCTGCAAGCGAGCCCGAAAATGCGCCTCGATTCCTCGTTTTACAAGAATCGATTCGGACTCGGTTAATCGCTTGATTATCGCCCACGAAATAAACTGCTTCATATTTTGACATATCACGCCTTATAAAATGGTTACAAACCACACAACAGGAAGGAATTTTGATAATTTATTGAATTTGGGGGAAAAGACGCATTTATCTTGCAAAATATAAGAAACTTTAACCATCTTTATATTGCAAGATTTGAGGCGTCTTCAAAATACGTTATATTGAAATGCCGTCTTATAAAACATTGTTACACAAAGAATTAAAACTTGCAAATACTTAAAATATATAAATATTGAAATGGAAATGCCTTATATTAGTAAAATATATAAATATATTCATATATTTGAAGAAAAAATAGAATTTTGTGGTAGATTTTACGTCTATGTATAGTTGTTTTCGAAGACCCGGTTCACTTTTCTTGCCTCGAGTATTGAACTGAATCGTTTCGTTTCCGAGTAACCGAAGAATCGTTGCAGCCTTACTTCCTTATATGGCGGCAAAAACAGAAATTTGGAAAATTTAATAGTAATTTAAATTTTTATTAGAAATACTTACCATTTCCTAACAGTAGCTATTTGTTGGAGCCATCCAACCCAATGGCCAACGCAGAGATGCGATTTTTTAAGGTTATATAACAACCTTAATCAAGCCATTGGGTTACAGTAGTCCGTCCTCCCGCCAATTAGGTCACATGACCACATTGTTTACTTCATTATTTTTGTTGCAAGTAAAAGAATGACTTGCGGGGAGGCGGGAGGGAAATATGAGTGTTAGGAAATTGTAAGTATTTCTAATAAAAATTTAAATTACTATTAAATTTTCCAATTTTATAGCGAAATACCCTTACCATTTCCTAACAGTAGCTGAATTCAGCCTTGTAGGATGGAGGGAATTCTTTTAAGAAAAACCACTACCCAACCTACAACTAAACAACATGAGAACTTCACAATGGAATTTACAGGCATTAAAAACATATAAACTTCCAACAATCACAACATACAACTCCCAAAAACTGAAAGTATGTAGTTGTAGTTCTCACAACTGCTGACAATGTTGGTGTTGCAAAAGGATATCATACATAGATATCCCATCTACATTGTAACATCCGACCTCAAGACAAGGTCAAACCAGCCTGAAAGTGTCATCAGCATAATGCCTAATCCTTCCCAAGAAAGATTTAGGCAACATTAATACCTACTGCAATACAATATCCAGAGACTGAAGATATCATATTATGAAGGAACAAACTATAACTGCAACCGTAGGACCCAATTTCAAATCTGACCCTAAGACAACAGAGGTTTTTCAGACAGAAATTGGTATACATACAATGGAATTTCCAATAACATGTATCAAGAAAACTCCTGTAAGGAAATCATCTATAAAAACTAAAGATGCAATCAAAACATACATCAATAGCTTCTGTGACTCTTGACTCAATCAAGATGAAATAGTTGCCAAGAGATAAGTCTGTAAGAAACTTTCAATGGCAGTAAAGAAAAGATTTGCCCCATCCCAAACCTTTTGATCACCAAAGAACAGAGAGACCCATATTGAGTTGAACTGTTGTCCCAAGAGGCTAAAAGCTGGCATGACCACAAGCTTAATTGCAGTAGACCCATCCAAAGCCAACTGGTTCTGGCAATTGAAGGGACCAGAGTTACTTGTGACTCATTCTCCTTAACTAAAGGAAGAATATGTCCAAGCATTAATGTCATTCCTTTATCATGATTCTGTAATCCACAGAGACAAAGATCACTGACTCAATTGTAGTAATCGCAGTAGGCCCATCTGAAGCCAACTGGTTCATGGCCAAAAGGCAGTTAATGGGCTAAAGTTACCTATGACCAATCCTCCCTATAACTAAGGGAAGGGTTCACTACTTTACCTGAAGTCAAAACCAAAGACCATCTTGAAAGGTAATAACTTCAAGAAATCCTTCCTCACAAGCTCAAAGGTTGTTTGATAAGAGCATGAAGGACCAATGACAAAAACCAAAACTATTGGTTTGTCTCTTACTAAAAGTTGCTAATCTATTATTTAACTCAACTTTTAGATACTTCTTGACCCTTTAGGCCTTTAAGTATGTCTCCTTGAACTAGTATCTCAGGAAATTTGCTAATGTGGAATAGTGGGGTCTGAGATGTATATACGACTCTCTACACACCACTGCCCAGAAAACAACCATTGATTCTCAGATTCTCCTAGAGGAGTGCTCCTTCATGATTCACCACTTCCTCTGGAAATCTTCCATAATATTCATGCCTGACTTCAGATGCCAAACATGAAGATTCAAGTGAAGTCTATTACTAAATGGTTGAGTCAATAGATTCACCCGTTTAGAAGGAGTTTTGTGGACAGATCCACCAGACCCAAAACCAAGACATCCCTGGCCACCCTGGTACAATATGATGATTCTATACCTGTAGGTGGTCATCTGTTGAATCACATGAGGGATGAGGGCCACTGGACATAACTGACCAGACCCTCCCCAAAGACATTCCATGCATCTGTTCCCCAAGCCCGACTGTCTGGGACATGAGACATGAGGACCAAGACCCTGGGCAAAATACACGTCTGTCCAGACTATCACAAGAGGTGTTCAAGCACCTTTTTCCCAAGCCTGACAGCAGACCTACCTAGGAAACTTGTGAGTCATCTTGTTGCAAACACATCAACCACTGATTGATGGTAGCAATGTCTAATTTGATTGAAAAACCTGGCGATTCATAACCGCTTTGGTCTTTTTTGCTTTTATCTTCCTAGACAAGGAATCTGCCAGAACATGTAGATTCCCTGGAATGAATTTCCCTGAATCTGAATCATTCTGGCATTGGACTAACCCATGACTCTACAGATTAAGGTACAAATTCCCTGAGTGGATGCCTCCCTGGCTGTTCATGTAGGCAACCACTAAAGAATTGTCTGTGAAAATCAACTGATTTCAACTCAAAACTGATTTCTGAATCATTTAAAGCTAACAACATTGCTTTCAGGTGTATAATGTTATGTTATGAGGAGTCTTGACTCTTCCTGATGCCACAGACCAATGGCTGTGGATGAGACGAGAGAGCACCCCAACCCATTAGGGAAGCTTCTGTGAATGGAGAGAAACTGTGCTCCTGAAGGAATGGTGAATCCTCCTTCAAAATTAAACTATTGGTCCACCACTGAAGATGATCCCTGAACCAAAAAACCCAAGAAATGGGACATCCAGAGACTGAAGATATCAGCAGTGTTTCCAGATACCATTGGAGTGCCTTCATGTTCAGATAACCCAATGGTATGGTATTCTCCATTGAAGCCATGCTTTCAAAGTGACATGAGCTTCCCTGGAGATAAACGAGAAGCTTCCAACATGGTAACCGTCCTTGCCAGAAGACAATAGATTTCCTTTGAGTTGGGAAGACTAGCCCTACCCTGAGGTCGAATTGTAAACCAACAATTCGATTACTGGAGTTGGAAATAAATCTGACTTTAGAAATTGTGATCCAACTAAAGCTTTCAACAAGATGCACCAACCAATAGATGTTTTCTTGGCATTGCTATCTACCCTGAGGTCGACTGTTTTGAATTTGTTGTCATTAGCCCACCGTCTATATACTGGAGAATACTGATGCCTTCTGCGAGAGTCATCAGCTTCAACTCTTTTGCTACGTTGGGGAACTCGAGAAAAAAACTGTAGCAATACTGAAGGGTAAGGCAGTGAACTGGTAGAATCTGTAGCCTTCAATGAAGCGAAGATTCTTGTTAACTGAGTCTACCGGTGACGAGTGTGTACCCATAAGGTCGAGTGAAGTTATCCACTCGCCTTCTATAGACGAATTCCAAATATTAAACATTCTATATTAAGTAAGGTACATGCAAGCTCATTTACCTGACCTTAACTACTACTGGCTGCCATTTCTTCCTTGCTTGTCACAAGAAATAAACTGTAAACTGAAGCGATGCGACACTGGTGACTGGTGTTATCGCCCTTTTGTCAATCATTCCATAAACAGTTTCTATCAAAACTGCTGTTTCTCTCGTTTTTTATTTTTATTTTTTTTTTTTTTTAACTTCTGCCAACCTCACTTCTAAAAGGTCTGGCTGAATATTATCCTGTTTCCAAGACTTGTATAACTACCAAAAACTGGGCAAAGGTTGCCTGAAACCACAGGAAGTCAACTACCATCCCTGCTTCCATAGGGCCTGTAAAAGTAAGATCCTCTCCCCTTTTAACTAGCTGAGGAGTAGGAAGCACTTGTAACTCTATTCCAGGTAAATGCTCACTTCTAGACTTACTAATCATCCTTATTTCATGAAAACACTAGATGAAAATCCTCTGAACATCTGATATGAGGTTCTCTTGTTGGACAACCTCATTAGGAGTGAAAAATGCATTGTAGGTTGCTAAAGGCATTCTAAGTTACTCCTGTTGAGTCACATGTTCTTAGACATGGGCAAACTGCAACAAGAAGATACACGCTTCTTCTCTCTTACAGTCCCCTACCAGGGACCTTGTTTGCAAAGTGTCTGAAAAGTCATGTTCCTCCTGCAGACCTGCTGTAACTAAGGAGCTGTCCAGGAAAGTAATGTATGTAAGGAAGTCCAAGCAAAACTTCTTCCTGTATAGCTGCTCTCTAAAACATCAGAGGCTTCAAACTACTTGAAACCCAACATAAAAACCACATTTCAATGCTGGCTGTTCACCCAAGGAATGTAAATGTGACCAAACAAGGGAGCATTCACAGAAACTGTGCCTGTTAAATCAATCCCTAGCCACTCCATAACAGTCAAGCAAAAGTAAAATAAGGAATATATTCCTTGTAATGAGATGAATCATAATCACCATCTCCTGACAACCTGAATTCTAAACCTTTTGAGAGGTATAGAAACCCGATTGTACTAAATTCTTGTGCAAAACCATTGATCAAAAACCTCTCCTTGTAGATATGAATGACACTCCCGGACATCTGACAACCCGAATTCTGACCTTCTGAGAGGTATAGAATACTCGATTGTGCATGGATGACTTCACACAGGTATTTCCTCTGGTGAATGTTTTGACTGGACCTCGACGGAAGAGTTTTCCGAAGTAGTCTTTTCCTGCATTCAAAACTCCTACACGGTGCCGTGTCCATGGTAACTTAATGGCTGCCCCCAAGGGAGATTCCTTCTTCTGTAGCATCGACAATCTATTTGATTGGGATGCATACTGTGATAAAATTGCTTTCAACGCCTGGCTATTAGAACCCGAAGTGAACAGCAATAACGGCCACTCGAATTGTCATTCTCATCCAAGATGGCGCCGTCCAGATCGCTTCTGTTATTGAAGAGTACATTCTTTCTAAATACGTATGCTGCAAAATTATAGCTTCCAACGTCCAGCAAACTGAACCAAACGACTGGCAATGCTGTATAATAATATTATTGTTGCAGTAGGACCTTCTTTATGAAGACTTATTTCCTCGAGGTTGAAGATGATAGAACTTTCGATGTCGCCATCCAAAAAGTCCTTTATTTGCATAATATAATGCATACCTTCGAAGATTCAATAAATGAATCAGTTCTGTATCATATACATATAAAATATAAAGTGAGATTCACAGCAAAATCTCAAAAAATAAATGAAAACCTTGACAAAACTTCTCCTAATTTCCAAAGACGTCCTTACTGATGATGGCCAACAAAAATAATGAAGTAAACAATGTGGTCATGTGACCTAATTGGCGGGAGGACGGACTACTGTAACCCAATGGCTTGATTAAGGTTGTTATATAACCTTAAAAAATCGCATCTCTGCGTTGGCCATTGGGTTGGATGGCTCCAACAAATAGCTACTGTTAGGAAATGGTAAGGGTATTTCGCTATAAAAATACACTTTCATGGTACACTGTACTTTCTAAAGTAATTCATAAGAGGTGGTGATCAGACCCAAAGAATGAAATGAGAAAAGGGTAAAAAATTTGTGCATAATGTGGCTGATTTCACAATGAACTATGGTCAATGATTGCTACCAGTAAGTTAAGTTATATATATTATTTGACCAGCCTAGTTTGTCACTTTAAAATCTGTTATGGTCACACAACATATTCATCATGTTAGAAAGTCTAATCTGGAAAAATCTTAAATTCTTGTAGAATTACACATTTTACCAGGAAGTCCAGCTTGAGTTTCTACTGATAGAAAGCCAAAACTAGCCAAACTGGACTTTCTACCAAGTTCATCTTGGTTGATACTCCAGTCAAGAAGATTTAGGTATTGCCGGTTCAAGAATTTAATTTTTGCAGAAATTCAATATGAGCTGGGTAGAGTCAAGAAAAACAGGTACCCCACACTGGCCCATAGATGTGTACACCCAAGTACTCCCTCAATTTTCTCACATTTCCTAACATGAAAACAACTGGAGATTTGCATTAAATCCTTTCCTATTTAATAAAACTTGAACAATAACTAAACTGGGTTTTAAATACTTATAACCAACTGATATTAATCCTAGGACACAAAGTATGATACATTACCTGCTTCACACAACTTTTACAATATTTTCAATTTTTGTTCAGATAACCCTAAAAAAAATGAAAATGGGGAAATTTATTGTTGTGGTTGAATGCGAATTTTAAAACTAGGTACCGAAAGTTCGTCGAGATTTATTTATGCAAACCAATCATTTATTGATATTAAAAAGTTCTTTCAGATTTATTCTGATAGATCAGGTGATTTCTATTCTGGAGTAATAATCCTCTACAAATTCAGATACCAGAAAAATGGACTTTTAAACAAGGAAAAGATACAAAAAATGTCTGTTTTTGTAGCGTACATTGTATGTGCTGTACAACAAATACTGTAGTGGTGGTGGACCAATTCACGCTTGTGTACCTATTCACGCTCATCGCTAAATTTATCCAAAACTAGACTGGGCCAACTCGGCGCCAACATATCCCGAGACAGGTCATCACTCAAGCAACATGTTTTGACTGGGTATTTTCCATGGGACCCCTCCTGTCTGATATAATTTTGCGGAAAAACATGATCAACCACTTATATAAGAACTTGAGTAATTCAATCTACAATATTTTTATTTTGCATGCAAAATGGTATCCCCAGACGACTGATACAAACTTTGACCAATGTTAACTGTATCCACAGGCACTTTGCTCACAAGGAAATTTGCTGCCCACAACAATCTGACAGGATAGGATGTTCACCCACAATCAATCAATCAATCAATCAATCAACCAATCAATACTCCATTCAGATAACTACTCAGGATATCTGGTGTTGAAAGAGATAAACATTAACTGAACTAAAGTTGCACTATATAAAGTATGCAAGTTGATTTCATTAGCATTTAATTCACTGTTGAGATTCACATAGTACTGCAAAATGGAAACAATAAAAATACCAGAGGTGGCCAAAACCTTTGCAATGAAGAATGCATATATACAAAAAAAGGTTTCAAGAAAGTCCAACAGTCATTGAGAATATTATTACATGTACATTGTAACATTACATACTTAAAATTCGATAATATAATACAAAGCTGACCTTTAATATGGTAGATATTGTACACTTATACTTCAATAAAAAAATTAGCTAATTTTTTGGATATTATTTCATATCATTATTTTATACAAAGTTCCTCCCCTGTGAAAATGTGGTGGGCAAAATCCTTTATCAGATATGGTATAAATCTGATTGATGTATGATGATCATCTAATTAAACATCTAACACTTTTACTGAAGATCTAATACTATTACAGGAGATCTGCAACACCACTGACCAGCCTGGTTCTTTGTTTCTCATTTCATATCATTTCAATACCTTTATTTAGTGTCACTCAACCGCTGGAGGTCCTCAGAGGGGGGTGGGGGTGGGACTACATTACCTAATATGGCAAAGGGATGGAGTGATACTGCATAAATGGTAAGAGATAACAAACACTCTGATATATATATAAAAGGGGTAATAAAATACTCAGAAATCATCAATGGTTCAGTCTATCTATTTTATAAACTTGCAATACAAAAAGCTTAGTTATTCTTATGACTGATAAAAAATTAAATATATAAATATGGAATGTCCAACAGGAAAATATGCCTCCAGATTTAAATATAAACTAGACTAAGGACGCATCTGTGGCCAGATGCTGGATGTATCCACCGACAAAGGCCAACTAACATAGTTTAGAAGATAAACAGCATTTTTCATTAATAAGCAAGCTGAAAGCACTTTAAGTTTGGCTACCCTTATTTGACCCTGTAGCAGGGGCCCAAGGTGAAGTCTGACCACATCAAAAGATTCGCAGCCCATGATTTCCTTAAGTCGTTTTCACATTGCAAACCTCTAGGACCAATAATAAGCAGGAGGGGCCCAAGGTCAAATCTGACCACATGAAAAGATTTGCAGCCCATGACTTCCTATAAGTTGCTTTCATATTAATGAGTTATTTGAGAAATACTGGCTATCTGCAATACTTCTAGAGATAATTTGCATTTACTCATTTTGAGTAGGTGAATAATTAGCTACGGGTCTGAAACTTCACCATGTGAAAGCTCTCTCAAAAGTAGGCGAATGAGTTATTTGAGAAAAATTGGCTATCTACAATACTTTAGAGATAATTCGAATTTACTCATTTTCAGTAGCTGAGTAATTACCTATGGGTCTGGAACTTCACCATGTGAAAGCTCTCCCAAAAGTAGATGAATGTGTTATTTGATAAGAATTGGATATCTGCAATACTTTTAGAGATAATTAGCATTAACTCATTTTGAGTAGGTGAATAATTAGCTACAGGTCTGAAACTTCACCAAGTGAAAGGTCTCCCAAAAGTAGGTGAAGGAGTTATTTGACAAAAAATTGGCTATCTGCAATACTTTTAGAGATAATTTGCATTTACTCATTTTCAGTAGGTGAGTAATTACCTACGGGTCTGAAACTTCACCAAGTGAAAGCTCTCCCAAAAGTAGGTGAATAATGAGTTATTTGACAAAAATTGGCTATCTGCAATACTTTTAGAGATAATTCGCATTTACTCATTTTGAGTAGGTGAGTAATTACCTACAGGTCTGGAACTTCAGCATGTGAAAGCTCTCCCAAAAGTAGGTGAATGAGTTATTTAAGAAAAATTTGCTATCTGCAATACTTTTAGAGAAAATGCAGAATTACTAATTTTTAGTAGGCAAGTAATTTAGCCACAGGCCTAATTTAGACATAAAGCCTACCAATAGAATACTGTGGTGCACCCTCTAATATACCTTGCAAACTTGAGAAGGCTAGCTATAATATTTTTTTCGTTAGAGCGGTAATGGTGAAATCTCTCTACACACTGCGGCTATCCAGTGGATACAATGATTTACTCAACAGTGAGAACCTGAAAGTAGATATTGGTAAGCTATGCCATGACATAGAGGTCTGCAATTTCACTCTGTTATAGCTGACCAAAAATTATGTGAATAACATATTTAAACAAAATACTGTAAATGTAATAGTTTTCACGTTATAACTGATTTACTCAACAGTGATAACCTCAAAGTAGCTATTACTCAGCTATGCAATGAGCTACATGTCTGAATTTTTTCCATGTTATAGCTGACCCCAAATTAGGTCAATTTAGGTGAACAACATATTTAAGCAAAATACTGTAAATGCAATAGTTTTCAAGTTACAACTGATTTACTCAATAGTGAGAACCTGAAAATAGCTATTGCTCAGCTATGCCATGAGCTACAAGTCTGTAATTTCACGATGTTATAGCTGACCCAAAAGTAGGTGAACAACATATTTTAACAAAATACTCCAAATGCAATACTTTTCAAGTTACAAGTCATTTACTCAACAGTCAGTACCTGAAAATAGCTATTGCTCAGTTGTGCCATGAGCTACAGGTCTGTAATTTCACTATGTTATAGCTGACCCAAAAGTAGCTGCAGAACATATTTACACAAATTTCTGTAAATGCAATAGTTTTCCAACTACAACTGATTTACTCAACAGTGTGAACTTCAAAGTACCTATTACTCGGCTATGCAATGAGCCACAGGTCTGGAACTTCACTATGTTATAGCTGACTCCGAAATAGGTGAATAACATATTGAAACAAAATACTCTAAATGTAATACTTTTGAAGTTATACGTAATTTACTCAACAGTGATAACCTAAAAGTAGCTGTTACTCAGTTATGCCATGAGCTACAGGTCTGAAATTTTACTATGTTATAGCTG
The DNA here is from genome assembly GCA_964017235.1 of Sabellastarte sp. h YS-2021. NCBI lineage: Eukaryota > Metazoa > Annelida > Polychaeta > Sabellida > Sabellidae > Sabellastarte > Sabellastarte sp. h YS-2021. The sequence goes on from OZ024932.1 coordinate 40,080,872, forward strand.
ACCCAAAAGTAGCTGAATAACATATTTATACAAAATTGTGTAAATGCAATAGTTTTCAAGTTACAAGTGATTTTACTCATGATGGAAGTTACTGAAAAGCCCAAAAGTAGCTATTACTCACTTAGCTATTGAGACAGACACCCAAGTTACTCACCATGTTGTAGCTATGAAAAAAGTATCTGAATAACATATTTTCACAAAATGCTCTAAATGCAACACTTTTCAAGTTATAAGTGATTTAGTGCATGATTTCATGACTTTTAATGCATTTTAGACATTTTTGTCTACCACAGGCCTAATTTAGACATAAAGCCTACCAAAAAGATAGGGTGGTGAGTCCTCTAGCATACCAAGCCACCTGCCAAATATGAAAGAAATCTGGAAAGAAATGTGGACTGTAGGTCGCTAACAAGCAATATTTCACATTTTAGACATTTTTGTCTACCACAGGCCTAATTTTGACATAAAGCCTACCAAAAAGATAGGGTGGCGAGTCCTCTACCATATCAAGCCACCTGCCAAATATGACATTGCACACCTACACCCCTTAACCAATATCCTTACCAAGTATCAACTTCCTACACCTTACGGTTTCTGAGATACAGCCCGGACAAACTTTTTCCTGCCGCCCGCCCACCCAACCACCCATCCGGACACCATGGGTGAAAACAATACCCCGACAGCCCTTCAGAGCTGTGGGGTAAAAATTAAAAACTCAAGCAGAGGGATAAAAAATAAGTTCTTAAAAGCCTAAGATAGTCATAACATCATTAATATTCATTATTTAAATAGACAGCACTTCCTTTGAAAAATTCAGATTTGAGCTCTATGAGCCGCTAGTTCTGCGACGATGTTTGAAGAAGTTCGATAGTTTGCTTGTTTACTGCCCTGATTTCGGAGTTCGGTTCAAAACGTCTGAAATTCGGACTTTGCGAAACGTTTAGAAATCCCCAACATCACACCACATCCCAACGGATCCTATTTTCACCCATTTATAAAACTTTTTAGAACATATGGCGGAATTTATTAAAAAAATAGATTGATTTTATATTTTTGCTATATTTTCAATAAAGTGACAAGAATTTGTGTGAGATTTCTGCGTTTTAACTGGTTTTGAAAACGTTGTTTCGAAGATTGAACTAGACCGAAGTTCGCTAGCTTGTACAGGTTACCAAACATCGAACCCAATATTCGAAGCGATTTCACAGCACTATCAGCCACATAGTTCGACAATTACAGGGCTTTAAAGTGGCACAATGTCCATAAATTGGGTCTCTGTGGGCATTTCAGAATTGTTAAAGTGACCTTAGGAATTAAACTACAGATCTGAAACTTTTTGGGGACATAGATATCAAACAAAAATTATAAATAATTAGTGTTGTGGTTGAATGCAAATTTCAAAACCGGTTTCCGAAAGCGGAAATTCGGCGAAAAACCGGGTATATTTGATTGCAAAAGGAAATGCAAATGCAAAGAAATAAGTTTTCAAACGCGTACATGAGACGTAACTCGTATATAAATAAGAACAACTATGGGCTTTTTGAAGACTTTCGAGGACAAAATGGGTGATATATTGATGGAATATTATAAAATACTGTGAAATATTTGTTGTAGTTTAATATTTTGGTAAACTTAAGTTCAAATAATGCCTACATGTGGCGAAACCGGTTTTGGTTACAAGAAAACGAAACGTAACCGGATCAGTGTCTTTCGGTCGGCAAATAGGTTTCCGGTTTACCGTCTTCAACACTATAAATAATAGTGCTGCGCCGATTAGTGGTCCATTCGATGCATTGATCGATGATGGCATTAATTTCAATGCATCGATCAAAAAACCAAAATTCAGGATGCCGAAAAAGGGTTGAGTTCTAGTATGTTTCCAGTCGAATCAAACGAAAGAGGAAGTGATTTTCCGTAAAATAAACATGGAGCAGTTTTTGTCCCAAAGATATCGCCTTAGATTGTTGAAATGTACAAAAATATTATCTAAAAGTTTGGATTAGTTATTTACTCTTTAAGTTTTATATGATTTTAATGTCTGCCGATGCATCGAATGATGCATCGATCACATGTGGGCGATAATCGAGTGGTTTTTGCGGACCGAGTCGCAGCACTAATAAATAATACAGTTTAAGACTAGTCACACTTAGCATTTCCAAATAACAGGGCAAAATACAGAAATAAATGTCATAAAAGGTCACTTGGTTGAGTGTCTATGGTCCTTCATAAACAATATTTTATTAAAGCAATTAGGCAAAATCCCAAAACAGATTATATTAGCCTTCTATGGTCCTCATACAAAGGTTAAATGTCTACTAAAAGCCTTTATTTTTGGCACATGTAAAAAGAACATAATAATATATTCCCAGATAGTCACATAGTTTAACAGTCACAGGGCTTAAAAGTGGCAAAAGTCCAAATATTGGGTCTCTGTGGGCCTTTTAGAGACCTCAATGTGACCTTCAAATTAAAGCTTCTGACTTAAAATCTGTCAGATACAAAGATTACACATAGAATTTATATCTAATACAGTTTGAAACTTCTCAGACTTACCATTTCCAAGTTACAGGGCAAAATATGTGAAAAATGTCTTAAAACGGTCACTCGGGTGGGTGTTTATGGTCCTCATACACAGGTTAAATGTCTATTAAAAACCTAAATTTTAGGGCACATATAAAAAATACATATTGATATATTCCCAGATAATAGAGCTGAAATGATTATTCGTACTAATCGATTAGTAGGTTATCAAAGCACTAGTGGACGCCAATATTATGAAATCGGTTAATTGTTTTCTTGTGTATATCACCATATAGCAGATTATACGCGATCGTTGGAACTATGAGTATCTCGAGTTAAGACCTTAAAACGTATCAAATGAAAGCATTTTATTTTTAAAATATCAGAATATGACAATATTGGCCAATTTACCCAATAATCTGGTGAATTCTTTGCTTTTCAGCATCTCGTGATCCGCCATTTTGTTTGTTTACATCCGGAACACACGTTTTCGGTATTTCTCATACATGCTAAACGTCAGAAACAATTAATCAGTTAGTCGACGGTTAATGCAAGCGACTACCCGGGTACCAAATTTTGCTAATTGTTTCAGCTCTACCAGATGATATTTCACTTAGATGAGAGACATAGTTTGAAAGCTACAGTGCTTGAAAGTGGCAAAAAGTCCATAATTTGGGTCTCTGTGGGCAATTTTGAGACCTTAAGTCGACCTTACAGGTAAACCTACAGCCCTTAATTTTTTCACAGACCAGGATTACATATAAAAGTTAATACCTAGTGCAGTTTGAGACTCATCAGAATTACCACGTCCAAATTATTGGGCAAAATGTGTCAAAAATGTGGGAAAAAATCCCTAAATGGGGTCTTTATGGGCCTCAAACATAATTTTCTCCTCGACTTAAAGTCTTGATTTTTGGCACATGTACTAAGAATATATTAACGTGTTCTCAGGTAAAATTTTAGCCAGATGAGCCTCATAGTTTGTGACCTAGAGGGCTCTAAGTGGCCAAAAGTCAAATTACTGACCTTAAGGTGGCCACAAGTTCTTTATTATTGGGAGTTTAAGGTCACCTTAAAATAGGGATCTTCCTTTGGGCACTCTTAACATGTGTACCAAGTTTGAAAAAAAAATACTGATAAATTTTTCAGTTATTGCGTACACAAGGAAATTTCTACGGCGGCGGCGCGAAGGACCTGAATCCAATATATCCCCGACTTCCGCCTGGGGATAGAACTATTACAGTTACTCAATAAATTAGTTATGTATATGATATTGTTAGGAAACTACAGGGGAGATCTGTGTCCTCATATATGTGCCGATGTAGTGGTGCGATAAAGAGGTGCGATCTGGAAAAAAATCCGGTTCCAACTTTTATAATTTACCTGAATGTGGGAAAATAAAGAATATATAGAAAACGTTTGTTTTATTACTGGAAGATTGCGATTCTAACATGTCATTTAACATTTATTCCTTGTTTTCTTACAGTTTTTATGAAGATTTGAAATGCATATTCTTTGTAATTTGACTTTTAAAAAGTGAGGTGGGATTATCGCCCATATATGAAAACTGGCCGTGAGGTTATGTTCGGTTTTACAATGGCTATTGACCAATCAGAATCACGGACACAAGCGTGTCATGTTAGAATATAAATAAAATATGCAAATTACAAAATGAGAGGTCATGGAATTCTGTGGGGGTTTCCTAGAAATATAATAAAATAAAGGTAGAGGATATTTACCCAACGGCTGTGTACGCTAGATCAGTTTCACTGCTAGCGTACCCAACGGTTGTGTACGCAAGATCTATTTGACTGCTAGCCTACCCAACGGTTGGGTACGCAAGATCTATTTGACTGCTAGCGTACCCAATGGTTGGGTACGCAAGATTTATATCACTGCCAGCATACCCAACGGTTGGGTACGCCAACAGAGATATCAGTCTAACGTACCCAACGGCTGTGTACCCAAGATTTATATCAGTGCTAGTGTGCCCAACGGCTGTGTACACACACTACTGGCATACCCAACTACCCTGCACCCCAGGCATTGAACCCTATGTTCCCAAAGGCTGTGTACACTAGATCAGTTTCACTGCTAGCACAGCCAATGGTTGGGTACGCTAACAGGGATATCGGTCTATCGTACCCAACGGCTGTGTACGCAAGATTTATATCAGTGCTAGTTTGCCCAACAGCTGTGTATATACACTACTGGCATACCCAACTACCCTGCACCCAAGGCACTGAACCCTATGTTCCCAATGGCTGTGTACACTAGATCAGTTTCACTGCTAGTGTAGCCAACGGTTGGGTATGCAAGATGTATTATACTGCTAGCGTTCCCAATGGTTCTGTATGCTAGCAGGGATATCAGTGTCAGTCTAGCGTACCCAATGGTTGTGTACATAAGATCTATTTCACTGCTAGCATACCCAACGGTTGTGAACGCTAGCAGTGATATTGGTCTAGCATACCCAACGGTTGTGTACGCAAGATTTACATCGCAGCTAGCCTACCCAATGGCTGTATACATACACTACTGGCATACCCAACTACCCTGCACTCAAGGCAGTGAACCCTATGTTCCCAATGGTTGTGCACCCTAGGTCAATAACTTTCTTAGCATACCCAACAGTTGTGTATGCAAGAACTATTTCACTGCTAGCCTACCCAACGGTTGTGTACGTTAGCAGTGATATGGGTCTAGCTTACCCAAAGACTGTGTATGGAAGACCCATATCACTGCTAGCATACCCAACAGCTGTGTATGTACACTGACGGCATACCCAACTATCCTGCAATCAAAGCAGTGAACCCTCTGTTCCCAATGGTTGTGCACCCTACATCAATAGCAACTTTATATACTTTATATACATTTATCCCAGAAGAATGCATCTGCTGCCTTTGAAAAGCTAAATAAGTGCCTAAATGATGTTAAAGAGTGGATGACAACTAGTAAGCTCAAACTGAATCCTGATAAGACTGAGTTTATCATCTTTGGTTCGAAGAGACAAAGGTATAAGTTGAAAGCATGTTTTCCAATTGATATCCTGGGCAACTCACTCTGCCCTGCAGATTCAGTAAAAAATCTGGGTGTGTGGCTTGATTCAGATTTCTCTTTGTCCAAGCATGTTCAGAATGTCTGCAAAAGTTGTTTTGTTAAACTCCGTGACTTCAGACATGTCAGGCGGTTTCTTACTCATGATGTTTCTGTGCTTGTAGTAGGGGTGCGACCGAGCAGTCGACACTCGCCGAGCGAGGCAAATTTCACGAAAATTCGATCCCAATTTTAAGAGTCGACTACTCGTGTGTATACAAGTATATAACAACCTATTGAAGCGGTTACGTGTTTTAGGAAATAAAAAATAAATAACATACTTTGCTAGCATTAAATCGCATAATCCACCATTTTTGACATAATATTAAGTATATTATATGATGACATCAGCTAATTCAAGCGATTCAAACCTTTTATCTCTATATTTTTATTGTTTACGGGAGCCGCCATATTGGATGTTGGTTCCTGTAATGGTGGATACTAAACTTCGCGAGTGCTCGATGTCGAGTCGATTTTTGGTCCGCGAGTAATCGACCCGAATTATTTGTGCTCGTCCCACCCCTAGCTTGTAGCCAACGCTCTTGTTAGTAGTCGGTTGGATTACTGCAACTCACTTTTCAGGAGCCTGTCCAAGTTCAATCTACGCAAATTACAGTGCATCCAAAATAGTGCAGCTAGAATTGTATCAAACACCAGTCGATACACCAGCATAACTCCTGTGCTAAAGAAACTGCATTGGCTTCCTGTTGAACAGCGCATTGTGTTAAAGACAGTCACACTTGTTTATAAGTATCTTCACACAGGTTTTCCCAGGTATTTTTCACCACATCTTTCTTCCTACAGCAGTTCTTATTAGGGATGGGTCGGTAGGTCCGGTATCTCGGTGTCGAGAGCATTTTACTGAAATACCGTGATGAGATTTTACAACCGCCACTTCGCTTGTCACCACACATAATGGAAGGCAGAGTTAAAATATCAGAAACATACCCCAAATCTGAAGAAATTATAAGCTTTTATCCCATATTTTCGCCATTTACAGTCTTTTATAAGCGATACGTTGAGCAGAACTGCCATGTTTTGGTTACGACACTTTATAACCTCAATTTCGCTTGTCAACTCATATAAATAAAGGAAAACTTAAAATATTGGAAAGAAACCAGAAATATGAAGACATTATACGTTTTTATCATATATTTTGTGCATTTATGAACTTTTATTGCGATGTCGTTGAGGAAACGTCCATGTTTGTTTGGGGTGAACTAAAACGCGGAGTCCCGAATTCGGTACGGTTCTGCATTGGCGACATCCCGATCTACATATTTTTCATACCGACCCATCCCTAGTTCTTATAGTACCAGGCGCAGTCAAAGTGGTGGTAATTTCCTAGTTATTCCAAAGTTCTGCCCCTCTGTTCATAAATCTGTCAAACAGTTTTGTAATAGTTTTGCGTTTGATGCTCCTACTGTGTGGAATACTCTCCCTGATGTGATTCGTGCCTCTCCATCCCTGGCCTCCTTCAGAAAACAGCTTAAAACCTACCTGTACACCAAAGCATATCCACCCTAGCCTGAATCATCCTCCTGGCGTTCTCTGTGGTGTTCGACCCCTGTTATGTCCCTCGACACAGAATTTTGTTGACTGCTTTTTGTTTTGTTGCGCCTTAGAGTCCTCTTGTTTGGGGAGATTAAGCGCTATAAAAGTCCTATTAGAATTAGAATTGTTAGTGTACCCAACTGTTGTGTACACAAGATGTATTTCACTGCTAGTGTACCCAACAGTTGTGTACTCTAACAGTGATATCGGTCTAGCCTACCCAACGGTTGTGTACACAAGATCTATATCACTGCTAGCATACCCAACGGCTGTGTATGTAGACTAATGGCATATGCAACTCTCCTGCATCCAGTTAAAGCACTAAGTTCTGTTTTCCCAATGGATATGTACCCTAGATTAACGTCATTGATATTTTCTTTTGTTAGTGTAACCAAAAGCTGTTTAAGGTACTGGCATACCCAACTACCCTGTACCCAAGGCAGTAAACTCTGTGTTCCCAATGGTTTTGCACCCAAGATCAGTATCATTGCTGGCATACCCAGTGGTTGTGCACACAAGATCTATATCGCTGCTAGTGTACCCAACAACTCCAATATTTTTACAGCCTGCCCAATTTCTCATTACCCAAGGCAGTATGCACTCAATGGTTGTGCACTCGATATCAGTACCCTTCATAGCTTACTCAACAGGTCTGTATCCAAGGCATGGTGAAGTAATTAATTTTTAAGGAATTTTTTTGAATAGTCAGAAATGGGCCAAGGACCACTCTCTGAATTAAACTTATTCAGCTTATTGTTACATTTTAACAAAATTAATTTAAGGAAGAAGTGATTAAAATATGGGTGCATTAGCACTGATCTTGTGTACATAGCCGTTGGGTACGCTAGCGATGATATAAATCTTGTATACACAGCCGTTGGGTACGCTAGACCAATATCACAACTAGCGTACACAGCCGTTGGGTAAATAACCACTCCGTAAAATAAAACATACAAATTAGAAAATGTGAGGCCATAGAATTCTGTTGGGGTTTCCTAGGAATATTATAAAATGGATTAAAATATAAAGTCGCTGAAACTGGATATGTATAAATTGGTAGCAGGGAGTTCCCGCGGTCGTGAGATCTAGGTCTTCCTAATTGGTAGGGTATTCATTGGTAGCAAGGCAGTAGAGGTGTATCTAGGGTATTATATCTGGATACCTATACTGGTCGGCCAGTGAATTTCGTCACCCCAGTGAAGTTCGTCACCTGCCGTAAAAACGCTCAAGGACAGACAATATTCACATTTAAATACATGGAATAGCTTCTTTCAACAGCAAGGTATACATATAGGCCGTAACTGGACAGTAAAAACTCTTTAATATTGTCATAAAATGCAGGTGACGAACTTCACTGGGGTGACAAACTTGATTTACATGCATATCGCACCCACTTCAAATCGCTACCACTAACTCGCACCCGTTTTTTAAGTTTTGAAGATATTTTGTAGAAAAATATATGAACGTTTATACTTTGTCTCGAGTGAGATTTCAGTAACAAATTATTTCATTGGTTAATGCAGACGAAAAGTAGACTGGTTTCCTCGATCTTCTGTTTGTAAAATATAGCTAGAAACGCATCGTGGCCTCATATTTGCTTAAATCTACATGTACAAGTACTCATTTTGTAACAAATTATTTCACTGGTTAATGAAATTAATCACGTTAATTTGCAGACGAAAAGTAGACTGGTTTTCTACACATATATTTCATATATTTATTGGGAAACCCCACAGATTTCCGTGACCTAATATATATTCTAATATATATTCTATGCAATTGTCAAGCACATCTAAAAACGGGTGCGATTTGCGGGTGCGAGTTAGCGGTAGCGATTTGAAGTGGGTGCGATATGCACGTATCCCGACAAACTTCACTGGCTGAGCAGTAACGGACCCGGGTGGTGAAATAAGCACAGGTGAAGTTCCAAATTAGTCTTCCGTAAAACGGAGTTCCCGGTAGAATAACCTTCAAGACACAAACATTACTGAGGTGTATCTAGGGTATTATATCTGGATACCTATAACGGACACGAGTGGTGAAATAAGCACAGGTGAAGTTTCTACTTAGTCTTCTGTAAAACGGACTTCCCGGTAGGATAACCTTCAAGACACAAACATTACTATATACATATTTGACAATACCATACACGATATTTCTTAATCGCTTTGACTATGCCATACCACAACCCTACCTTGTGCCATCAGAAACATTTCTGACATACAGTGATGTGTTTGGAGGCCGTGAATAGCGAGACATTTTTAACACGCTGATGCACAAAACACGCTTAACTTCGTAAAAGGAAGTGCCTCAACCAATGCATTGTGGGATAAAGCTGGATAATTGGGAATACTATAACCTAAAAAGCTATTGTTTAAGGAGCCGAATGCGTCCACAAATTGACCACTGGTGTTGGATCGATTAAATTGTTTTAAGTGTTACTGGTATGTCATTTAACCCCAATTAAGTGTTGTATCTTAATACCTGAGTAATGTAATCCTTAAATATCTAATGTAACTGACCAGTCCATTCGAAAGTTGTAATTGTTTAATTGACCAATTATTTGCAAATTTTACTGCAGTCCTACTGTACAGTAATAATTTTTCTTACATATGTTTTTATTTTTCATATTACTTTATTGACAGTTAGAACAGTTGCATGGGCATGCAAGTAGATAATAACCATCCATGATACGATTATAAATAGAAAGGTTCTGTCATTTGAATTAATATGCATCAACAATATTAAAAGTAACAATTAGCATAAAATAATCCCGAAAGCATTTGACTACCAGACAAACATAGGCTATTGGAGACATAGTCAGCAGATTCAACTATTGTTTGGGCAATGTTGGATAACAAATGTCCAGCAGGAGGACCAATAAAATTTATGCTGATGTTGATGTGCACATTTTCAATACCAAATTAACATTCGATTCCTTATATTAAAAGTAATCATATTTTTAAAACAAATCAACGCTAAATGTAATTCTAATTCTAATTGGACTTTTGTAGCTTTTAATCTCCCATTAGTCGAAGGGAACTCCAAAGGCCAACAGCACCATGGGAGTCAATGATGTCATTATCCACCCAGCAGGCACAGCCTTGAAATGTCGTTGATTTAGAGTTGAAAACAGGTCCTGACGTTGAAATCCACATTATCAACTACTAAAGCTAAGTTAGTTTTCCGACATGAAAAAGTAGTGATATTTTGACCAGAAATGATGGTGATTTTTGGTTGAAAAATTGACACTGACACAATTTCAACACTATTTCCAAGCTGGATTTCTAACTGGGAAAAGTAGTGATACTTCATAAAAAATCAAGACTAAATCAAGTTAGGTTTTCCGACATGAAATCTTAGTCATGTTATTGAACAGAAAACAGGTTGAATATTGGGAAATGAATGACTAGTGATTGTTGATTGAAAATTCTTGTTCTAGAGGGAGATATAGTGATTAAGTCCAACTTTTTGAACGAACTAGTATTTCAATAGTTCTTGAATTTGTAGGTATTTGTAAAGCAAAGACTAATTTTTAAAGATTATAAAGATGATAAAGATTATGTGTGCCTGTACTTGTACATTTTTATCCATTACTTTATAGCAACAACAAAACTGATGCACCCAAATATAATTTTTATAATTTATAATTATATTTTGATTAATGCAATTCCCGATAATTAAAAAAAAACGTTTTGAAGTCAAACTTATCTTAAATAAAAAAAGATAAATTCAAACTCATTCATCAAAACTTAGTAATTTGAATTTGTTTCTCAAATTCTCCCATGCTCAAATAACTAGTTTTCAGTTAACAAGTTTACACTGAAAACTTCTCTATACAGAGAACCTAACCTATAACATTTTATCACACAGCAGTGAGGTAATGGTGGTTCCTGGTTTTTCTTATCTGTACCCTGCTACACAGAACATTAGGCCTGTGACTAAAAGTAATCAGATAACACAGCAGGGGTGGAGGTGGGGGTTTACCCTTGTTTTTTATGCATGCATGGTGTTTACATCTTTAGGTTTGTTTTTTTGTGGTCAGAACTGACAATTAATTAAGGTGGGGAATAATGGGTGGAGTTCTACAAATGTGGCTATTCTTGTGGGGTTTTTTTCAGTTTATATGACAAAGTTGTACAAGACACAAGCATCTGAACTGAGCATTGTGGCTTTGCTACATTATTATAGCTTCTTTATAATTACAGAATAAGTATAGCCAACTTAATAAAACATTTAAAAGAAATTGATTGGATAAAATACTGAAGATATAAATAATGTCACAATTGTTTGGTTTTTTTTTACAAAGAAAAAAATATAAATTTATTTTAAAATTTCACAAAAGGAATTTCAATTGAAGACATTGAATAATACCAGTCCTATTAATTAACATAAAAATGGATATCTAGTTCGAAAATATGGATTTACATATATCTTGAGAAATTATATTTGAAAGCTGATGCAAAATTATGTGTCATTACAATGTCATCAGAAATAGAATTTTGAATATATAATGATTCATGAAAACATGTCATCGTGGAAAGAATTAATTACTTTGAAGTTGTATCCAAAATGTAAAATATGTATATGGATAGTTATTGTATAATATTATTAAGAAGCTATAATTATGACACACAGGCTACAATGAAGACAGTATAAACAACCTGATTTCACCCATTGAATTCAACCTTATTTCATACATTGGATTCAAGGGGCCACGGTGGCAGAGTGGTAACACTCTGGCCTCCCATCTCTGAGGCCGGGGTTCGATTCCCGGCACGGCCTCAAGTGGGAAAGCTGGTAGTTGTTTGCCGTTGCTCGGCAGTTTACAGTACAGAACCCTAACAAACTGTATGGACTGGTTTCTTCTGCCCTTCCAACTACCCGTCGTGATATGATCTGTACAGTGTTGAAAGCAACGTAAAACCCCAAATAAATAAATAAATAAAATACATTGGATTCAACCAACAGTTTGCAAAATCTACACGTATTTCAACCAAATTTCACCCATTCAATTCAACCTGATTTCAACATTGGCTTCAACATGATTTCACTGGTTGGATCCAACCAAAAACGGTTTGCAAAACTACACGTATTTCAACCAGATTCACCCACTGAATTCAACCTGATTTCAACTTTGGTTTCATCATGATTTCACTGGTTGGATCCAACCAAAAACGGTTTGCAAAATCTACACGTATTTCAACCAGATTTCACCCATTGAATTCAACCTGATTTCATTGGTTGGATCCAACTAAAACGGTTTGCATAATCTACATGTATTTCAACCAGATTTCTACGTTGGATTCAACCAAATTTTACAGTTGTGTGCCTGCTGGGCAGTGACAGAAAAAAGAGGTAAGGCACCACAGAGAATGCCGGATGATTAAAACCAAGGTAGGTATGCCATTATGTGTACGGGTAGGTTTTAAGCTGCTTTCTGAAAGAGTCTAGGGTGGGGAACACATGAATCTCATCACAAGAGCAATCCAGACAGTAGAGGTATCAAAAGCCAAGTTATAACAAACTTAGTGACAGAGTTTCAAGTAAATGGTTGAAACTTTGGTATAAGGAAATCACCAACACTCTAACTGCACCCGGTATATCTGCATTGTGAACTTCAGGTACTTTTTTTAAAACAGTGTACACATGCAACATAGAAAATAAAATATCTGCTTAAACTTATCAAATAGAAGAGCCGCTGCTATTCAGCATTCACTGGAGATTTTATAATTTCCTGTATTTTTTCATGCTTTATAATATAAAGTACATGATATTAAATGAGACATATCATTAAGTAATTAGGATATAGCTGTACCCAAGGGAACATATATCTCGACTGACAGGGATCTTAAATGTGTGACTGTCACTTCAGCAATAATATGGTATCAAATTTATCAAAAGCAGGGTTGTTTTGGCTTACATTTAATGTAAACACTTGTATATTATTGGTACAATGTGTACAAGACAGCCAATGGAATTTCTTTAGAACAGAGGATGTATCCAGTAGTGTTTGTACTGTGCAATTGTATCTGCAACATTTTGGATGCATTGTAATTTACAAAGATTGAAATTAGAGAGATTCTTGTAAAGTGAATTACAGTAATCCATCTGACTACTGACAAGAGCATTGGCCACGATTATATAAGTATCATGAGTTAGAAACTGCCTGACCTATTTGAAGTCCCAAAGTTACATAAAACAACTTTTGCAGATACACATGTTTAGACAAGTGAAATCAGAGTTGAATCACATGGCCAGGTTCTTGACTGACTCAGCTGGGCTAAGAGAACTACTCAAAATATCAATTGGGAAACATGCTTTCAACCCACCCCTCTGTCTTGGTGAACCCGAGAGCATAAACTTAGTCTTATCAGGATCTCTTTTAGATCATGAAGGCAGCTATTCGACTGTCCAAATGCTGGGGGGACTTTCTTGGGAAGTGAGACAACCATAGAAATTTTGCTCATGTAACACCAATCCTAAAAGACTCCACTGGTTGCCTGTTGAATACCATTGTGTTCAAAACTGCTATGTTGGTCCACACATTTCTTCAAAGGGCTCATCAAGCTATTTTGGACCTTTTTTGTCTCTGAGCAGTTACTTCTGCAACACCAGATTTACTCACCTTGACCAGAAGTATTTGAGAGTTCCACCTTTCCAGTCTTTAGTTAACAAATCAGTCAAACATTTTGATCATAGTTTTTCTTTGATACTCCTAAGATTAGAATGGCTTACGTGACAACATACATAATGAAGCTTCTATTGCCTCCTCAGGAAAATGAAGCTGTTTGCAAAAACCTATCTTCTTTATCTTCCCCATATACTTGTGCCTTCTCTGCATGGTATGACCTAGCTAACTAATGGACCAACCCTTATTCAACGTGTTTTAGCATAGTTATAGCTTAGAGTCTGTCAGATGATGGAGACTAAGCACTGTAAAAGTCTTATTAGATGAGATTTGATCAGATAGATTAGATCAGATAAACAACTGTGTATTTAATGCTTCAACATGGAAATAATAAATCATACAAAAGTTGCAGAAAGTAGCATATGGAGATACAAAGAGAGTACCTTTTGTGCAATCAGGATGGGTCAAATAGCCCTTTGAGTCACGTACAAAGTCAAAGATGGGGTTTTACATCCTATTCAACAATCAGGGTCATATTTGGGCAATTAAGTCCTCACTTTGAGTCCTGTAGTACAAGGAGATTTTGTGCTGAGTATAAGTATATACAAGTTGTATTAAAATTATCTTACTTTCTAATACATTGTATGTCTTTCATCACATTATCAAATAAGGGAATTAAGTGATACTTGTTTAGAAAAACTAATAACTTCCACCATTTTTGTTCACACAAAACATATATCTACATCTAGACATGTAAAAAAGGGAACATCTACATTGTATACATGCAACATTCAAAGATCCAAGATCAGTTGTATACATGTAGATAAAAGGAAACACCTTTCCTCTAAAGAGAAGCCTGGGGTTGTGACAGTATGTAAACAAATGGTGAATGAAGTGGCAACCAACCATTTGGGTATACTTTTTACACTTTGTTAAAAGGTAAAACCCAAATATTTGTTGACTCGGGCATTTTTAAACAATTATTTTAGGATTAACAACCATAACTTCACAACTACGTGTCTACTTGACTGACCTTTTTATATATAGGTCTAAGTTAAGGATACAATAGACCCCACAACTAGACCCTTTAACTTACAAATTACTTCATTCTCTTATGTTGTGCCAAATAGATATGAGCAATTGTTGATATTGTTGTTGTTTTGCCCCTGTCGTCTATTTCCTGGCTTTTACAATTGTTTCTTTTAAATTAAAAGCTTCATAATGTCTAGTCTTAGTTTATTTCAAAGTATAAATATCATATTTGTAACAGAATGTTTTTGTAAAAAAGATTCTGGCGCAGGAACCCAGAACCAAGTTTCTAGTTTCTGAAAATCTTCATCTGAATGTTAGCCTACCAACTTTTGTCTGTCTTCCTGTTCTCAGTGTTAGAATCTTTTCCTTAGTCTTTGTTTATCTGGATAGCAAATGCTATTCTTTTCACTGAAAACATTTGGAGGCCAATTCTTCTTCACTTCACACGATGATTTTCCTATTGTAATGGGTCTAGGGTAGATCTTTTTTTTTCTCTTTTGAATTTAATTAATTCATGACTACAGAAACATATAAAATTTATCGAAGTTACAGAATAGGTTTTTCTGGTTATTTTTCACCAAACAGTTTTTAAAATGTTGTCTTACAGCCAGACAGAGGTGCACTTTCCCCACTAAGCTGTATAAATACTTGTGACCCAAAAAAGGGTCACCACTAAGTAAAGCATTCCTGTAATGCAGGATTTTGAGAGGGGGGGATATTTTAACTCTGTACTCACTTTATTGATTTTCTAGGCTGAACATGCTTTCTTTGAATGTGTGTGTGTGTTCAGTAAATCTCGATCTTTTAGTGGGTTTGTTTCAGTACACACACTTGTGTAGAGTGAGGAATGTATTCTGGGGATAGTTTAGTGTAAAACTGAATGTCTTTATTATGTCTCAAAAGTTATTTATACATGTGTATAAAATTGTACTTACATATTCTTGATACATTGGGACATGTTTAATAATCTATGGTAATGTAATTTTACTATATTTTGGGGAGAAACTTTGTGCAAATAATTACTCTGAATGTCAGAGTAGAGTCAGAGTATGTCAGAGTAGGCTCAGCCAATCAAATGGCTTCTAGGCATTGTGGGTATCTATGTACTCTGGAAACCAGAGTAAGTCAGAGTAGGCCTTATAAATTGAGAGTAAAATAGGTAATTGGTGGAGTTTAGCTCAGAACTCCAGTGTGTAAACATCTCACCTGAGAATTTACCAGCAGATTAGTTCACTCCACTCTGATAATGCCACACTCATCCACTGAGGTAATCTACAACCACAACTTGCTAGAAAGCTATCACCCCTCTATTCTTTGTTTACATATTATAATTGGCAGATGAGATTTTCCATATTTGGCTCCAACTTACTACATTGTTGTGACAGCTGTCAGATTGATATAAACTTATAGTATCACAGATATCTTATCAGAATACTGTTGGAAATCACTGTAAGTGCCTTTATTATTTTACCCAGTTACTTAATAGGTGATATTAGTTATTTTAGAGGGATAATTTTGGTATACTGATATTTATCAGCAGTAATTATAAGGCCAGACAGAGTGCTCATTGATAATTAACAAGTACTAAGAGAAACTTGGCACAAGTTAAAATACCCCTTTGAGTAGGTCACTCTACAGTTTTTCTGGGTGACTCATAAATTTGGCTGAGCGTATTAACAGTACCGGAATATCTGTATGAATAACTGAATAGTACAATTCAGTTGGACCATTTAACTCAAGGATTATTTTTTTTCTTGTCATTGTCTAAACTTTACATTGATTCTGCATGGACCGTTATATATATTACACTGTACATAATATTTTACTGAATACTGTGTATCCTATCTGTACAAATATATAATTTTACCATAGCATAGGTTACTGTTTTCTTTTAATAAACTGACTTTGTAGTTATATATTTGGCTCTTTTCACTACTATCTTGACACTTGATCATACTTCTATTTAAAAATACTGACCAAAGCTTTGGAATCTGCTGAAGAGAAATTACTGTTATATAAGTACTAGCTAGTACCCCTGACCACATAATACCCTTACACTTTGATATTAAGACTTAGACTGTGATCAAGACCGATCAGAATCTGGTTACTGCGATATTGCATTGGGACAACTCTACTTTGTGACACTCAACCAGATTAAATTTAACGGGTGGCTTCAGAATTGAGACCCCAGTACAGAGATAAAAGCTACAGAGATAAGAGATACAACACTTCCACTGGGCTGTTTCACTATATTATTACGATCCTCACATCATCAATGATTTCATGGCCACTGCATCATCTGGTGCTCACAACGTATCTTCTCATGATCATATCATCATCTACCACTCAAGACTTATTTTATTGTGATCATGAAACCACAGATCACTTGTGCTCTTTTGATAATGAGATTCCCAGTAAACATTAGAACAGTTTTTAAAAAGGTTTAGACGTTTACAAAACATTTTTAAAACCTATTTAAACTCTATATATGTTTTTATAAAAGATTCTAAGTATATATTTATGATGTAATGTTTTAAAATCATTTCATAAGTATACTCTATACAAACATTTTTACTGAAAACATTTATTAAATGCTTATAAAATAACTCAAAAAACTAGATTCGACTGGGAAACGTTTTTAAATATTTATAAAATAGCTAAAGAAATGAAGGTTATGCTGTAAATGTTTTATAAACATTCATCATCAAATGTTTGATAAACACTACAAATAAAACGTTTAAGCAATATTTGTGGGCAATGTTTTGGAAATGTTTGCTCTGAAAATGTTTTATAAACATTTAATAGCAACTGCCTTTCCCATTATTTTAAAATGTTTTTGAAATGTTTTCTATCAAATGTTTTGAAAACATTTTGCCAAAAATATTTTTTAAACTCATATTTTTAAAATGCTTATTAAACATTTACCTTTAAAACCTGTCCAAACAAAGAAGGTGGTAGCCAATAATAGGGGATTTTAGATGACTTTGTCAAATTGCCCTACACACAATCCCTAAAAGTAAGAATTGAATGGGGCACAATTTCTAAGTCACTATCTTACAATTTTAGACATCAAAAGTAATATTTTCATTAGTGAGCACACTTAGAAAGATACTGAATCTGACCTCTGACCTCATTATTATTGAGACCTTATTATGTTCATTTGAAACATTTTTTAGCATTTCTCATTTGACATTTAATAAATGGTATACATTAACATTTTGAATTGTGTGAATCCCAGGTAACAGAAATAGATAAAGTGGACAACATTAACAGAACAACCAAAGGAACAAAACCTCATCAAAACCTTGGCAAAGATCAGGAAATTAGTTTCAAAGAACAGACTCTCAATCAGAAAGACAGGAACAGAAAGGAACAGAGAGCAGCAAGTGTTATTGGTGTGGTGGCAGTTATCCTCACAAAAACAAGTGTCCAACAACAAATAAAACATGTCACAAGTGTAATAAAACTGGTCACTTTGCAAAATGTTGCAGATCAAAGAACCGATCATTAAGGGTGAGGGAAATTGACAAAAAGGAACATAACATGAATAAAAGTTCATTTGGAGAAGCAAGTGCAGATGAAGGTGGCAAGGTTTATATTTTAGAGTGGGGAAATGTGTGAAAAAGATTCAGCTAAAGTAACAGCAAAAGTAAAATCCAGAACCAGCCATATTAATAAGATGGTTGATTCTGTCTCAACAGTGAATATTGTGAGCTATATAAGACATATTATTCAATTCAACCTGTGCCAACACAGAAATCTGCAAAAGGGGAATAATTGCACCCTTGCACCACAAAGAAGGAAATTTCAACAATAGGGAAGTTCCAGTGCATCTTAGAATCAAAGCATTGTTTCACAACTGGTGCAGTCTATGTGACCAAGATAGACACAGGCTCTATTTTAGGGTTTGAGCCTGTAGTTGCATTGAAGGTTGTACATATTGCAAATAGGATTCTACAAACCTATCAGTCTCCAGGTGCACAGAAAATATATTCCAGACACCCTAAGTTGTTCCAAGGTATCGGCAAGCTCAAAGGAACAAAGTAAAAGTGTGCATTGGTGAAAGTATTATGCCAGTTGTGCAACCACACAGGTGAATCCCCTTTCATATGAGAAAAAAATGTGGAAGTAGAGTTACAAAGGCTTCGAGAATTAGACATTATAGAAGATGTCAAGGGACTGACTCCATGGGAAATCAGAATTTGTGAAGACATGAGATGTGCTAACAAAGCAGTGATGTATACAATACACAACTCTGGATTAACTCCTCAGTGACCTCAATGGAGCCACTATGTTTTCTCAATTGGATTTAAACAAAGGATATCATCAGTGTTAATTGGATGAATCCTTTCTGGATCTGGATGAAATTCTGGTCTGGGGTAAAAATGCAGAAGAACATGACAAAAATCTGGAATCAGTCTTTCAGAGGTTACAAAGCTAAATGTCTATTTCATGTAGACAAAATCAACTTCTTTTGACACATATTGTCAAGCAAAGGTGTTGAATGTGATCCTCAGAAAACCCAAGCAGTTTTATAAGCCAATCACCCACAGAATGAAGATTAAGTCAGCAGTTTTCTTGGGATGGTTGGGTTTTGTTCAAGGTTTATCCCAAATTACGCCACAGTAAATGAGCCTCTGAGAAAACTAACCAAGAAAGAAATAAAATGGCATTGGGGTGATCAGGAAGAAAAAAGCATTTCATACTCTCAAAGTCTAGCCAGTGCAAAAGTGATGACCTATTATGATTTCAACAAATACACAGAGGTTATAGTAGATGGAAACCCATTTGGCCTTTGTGCAAGGTCACTTTCTGATGTCAAACAGTGATACTCTCAGATTGAATGAAAAACTCTGGCAATGGTGTGGGCTGTTGAACGTTTTCACATAAAAAAGTACTTTTAATAAACCAAACTCAAAGCTACCTGCAAGAATAGAAAGATGCTTAATGAGGCTACAGAGCTACACTTACAATGTTAAATACAGGCTAGAAAAGCATTATCCAGCTGATTATATATCACGCCACTCAGTTAAACAGGATATTTTGACCATTTCATCAGTGGCAGCTGAAGAGTACATAAACTATATTATTTCCAATGCAGCTCCAAAGACACTTACCCCGAAGGAAATATTTGAACACACACAACAAGATCATGATCTACGGTGATTAATGCCATTGAGACATTAAATTTTTGATCAACTACAAAAAGTCCTTCCAAGTTACTATGGGATAAAAAAGAACTGGCATTTTGACATGGAGTAGTTTTATTCCACAGTCACTACAAAGCAGAGTTGTACGACTGGCACATGAAGGACACCAAGGCAGCACTCCCCAGAATCACATTGAGCCTTACAAAATGTCAGAATTTACAAAAGCACTTGGATCGAAGTCAGTGTCAATTTCTGTGGGCCTTTTCCAACAGGAGAATACTCAATGGTAGTGGTGGAGGAAAAAACATGAAACATTGTTGAGATTCTAAAGTCAGTTTCTCACAGATGTGTTATTCCATGGTTGGACCAAATCTTTTGGATGTTTTCAGTCTCTGAAGTAGTAAAAAATGATAATGGACTTCATTTTCAAGTGATCAGTTCAGGTAGTTTGCCAGCTATTTGGGATTTTATCACTGCAAAATTACACATCATTGGCCCAAAGCAGCCAATGATGAAGCTGAGCTTTTAATGAAAACATTGTCCAAGATTATAAGAGCAGCAGTCACCAATATTGTGAACTCGAGACAAAACATGCAAGTTTTCTTGCAGAATTATCGAGCAATGCTTCATTGCAGTACTGGAGCAGCTCCAGCTGAGTTACTGTTTAACAGACCATTTCGAACAAAACTTCCACAGGCACCACAATAAAGAATTACTAGACACTCAAATAAGAGAAAGTGACAAGGTAGCTAATGACAAAATGAAAACTATGGAGATAGGTTCCATTGCAAACATTCACCCATGAAAATTTGTGATACAGTACTTGTTAAGCAACCAAAGCAAAATAAACCATTCAACCCTATGACCTTTAGAAGTGATAGACAGAAAGGGTTCAATAATAACTAAAAATGGTAATGATCTTCAAATCACACAAAATTCTGCACATGTTAAACAACTCCCATATTCATTGACGAAATCGGTCAATAAAAACCAGAACACAAGTGAAAGATGAGGATAAAAGTGAAGTAGTACAGCAAAACCCAGTAGACCAATCTAACCAAGAACTGACTGAAAGGTCAAGAAAGGCTAATAATCATGTGGATGATTTCTACAAGTATCCCCAGAGAAATAGAAAACCACCAGTAAAGCTAAAAGACTATGTTGTGAGACAATTAATATCAGACTAAAATATGTGAAGACTGAAATAATGAATTTTTGTGAGCACAAAAATAAGCGTGATGACCAATTATTCGTTATAAAGTTGTGTCAGTAACATACAAGTATTCTGTTGGGTATAATGTTGGAAATGTTCTAATACTGTATGCATACAATAGTGCTTTGATCAATTGTGAACAAATTCTGAGTCTTTTTCACATATGGATGTTCTTTTATTTCATGTGTTACTTTTTTTCTATAATAAGTAGGCTGATATGTTATATTAGATATGCAAAAAAAATAGTGGGTATAGCAAATTTGTGTGGAGTTAGCGTATAGGTTTAAAATAATTTTTCCAAATTTCACATTCAAAAGAAAAGAAGGAGGGAATGAACTATCTTTATATAAAACTACAAAGAATGCTGCTAAAAAAGTTTTAAAAAAAACTGTACACTTTTGGAGAGGGTAACTAGGACTAAAACTCTGGTTCAGCTTGTACAATTAACATTCTGTCAACATAAATCAAACAAGCCTTGAGGCAGTTCCTCCATACATAAAGGTTTCAAGTGTTCAACTATTATAGAGAATGAGTCATAGCGAGGAAACATTTGTGCCAAAGTAAAACAGCACTATTTTAATGCGTCATTATAATTTTTGTATTATATTTACAGCTTTTCTGCAAGTTGGTGAGGGATGTGATGTTCTGATTTAAAATGTACTCATATATTGCATTACAATAATTTGGTATTAGTCCGGACTGTTAGGGCACCAAAAGGGGTTAATCACACAGATTGGTCTACAAGCATGAAATTTGGTATGGATACAGATTAAAACATAGTGAATCCATTTTTTTGAGGACGCCAGAGGTTCATTGGTCATTTGTAATGGTGTACTGGACAGTTCAACATGGCAACTGGTCAGTAACAATTATGGAATAAACTTAAGAGACAGGGGATTGTAAAAATTGGTCTACAGGCATAAAATTAGGTACATATGTATATTAGGACATACTGAATGCATTTTGTGAAGGCGCCAAAGCCCATGGCCATTTGTAATGGCATACTGGTCAGTTAAATAAGACAACTCCTCAGTACTGAATATGGAATAAACTTAAAAGACGGGATTGGGAAAATTGGTCTACAGGCAAGAAATTTGGCACAGATGTATTTTATGATACTATGATTTCATTTCTTCAGGAGATCAATGGTGATAGTCATTGGCGATTGTAGTGGAAGATCAGTCAAATATGACCACAGCTCAGTTTGATACATGTAATAAGCTTAATAGAAAAGGAATTATGCAAATTTATGAACAAGCATGAAATTTGACAGAGATGTGCGACAAAGTATTGTGCTTCTATTTCATTAAGACTCCTGAACCAATGGTCATTGGTGATGGCATACTGGTCAGTCAAATATGGCCAGTGGTCAGTACTTCAGATGATGAAAAGTTTAACACTAAAAATCATACAAAAGTAACATGTGCAACTTATTTTTTTCTTGTTTTACTAAATCCAGTATATTAGGACATCAGTAACCAGTTAGTCAGAACATTTTACCTGAGAGATGATTTACATGATTTACATGACATTTTAGTTTAACATATCAAATGCTGAAGTCTTATCCTGACGTGATTATAAGATAAGATATTTATATAGTCTACTCTAGCAAACATATTCATTATTTATGCATCCACTTTACATTTATGTTAACCTTTGCAGTGGTGCCTGCCCTACTACATTTGCTCGATATCTCACAACCATATCCCGCAACAATGGAGCAAGCTATGCTGGCATCTTCTTGACATTTCCAGTGTGGTAGCCAGTTTTCTTCCTTCCATCTACCCTACTGACTAAAGTCTGGGATTTCCTGTTGTACAATGGTAGCTTATTTTTAAAAATAGTTTGGTTGTTATAGCTTCACTATCAAACATAAATTAAGGTAGACATTACCTCCATAATTTGTGGATATTTTACACCAACCAATCCAGATTTATTTATTTATTACAATGGTGATCATGTAAGCAAGTACATAGCTATAATATGTAAAGTTCTTTTATCAATTACTATATTAATATGAAATGAACAGTCAAGTTTAAATTTGTATTGTAATTTAATAAATACTGGCGTAATCCACACTAGTGAACTATGATGATGAGAGCAAACATCAATGACCATCCCAAATTAAAAACAATATATTATTGTCAGTACTGCAAATATTACTAATGTGCATGCACCATGTCACTATTTCCTTGTAATTCTTCACCTTTTATTTTGGACTTTGGTTTTTATTTTGGTTGTATGAGGAAGTTTGAGATGTTGAAAACTGGTATTCTGTGATTTCTTGTATTGGAAGATTGATGTTGATTTATCTTTTTAAAAAATGTTTCTTCTCAAATTTTTTTCAACTGCATTCAGAATTGTAGGAGAAAATAAGTCTGTAGGCATAAAACCTGACTTTCTCAACCTATTTCGGTCTTATTCATGCAAATGTGGTGGTCACATTGCTTCATTGCTTTAACCTTGACTGGTTAACAGTGGAGCCTCCATTTAGTAAACCCCCACTTCCTAGCAAATTGTAAACAAGTTTGAACTGATTGCTTGACCTTTTGTTTAGACCCTAGTTGTGGACCTTTGTCCTTAATTTCAAAACTGCCAGCATTGAGAATAGAATGTCCAAATATTTCCCTCATATAAGATTTTGAGGTACCCGAATGTATTTTAAAGCATAATTTAATGAGTGTAATGTGCCATTTAAAATAGTGTAGTGTCGTCGGCATATTGAGTGGTCTTTATTTCTTTATTTTGCAATTTGATACCATGTATATTTGGATTTTTGAGATACAAAATAGTTAAAAATTTTAGCAGCAATCATAAAGAGATAAGGAGAACGAGGATCTAGTTGTCTACATCCTCGTTCTATTTGTATTGATTCGGAAAGAAATCCACTTTGTAAAACTCTTGCCTGGGTGTTTGTGTTAAATAATTTGATCCATTTTGTTAAATTGTCTGTAAATGAATGTATTTTAATCTACTTTAGAGTTTTACATGTCTACAAAGATTATGGTATTTTATGCTTTATGTTACATATCTACCAGAATTATCTCACTGTTGTCTATGAGAGGGTGTTGTTTATGTATTCCCCAGCAGGCACACGCCTTGATATGTCATTGATTTAGAGTTGAAAACAGGTCCTGACGTTGAAATGCACATTACCAACTACTAAATCTAAGTTAGTTTTCTCACATGAAAAAGTAGTGATATTTTGACCACAAAATCATGGTGATTTTTGGTTGAAAAACTGACACTGACACAATTTCAACACTATTTCAAAGCTGGATTTCTGACTGGAAAAAGTAGTGATACTTCATAAAAAATCCCCACTAAATCAAGTTAGGTTTTTTGACATGAAATCTTAGCCATGTTATTGAACAGACAACAGGTTGAAGATTGGGGAATGAATGACTGGTTGATTGAAAATTCATTTTCTAGATTGTGATATAGTGATTAAGTCTAACTTTTTGAAAGAACTATTATTGCAATTGTTTTTGAATTTGTAGGTATTTGTAAAGCAAAGACAAATTTTTAAAGATTATAAAGATTATGTGTGCATGTACTTGTACATTTTTATCCATTCTCCTTATTAATTAACTGATGCATCCAAATATAATTTTTATAATTTATAACTATATTTTGATTAATACAATTCGCGATAATTAAAAAAAAACATTTTGAAGTCAAACTTATTTTAAATAAAAGAAAGATAAATTCAAACTTATTGATCAAAACTTAGTAATTAGAATTTGTTTCTCAAAATTCTCCCATACACAAAGAACTAGTTTTCAGTTTGCAAGTTTACACTGAAAACTTCTCTATACAGAGAACCTAAGCTATAACATTTTATCACACAACAGTGAGGTTGGGGGGTTCCTGGTTTTTCTTATCTGTACCCTACTACACAGAACACTGGACCTGTGACTAAAGTAATTAGATAACACAGCAGGGGTGGAGGTAGGGGTTTACCCTTGCTCAATTGCATGCATGGTGTTTACTTCTTTAAGTCTGTTTTATGTGGTCAGCACTGACAACTAATTAAGGTGGGGAGTAATGGGTGGAGTTCTAATAATGTGGCTATTCTTGTGTTTTTTCTTGTCAGTTTATATGCCAAAGTTGTATGAGACACAAGCATCTGAACTGAGCATTGTGGCTTTGCTACATGATTATAGCTTCTTTATAATTACAATACAATTATAGCCAACTTAATAAAACATTTAACAGAAACTGATTGGATAAAATGCTGAAGATATAAATAATGTCACAATTGTTTGTTTTTTACAAAGAAAAAAAAATATTTTAAAATTTCACAAAAAGAATTTCAATTGAAGACATTGAATAATACTGGTCAATGTAAATAACCTGATTTTACCCATTGAATTCAACCCTATTTCATACATTGGATCCAACCAAAACCTGTTTGCAAAATCTACATGTATTTCAACCAGATTTCACACATAAATACAACCAGATTTCAACAGTTGGTTTCAACATGATTTCACTGGTTGGGTCCAACCAAAAAACGGTTTGCAAAATCGACACGTATTTCAACCTGATTTCACCTATTGAATTCAACCAGATTTCAGCAGTTGGTTTCAACATGATTTCACCAGTTGGATCCAACTAAAAACGGTTTGCAAAATCTACACGTATTTCAACCAGATTTCACCGTTGGATTCAACCTGATTTCAAAGTTGCGTGCCTGCTGGGTCCAACTTAAACTCATAAAATTCTTAATATTCAGATTGGGTCTTCTTAGCCTACAAGAGGCTTTGCTGTATAAGTGGGAAATTTGACCTTTCACCTCATCTCAGGTCATTTGGATAGAATCACGAATCTTAGGCATGCTGTGGGTTGTGGTCACCTCTATCTGCTATTATCTACTTTTGTAGTGCTTGTGTTATGGTAGTCTTAATTTAACCTTAACTTGCTTTAAATTGCTCTACACATAAACATACTATTTTAGTGATTCAGTAATTTAGTAGCATTGTATTAATTTATGTACAATAAAATTATGCTCCACCATGTGTGTCTGTGCCCCAGGAGGGGGAACTGCAAGCCATTGTGATTGAGGAACCAGTTACAGTTCATAATAATGCCTTATCGGCTGGGTGAGGCAGTATTGGATATGAAGAAAGCTGTGTAGTTCATGGAACTGAGGAAGATTTAATGATGTTAAGATCTCACAGTAAGCAATCATCTTTGACTTTGGAAACCTAGAGAAATGTAATCACAATACCCTAATATAAATCTGTGCCAAATTCCATGCCTGTAGACTAATTTGCACAATCCCTTCATAATGGAGGGACCAGTATGCCATTAGAAATGACCATTGGCTTCAGAGCCCTCAATAACTGAAGCACTGTATCTTAATCTACATTTTTGCCAAATCTTATGCCTGTAGGCCAATTTGCATAATCCTTTCTCTATTCCATGTCAAATACTGACCACTTACCATACTGACCAGAATGCCTTTACGAACGACCATTGGCTGTAGTACCCTTACAAAATGGAATCACAACATCTTTAATGACATCTGTGCAAAGTTTCATGCCTTCCAGTGTCAACAATGGACTGACCAGTATGCCATTACAAATTACCATTGACTTCAGCAACCTCAAAAAAGGAATCAAAATATCCCAATGTACATCTATACCTGATAACATGCCTGTGGAATAATTTGCACAATGCATTCTCTGTTCAAAGTTCAGTACAGATAACTGACCATATTGAACTGACCTGTATGCCATTACAAATGACCCTTGGCTTCGGCACCCTCAGAAAATGGAATCACTATACCATTATTATATTATTATGTGGTCGCTCACAGGCAAACAGTCACATGGTTTCTTGAGACGGTCTGATCTTCCATCACTGTATGCAGCTCTGTTGTCAGATTTCCCGCATCTAGCATTAACACCTCTACAAAGCCTATTTTAGGTCTTCCTTTTCTTCTCAGATTTTGGTTGGCCTGCTATAGAACTAGGTCGCTAGCCACTAGTTCAGGATGTCAGTGGCAGTGACCAGCGTGTTTCATTCTTCTTGCTGCTATTTTATTACCAAGAAGTGGGCGTTGTTCATACACCTCAGCATTTGTCTTGTGTTCCCACCATTTGACATTAGCGGCTTTCCTGAGCATCTTGGTGTAAGTGCCATTCAACATGTGTTCTATCATTGGAGTTACTGTCCAGCTGTCACAGCTATATAAAAGTATAGATTCAACGTCTGCTACAAAGAATCTAACTTGATTTCTTTCCTCATGTTCGAATTCCACATGCTAATCTACATCTGTGCCAAATTTCATACTTGTAGACAAATCTGCGCAATCAAGTCCCTAATAGCCTGGACAATATCCACAATGTTCTCATTTAAGATTCATCATTCATCTGAAATTTGTCTAAAATGTATCATCTGTGTACTTCAACATGAGGCTCATAAATATGTAATGTAGAGTTTGGTATAAAGATATACTACATAAGAATAAAGAGTCAGAGACCTGTATGACAGCCAAGGGTTAGGAAATAAATAAACTGAGGAAATAATAAACTGAGTTTGTTTTAATTAATACAAACATTATAATGATATTGGTCCAACTTGGTCTGACTTTTTTATCATTGTGCCATTCTTGTGAGAAATTATCCTTTACTCTTTGTGTAAATTCACTCATGAATTTATCTGGAACTCCAACTCCTTGAGTTAGCATAAGCTACACCGAATCTGTATCTGAACAGAATGTCTTTAACCATTAACACCCAATTTTTCTTTTCACACTCACATAAATTATATGGCAAATTATTAGCACTTTTTGGAAGACTACCATTTTCCATCATCAGTAATTTAAGCCAATAATTAATTCATTTGCTACAACTGACAACAAATAATGTATATCTACCACATTCACCTAACACTACAACATTTGGCGTTCTTGGTCCTATACCTAAAGATATTGACAAAATTTAATTTGCACATTTTCAGTTTTATTTCCTCAAATGTCTGATGGATAGGTAAGTATTAAAGTCATAGTTTTGTAAGAAATCTCAAAATATATCTGAAGGTAGCCCATGAGATCTATTTAATACGACTTTTATTAATGAAAGTTCTTTTTGAGCTTGAATACTTGGACTCCTAGCTGAAAATAATCAACTCAGTCTATATGAGAAGAATATACCTAAATATTTGTAATATAACACAACTTTTATAGGTTTTGACTGAAAGAACCATTTTTCATTGCTATTTAGTATACCCCCATTTCTGAACACTATAACTTTTGTTTTGTCAATATTGACTTGCATTCCTGATATTTGGCAGAACTTTTCCAATATTGTAGTCTTCACACTAGGTCAGAAAACTGTGCTGTCGTCTGCATAAAGCAACATGAACAAGATACAAAAATATTTATCCAGATACACACCTTGACTTTCATTTTCATAATTAACATCTATATACATATTTAAATATATGACAAATAATAGTGGGCTGAGCATGCAGCTCTGATGAGTACCTATAAAACATTTAAATAATTTTGTTAAATCTTTATTGGCATTTATACGTGCTGACAACTTTTTATACATTGACATTAATGTAGACACCAAAGTACCATGAGTTCCTGAATGTATTAAGTTATGAAACATAATGAGATGCGGGACTCTGTCAAATACTTTTGAAAATTCAATGAAAATGTAATAAAACCTCCCTTTTGGTTATGTAGATATTTACTGATAATAGCTTGAATAATAAAAATATGATCTCTTGTGCTTCTGCCTTGTCTAGACCAATTTGTTCTTCAAATAGTTTGTTATTTTCTTCAACCCATTTTGCCCTATCATTCAATATACCAGTGAACACTGTAGTTAAAACAGATAGCAAGTATACCTCTGTAATTATTTACTTTTTTTACATCTCTGCTTTTATACAATGGTATAATAATAGCTTTATACCATTCTTCTGGAAAATTTCCTGTATCAAATATACAATTGAAGATAGAAACCAGATTAGGAGAAATTATCTGAGATCAAAGTTTTAACATTCACTTCCTGCTGCTTTACCTGTTGGCAACATTTTAATAAATAATTCTACTTCTGAAATTGAAAATTTTAATTACTTAAATGGAGCTTTTATAAGCTACAAGCTTACCATGTGGAACTGATTGCTGTTCTCGGATGGCCGCAAGGCATCATGGCCAACGTGTAAGAAAAATAGACATTTATAGTTGGCCGTAGCCTCTGGTTATTGTCTCGCGGTACACTCTCACATTCTTCTCCTTTTCTCGTTGCAATGTTAAACCATACCCCCTCAGCTGTAATACAGTGGGGAGGCAGGGTGGGACTCTTCTCAGTCCCACATGGTATAAAAGCTACATTTAAGTAATTAAAATTTTCAATTTTATTTCGCTACAATAGCTTACCATGTGGGACTGATTGCTGAATCCAACCACTCGGTAGAGGGATTACAGCTGAGACTGGAAGATATGTCAATTTTTCTTAGATTTTGAAGTAATAGATAGAATGAATGTTAGAAATACCAGTCTGAGTCCCGTTTACAGTGCCCCAATCCCGAAGACCAGGCCTGTAAAGAGCCAAAAACCTGAATAGAATGGATGACAGTGCTAAAACTGTCAAGATGTTTTGATTGTAGGAGAGAAGTGCAGACACGCTCACTTAAGCAGTGTAAAAACCAGCTCACTGGTTGGAATTCTCATAAATTTTTGCCACCGAACATGAGATTGATGACAACCTTGATAAGTCCTTAATACGTCTTATACTTGATAAACTAAAAATACAAAATGACCTTACCCATAACATCTTGAAAGGTAAACCTATACCTAGATCCTGGGATTAGACTCCTGAAGACTTGGCTGTAGCGGATGTGCCCCCCCCTTTCTTTCTTTCCGAGGACAACTGGTCTGAGGGGAAGGGTCTAGGACTTGTTGTGCCGCCACCACTAGTCCAGAAACATATTGTTGTCGTTGTCTGACCAAGTAAGGTCTTTTAGGTAAAAATTTGGAAATGTGTTGTGAGTTTTCCAGTGACAGGCTTGCATGATTTGGTCCACCAATACCCCATCATAAAAAGGCCTTAGAGGCCGCAAAGGCCCAAATGTCATGTGCTTAATTCTTGGACCAAGTCCAAGGCTTGTTGGTCTGCTTGTTTATAACAAAGTAGAATGGTTTGTTTCAACCATGAAGACAGAGTAGCAGGCCAGATGTCTGAGGTGTGTCCTTTCTTGAAGGAGATGAAAGGGAGGGATCGAGACCCTCTCAGGTCTTTGGTTCGGTCCAAAAGGTACCTCAGGGCCCGCACGGGATGCAAGGTCCTGTATTCTTTGAATTGACTGTCTACAATGGTAGTTAGAGCAGGAATAGTCACCGGAGACACACTTTGTGAACCTTCTCTTGCTAGTTGGTTTTTGGCTATAAAATCAAAAGAAGGGAACAAGGCAACCTTTTCCCATTGGCCTAGATTAGATACTTGTTTGCAACCCAGGCATGGATTCCGCTGCGCTTGCCGGAGGCCAAAGCTAGCAAGAAAGCAGTTTTGGAAGTAAGATGTTCGAGGTCTGTGTCTTTCATAGGCTCAAAGGGTGCTTTTGTGAGCTCATTGAGAACAACAGAAAGGTTCCATTTTGGAAGATTCCTGGAACTTTTGGGACGATCCCTGTGAAAACTAGAGAGCAACCTGTGAAGGTCTGAACTTTGTGCAATATGGTGGCCTGCTGGGCCAAACGTGTCAACAATGGCCGTCCTGTAACCAACGATGGTCGAGGGGCGCCTGTTTAGATCTTGGTACAGGTACATGAAAAAAATCTGAGATTTGTTTCACAGATGGAGTGGAGAAATCCACCGAATTTTCTCTGGACCATTTCTGAAATAGAGTCCACTTGGACTTGTAGATGGTCCTTGTTGATGACCTCTGAGGGGCAGAAATTCTCTCTGCCACCTTCACAGAGAAGCCTTGTTCTTGGAGCCGTCCACTCCTAGACACCAGGCATGGAGGTTGAGATGATTGTGGGACTGTTTGAGAAAAGTTGTTGACACCGGGAGTTGCAGTGGGATCTCTGTTGAGAGCTGCACTAGGTCCCAAAACCAGGGCATCCCTGGCCAGCCTGGGGCTATTACGATGATCAGGCAATAGCATTGCCTGATTTTGGATCACCCTGTGAAGGAGAGCCATCGGAGGGTAAACGTAGGCAGTGAGAGCCGTCCAGTTTATGTTCAGAGCATCTATGTCCCAAGCAATTGGGTCTGGGACAGGAGATACGTACAGTGGAAGGTTGTGGTTCAGATGAGTGGTAAATAAGTCTACATGAGGTGTGAACCGCATTTGGCAGAACTGTTTGAACACCTGTGGATGCAGTGACCATTCTGTTGACTGCACTTGGTTTGACCTGGACAGAATGTCGGCCATCACATTCAGGCACCCTGGAATGTGTCTGGCTATTAATGTTATGTGATAGTGATAGCACCAGGTCATGATCTTCCACAGGAGAGCACACATCTCTGCTGAGTGAGTTCCTCCTTGTTTGTTTAAGTAGGCTACCACTGTTGAGTTGTCTGTTGCGACTATCACTGTTAGGTTCTGGCACTGGTCCTTGAAGCTTCGAAGGGCCAGGGAGACCGCCTTCAATTCTAGGACGCTCATGTGTAGCCTTTTTTCCCGGTCTGACCACAGACCCTGTGTAGAACTTGATCTAAGTGAGGGCCCCAACCTTCATTGAGGCGTCTGTAAAGAGTTGGATACTGTGGTCTTGGGATGAAGGTCCGCACCTTTCATCACTTTTGAGGGATTTTGCCACCAGTCTAAGTGTGCTGCAATGGCTTCTGCCCAAGGAAGGAGGCTGTCCAGCGACTGAGGATATCTCTAGGAACAGGCGACTGTAAAACCCAAGAGATTTTACATTTTCCACCCTTTCGATTGTGTTCTTTGACAGAAGAGACTGGATACAAGTGGCCAGGGCTTGGTCTTTTGATGGGCCTTGTACTCTGACAGGATCAGAGGGAATCTGACCAAATTTGGCTTTGAAAGGAATGGCAGTACGTAGCCATTGGTGATAATGTTTAACACGTTTGGAGAACATTTGTTTGTCAGTCTCTTCTGAAAGAACGGAGGCGACCTCCTACTGGTGGACTGAGGGAGGCTTGGAGGAGTCATTGGAGAAGGGTTTTCATGCCCTCGTCCCCTGGAGTGGGGTCGAAAATGACCTTGGAGCCTCTGTTACTCGATTTCCCCCTATCTGGGGAAAACGATGGATACTGCATGAAATGGAATGACCCCTGTAGGAGCCTCTAGATTGTGGGGAATGGAAAGGGCTGATTAATAGGGTCTAAACCCTGAGTTATTACAGGTGCCTTGATGAGGAACTCCTGTCCCTCCTAAACTAGTTGTGAATGGGGAACTTTAAGATCTAAAGATCCAGTATCTCACCTGAATTCACCATACCCCTTCTGACTACTTATATGCACCATGAAATTGAGATTGACCTGTCTGGTAGTAGCCTTGCTACTGTCTTAACAGATATCCATAACCAGGTTGTATTCAGAGGAACCTAGTGAAGAGCAGCCTGAAGCTCAACTCTAGATGACCAGAAGGGGGAGGGGGACTTCCCCAAGGAGGCCCCTAGGGAGATACAAGATTTGAAAACTTGTAATTTGTGTTCAAAACAAGGTTGTTCCATTTAAAGGAAATTAACAGCCTAAGTTCCTGTTGGCCTGGTAAATCATTCAGAGTCCAGACTGTGGAGGATCTAGGCATAAATTCCCTGGGGGCAGGGAGGTTAAAAAAACTGCCTAAGTTTCAATGTCCTCAGAAAATGGTTAGGGTGAAGTCAGGCAACCTACTTCCCTAAAAATACAGAGTCAGGACAGAAAGGCTGGAGGACTTGGACTTGCACCGAAGCCTCCAATAAGGGATATTTACTGCCAGGCTTGTAAACTATTAGTCCAAGTGTGTGTTAGGATTGTTCAGAGTTCTGATCTGGAACCATCATCCGAACATCAGATTTAAGATCTGATCATCCAAGGATTAGATCTAGATAGAATCATCCGAGCATCGGATTTTAGAGTAGATCATCCGAGCATTGGAACTTAG
This sequence comes from Sabellastarte sp. h YS-2021, assembly GCA_964017235.1. Lineage (NCBI taxonomy): Eukaryota > Metazoa > Annelida > Polychaeta > Sabellida > Sabellidae > Sabellastarte > Sabellastarte sp. h YS-2021. The sequence goes on from OZ024932.1 coordinate 40,114,145, forward strand.
TGTGACATCCGATCATCCGAGCATAGGATGGGAGTAGCAGACATCCGAACCTCGGATCTGATATCTGAGCATCGGGTTGCCCCCCCTTAGATGCAAGGAAAATCCGAGTATCAAATCATACTCGGGTGGATAGAAGTTGGAAATAATGCATCCGATTCTCGGGTGAATTAAAACTCGGATGAACTAAGATCGGATCTGGCTTCAGATTCAAGCAGGGATCTGATCCACCCTGGCTAGAAAGAAGTTGGATATTGTAATTTCCATGTAAGCTTTCCTTAAAGGGTTCTTTGAAGAGAACTACACAACTGGATTTACGTATGCAAATCAAGAGTGACACAAGGTCATCTGCCCCATCCGCCTCACTCCAGTAGGGCTAGTTGTGAGATAAGGAAAGCAATAATTACACAGAAATTTATGTAAGTATTAACATTTAAAAATGGTCAATAATACAGGAAAGAAGGGATAAAATATTTATTTTATTGGTAAACTATTGTAAGAAACACGCGTCTCTCAGCACATGCTGTCTAGACGTGACGTCATCACAGGGGTTTCCCCGAGGATTCCCCAAGTTAGTTTCGTTCTTTATATCATATTTTAACCCTTAAAATGGACAAATACTGTTGAAGAACGGGGATAAACAAAGAAATGAAGAAATTTATCTTATTTGATTTCAACGGGCATATATTCCTGTAAAAAAAACTACCTACACGAGACGTGCATTAGTTGAACTACGGAAACTTGTTTCCGATTTCACTTGACAAGGACTCGTTTGTATTAAATTTATATATTTTTTAAACCCTAAAATGGTCCAATAATGAAGCAGATAGGGGTTAAATATTTGATTTTATTTGATTTGATTTTATTGTACCGACAGGGATGTATATATATATATCCCATATTAGAAACCACAAACGAGTTGCTGTTTCTTTACAACGTGAACCCGGAAGTGGACTTCAGTGGTAAAATATGCTAAAAATACTTATCTGAACTATGAAAAGACACTGAAATATGATTCTATGTAATAAAATAAAGAAACTGATGTAGTTTCCATATCCAACGACAAGTATATCCTTGTAAAAAAGAGATAACTTCCCTTCTAAAATAAAGCATTGCTAAATCACGCGGCCAACGAGAAAAGGAGAAGAATGTGAGAGTGTACTGCGAGACGACAACCAGAGGCTACGGCCAACTATAAATGTCTATTTTTCTTAGACGTTGGCCATGATGCCTTGCGGCCATCCGAGAACAGCAATCAGTCCCACATGGTAAGCTATTGTAGCGCAATAAAACTGTAAATTTACATTTCAGATCAACTGGAAAATTTTATTCACAAAGTTGACAATTAACTTCATGATTATAAAGGTCATGTTTTACATCATTTAATTTATCAACATCTCACTCCAACTCTGAATTAAGCAAGCATTCAAAATGATTATACCACTCATTTCCACATATTTGATTACTACCTTTAGATTGACTTCCTATAGTACACTTGATAAAGCTTCAAATGTTTTTTGCATTTATAATATGCACACGTAAATTTTTCTTATACTATTTTCCTTACAATATTAATGTCCTTTAGAACAACTTTTCAACATCAAGATACTCTCTTACAGTTTGGTTACTTGTTTTCTTTTTTGATATTAGTTCGTTCATCTCTTTGTCCCCCCCATTTTGGTTTACCAGGGTCTTGATGGCACTGGTCTCTGATTCTTGAGCTGGCACTGTTATTTTTGAGTACCTCATTGTTACTAGATTCTAGCTTAGCCATAACAGATTGTTTTGTGAGGTTTTCAAAAAATAATTTGGAGCCAGATGTAGGATACAGAAATTTGATTCAATCACTGTAGTTATAAGAATGATCACTATCCTGCCCCACAACATGATGACTTATTTTATATGAACAACTTACAGGTAAATGCACACTGGATGAAAATTGTTCAGCAGTAACTTCGAATCTGGCTAAAATACAGTAGTCAACAACACATGACCTCTTGGTGTAAGACATGTTAGGTGTTCTTCTTCATCTCCTGCCACATATCCATTTGTAAAGTGAACTCCAATTAACTGACACAAATTTAAGAGTTGGTACCGAAAGTTATTAGTCTTAACATTTGGGTCACAAGATAATCATTTATCATTAAAAGGATCAACATCATACCAATCTTCAATAGGTAAGTTTCTTACTGTATCATCCAAAATTATAATCCGGTAATGTACCAGACCTTGCATTAAAATTACCTATCAATATAAGCATTGGTTTTCTATCCATAGTAATTATATGTTTTCCAATAAAGCAACTCCAGTGGCTCCATCAGCATTAAATGGTGATCCTTCTGGAGGCAAGTACACACAACACAGCAGGATAGTACTTTCTGATAGAAATACCACTCCTTGCAGTAACATGTAGATTGAAAGTTTACTGTGTTTAAATATTCTTTTGCACTTTTTGGAAAGTTCAGATTTAATATAAACACTGATGCAACCATTGTAGTGACCTCTACTGTCTTTTTGATATCCCTCTAAGATGTAGTAGTGCTATCCTTCCAAAAGATCATAAAAGTCATTACAGTCAGAGGTCCAAGTTTTCAATAAATTTATGATGTTGTGCTTAAATATTAATGATTTGAAGGAGTAGTTGGAGATTGCAGTTTTGAAGCCTTTTACATCATAACTAAGGATATCTAAATTGTCTAGATTATTCTTTTTTACTGTATTGCCCTGGTGGCAATGTCATTTTAAACATATTAACTTGTCAGTCTCTGCATTTGGTTTGTGTTAACTTGTCCATTTGTATAAAGCACTTGAACTGACTATCCGATTAATGCTCTGCTCTGAGTTGTGTTAAAATTTTGAGAGTCACGGAAGATTTCACAAAGTAAGAGCAGCAGTAAGAAAAAAACCCATACCACAACGAAATGTAACCCCATTTATACATCAACATAAACATACTTAAACCACGAAATGAGTGATACAAAGTTATTAATTAACAATATAAACGACTGAATATTATTCTGCAATGTTTTATTTTCCACATGTTTACTATTTCAGTCAATACTAAAGCTACAAACTTTGATCCAAATCAAAGTGAAATAGAAAGGTGAGCTAAAAAAATCAGCTCAACGTCTTTGCAAATACTAACTTGATCCTAATTCAATTTTTAGCTCAATGTGTCCAAAATCAGCTCAAGTTGAGCTTAATCCCTTTTGTGAATAGAGCTCCAAGATACCATATGTGTGATGTCAATGTTGGACTCCAACTGACCTCAACAAATCAAGTTTTTCCTTGTGCCAACTCATGGGGTTGAAATGTGGCAAACAATTCGAGATGTTTCAAGATTTCAGTTCAGATCAAATCTAGTCATGCTTTGCTAAATTCTGATCTCTCTAGAAACAGGCTTTATGTGGAAGATCAAAGATGTTTTATTGCAATAATTAATTCTTTATTTTGAATAGTTTTTCTTAATTGTAGTTGAAGATTTCTATGATTGATTTGATGTTGATTAACATTTGCTATTTATGGGAAGCCTCATGAGTAATAGTCATTTTTGTATATCCCTTGATTGTAACTGTTATTGCTAAACGATTATTAGAAACTATTTATACATTTATTTACCCTTTAGAACCAACATACACATGTACAGTTTAGTAGTATGACAATAATCTTAAAGAATTACCCATTTGTACTTTATTTAAAACCACTAGTATTTCAATTTGCCTTTATACAAATGTCATCTTTTGGCTTTATATCATATTGCATTGCATCAGTCAATATTTGCATGTCTCTATAGAAAATTAACAGTCTATCAGATTTCAATAAAGATGTATGATGACAACCACTGATGAGGTAGTTAAACTGTGTGTACATCTCTAGTCACTTAATTAAAATTAAAACTTTGCCTTGCATGCTGAACTACTTCAAGTTAAAAGTTGGGGTAAACAATTCACCAGTTACAATAGAGGATTAAGTTGACGCAGCCACATCTTGAGAAAGAAGTCCCAAATTAATTTGGCCAATAATAAATGCTTTACCTGGTACAGAAGAAATCCAATCAAAGAAGCAATACTGGACCATTTCATTTTTCCAATACAATGCTAGATCTAGTCACAGATTGTAATATCAAACCAAGCTACCATTCAAACCATTCATCTCTAGAATTGACCATAAGATTAAATAATTTTATAAGAGGAAAAGAAGTTTAATTGTTTGCTTTTAAATGACCCAGACGAATTAAGTCTAATTAACAAGCAATTGGCAAGGGAACAATTAATTACGCAGCTAAAGTATATAACATCAATAAAATACAAGACCTTGACAAAGATAATTTATATCTAACAATCTCTGATAGTCTTTTTCTAGAAAATATCTTGTTACAATTGAGGGGCGAAACTATAAAATATGCCAACTATAAAAAGATATCTGAAAGAACTGCAGAAAAAATTTAATTCAAGAGTTAGAAACCTTAGCGCTAAAAAATAGTGTCAGAAATGTAAGTGTAATACTGGACAAAAAGAAAATCTTGAATGTTTGCGGGAAAACTCAGTTGCAAGGTATTATGACCAGAGTAAGGGTAGACTGGCTTAACCAAGGTGAGAAACCATCAAAATATCTATACTCATTAGAACGCTTGAATTACACAGAAAAAAACAATAAAACAAATAAGTACAGGTCCATACGACTGTGTCAGATCAAAAGTAATTTCTACATGAAGTAAGAAAATTCTATCAAAATCTCTTTAAAGCTAGGGGAGTCAACAGAACCCACTCAATTCACTCTTTAATTAATTCCAAATCTGTAATTAAACTTACAAAGAACCAGTCAGCTGAATTAGAAGGAAAATTAACAATAGAAGAAATATCAGTAGCCCAAAAGTCAATGAAAAAGAATAAATCTTCAGGTATAGACGGTTTACCAGCAGAGTTTTACAAAGTGTTTTAGGGCAAACTAAAAGTAATAATTTTACAAGCCCTTAATTCAGGATATGAAATCGGTGAAATGTCTGGCACTTTAAAACAATTAATTATATCCTGTATTCCAAAGGGGAATAAACCTAGAAACCTATTGAAGAACTGGAGGCCTATATCACTCCTGTGAGTCATCTACAAGATGAACTCATTAGCAATAGCAAACAGGCTAAAAAAGTTTTGATACTATTATATCTAAAATGCAGACATGATTCTTAAGTTGGAGATTTATAGGTGAAAGTGCTTGTCTTATCTAAGACATTCTACATGCCACGGAAGAAAAACAAATTCCAGGGCTACTTATGCTCATTGACTTTGAAAAGCTTTTGACTCTGTGTCGTGGGAATTCTTATACGATGTTCTAAAATTTTTTTAACTTCGGTAATAATTTTGTAATATGGATTACTGTCTTCAACACAAATATCAAGGTTTATGTAATTCAGTCTGGTTTTTTATCTGACCCTATAAACATTGAATGTGGTTGTCGTCAAGGGGATCCAATAGCCCCTTATCTGTTTATCTTATGTGAACAGATTTTGTGCTTGATGGTAATGTATAATAAAGATATAGAAGGGATTCTGTATAATAATGCAGAAATAAAAATATTACAATATGCTGATGACACCACCTTCATTATCGATGGTAGTGAGCAGTCTCTCATAACAGCACTATTTACTTTAGACATATATGGAGCAATATCTATTAAGACAGATAAAACACAGTCTGGATAGGACAAAATAACACTCAAGGGAAAAATAAAGACAGGGAAAATCTAATTTGGGGAAGTAGTGAATTCGGTTTACTTGGAATTAAGTTTTCTGTTAATTTAGAAAAAAAGAAAGAATTAAAGTTTGAGACTTCTCACTCCCCTGGGCAAGATCACAATTTTAAAATCTTTAATTCTTCCAAAATTTAATCATCTTTTATGTCCCTCCCAAACCCACATGAGAAAACTCAAGGCATTAAATAGCCTCTTTTTAAAATTTATCTGGGATAACAAACCAGACAAGATTAATAGATACTGGCTGGTCAAACAATGTTCAAAAGGAGGATTAAACATGATAGACCTAGAAAGTTCATTAGTGCACTAAAGGTCAGTTAGATACACAGACTCTGGTCTGATGATGGATCCCAATGGACCAAATCAATCGATTACCAATTACTTGTTAAATCAAAATTATTTCTGTTAGGTCCCTCTTGTTCCCAATCAATCCAGAGCAAAATATCAAATCTATTCTTCTCAAATCATGGGACATTGTAAATGTGGTAATTCATATTAAGAATTGCATTGATTTTATGAGAACCCCCTAAAATTAACCTTAAAATTGAAACAGAAATATTTTCTTTCCATCATCAAGTCCAGCTGACATTGTAGACAATAATGGAACTCTTTTCCCAAAACAGGTTCTGGAAAACTCTTATAAACTCACAATAAATTTCTTAGAATATCACTGTATAAAAGTTATGGTGACACAAAATGCAAATAAACTAAAATACCAGCCATTTGAATGTCTATTTATACCTGCCAAAATGGAACTACTAATAAAATCCAACAAAGGGTCAAGAAACTTCTACTTGTAACAGTTTAAGAATGGCAATGCACAAAAGGTCTTTCAAACAAATAAGAATAAATGGGATAGGATTATAAAAACCTCCATTAACATTAAGGGATGGGAAACTGCGTACAGAATCTGCTTTGAATGTTTAGATGATAATATCGTTAAATGGTTTCGGTCTAGAGTTTTTAATTTAATTTTGGGGACCTTGAAATTTAAGGTCAAGGTCACAAAACAATAGCGTTCGTGGCATTGCCCATATATACCCACATACCAAATTTGAAAGGTCTAACTAAAATATTTTTAAGCTATTGTGTTCGAAAAGAAATCTCTTTGGCGGCGGTGGTGTGACCGTAATGAATCCAATGAATCTCTGACTTTCGTCCGGGGATACAATTATATTGGAACATTTTACTCTATTATGATGACTATTAGAACATATTAAACATGCTTTATTTTAGAGTACATTACATGCAAATGTTGAAAAAATAGCACTGGGCTTTTACATATTTATTTTTAAAAACTTTAGACATGTGCTTTCTGTAGACATTTCATTTAAGCTTATATTATTTTCAATTCTACAGCTACTAAGGACCTATGTCATCCCCACAAATGATTAAAGATCATTTAACATTTCACTATTTTTATGTGCCTGATACATAAAAAGCGTTTTTATTGGAAATAAACAAAAGTTTAAGGAATTAATTTAAATTTCTAAATTTCAACATATTTTAACTGTACTTTCATTCAGCACAAATTCTACCTTATCATTTAAGACAACATGATTTACACCCAAACAAGCCTGCATGTATTCTCAAAGAATCTATTGTTAAACAGAGATTATTTGTAAGTGGTTTCTTTATTTTATTTCAATCAAGGCTTAATATTTTGCCATTTTCTGGTAGATTTATGACTTTAATGTAGGTAGTGGCTACTTGATCAAAGAATTGTTGTTAGAAACCATTAAAAGGCCAGCTATCCCCTAATTGGATTTCATCATAGTCTTTTAAAGGGACTTAATCTCTTTTAATGTATCTCTGGTTATGGTGTGGCTTCATCTATTGTTTTATTCAACCCTAATTATAGATCTAAATTTTATTGGTGACCTTTGGAAAACAAATACATTATTAAAATACATTGTTAAAAATACAGTGAAATTCAGTTCTTGAAGAAGAAATATATCTTAATCTTATTACCTTGCTTGTTATTCCTTATACATAAAGCATCATAATTTGATAAATATTTGGCTATTTAAATTTATAAACTTGTCTATTTACATAACAATTTATTTTAAATGAAAAACAATATTACAAGTTTTTATCACATGCAAAACCTTTTGAAATTATAAAGTGATGTTAAATAGTTATCCCAGTGCTGGATTGTAAACAAGTATCAAACTTTGCATATGACAAAGCCATTTAAAGTTTGAAATGACTGTTGGTATGAAGACATAGCAGATAGCACCAATCTATTTGAGATATAAAGTTTTCATGTTGATTTTAGTAAATACACGTATTTACTGGACCAAAAACACCAGTAAATATGTGTATTTACTCAGGGAATATTTGCTGACCAAATCAGTAAATACGCGTATTAACTGAAAATTTCAGTAAATACATGCATTTACTTATTTCACATATTTATTGTAACATATATATATAAATTAAAAATTGTTGATACACCCTATTGTTGCTATTGCAACAGTGCAGAAGAGACAGTAACCCATTTACTTAGCTACTGTACTGAGGCAAAGGCATTATGGGCCGACTTAAAGTAATTTATTTTCAGGAAAACACAAATAATTTTGGACATTGACCCTATACCCATTGTATTTGGGTATTACAAACCAGATTGTAATTTTCTTTTTTCAAATATTATATATTTGTATACTGTGTACAAGGAGCAAAAAAAAACATTCATAGGATGTACTTAACAGGTTTTGGAGATCTTTTTCTTTTTCGGCTAATAAAACAATATCATCTGCATATAAAGTACACATATATTTTGAGCATTCACTTTAATGCCATATTTTTTCCTTTTTATAGCCTCTGAAAAGTCATTGATATAAAGGCCTTTTAATAAAGTAACATTATTGTGTATCATTAATGCTGGTATGTATATACTCATTATCATAAATGAATATTAATGGACAAAATACTATTGAGCATAATACCTATTAGCATTTATCAATACTACAAAATAAAACCCATAATTTAAAATAAATTAACGTTTTATAAATATTTATAAGTTATTTATATAAAACATCCATGCAGTCTTACAGGAGTAAGAAGAATTCTTATTTTTCAAATAAAAGTCAGTAAAAATATAATTCTTTAATTTGGTGAAATATTTCTGAAAATTGGATGAAAGTGTATACCTACTATATCCTCTGATAACCTCTTGAATCTTTACGGTTTTTAGGCATTTGACTGCAGTTGAAGGTGGGTAGAATCTGTGCTTTTTATGCAATGCTTCATCTACTGGATAAATATCTCTTTAAAATGCTTAAATTTAAACTTGAACTTAGAATCTGCTTTTTGTACTGACAAAAAATATTTTCAACTTCGAGTGCAGGGTTTACATGTATGTAAATTAAAAATATATACATTTTGTTGTGACACCATGAGATATAGAAGAGTTGAAACAGTACAAAGATCAACGGACTTTCAGGAAAAAATGTAAGTTATGTCAAGGTAAGGAGAAATAATACTTGAGAGAGAGAGAGAGAAATAAACATGTAAAGACAACTTATTAAAACAACACAATACTATAGCAAGCAAACTTTCTTAAGTGAAGTATTGCTGTCAATGGAGATTGCACTATTAGGTAAAAGAGCTAAGGTTACCGGTCACACCAAGACCATAACATGTCATAACATGTCTTTGCACACATACACTGTCTAACCAATGTCCCTAATGTATCAATTTCCTACACCTTTAGGTTTCTAAGATTTAGCCTGGACAAGATTTTAAAGGTCACTATGGCAGGGTCAAAGGTTAAATAAAGGTCACACCATAAGGTTGCACATCATAAGGTTGCAAACCTACGCCCCAACAAATGTCCCTATCAACTGTCGAAGTCCTATACCTTACAATTTCTGAGATATCTCCCTGATAGGATTTTAAAGTTCAAGGTCAGTAGAGTAAGATTAAATGTCAAATCAAGATCACAATATGACAGTGCACATCTTCACCTCAAAATGGTGTCTCTACCAAGTATTAACATCTTACATCGTATGTTTTTTTAGTGATAAGCTTTGGCAAGAGTTTACATATCTTTTGCACTATGGCAAGGTGAAATCCCTACGTCCCTGAGGCAATAAACCTATCAAGTATCAATATCATACACCTTACAGTTTTCAAGATATAGCATGGACCAGATTTTCATACACAAGGCCCATCTAGCAAGATGCCATGGTTAAAGATAACATCGGGTAAAAGCATTTCAATTTTTTATGAAGAAACATTTGGTGATTACGCTTTCACAATGATTGATACTTAAAATGGTGTAGTTTTATGTTATTTAGCATACTATGAAAAAACAACCAATAAGATTTTTTAATGATATATTTCCCAGAGACCAAATGTTACCAAGATCACACCTTTTCATGCTGGGGACAGGGGCTACCTTCAGTGGTGGTTTGACCATGTTCAATTTGCTTTGAATCTAACAGGACACATTCAACTTGTAATGCGCCTTTCGTTTGAAACTGGTTTTTATGAATGTTTGAAATAGCCATTACAACTTTTCACGAGCTGTATTAATATTCCGGAAGTGAAGGTAGAGGGTAAAGGATATACAAGGGCTCATTGTTCAACGTGCTCTAATCAGCAACAAGGTTTCTTTTAAGAGCCACAAGAACGTGGTTGTCGAGTGGAAATTGAATGTGTAGATACAATGGTAAGGGAAGTTTAGCCTTGCATAAGGCTCACATTTGCATGTTATCTTTTTCAAACATGTACACAGATATCCGATATTCAGAAAGCACTCACACATGTTGTGAGATATAAGCTTATCAGAGATCTCTGTCTTAACTGTATGCTAATGCAAAAGCCAGTACATGTATGAGTACATCATATAAACTGAAACTTAATTATCTGAACTGAAAATTTTCCCTGACTGCAAAGAAACTTGAGCCTTCAGCAAGGCTAAGCAAATGTGTGACCTAAGCATAAAACAACCCAAAACTGGGTTCTAAATTTGCAATGACATACCCATAAACGCACAATTGTATGGGAGATTCAATAAGTTTTTATTCAAAGCATGTAGTAGCAATAATGTATTAGTGAAAATGTGCTGTAACCTAGCCATTAACTGTTTCTAATAATATAAATGTTGTAACTGATTTTATTCAATGTAACAGAAATACAGTATGGGCTATGCCAAGTATCTTTAAAAGTGTTGTAGATAATTATGTTGAAAAAATTTATATATTGGATGGTTTACTAAACATTGGAAATATTAAAGATATTCTTTTCATTAGAGATACCAGATATACTTTGTTTAAATATAATGAAATTAATGACTTGCTAGAATTTTTCAGCACTTGGTAGCTGATGGCAATTATTATTATGTTATCTCTGTGTAACTTATTTGTACATAAGTACAGGCAGTTGGTGTTTGTTCTTCATGTTTTTTTCCCTCTGTGTGTGTTGCTTGTAAAATGGTATTGAACATGTATGCACATTTGTGTTATTTGTAGAATTATTTTCTATTTAAATGTAGTGTACCTAGTGTACGAATTTACCCCAATCACATAACAGGAAATACGTCTCGCGGTAGTGTTTGTCAAAATGCCCGAGTCATTCAACTACCGTCTGTTGTCTGTATGTTAGTTTGTGACGCGGTGGCCAAATGTCCAATTCCCTGCACATGCCATAGAAGTTTTTAAATGTTTAACATTTCTGCCTCTGACGGTCTCACCGTGAACATGCGCAGATAGATTTTTTGATGCAGTAACTGAAGGTGTGGTCCATGGTGAATTAAGGTTATGAATCGGTCATGCTTCGGTGTAACAATCTCGCGTATGGACGTCAGATGCTCGTTGGACTGGGGTATTTTGACCAACGCGCCCTTCCGTGGGATGTACAGCCTGTAATCTTAACAGACACACCGAATCTCAAAAGATATGAGGTGTTCTTGGCGGCGGTTCTGCCTCTGAGTAAAACCTGTACTGCTACCCTGCATAAATTGGCCACAGGCATAAGTTGGCCGCGGCTCATCTACAGGTTCCAGAAAGACAAATAGGTTAACTATTGTACACCAATGAAAACTGTTGCATATAATAAGTTTAACAATAACACATGATTTCAGAGTGTAGTACGCCACTCAAGTTAAAACCCTGTGAAGGTGTGGTGAGGGCGGCCAACTTATGCCTGCGGCCGTCTTAAGCAGGGTAGCAGTAACCACGGGACAGGGAGAGAGTGGAATAGAATAAAATTTTAAAAGGGATCAATTAAACAGTACCCATGAAGAATATGAATACCTAAATTTTGAAGCTGCTTAATCCATGTATTAAAGTTTAGTAGTAAAGAAATGTTTATAATATTGAAAATTTATATGTGAGTGAAAGGAATTTTTTTTTGATGTAATGGTGAGAAACTGTGCATGTTTAAATGGTAAGAACTAGAACGTAAGGTGAAAGGTGTATGTAGAACTAAATGTACATATTAGTATCTGTATTGTGTGTGTAGCTGCTCTGACTTATCTGTTTATAATTCCAGATTATGATTTCATTGCCCTATTTTACGTGGACCATAAAAATAAATCAAATAAATTAAAAGAGTGTGCATAATTGACCCGAGAAAGTGATACTAAAAAAATCAAGGTCATTATCTTTTTGCCCTACAATGTCATATTAAAGAGAATATTGATCATTTTTTCATATTTCATATATCTAGGGTTAATGCTTAAGATGCTTGCTATTACTAATGCTGGGCGAGTTGATAGTAACTCAAGTGCTGATTTAATGGGCGTTACACTGGAAAAGCAATAGAGTTCAGATAATTCAATCATAGTTTTGCAGTATTTTGCACAAAAATTATCTCCACAACAAAAAAAAATTCATAAATACAAAACACATACATGTTATTTGAACCTTTGCCTATTCTACCTGACCAAAAAAAAAACTCACCTGGGGCCGATTTCACAAAGGAACTTAAGTCCAGATTTAGACTTAAATTTAAGACTTTGGCCTTAAATTTTGTCAACAGCTTTAAGTCTGGGGGGTAGTGGGCTTGTAACAACTTATTTTGTATCAACGACTTATTTTGTATTACTTGACTTATTTCGTATCAATTTTTGACTTATTTCGTATTACCGACTTATTTTGTAGTAATATTGCCTTATTTTGTATTACTTGGCCGACTTATTTCGTACCAACAGTTGACTTAATATGTTACAAAACGGTGCGCAGAATTTTGACAAGATTTCAGGGTGATACAAAATAAGTCGATAATACAAAATAAGCTGCTGTATAGACAACTTGTTTTGTATCACTGACTTATTTTGTAGTAATTTCAATTCACCTTTTATAGTGACTTGTCTCCATCAAAGGATGGACTCAAAGGAATTTAATCCTTACTGTATTCAATCTTGTAGTCCATTTACCATTCACCTGATAGTAATTCTTATTTTCAGCACTGACATTGATACAAAATAAGTCGATAATACAAAATAAGCTGCAATATAGACAACTTATTTTGTATCACTGACTTATTTTGTATTATCACGTTATAAAACTACAAACTGTATAAGGAATTTTGTTTTTAAAACTGTGGAACTCTTTGCTTATTCATTATTTTAATGTTACATTAACACTTTTGCATAGATTACACTAAAACATAGATCATAAGTTAGAAATACATCCAAATTGTTATAATTTTCAAACATTTCCATGAAAACCATGCAATTTTCCTTGGATGTGTAGCTTCAGTAGTAACTCATCCCTGCTGTATTTCATAAACCATAAGGGGTAGGATGTTGAACCTTGATAGAGACATTGAGAGACATTTGTTAAGGGGTGTAGGTGTGCAGCATCATAGTATGACCTTGATTTGACCTTTGACCTTGCCGTAGTGACTTTGATCTTTAAAATCTTATCCGGCCCATATCTTTCAAATTGTAAGGTGTAGGATGTTGATACTTGGTAGGGATATTGGTTACGAAGTACAGGTTAGCAATGTGCAGTGTAACATGTTGACCTTTGAGCTTATCATAGCAATGCTGACCTTTATAGTCTTTAAATGATTGATACTTCACATGAACATTGGCCAGGGGACAATAGTCTTCATAGTCTTACATCAATGCTCCCTATAACTTTTACTCTGTAATGTTGAACATGACTATAATATTTAGGCAGATGTTTCTTGAGTGTACAAAGTGTACATTTTAACATCTTATCTCATTCAGTTCATTGATTTTCCCAAGGTTGTGGGATCTGGCCATCTCTGATGCTATTTTTTATCGGGAAACAACATGTTTGTTGCAACCAGTTACTGCATTTTAACCTTTTTATGCTAGTGTTTCTACCAATAAACCAAATCTGAGCTCTCTATACGTAAACTTTATCTGACTCAACAAGGGCATTTATACTTCCACAAATATATTCTAGTCCAAGATTTAACACCAAACTCAAGTTCATTTACAGATGCAGATATAATTTTCAATATACAACTGACTAGTCTAATTAATCATATCTCTGTGGAATGTCGGTGCTGAAAATAAGAATTACTATCAGGCAAATGGTAAATGGACTACAAGATTGAATCCAGTAAGAATTAAATTAGGACGTTGAACACAGTAGTTGAACACAGTAGACATGCTTCTAAGAAATGGTGTAAAATACTAATATATTTGAGAATCGGGGCACTGAATCATGGAATAAAACTTACATATGGGAAAAATAAGATGGATAGACTCTGAGGATGTGCTAGTTACCGGAAACTTAAGATAAATAAATGTGCAAAAATGAATCAATTTTTCCAGAATTCAGAAAGAAAAGGAAGGATTCTGTGGCCATACTGAAATATAAATCAAGTACATATGTACTAATGAAAGGACACAGGTTGGTGTTGGCCATCCACTTCAATTAATTATATTGTGGTGTGTTAACAGAAGCCAATGTCTGTTTTGTTTTCTTTTTGTGACTTCATACACTCAGTTGTTTTATATGGTTCAGTTTTGGCCATTGGACTTTGACACTTTGGGAACATGATTGAAATTTCTTTTACCACAGGAAACCCAGTTTTGAAGTCAATATTGTTTTGATTACACTCTTTAGATACAGGGTGAACTCTGCTAGACTTCAAGGTATACTGGATAAACTGTGTGCCTCTTTAGTACTGATGGATCTTATACTTTGAACTGTACAATAAACTAACAAAATTTGCCGCTTTTTGAAAATTCATGCCAGAACAATTGGACTACCTTTATTGTCACAATTATTTGTAATAAAATTTCAAAGAACCAATCAAGTGATAAAGACAGTACTGGATATTGGACAAACTGTGTGCCTCTTTAGTACAGATGGATCTTATATTTTGAACTGTACTATGAACTAACAAAATTTGCCGCTTCTCGAAAATTCATGCCAGAACAATTGGACTACCTTTATTGTCACATTTTTTTGTAATAAACTTTAACGAATCAATTAAGTGATAAAGACACTACTGGATAAACTACGTGCCTCTTTAGTACTAATAATATTTGCCGCTTCTTGAAAATTCACGCCAGAACAACTAGAGTACCTTTATTGTCACAATTATTTGTCATAAAGTTCAATGAATCAATCAAGTGATAAAGACACTAAAAAAGAAACTTGAGTGATATATCGCAAACAAGCTTAACAAGTCCATCAGTGCTTCCAAAGAAAATGCTGAAGGTCCAAAATACAAGTGAAGACATTAATATTTTGGTGGAAATGGAGGATACTCAAAGTATACATTGTCAAGAAGACAGTAAAATATTAAAACCAGTTTTAGAAGAAAAGAGTATGGAGCAGAAGGTTGATGAAATCCTGTCAATTGTAAAGGCCAATCAAGTCACCACCAGCCTGGATATAAATGCCCTTCAAGTGGAAAATAAGAATCTCCAACTCCGCCTTTCGGAATCAGAAGGAACAATTGCAAGACTTTCATCTAAAGTGAAGTCACTTGAAACAAAACTGGAAAACTTGCAACTGCATTCGATGAAGCCAAATCTCATCTTTCATAATGTACCGGAAAGGGACCAAGAAGACTGCCATAGGGAAGTCGATACCTTACTGAGGGATTTTCTTAAAATCCCAGAGGATCTCCTGTATTCCAAGAACAACTTAGGCGGTGAGATCAGGGTTGATGTAGCGCACCGCATAGGGCAGAAAAGGAGTAATCCAAGGCCACTGATAGCAAAATTTGTGACCCAAAGAGGACATGATGTGGTGTTTAGTTACGCTAAGCAGTTGAAGTCTACTCCTTATGCACTCAGTGAACAACTCCCCCCTTCAACACGGGAAAAGCGTTCGGCACAGATCCCAACTTTGATTGAATTAAGGAAAGAAGCCCGACTACATCATAAAGATTCCAATATCAAGCTGATTAAAGATAAGTTACTAATAGATTCCAAGGTCAATAGGGATGCTTTTGAGGTAAAACCCCTGGACTATACCACATCTGCTGGAGAGCCAATCTCTTTCGACCATATGCTCCACTCCAGTGTACACAGGCTCAGAGGAAGTGCTTTTCAAGGTCACCTGCACCCTGTCCATTGTGAAGCTGAAGCAATCCAGTCCCTTAGAGCAATACTGCAAAACAACTTAGGATCCAGGAGCGACCATATTATATATGCATACAACTATACAGACTTTGATGGCCACACAGTTAGTGGTTATTGTGATGATGGAGAATGGTCAGCTGGTGTCATTCTGAAGGATTTATTACAAGAGCGGAACATTTCCAATTCAATACTGATTGTGTCACGTCTCCATGGCGGCACCAACCTAGGAAAGACCCGTTTCGAACTAATCAGGAAGGCAGCAACAGAAGTTCTGAATGCGTCAAAAGTGTAAGGAGACACAAAATGATCAAACTTTATATCTTGGTAAAGTTTTGACAACTTGACTGTATGAAAAATGTGAATGTTTTACTGGTATAATAAATGAAATATGTGTAATAGTGTTATTGTTAGATTAAATGAATCGGATTTTTAATGTTTATATTAATGAATTAGGGGAAAAGAAATATTCTCATGATAAAAACTTCTCATGATAGTGAACTAGGTCAAAGGAAATACTCCCATTATAGAAATTTCTCATGACAGTGATTCAGTGCTCTTATAATTCTCTCCAATTTAATCCATGCCTTATCCCTTACATAAGGTGCCATTACACCAAAGGTGTTTTTATGTATCTATATTATTTGTAAGTTTAGTTCTTTTTTTTCGTTCATTGTTTCCTGAAATTGTAAAAAAATCATTTGGTAGTAATACAACAGATTTTAATGTTGAAATAGTAAATCATTGTGGATACTCAGTCATTCAAGTATATATAATTGTGTATAATAATAACATAATGGATTTTTATGGACACCCTATATGTTGTTTACATGTCTCTTACCAATACATACTACTGTCACACTTGTATCTTAGTACATATTTTCAAGTAATAAAAATATTTGCAGAGAGTATTTGGTTGAAAAATGGCAACAAAAATAGGGAATAGTATCACGGTGTTATCCGCAAACTGTCAGGGACTGCAAAATTTACAAAAAAGGAGAGATGTCCTAATGTACCTTAAAGAATTAAAAGCAAGTATTGTCTGCCTTCAAGACACACACTGGACTGATAAGGATTTGATGAAAGTCAGGGAAATGTGGGGAAATAACTGCTACATCAACGGATGTAGAACCAATTCAAGAGGAGTGGCTGTTTTGTTTAATGATAACTTTGAATATGAAGTAATGTCCTCGATAATGGACAAGGAGGGAAACTATATCTGTCTAAATTTTAAAACAAGTGCTGCAAGTTTCAATTTGGTTTCACTGTATGCTCCTAATACCGATAGTCCTGGCTTTTTCACTGAAATTAAGACATCACTGCAAAAGTTCAAGGCAGACTACAATATTATCTGTGGGGATTTCAATCTGGTACTAGATCCGCTAAAAGATACATGTAACTATAAACAGGTAAATAACCCGAAAGCAAGGCAAGCTGTTATGAATATGTGCAATGAATTAGAACTCTTAGATATTTACCGACATTTCCACCCAGAAGAACGCCGATACACTTGGCGAAAACGAAATCCCTTGAAGCAAGCTAGGCTTGATTTTTTTTTGGTGTCAAATGAAATGACCGATTTAACACAAGGATGTAATATTAGAGCCGGATATAGGTCTGACCATTCCATAATAAAAATGGATATAGAAATAAATAAGTTTACTATTGGTAAAGGCGTATGGAAGTTTAATAATAGCTTACTGAAAAATCTGGAATTTGTTAACCTTATAAATAATATTATAAAAGAAGAAGTAACAAGATATGCAGCACCAGTTTATAGCACTGCCTTTTTACAACATAATAGTAAAGATATAGTTCTGCGTATCGACAATGATCTATTTCTGGAATTACTTTTTTTAAGAATTAGGGGGGAATCGATCAAGTTTGCATCCAACCTGAAAAAACAAACCAATTTGAAAGAAAAGGAACTCATGAAAGACATAGAATTTCTAGAGTCCACAAATAATCACCTTAATGTAAACCTGCAACTATTGTCAGATAAGAAAATAGAACTTGAAAGTATTCGGTCAAACAGAGTCAAGGGTGAAGCAATAAGGTCTAGAACACAGTGGTTAACTGAGGGTGAAAGCCCCTCAAGGTACTTTTGCAATTTGGAAAAAAGACATTTTGTGGAAAAAACAATAAGAAAATTGCAAACAAACACAGGTAACTATGTCTCTGATCAAAAGGAAATTATGAATCATGTCCAAAAATTCTATGCAAATCTATTTAGAAGCAGAGAAAGTGAGCTTGAACAGGTGGATCTAGAGAGGCTATTAACAGGTGCCAAAATAAAGAAAATTAAAGACTTAGATTTAGGCACACCCCTCACAACAAATGAATTAGAAAAGGTTCTAAAACGAATGAAAAACAATAAAACTCCAGGAATGGATGGCTTAAGCTCAGAATTTTTAAAAGTTTTTTGGTCAAGGCTAAAGTTCTTTATAACAAAGGCCTTGAATAGTTGTTTCGAAAAAGGCATCTTGTCAACAACCTTACGAACATGTATTATAAACTGTATTCCAAAAGGCAGTAAAAATAGAAGTAGCCTGAAAAACTGGCGACCAATATCACTTTTGTGTGTAACCTATAAGCTTGCATCCGGGGTAATTGCAGACAGACTTAAAAGTACCCTTGACCAAGTTGTATCTGAAAGTCAAACAGGTTTTATACCAGGTAGACAAATTAGTGACAATACCAGACTAATTTATGATATCATGCACATTTCTGAAGTTAAAAATATCTCTGGCCTGTTAATGTTGATTGACTTTGAAAAAGCCTTTGATTCGATTTCATGGAAATTTCTCTATAAAATTCTTTCTTTTTTCGGCTACAATAAGGATTTTATCAAATGGATCCAACTGTTTAATACTGATATACATGCATATGTTCTCCAGTGTGGTAATCTCTCTCGCAAGATATTAATAGAAAGAGGTTGCAGACAAGGCGACCCTTTGTCCCCATATTTATTCTTAATAGGAGCTGAAGTACTTTCTTTATTAATAAAAATTAATCCAGGTATTGTTGGTTTCGTTCTGAATAACAAAGAATTTAAAGTGACACAGTTTGCGGATGACACCACACTTATTCTGGATGGCACCAAAAACTCTCTGCAGTCAGCCTTAAACACAATTGAAACATTTGGGAATTTCTCGGGGTTAAAAATGAATAAAGAAAAAACAAAGGTTATATGGATAGGTAGGAAGAAGTACTCAAAAGAAAAACTCAATGTATCAGAAATGTTAGACTGGGGTAAGTGCGAATTTACCTTATTAGGAATTGAATTTTCTGTAAACTTGAGCAATATGCCAGAAATGAACTACAATAAAGCACTGATTGAAATCAGGAAAGATATTCTGAAATGGCAAAATAGAAATCTGACACCTTTTGGCAAAATAACTGTTATAAAAACACTATTGCTATCAAAATATATCCACCTTTTTACTTCTATTCCAACCCCTGAAGGCTGCATAAAACAAGTGAATGATGTGCTTTTTAAGTTTTTATGGAATAAAAAGCCTGATAAAGTAAAAAGAAAAACAGTTTGTTTGGATTACTTAGAAGGCGGTTTAAAAATGATTAATATTCATCAATTTGCTCAAGCCCTTAAACTCACTTGGGTAAGAAGAATTTTTTTCGATTCAACTTCACAGTGGCATATATTACTTGCAGAAACATATCAAAAACTTAATAATTTGTGGACAATGGGTGGAGAATGGAGCAAGATTATATTGAAAAGTGGAAAAAACCCTTTTTGGTCAGAAATATTTACAATTTGGCAAATGTTTTTTTAGAAATCTTGAGGTCTCAAGTAATTTGGAAATTACACAAACATGCCTCTGGTACAATAGTCAACTATCGAAAGAATCCATATATTTTCCCAAATGGTACCAGCATCACGTATACGTTGTGGGAGATATTATTGATACCGACGGAAAGGTGATGAAAGTCGAAGAGATAAAAAGTAAATACAACTTTAATCCAAATATTTTAGATTACTACAGAGTTAAAAAACTAGTGGAGAGATTTATCAATAAAAACAAAAAAGGGGGGAAATTTGAAACTTTTAGACCTACCTATCCATGTCACCTTAAATTTTTGGGAAAACCAACCAAAGGGTGTAAACAGTTTTACCAAATTTTGAAAGATAGCTGTACAAATACACCTTTATGCAAATTAAAATGGAACAAAGTTGTAAGTCCACTTGACAATCTGAATAATGTTTGGGTACAGATCTTCAAGGCTTGTTTCAAGTCAGTCACTGATAATACACTAGTTTGGTTCCAATACAAAATACTTTTTAACATTCTAGACACCAGAGGGTATTTGCATAAAGTCAAAATTATAGAAAATAACCAGTGCTATTTTTGTAAGCAGGACACCGAAAGTATTACTCATCTTTTTAGCAAATGTCCTGTTGTCGTGGATTTCTGGAAAAATGTCAGTAATTGGATCACCAGAAGACTACATCTACATATTCAATTTAGTGAAAGTATGAAAATACTTGGATACCATATTCAAGATGAAAACTTCTGGCCTATAAACTTTGTTCTTTTGCTATCTAGATGTATATTTATCAGTGCTCCAGAAAGGAAACATACTTGAACATTTTCTTTTTCCAAACACAAATGAAAAAAAAATATTTGGAAGAGAAATATATTTGGGAAACAAAGCTATCTTTAGAGGCTTTCAAAAGTCGATGGTTGATTTGGGAAAAACTTTTTGAAGGCATTTAATAGTGACTTGGTGACATATTTTTTAAACATTTGTATGTAACTGTATGACAGAGAACCCTAACTGGGCGTACAAACGAGTGATGTCAGTCACTTTAGTGATGAAGTCATGTTTTGTTTGTGGTATAGACTGCGTAACCTCTAATGAATGATAGATTGTATCTGTTATGTTGTTAACACCTAGATATAGTTTTGATACTACTAGACATAGTCACTACATGCGTAATTTATAACTGTTCAACTCATGTCAAATATTATGTTACTACATGTACTCAAAAAAAATAAAAATATAAAAAAAAAGAATTAAATTCCTTTGAGTCAATACTTTGATCAAGACAAGCCACTATAAAAGGTGAATTGAAATTACTACAAAATAATTCAGTGATACAAAACAAGTTGTCTATAGAGCAGCTTATTTTGTATTATCGACTTATTTTGTATCACCCTGAAATCTTGCCAAAATTCTGCGCACCGTTTTGTAACATATTAAGTCAGCTGTTGGTACGAAATAAGTCGGCCAAGTAATACAAAATAAGGCAATATTACTACAAAATAAGTCGGTAATACGAAATAAGTCAAAAATTGATACGAAATAAGTCAGGTAATACAAAATAAGTCGTTGATACAAAATAAGTTGTTACATGGGCTTAAATTTTGTAAAGAGGACTTAAATATGGCCACCATAAACTTTTCTCCACTTCAAAATTTGAAATGGCTGTAAATAAAGTATAATTATACAGAACACCTCACTAAAGTAGTCTTTGGGAAGTTTATATGATGTAACAAGGTTTTCTATTTCAAAACAGCACTTATCCTTAGATAAAATGCATCAAATGAAGTATATAAAAGGTCATATGCCACAGAAAACCACTGTCGTTATTTGATAAGCTTGGACTTAGCTAAGTCACCCTTTGTGAAATCCATTTAAGCCCCAGACCTAGCTAAGACCAAAGCTTTAGATTTAAGTCCCTTTGTGAAATTGGCCCCTAGATATTTCATCAATTTTACATACACCTCAACAATCTCAAGAAAACTGTAAATATGGGTTATATTGATCACTTTAACCAAAATGTTAATATAATTAATATTTTAATTACTTCATAGTCTGCTTATAACATAGATTGATGGTTAAAAAATTCCTAGTTTAACTCAACTACAACTCGTTTCGCTGATACAAGGCTCAATATTAAGTGGGGTCCTATCCTAGTAGAAGCTGTGACTGTACCTCGCGTTGAAACTGCTGCTTACATTGGTTATATTAGGCAACTATAACCAGAAGAGTAGAATTTTCAAAATGTGGTTTTAGGGGAGATTTGTTAGGGGGTCGAACGTGATACAAAATTTTTATATTGATATATAAAAATTGAAGTAATACACAATAGTTTTAAACTAGTTTCAATTTAGTGAACAGTTAAGATTAATCAACATATCAAACACAGTATACATTATGTTATTAAAATTATTAAAACAGTTTAAAACAGTCTTAACATTTGACCCTTTTATCTTATTGGATTCCAGATAGCCTAAAAGACACAAGGCAATCTCCAACACACCAGAAATGAGAAAACTATATATCCCAAAAACACACAAGGTAAAAAAATAAGGCCAACCACAGAAAAAAATGCATTTTTTGACATATTTCCAATATTATTCATATTAGTAATGACTCCTATACTAAGCAAGAATTTAAAATAATTAATAATAAGATGCATCAGTAAAAAATATTTAATATTTATTTTTGCCTTGCCTCACTCTTGTAGTAGTAAAAATATCAAACACCACAGTGACAAGAAAAGTATACAATAAAAAATCTGAGACTGTAAACAGAACAATTACTCAATTCATCGTAGAACCTTGACCAACTGTATGTACTGGTTTCCTCTGCCCTTCCAACTACCCATCACAATTTAATAAGATACTAGACGTCACATACAATATTAAACTAACAAATAATAATAATAATAAAATCCAACTCTGCAGTATTGGCTGCCCTTGTAAATGCCAACTACCAATTACTTTGTGTGATTGTAACCAAAACATGTCCTCTGCGTGGAAATCAGCACTTCAGCTTGTTAGGGTCCTGATTCATCGTTAAGGCTATGTCTCCTCTGCAGGCCTCTTTTTGTCATAGTTTCTTTGTAATCAGATGACTTGCATGTCATGGTCTCTAATCCGGTCCAGCAAGGATTACTCTTCTATGACGGAGAGAACCACTGTCTTTATCTTGTCCCTTGTATACTTCTTTGATGTAGATGCAGACTGTTGTGTTAAATCCTATTTTGGTTCCTCCTGTGTTTGTTTATCCTGTGCTGGCTCCTCCTCTGTTGACTCTTCTCCCAACTCCTGGAGATGTGCCTCTTCACGGTAAACTTCCACCAGAACCACCCCCTGATGATCAAATTCTGGAACATGCTCCAACTGTAACTCCTCATCCGCCACTGGAATATCCAAGTTGAATCTGGTGTCTCTCTCCTCAGCAGTTGTGACTGTCCTCATTTTCCTCTTTCAGCTGTTGCTAGCTTTGGGTGGCATTTTCAAAGATATTTTAAAAGATATTTCCTCAAAAAACATAAAGTCCTGTAAAAAGTTCTTGATTAGTACGTCAGCATAGATCCTCTCTCCTCGAAAACTGAAGATGAGACAAAGAGCAAAGGTGACCAGAGCACCTCGAAACATACTCAGATATAATCAGCCCGCAAGTCAAATGTCATCCATTGTTTACCCTGGGTGACCTTCTACTCCACTGAATAACTGGGAAGCCACCCAGGGTACCCAGTAGGCCACTCCAGTTAGCCACCATGTCAACTGGGAACAAAGGGAAGCCACTAAAAACCATCCAGGGGGTTCTTTATTAATCTGGACATGGGTAATTGTCAAGGTGTACTTGGAATGAATTAAGGTCATCAGCGATGATACTCCTGGTCAACAGTGTAGACCCCGGGTTGTCAGGATAACAAGCTATCATGTTGCAAAATTGGGTAGATTCTATTTTTTGTTATGATTTTACTGCACAGACAGAATAAAACACCTGGATAACGCCAAATGTACAGGACAATACAAGATAGCCCTTGCACACCTACAAACATGACCTGAAACAGCCAAAATCAGGTTGCTCCCATGCTATCTTGACAGTGGAAAAGCTATGTGACGAATGTTTCATTTGTGGTTCTATTTACAAAATGGTATACCCGGTTTGTACATAAGCTACGCCCATGCTTTTACCAAGGAAAATATGCAAAAATAAGATTACCTAAGAAATGTGTATGCAATATCTAATGCTTTACTTCAAAATGAATCTATGGCACTGCCATAATGCAACATATTTTTAAAAAGATACAAACATATTCATGATGATGTGTTTGCACGTTATATTGATTTTTACAAAGAAGTAAATCAAAACGTAAGCAACTATGTGTTTTTTGTGTTGTTTTCAAGTAACTTCTTAACCCATAGAACCCTCATCAAAGTGACCATACTTTGGATATCGAAAATTTTAACTCCACCTAATTCTTTACTGTTTATTATCTCTTTTTCAAATATTGCATCTTTTGCCCTCTTCTCAGCCCATTCACTTGTTTCACAATTTTTTTCGGACACATATATCCCACAACAAATATTTATTATTTGACTTCAAATCAGTGTTTTTATGACCATATATTTTCTTTATATTTTTAAGCTTTGATTTGACCGTATTGAAATAATACTTTAAATTTTCTCCAATTTATTCATTTAAATTTAATGCCATCATTTCTCCTGACATTTTAAAAACTGGTATGATTTGATGAGACATCTAGGAAGCTATCTTCAATAAGTTTATATTAAGCGGGATTACTTCAGTTTTGCTTAGTTTATTTAAGCCCAGAAGACATTGAAAAAAAACTTAAAGCAAATTTATTGTCTGTGACAAAGAAGAAATGTTTGAAAGACATTGCATGGTGTCATCAGGAAGACTCCAAAATATTGCTACATCAATGCACCAACAGCTGGACCCAGGATATAAGTCTGATGTTGTAATTCTCATCAGGAAGACTCCAAAATATTGCTACATCAATGCACCAACAGTTGGACCCAGGATATAAGCCTGATGTTGTAATTCTCAATGTGGGAACTAATGACTTGGCCTTGATGGAATTGTTCCCACAGTTTTTCAACCAGGCCATCCACCAACACATCCAGTTGGCTAAGATGTTGACAGTCAAATTTCCAACAGCCAGCGTGATTGTGTCCCTCCCTCTGCCAAGGGGTGACCATCTAGAGAATTTAAGATGTCAATATTCACACCAATTGCAAAGACGTTTGACAGAAATCAACCTAAATGTTATGTCTTTGGAGGGTTTCCAACAGAATTATTTGTCCCACGATTTGCTGCATCCAAGCGATGATGATGAAGAAGAAGAAGAAGTCAGTCCAGCTAGTCCAGCCTCCTGTCCAGAAGTCAGTCCAGCCACTCCAGCCTCCTGTCCAGCAGTGAGTCCAGCCAGCCCAGCCTCCTGTCCAGAAGAAGTCAGTCCAGCCTTGTATGAGTGCATTATGATTTGGCAATATGCCATACTTTGTCACCGCCCCACTGCATCCGAGAATTGTAGGAGTGCATTATGACCTAGCAATATTTTAATGTCACCGCACCTAATACACCTAATACTGCCTTCTCGCAATATCTACAACAAATAAAATATAAAATGCTGGTACTTGTACACCCACAGAGTGATGAAAACGTGAGGCTACGATGGGGTTTCTAACATTTATTTTACAAATATAGCTTAAAACTCACTAGACTTTACGCGTTTGCGTACATAGCCCTGCGTTGGCGTATATGTGTTCAGTATAAACTCATCTGTTTTGATTTATTACGACATTGAGCCAAACAGTTGTAAAGTTAGAAAAAGAGGGAAACTTTATAAAAAACACCTGACATAAAAGGCCAGTACACACCCACTTCACAATATACACCTCTTTGTCTTCAAAAGAATCTATGAATAACCTTCTACTAGGCGTGTTTTATTCCAGCCTTTTATATAGCCTTTTAAGTCTACATTACAAGACACACCCATTTCATGATGGTCTATATTCAAAACCACTGATTTTTATAAGGGCTAACCAAGAACTTTATTTCTGTGCTAAGTTAAGAATTTTAACATCTGGGTAGTTTTACCTTACAACAAATAGTAAAATACTAGGCTCCTAAAATCTACTGTCTGATTGAACAGCCAGTATAATTAATATCTGTCTTGTAAAGCCGGGGTCCTTTTTTATGCCGTGTCAGCTATCTTTCGATAACTGACAGAACACTTTAAACAAAGATTCAAAGTTCAAATTCATGCAATTTTTATTTAATTTATCTTCATGTCCAACATGTGATTAATTAACAAATAGTAAATTATGAAATTCCTGCCACGCGGGACTTGTAACAGTAATATGCAAATACACAAACAAATTTTAATAAGAAACAATTTTAGAGTTCTAATTTATAAATGCATAATTTTGAGATGTTAAATTTTGAAGTAGTTTTAGAAGCACATCCAAAAGGTTCAAAAGTAAGCCAGAAACTACCAATTAATTAACTGGCTGAGCAGAAGTGCTTCACTCTCCAGATGTTTTACATTTACACCTACTTTATCTTGTTTTGACATGGGGACAGGTAGCAGAGGGTTCCAAATCACTCTTGATAAAAATGTTTTCCAAAACTGAAACATGACTCCTCATGCTGGTAAAGCAGTAACTGTGTGTGATGTAGCCCTTTCTTATGGCTTAATATTTGTCTATTTTAATTTTATAATTAACTGTCATGTTACATACGGCCCTCCTTAAAACAAAATTACCCCTGAAATTTTTGTGGCAAAAATAAACAAGAAAACATGACAGTCTGAATGGTGAGAGTTAAACAAGTGTACCTTTCACATTTCAGTAATTACTAAGTCAAAAGAAATAAACTGATCAATTCATTAATCACTAGTGTCCAACGGAAATATAGATTACATACACATTAAGTAGTGAATCCACATCTTAGACTATATGAAACAATATCTAAGAATTTCACTCAATTATAACAGCATATATAGCATCATAACACTCTTACAAACCATATTCAAAACATTATAAAAAACATGTAGATAAATTGAAAACTAATACTAGCCGGGTTAGAAAACTAACCACCAAAATACACAACTGTATACACGTAAACATGCACTTCAATATTCAACAATTCATATATACACAATTACAATTAATGCACCATTATCAAAATTATCAAAATAGCAATTATCACTGCACACAATACACCAAGGGATACATTCCAATGTGTCTTACTGGTATAATTGGCCTCTAGATTGGCAGAGTGGGCTTGTTGTGAAGCTGCTTGCAATAGAGCATGTAAATTAGCAACTGGGAGAGCTGTTATCTTATCCAAGTATTTAGCTGGTTTCAAACTCTCATTGTACATCTGAGGCTCAGGGATTAGATCTAGAAACTGTTCAGGTTTGGAAAGGAACCTGCTCATCTCAATTTCGCTCTCAAAATGTGCCTTAGCAGAAATACTTGTCTCACCTTCCTGGAACAAGTGGGTGGCAATTACAAAATATTTTGATGAGATATGACATCCCTGTGGCTGTTTGAAAATTTGGACTCCCTGTTTCATTTGCATTTCTGTAACTCTGTCCTGACAAGTGGTCACCATATTGAAAGGAACAGAAGTGGACAAAAGCCAATTATTCTCAAATAGATGCTTTACAATTGGAATTTTGGACTTTTTTGTATAAACCTCAGCACAATTTTCTTTTTACCCTTATTTTATCTTTCAAATATAAAGTAATGACACATGTTGGTGAATTTAACACATAATAAATAGGGACTTTCAATTTACACATAATTTCTGAACTACACCTTTCAAAATCTGAGATGAGAGCAAATTGATTTTTATCTGATGAGACTTCAATAAGATCTGATTCTGTGTGATATTGAACTGACATTGAACTCAGAACTTCCGATTCTGACACTGAGACAAGCTTATACACATTATAGCGTGATTCATGACCCACAAGTGGTAGCGTCATTACAATGTGAAATGAATTTCCATTTGGAATAATTAATGGATGTAGAAATCTATAATAATGCAAAAGTGACTTTCCTGACATAGGATATGGCAGTGCCATATGACCATCTAACCGTTTCTCAATGTTACCCAGCCAAGATGCCAACTCTGATGGTTTTATCATACCCAATGACAAATCCCTATTAGCGGTGTCACTAATCTGATGTAGTAAAGCACTAAGTGACCTCCTAGTTCCCAGTATTGCTCTGGACATTATGTGAAACAGCTCTCTCATTTGTATGTTGAATTCAACATAGCCTAGCTCAGTTCTTAATTTTTCATTCTCTTCATGCACTAACCGAACTCTATCTTCAAGCATATTTGTGACATTGACAAGGGAATTAATTGCATCCCTATTTTCTTTTTACTTGTGAGTGGGTTTTATTCACCAGTGATATACTCTCTGACACAACATGAATAGTTTTGGCCTGAGAGTCCCTAAGTGATGACAGTGCCAACCTCAGTTGTTTCAAATTTCCCTCTGTAGCTGTGCCAAATAGGTAGGACAATGCAGTGCCAACAAATAGCAGAGCTACTCTGCTAGGGCGATTTTTAGATGCCTCTGTTAATACTTTTATGGCCTGTATCATATCATTGACATGTACATATTGGGCCTTTAAGTAGTTCTCTTCTCGTCGAATGGCCAATAACATGTTATTTCTCAATCACATGACAATTTCAAAGTAGCTATTACTCAGCTATCCAATGTGCAACAGGTCTGAAACTTTACTATGTGATAGCTTATCAAAAACTAGATGAATAACATATTTGAAAAGAATTCCCTAATTTTAATACTTCTGAAGATATTTGAAATTTACTCATGTCGTTATCTTGCTTCAAATAAGGAAATAGCTATTACTCACTTATGGCATGCAATAGAATCCCAAGCTGTATGCCATCTTATAGTTAAGGACAAAGTAGCTGAATAACATGTTTTAGGAAAATACTCTAACTGCAATAGTTTTGGAGTTACAATGGATTTACTCAACAGTCACAATTTCAAAGTAGCTATTACTCAGCTATTCAATGTGCAACAGGTCTGAAACTTTACTATGTGATAGCTTACCAAAAACTAGATGAATAACATATTTGATAAGAATTCCCTAACTTTAATACTTTTGAAGATATTTGACATTTACTGATGTCATTATTTTGCTACAAATAAGAAAATAGCTATTACTCAGTTATGGCATGCAATAGAACCCCAAACTATATGGCATCTTATAATTAAGGACAAAGTAGCTGAACAACATATTTTAGGAAAATAGTCTAACTGCAATAGTTTAGGAGTTACAATGGATTTACTCAACTGTAGAATTTCCAAGTAGCTATTACTCAGCTATCCAATGTGCAACAGATCTGAAACTTTACTATGTGATAGCGTATCAAAAAGTAGATGAACAACATATTTGAAAAGAATTCCCTAACTTTAATACTTTTGAAGATATTTGACATTTACTTATGTCATTATTTTGCTACAAATAAGAAAATAGCTATTACTCACTTATGACATGCAATGGGACCCCAAACTATGTACCATCTTATAGCTAAGGACAAAGTAGCTGAACAACATATTTGAAGAAAAAGTTGTAACTGCAATCGTTTTTGAGTTATGAGCCCTTTACTCCAAGTAGCTAAGATTGCTATTACTCACTTATCTCTAGGCCTAAGTCCATAAAACCCAAAAATTTTCGAGGGCATGAAAATTCATTGGGACAATTAATTTACAAAAAATCTGTAGCTGTAGTAGTTTTGGAGAAATCTGCATGACTAACTAACGCACGCACACACGCACACACGCACACACACACAGGCATCATTTCATAATCTCCCTCCCGGGCTAAAGCCCGGTGGGAGATAATAAGCCGTATGCAACCACTGTAGCATACAGGGAACATAGTCCTCACCCATATATCTGAGCTGTAGAATTAGTAGGGTATCCATGGATAGGACTGGATCTCTGCCGTACACAACGAAGAATGGTTAGAAAAGTGTGGTGTCATTGACAGATGTCCGGTATGCCATAAGCATTCCTGGGTTGTGCTGATCCCATGTAAATTGATCATGCTGGGTGTACTTTGCCAACACACCGTTCATTAAGCAATGGAATCTCTTTCCATTGCCGAAGGGTGAAATGGACTAGTTTTAATATGAATAACTTTCAGTCTCTCAAGTAGTAAGTCCACTATATGGTTGACAAATTCAGTCCCTCTGTCTGATAACAAAATCCTCGGACATCCATGTTGGGGAAATAATTTTTCAATGAGGAGAGGGGCAATTGTTTCTGCAGTTTTATCAGGGACTACATATGCTTCTGGCCAAGAGGAAAAATGGTCCACAATTGTGACTATGTATTTCTTTCCTTTTGCACTGGTGGGGAAAGCACCACAGGTATCAATTCCTACAATTTCAAAGGAATATTCAGGAATTGACATGTCCTGCATTGGAACCCTTGCTTTCCTCATTTTCTTGGCCCTACATAGCTCACAGTGATTGACAAAATTGACTATATCTCGATACATACCTTCCCAGTAGTATCTAGTCCTCAGTTTGTCATAAGTTTTGTCAATTCCTGTATGACCTCCATATTGTGAACAGTGCATCTCCTCCATAACCCATTTTTGCAAGCTAGATGGTATTACAAGCTGCATCCTTTTATGCTTGTCATTTTTGACAGGTTCAGAGATATGACAGAGTAAGCCATCCTGAAGCACATACTCTTGGATATCACTCTCTTCTTTCAACAATTCCACTATTTCTGTCACAGTGTGATCTTCATAATGTCCCTTTTGGATTGTCTGAGCCAAACTTTTACTATGAGGCTCCTCCTCAGGGTTATCTATATCACTCTCTGAATCAGCAGTTTTCTCTACTCTGCAGTGGCCACTATCTATCATTGCTATTTCTTCTGCTTATTTTCTTGGTGGGATGTGTGATAGTATATCAGCTATGATATTGGTCTTCCCACTCTTATACTGAACATCACAGCCATATTCTGCCAACATAATAGCCCACCTTTGGACCCTGACATTTTTCATTTCTGCCGTGAATAAACTGCAAAGCAGCATATGGTCTGTGAATATAGTAAATTTTGATCCCAACAAGAAATGTCTCAACTTGTTCACAGCAAAAATAATTGCATAAGCCTCTCTTTCAATGACTGACCCTGGTGTTAACTGCTTGGACAGATACTGAATGACCCTTTCCCCTTCTGGGAACTCTTGTGTTAAAACTGCCCCAACGACATACAAACTGGCATCCGTGTATAGTTTGTATGGCAGACTGAAATTTGGGTGTCCAAGTACCGGTGCACTTGACAGTTTCTGTTTCAATGTTTCGAATGCGCTTTGATGGCAATCAGTCCATTGGAATCTGACATTCTTTTTAGTCAGGTTTGTTAAGGGCTGGACTATTTCACTGAAATGATCTATAAATCTTCTGTAAAAAGAGGCCATGTCTACAAATGATCTTACTTCCTTGACGGTACCAGGGGGTCTCAACTCTCTGATCACTTCCACTTTTGACGGGTCTGGTTCAATGTCATTTTCAGATATTATGTGCCCCAAATACTTGACCCTCTTTTGACAGAAAGAGCATTTGGATAATTTCAACTTTAGTTTCTCAAATACCTTCTTAAGATGCTGAAGGTGTTCAGCATGTGTCTTAGAGAAGACAATAATGTCATCAAGAAATGCAATGGCATATTGTACCTGCGCCTCAGCCAGTACCTTGTTCATCAATTCCTGGAATACTAGTGGTGCTACTGTTAAACCAAATGGGAGGACATATAACCCATATAACCCTTTTAAACAAGTAAAGGCAGTTTTGGCTTTATCTTTCTCTGCCATTTTAATCTACCAATAGCCAGATTTTAAGTCAAGACAGGAGAATATTTTGGCACCATTCATCATGGAGAATATGTCCTCGGCCTGGGGAAGTGGATACAAGTTTTGTGTACTGACAATAGCATTAATTTTTCTGTAGTCAATGCAAGGTCTCCAGGAACCATCTTTCTTAGGTACCATGACAACTGGGCTTGAACATGGGCTAGTAGAAGGCCTTATTATATTTGCTTTCAACATATCATTTATATGTTCTATAATGGGCATTCTAGAATATGGTTTTCCATACGGCCTTTGCCGAATAGGTGGATGGTCACCTGTATCCAGTGTCATTTCTACCAGATCAGTGCAACCTAAGTCAGTATCTTTCTCAGCAAACAGAGACTTGTATGATTCCAACAGTACTGACATTGCTTGGGCTTCCTGAACAGGCATTTGTTTCAATTGTGGCTCGAAATTTTGTTCGGCCTCACCCTTTGATTTCACTGTGGCTACAAACAACTTCCTTAATTCCTTGGTTCTCCACAGCTAGTGATCTTTCAATCAGTGCAATTGTTTGACCCTTTTTCACTTTGTACGATTTACCAGTTTCATTGACCAGTGGCACTCTGATGACCCCACTGTTTTTATCAATGAACATATTTGGCATCATTAAACCTGGTTCATTTAAAAACAAAATAAGAAATGTTTGTGTGTCAATGACAGACTGTTAATCCCTCTATTAACTGCCTTGCATTGGATCCAACAAGCCCAAATGCAACCACCAAGCGCAGACGCCAAGAACTATATTATATTTGGGCATTCCCTACACTCCACCCAGCAGGCATCAACATGTTTGTATGAGGTCATGCCCTCTCACAGCACCCCTTACCCAGGTGCACGCTCTCCCTTTCATTTAAAAACAGTCCCACATTGTCTAATGGTGTTAACATGTGATAACCCTTGGAATACTTGGGTAACCCTAGTGGGACAAAAACAACAGATCTAGGATTGATACTGACAGCTTTCCGGCTTCTAGCCAAAGCAATATCACAATAATCATGACAAGAAGGTTTATCACTCAATAAAGCTACTTCATTTCCAATAGCTAATATTCTCTGACCAAAATCTAATTTGGCCCCAAATGTTGACAAAAATCGCTCCCAAGAAGCATTGGGTGTCCCAGTGTTTCAACAATGATAAATGTGCGTGCTAAAGTACGTGATTTCAGTCTCACTGGCAATTCAAACTCACCCTTAATTCTCAAAGATTGTCCTGTCACACCTCTAACCTCTAATTTACTTGGACAAATTGAATTTCTACTGATACAATTTCTGATTCTTTCTAATAATTTACTGGACACCAATGATACATCTGCACCAGTGTCTAATAAAGCATGAGTCTTATTTTTTCCTATAGACACTGGACAAACTTTTGCTTTTCTATGACTTTCTAATTGAGACTGGGACTTAGGGCATTCAAATTTACCTAGTTCCCCTTCCATTATCCGACTGTGATTTCACTCTACATTCGACCTCTAATAATTTTCCTAACTGATTTGTCAACACCTCAATGTTATTTTCTAAGTGAGTCAATCTCTGTTCGTCTACCCCCTCTTTTGATGCTAACTCATTCACATCCATAGGTTCCTCTACCCTTCTTCTCAAGCTAAACGACTTAGCCGCTTGTTGCTCCCTAGTTGCAATTGTCAATGCCTCTCCCAATGTATCCGGGGATTGCCTAATCAATCATCTGGTAATTGCATTATTGCTAACACCTTCCATCAAAACCTCAACCAAAGCACTTTGTATGAGCGGGTTGTTTGGATTTTGCCCCAAATAAGCCTCCCCAGCAAGACTCATAATTCTATCCCCAAAATTTTGCACACTTTCCCCTTTTGCCTGCTTTAACCGCCTCAGTTTAAGTAGTGTCAAATGTGCCTCACCCTCATCACTATACTGCCTCAGCAGCTGCTGCTTAAGCTGCTGCCAGTTCATATTGGGGGTTTCTTCTAGTCGCCGTGCCACAAAATCAGCAGCTGGTCCCCATAAAGTTTGTAAGGCTAGTGACTTATATCGCTCACCATCTGTGTCAATCGCGTTACCAACTCGTTCCATGTCTTTTAACCAGTCACGAAACCGCTTTGCCCCTTCGCCCGAAAAGTCCCTTATTTGTTTCACCAAACCCTAGGCCCTCATCTCCATTTGCAACATTTTAAAGCTGTCATGGACAATTTGTGCTGGAACTTCAGCCATCTTGCTTACTTTGGGAATACACTAATAATAAATAGTGACCCTAAGCAAAATATTTAACCAAGTCACAATTTTACTTTACTGTGCCAATACAACTCGCATTTACCCTAATTAAGTATAGGAGCCAATAAAATTATTGCAGTGGTAGTCACCAAATTCTTCCTTCTGTTTCAAATATTTTTACTGCACCAAACTGTCTCACTAAAAAAGTTTATAGCAACACGTTCATCAAATGTTTTGTTTTTGATATTTGTAAAAGTCACAAAACTGTTCTGCTTCCAGCTGAACCTTCAACACATAGCTTCCCACAGTAATGTTTATAAATGTGTTCATTGATCTTCTTCTCCCAAATCCTATCATTTTTATAAAATGCAAAATCCACAATAGTTCTTGGTGTCCGGCATTAATTAAAAGTTCTGCAAATCCAACTCCTTCCACATTTATAAAATATAACTGCTCTACAATTTACACAATGTCACAAATACACTTCAGCTCTGGGTAGGCAGATCTGGTCAGCTCAAATATTAACTGATTATCTGAGATAATTCTTCATCACTTCATAACTTAGTTCTGCATTTTCTAGTATCAAAGTTATGGTCTAACTCTCTTTGGTCAGTTCAGTTAATCAGTTGAAAGTTGAAGTTTTGATAACCTCCTGGTGCATGTGTTCCAATCCTGGGGCTTGATGGCTATTTAACACATCTCATGGTCCGTTTGATCTTCACTGTCCAGTAGCACAATTCCAATTATTGTTGACTTCAGTCAGCTTCTCTGAGTCTGTTCATTGGTTCCCTGTTTGTTTGATTGTTTATCCCACAACACACCAATGAATTTTGAATTTTCCTTGCTTAGTAAAGTAAAGTAAGTTTTGCACTTGCAACACAATTTTCATGTATGTTTCTTGTTATTTTTGTGGTAAAATTCATTAGTTTAATAGTATCCACCAATTCATAGTTTCACCAATTCACCATCTTTCAATTTACCTTCCCGGCCGATGCACCATTGTAAAGCCGGGGTCCTTTTTTATGCCGTGTCAGCTATCTTTCGATAACTGACAGAACACTTTAAACAAAGATTCAAAGTCTAATTCACGCAATTTTTATTTAATTTATCTTCATGTCCAACATGTGATTAATTTACAAATAATAAATTATGAAATTCCTGCCACGCGGGACTTGTAACAGTAATATGTTCTAATTTATAACTGCATAATTTTGAGATGTTAAATTTTGAAGTAGTTTTAGAAGCACCTCCAAAAGGTTCAAAAGCAAGCCAGAAACTACCAATTAATTAA
This sequence comes from Sabellastarte sp. h YS-2021, assembly GCA_964017235.1. Lineage (NCBI taxonomy): Eukaryota > Metazoa > Annelida > Polychaeta > Sabellida > Sabellidae > Sabellastarte > Sabellastarte sp. h YS-2021. The sequence continues at coordinate 40,149,602 of OZ024932.1, forward strand.
CTGGCTGGGCAGAAGTGTTGGACTCTCCAGATGGTTTACATTTACACCTACTTTATCTTGTTTTGACATGGGGACAGGTAGCAGAGGGTTCCAAATCACTCTTGATAAAAATGTTTTCCAAAACTGAAACATGACTCCTCATGCTGGTAAAGCAGTAACTGTGTGTGATTTTTCATGTAGCCCTTCTTATGGCTTAATATTTGTCTATTTTAATTTTATAATTAACTGTCATGTTACAGTCTATTTCATATGCAGTGGAAGCGTTTGAATGCAAAAACAACCATTAATTAATTTAAATGTTTAATGGTTATGAAATTTTTACACGTAGGATATATTTAGTTAAATATTCCCAAGAGATATTCATGTCAATGATTAAAATGTCACACTTTAATCATGCACTATTTTTAATTACTGTCAAGAATATCTTATTGTTTTAACTTTTACAGTGACAATACATACATTTTTATCACTTAATTTTATTTTCAAAACTATTTGTCTCTGGTACATGGAATTCAGTAGTTTGTCATTAAGCCACAGTGAATAAATTGCCCAAGATTAAAACAAGAACTTGCATACACTAAAGTTCCTGTTTGAAATAAAAATAGCGTTTGGAACACATATAAATCTTTTGTGTGCAAATAATGCAAAGAAAGAGATAGGTGTTACTCTGGAGTTAAAATATAAAAATTTTCCAGTAATAAATTAAAATTTTCATAAAATTTGTATAAGCTACAGGTTTTTCTGGGAATTCTATTAATTTATCAAAACTATTTAACCATAATTTTCAGATTTCTAGCCAGGAATATCAGATTGGATTAAATTAAAAAAATATACCTTCACAGCTTAGTCTTTAGAAGGCTATTTAGCACTGAGGCTGACATGACTACACTGAAGACGGGCTCTGCATACCTTTTGTGAATCGAATGCTGTGTGTCTTAGATGTAGTAACTATATAAAATCCATAGGAAATACCATTCAAATACTCTGTTTAACGCATTGCGTATGCGCAAAAAAGCCCCCCCCCCCCCCCGAAGCTTCCATACGCAACGCATACGCAAGTCTAGTCAGTTTTAGTGTACATTTCCATACACACACATGTTTGATATTTCTCACGACTACAACCGATTCATATTTCCCGCCCTCAACAAAATGTCCAGTCCCAGGCGTCCTCAGGCCTCTTCAGACCCAAATTTACACAGTCGTGTGTTGTCCCAGGCCGCCTGCGACCCTTAGTCCCAGACCTCCGTAGCTTAGTCCCAGGAGGCCGGTTGTTAATCCCAGACTCAAATGTAATGCGTATGAATTTCATGCGTGTGAAAGTGGGTCGGTTGCATTAGTCCCCGGAAGCCTCAGACCGTCTGCGGTGTCCTGGGACCCAAAAATCAAGGTCTGGGACTAAGCCCCGACTAAGGGTAACCGACCCTAACCGATCCAAACCGGCCTCCCCAGGACGCCTGGGACAGCACAAATTTAGTCTGCGACGGTCTGAGGACGCCCCAGGCGGCCTGGGACTAACAACCGATTAAGAACTGACTGTTTTCCGCTCGTCGGAAATTAAAACGAGGCAATGAGCAGGTCTGGGACTATATAAGCGACCGCGCACACTTTGTCATTGTTACTGACTGTTTGGCTACTGAGAGACGTGTCACTGATTTGTAGGGGTTTTCAATTTTTATTTTATATATATTATACTTGAGCTTAAGGCAAATTTCACAGTTAGGAGACACATTTTACTATTTTTTTATTATTTTATCGACTGGATCACGAGAAAAGAGAAAGGAGGGAAGAGAGGAAGGAAAAAGATGGATGAGAGGGAGAAGGAAAGTCAAGTAGAGGAGAGGAGTGAAGTTATTACAGAAGAAGGAACTGAGAGGAGAGGGGAGGATGAGATTGAGGAAGGTCCAGCTATTGGGGAAGCTGTGGCAGAAGAAGAAGAGAGGTGTGAAGAAGATCCGGAGTGCCATTCTTCAGCCAAGAGAGCCAGGGTGTGTGCCACTTTTACAGACAGCCAGGAAGTTTCCATTGTGGAATTTGTAAAGCTGCACCCTGAACTGTATGACAAGGAACATTCACGTTTCCACGACAGGACCAGAAGAGAGGCTCTATGGGCAGCAATATCTGCAGAACTCAAGCTCCAGCCCTTTGATGTGAGACGTTGGTTCGAGTCCCAGCGAACCCGTTATGGAAAGCTGTCTAAGCTCCAATCTGGCCAAGCCCCGAGGGAGATGACCAAGAGACAGTCCTGGGTCTACCAACAGATGGGTTTTCTTAAAACCCACATCAGAAGAAAGGGGGCCAACAGAAGTTCAGGTTTTGAGGCAAGTCCAAATACCAGCAGGCAGGACGAATCACGTGGGTCAACTACTGACACAGAACACCTCGAGTCCAGTGTCTTGAGGGAGAGGAGTCAGTCCATCATTACATCAACACCAGTTTCAACTACAGACTCCAAGATTCTCGAACACTTTGAGCAGATGAGGACACTTATCTCAGGTTTTCTGCATCAGAAGTCAGACAGGCAGCCCTTCTTTGACTACGTGACATCAGAGGCCGAAAAGATGACTCAAGAAGAATTTGAAGAATTAAAGGGCAAGATATTTAGAGACATCGAAACTATTAAGAGCAACCGTAGACGTCAGCCATTGCCCAGAAGATCAGCCACTGTTACCACGGAGTCCCAGAGGGTCGGCCTACTGCCAACAACCACTCCACAGGCATCTAGTTCCACTCAAGCAGCAGCTAGCAGCAGTTTTGTGTACTATACACCAAGCCCCATTGGCTTCAGCAACCCGACATCTGTCCTAACTGTACAGGACGAAGGGAGCAGACACAATCTGAGTGGAATCTTAAGCCAGCTACCAGATCTGACATCAACACAGATCGTCGAGCAGCCTCAGTAGCAGCAACAACAACCGCAGCAGCAGCTCTTTACTATCACCACTTCAGCACCGCCTCAACAGCAGCAGCAGCCTCCTCAGTAGCCATCCAGTCAGGGCGGGTCTTTGACCTGCCAGGCCCTTTTCAGGGCCACCAAATCTTCCAAAAACAATTATTTAGCTGCAACTTATTCCAATTTCCCTCCCAAAACAAAAAAGTTCAGTACAAATACTTATCACAAGAAAAAAAATTAAAGTCCAGCACCCACACCACCCCAAACATGAAATAAATAACCCATGGTACCACACATAACAAAAAAGGACACATAAAAATTTTTTAAAAATAACTCCCAATGTGGCCATTAATCAGCCCATTTTTAGATAAAAATCCATGGGATAGTTTAAAATCTGTAATTGAAAAGTCCAACACTTACACCTTCCCTAGAGTTAAAAGGCATTATTGCATACTTACCAACCCACAAACAGACAAACCCAATAACAAACATAACCCCCAAATAACAAACCCAGTACCAAACCTAACACCCATCTACAAAAAAAAACCCAACCCCAGTAACCACCAACCAAGAAACACACAAACCCAAAAGTAAACAGAACCCATGTCAACGAACTGACAAACTATTTTGCAAACACAATCCCCCATTATTGAAAACAAAACTAGTTCCATGGTTATATTTTCCACATGTTTGTGATTAGAAGTGAAGATTTAAAATTGAAGATTTCCATAAAAACATTTCTGCTACAAATAAATTTCCAACCCATGAACAAAAAAAATTGGTGAAATTAGGATGTGCATTTCAAAATATATAAAAATTTAATTGAGTAAGTTGTGGTTGTCTGTTTGTCCGTCTGAACAAGTTATGTTTGGCATGGGGTTTGTCTGTTTGTCCGTCTGAACAAGTTATGTTTGGCATGGGGTTTGTCCGTCTGTAGCAAGCATAGCTGATTAATTGTTTTGGGAATATTTGGTAGTCCTGAAAAGGACTGTTTGTTAGTCCTGAAAAGGACTGTTATAGTTAGTCCTGAAAAGGACTGTTTACTGCAACAGGACTTATATTCTGCCATCTTGCCAGGCCACTGCTCCCTCATTATTGAAGTAGTCCTTCAGGTAATCCCTCTGTCTTTTGGCCTCTCTAGCAGGGTTTCTGTCTTGGCCACCACCAGCAGCACCACCAATCAATCCACAATCACCAGGCACATCATCATCATCATCCTCCCCAGGCTGCTGACCAGCAGGTTGACCTTGATACTGGCTTCTGAGTATGTTGTACAGAACCACACAGGTCATGACCACTTCTCTAACTGTTTCTGGGGGTAGTTCAATGGTGGTCCTCATCACTCTGAATCTTGAAACCAGGATGCCAAAAGCGTTCTCCACAACTCTCCTGCCCCTTGATATTCTATAGTTGGCAATCCTTTCCTCTCTTGTTAACAGCATTCTGCCATAGAGTTTCATGAGCCAGGTCTTCAGGGCAAAGGTATCATCTGCCAGAATGAAGTAGGGGACATCTCTACCACCCTGTGTTATAGGAGCTGGGTCAGGGAAGCCTATCCTGCCATCTTCAATCCTCCTCTTCAGCTGAGAGGCATTAAATATCTGGGCATCTGAGCAAGATCCAGCTGTACCCACATCCACCCATCTGAACTTGTACTGTCCATCTACCAGGGCCAACATCACAATGGAAAAGTACCCCTTGTAGTTGTGGTAGAGGGCTCCAGAGTTCTTGGGTTTCTTCAGGGCCACATGCTTTCCATCCAGGGCTCCCAGGGCATGTGGAACATTCCACCTGATCCTGAATTCCCTCTCCAGTTCTTTCCACTCATCTGGAGTAGTAGGACATTTGAGGTACTCTCTGGTGAATTCTTCCAGGATGGCCCTGCAGACCTCTGGTAGAAACTTGGAAATAGTGGATCTTCCAACCCTGAACTGACAGGATAATGTGTATGACTCTCCAGTTGCCAGATATCTGATGGTGAGGGCTAACTTCTCCCCAACACTGATAGGAGCTCTGTAGTTGGTGGCCTGCCTGGCTAAACGTGGTTCCAGTCTGGTCTTCATCATTTCAAAGAATTCTGGGGTCATCCTCATGTAGTTGGTGAATCCTGGAATGTCTGTGGCATACAGATCAGCCATAATGTTGTGGTAGGCCCCCTCTCCTCTCTCTGCAGTAGCCATGGCCTGACCCACATGTTGTGCCTTCTTCTAGGTCTCTGTATGGGTGCTGGTGGTGCTGGTGGTGGTGGTGGTGGTTGTTGTGCTTGACGTAAAAACTGGAAATACATGATTATTTGTAACTGAATAAAAACCAAAAAAGCCCTAAGTTGTTGTTGAATCTGTCTTCCATTAAAAGGTGGCATCCTGCTGTGTTCCTAGAAAAGCAATGGTGATTAGATCGCGAATTTTATATATATATACCCAGAAAATCCAGCAAATTTGCAAAACAATAATTGGGGATCCTGGTCTGGGGAAGACTGAGGAGGCCTGAGGAGGCCTGAGGACGCCGGGACTTAATCGTGGGTTAGTCGGGGCTTAGTCCCAGGAGGCCTGAGGTGTCCTGGGACCCAGTCGGTTTATGTGCGACAGGATCGTGGTTGAAACCAACCAGAAAACCGGCTTAGTCGGTTCTTAGTCCCAGACCAGTCGGGGACTGTCTGCGGCCGCCTGAGGCGTCCTGAGGCCTCCTGGGGACGATCTGTTCTTAATCCCAGACTTCAGTACCGACCCAGTATTTCCGCCCATTTTTGTTATTTTTCCACCGACTGTCCACGATTAAGGGTCGCCGACAGGATCGGGGCTTAATCTTTTGGTGGAACAGGGGCATAATACATACTGCCTTCTCGCAATGTTTAAAACAAATAAAATATAAAATACTGGTAGAGTGATGAAAACGTGAGGCTACGATGGGGTTTCTAACAATATTTTACAAATATATGATCCAGCAATGTTTTATTGTACAGATATTTTTACCGCACCCCACCGCACCCCTCCGACCACACCTCCGGAGCTCCGAGTTTTATAAGCCACCGAAAAGTTCCCCTGAAATTGAAAGTTTTGAGTTCTTGGCAAGAGGGACCACTCTACCGTATCAAAGGCCTTTTCAAAGTCAATTTGGGTGATCACGTATGATAGAATAACAAAATGTAGGTGTGTGTCTGTGTACCTTTCTTGGAAGGAATCCTGGTTTTTGCTAAAACTGCTGTTACGAGGTTTTTTCCCCAGTGGTCAGTCTTGACCCTTGTGGTCACTATAACATCATAACTTCTGGGATCTTTTTATTTCAGAGGAGTGATCATGTCCACAGAAAAGAAACAAGTTTTATCCACAGACAACAATATTTATTCACCCAAATATAAAACAACACTTACAGCAAGTTGGCATTTATCCAATAAGACTATCCCTGTATAAACTTATGCCTATCTTCTGTGTGTGCCCCCCCCCCAATAAGACTATCCCTGTATAAACTTATGCCTATCTTCTGTGTGTGCCCCCCCCCCCCCCAACACACCACTCCCTATTTGTTACCAGTTCAGAGATTTTATACTGAATGCTGGGATTTCTGGAATGCTATGTCATTTCTGGAATGTGTGGACTGGGATTCTTGGAATGTTATGTAATTTTTTTGGTATGTGTGACCTCCCCAATGGAATGTGCCAATGGAATGTGCCCCCCCCCCCCTATAGTGAAAGAATCTCAAAAGAATGCTTATAATAATGGGAAGAATTTCAGTGGAATGTTTGTCTTAACACTGCATCTCACCTATTTTACCATTTCACAATTTGACATACTTTCCTTATAAAGAACAATCAATCAGGATATGAAATTGTAGGTCATTATCTAGAACACCTTATAGCAGAAAGGTGTTCCAGATAATGACCTACAATTTCTTATTCTGATTGATTGTTAATAAGAAAATTCTTGGCTTAGAATTTAAGTGTAAGTCTAAGAAAAATTCTAAGAATCTTTGTGAATACAGATACAGGTCTGTTTGGCTCCAATACATTGTTATTCAAAAAAAGTTTCTTTAAATCTTCCGCCAGTAGACCCCAAACTCTCGTGGTTTCTTGTTAGATCTTGTTGGTTGGGGAGAATTCCAACAAAGCCCTTCATAATTCCCAAATATTCAACAGTCCCTCTTTTATTCAAACTTTGTGGCAATGCACTGTGTACATAGGGATTATATCTTAACTAATACCACAGGAGTTTACAGTGGCTCAATTATGCACCACTCAATAAAATTCTATTACAAAAGTAAATGACCTGTATTCTCAGATTAGCCTTGCTGAAGGCTCAAGTTTTTTTTTACAGTAAGGCAAAGTTTTCAGTCCAGATAACGGAGTTTTCAGTTTGTATAATGTACTCATACATGTACTGACTTTTACAGCAACATACAGCTAAGTCTCTGTCTGATACAGTTCTATCTCTTAACATGTATGCGTGCTTTATGAATACCAAATATCCGTTTGTATGTTGAAAAGATATCATGAAATTTGAGCCTTAAGCACGGCTATTCTCAGATCTGCATTCAGTAGCGAGTATAGGCACTTGCCTTATTTATTTTGAGTGAACTTGCCCCATTGATTTGTGCATTCTACATTTGGTATAAATTATTATACAGAAAGGTGTTCTATAAATTATATAATTTGACTCATTTTGAAAAAAGAACTGTTTCAACATGAAATGAATGGAATAAGTTAAGATATTGGTAATGTACAAACCAGTGTACGAGTTCCTGTGGTGAAGTAATTATTTTAAGGATATCTTAAAATGCTACTTTTTTGTGAAGTACAGTTTTATTTTTAATCTTGCATCCATCTTGTGGTATGAGATAAAAACAGGAATATCTTCACCCCAGAAGTTTTCATTGAATTCTTGGATTCCAAGTACAGAAGAATGATGTAGCAGTATTTACTGTCAGAAATGAGGTAAATGATAACCGGATCATTATCTGAAGAAATAACCCAAACTATTCAATTATAGCCAAGTATTTAAGCTGATGTGGTTCTGTATTTTATGTTCTTTAGTATGGGGATCATAAAAAACCCACTGTTTTTGTATAACCCTTAAAAAACCCCACCCTTAAAATTGACGGGCTTAAAAACCCACTTTTTATAATTAAATGTCTGCTTCTTTAGAATTACTTTGTCTTCCATACAGGCAGTTATGTCTCATTTCACATTGTTTTACATAAAAAAATAATCCTTTGAAAATTTATTTTGTAATAATTGTGGAGTTTTACAAATGTAACAATGGCTTGAAAAATCATTATAACTTGGAAGATGTCATTAAAAAAGGTAAATATTTTTGTTGCATTAATTGAAATTTAAAAACTCAATTGTTTAAATGGAAGATTTTACTGAGAAGCCACATACACTGTGCCTATACCCACACTCTGCTGTTTGTCTTTGTAATCCACTATTTCCAGTTATTCTGTTGTAGGATTAAACATAGCATTATGAATGTTTGTTTTTCACAAGAAGCCACATACATTGGTCATATACCAAGACTCAATTGTTTATCTTAGTAATCCACTATTTCCAGTTATTCTATTGAAGGATTAAACATAGAAGGGCTTCCCATTGATCAGCACATGCAACATAAGGTTTGTCTGTTTAATTACATTCACCATTGAATCACCTGTGAAATAATATTAAGAAACAATATACAATATACTTACTTTTTCTGATGAAATCCAAACGATCCATCAATGGATTGTATTGTCTCCTAAAATGATCAATTCTGTTACAGTGGGTTTTTTATGCCCCCAGAAATTTTGAGGGTGGGGTTTTTTACAGATTTTCCAAAATCAGTGGGGTTTTCAATGGTGGTTTTTAAATGTAAATCCTTTAGTATATCGTACATAAAGCTATATTTTAATACGGGTGAAGATCAGGACAGAGGGAGTCATTCCAAATCTTGAATGTGAAATGTATTCACTTGTATATTTGTCTCTCTTTCTAATCGAGAAATTACATGGCTATGTGGAAATTATACATTGATACATTTTCATGTACTGGATCAGTACAGGAAATCGTGTGTAATGTAAGAGTATTATGTTTTTTTTTGCTCATTTTTATCTCAGAAAATGGGGACAAGATAAATCTGCCACACGGTAGTGTTTTCCCTGAGCTAGAAAATCAATGCTTTCATTAACTCCTTTTTTCTGCAACAATTTTTGGATTTTAATGGACTGAATTTTTAGCCTAATGGCGCTTGGCATTATTAACATATTTTGTATATTTGTTTGCTTGCCATTGCATAAAAATACAATTTTTTAAATACCCGCTCCCTCGTCCACACAACACCATAAAAATGAAACAGTGGCTCTGTTTACTCAAATTATACATGTAAACAGAAATTATATCACAGTCTACTATAAATATTACTACTGTTGTTACTATTCCTTTTCAAACTTTTAATCTGTTATTATATCCTGCCTCCCAACCGAAGGCCGTGGTTGGGAGATTATAAAACGCCTTACGTACGTGCGTGTGTCCGTTCGTCCTGTTTTTGCATAAATCTTAATATCTCATTCATTTATGAAGATATCTTCACCAAATTTGCAGGGAATGTTTATGGCTATGTAAACCTGCCTCTGAAAAATTTTAACCTCATTTTGAAAAACAAAATGGCTGCCATAGCTAATTGTTTGAAAATCGTAAAGGTGCTCTAAATCTTGAAATATTCCAGCTAGCTTCATCAAATTTGCAAAAAAAAAGCTATATGGCTAGAAAAGCTAGCCTGATAGTAATTTTGGCCTAGTTCAAAAAACAAAAAGGCCGCCATATCACATGTTAATGTCAAAACGGGGTTATTCTATCAAAAAGGCCTTATATCCCTCAATATTGCTCCTAGAGGTTCAGAATGTGAAAACAACTTTTAGGAAGTCATGGCCTAGGAATCTTTTCCAGGTGTTGAATTTGTCCTTTGACCCATGCTTCAAGGTTAAATGGGGTCGTCACACTAAAATGTCCTTATTTCACCCTTATTATTGGTGCTATGGCTTCAGAATATAAAGACAGACCATCAAATGTTTTGCTGGAGAAAAATTTTGAAATACAAAATGGTCGCCATAGCCAATTGTTTAAAAATCATTAAGATGCTCTAAAACTTGAAATATTGCAGCTAGGTTCATCAAATATACGCAAAATATATATGGCTAGGAAAGTTAGCCTGATAGTTATTTAGCCTAGTTTCAAAAACAAAATGGCCGTCATATCACATGTTAAATGGGATTATCCTATTAAAAAGGTCTTATATCTCCCTTATCGTTGCTACTAGGGGTTCAAAATGTGAAAAAACTTAAAGGAAGTCAAGGCCTGAGACTCTTTTCCAGTTGCTGACTTTTACCTTTGACCCCTTATTCAATGTCAAGTGGGGTTATCTTACTAGAAAGGCCTTATATCTCCTTTAGTTCTCCATTATTACTGATTCTGGGGTGGGAGATAACTGCTGCGGCAGTGGCCTTGTTACTTTTCAGTCTGTCATATTACTTTCCAGTTTCCACCACATTTCTTCCGCGACCCTGAATATATGAATGGGAGACAGAGAAAAGCCATCACTTGAAAAGCCTCAGGAGAAAAGTCCCCATATTTCTCCAGTGGAGAAAACCCCTCAGCCAGTTTAACATCTCTCACCCTGTTTTGGGGCCTGTGGAGAAAAGCCCCCAATTCCCATAAAAACCCTCAAATTTACCCTGAAACAAGTAGAGTCTACATAAACCCCAGAACAATGCTCCAAAACAGGAAAATGGCTATACAAATAAGTAAGAAATAGCTAAAACTGAAATTTTGACTCTACTTATTCCAGGGTAAATTTGAGAGAATTGAGGGCTTTTCTCCACAGGCCCCAAAATAGGGTGAGGGCTGTTCTTCACAGTCTGTAAAACAGGCCGAGGGGTTTTCTCCACAAGATATATTTGACACTGGCCTCTTTTTTGGAACTGGACTATCCCTGTTAGGATGTGTACATCAATTTCGGCACTTTATAAGTGTTTCTTACTTACTTCCTTCCTTACTTACTTGAGGGCTTTTCTCCTGAGGACTTTTAAGTCTGGGCTTTTCTCCTGCACTTACACGAATACATGTTTAAACTGTTTTGTTATACTTTCATTTAAACAAAGTTAGACAGCGAAAAACAAAACAACAACAAAGAAAAAAAGAAGGAAATTGTCACAGTCAGGTTTCAATGAATTTTTGGCATCTTTAGATGATCTTTGATGAAACATTATTTTCACTCAACTTTTACGTCAGTACTAGAAGTTTCAGTGATATCACTGCGCAATTGAAAAAGAATTGTTAAAGTGCGCAATATAAAATGCAATATGTTATATGATATCAGAACATTCATTGATGTCTCAACCAGACTGATTACAAAAAGCCATATTTCTGGTTATTTAAATACACTTGCCAAAGAAATCAATACTTATTGGACTCAAAAGAATTGCCATTGTTCCTATTCAAATTGTTTGTCCGTGCGTATAGAACTGCCAATCAATCTAGGCAAATAAAAACATGACAAATACATAACTTGTATATCCTATATTATTGCTTACTGTTCATTTATTTATTATAGGGGCACGTAATTCACAAAACATACATTATTATATGGGCTTACAAGTCACTTGAATATACAGTATTACTTATGTTGGTTAAATATATTACAAATGTATGAATATGTGACTCATATAAAAATAGTCTAAAAAAATCATGGTAATAATAATAATAATAATAATAGACTAATTGTTTAATTTAACCAAAAAAACCCACTATATTTTATGTTATATACCAGGGTGTATTTTAATAATTTACAAATTGTCAAAATCTCAACACTATTCCAAATTTTCTCGGTCAAACTCACAAATTTTTCAACTTTAACACATATTCTATTACCACCGCTGAGGACGTATTACTTTCAAGAACAATTGTCTTTCTGTCTGTTAGTCAATTTGTTAGCAGGAAAATATGTCAGAATATGGGTCTTGGCTCAATTTAGATCCCATCAAAGTTTGAGTGATCTACATGCAAAAAATATCAAAAATCCGGATTTTCCCATTTATACTTATTATTACATGGCTTGGCGGAGGTCTCTGCTCTCTGAGTACTCTTGTTGAACATTATTTCTCTTGGCTCCTTAAATATACAACATTTACAAAGCAAATGATTATCACTTGCTACAGATTCTGTATTCCACATAAGACATGTTCTTTCTTTGATGAATGTTGCCGGTGGATACTTGTACAGCATCTTGGAATCCCTGAAAAAAGCCCATCAGGAAAAATGCCCATCAAGTGAATCCCATCAGCAAAAAAGCCCGTCAGGAAAATTGCCCATCAGCTAAAGTAATGGGTAGGAAAACTGCCCATCAATTTTTCAAAATTTCTTTACAACGTATGATTTAACTATTATTATAAAAATCTGATGTAAGGTACTGATAAACTACATTTACAATTGATTAAGGCCCACTTTTATTTCAGGTTTGTGCATAAGTTTAATAAGTGTTTTATTTATTTATATCAAAGGAAGAGTACATAAGTTTCATAAGTTATTTTTATTTATATGAAAAGAAGGGTGCATAAGTTTCCTAAGCTTTTTATTTACATCAAAGGAAGGGTGTATGTTGTGTGTCTACTCAGGTAAGAATGATTTATTTGAAAGCTGAGAAGAAATCAATTGATGGGTAGTGTGTGAGGGTAATTACTCAATTCATTACTCATTTCTTTTACTTAGAATACTTTAACAGTCATAAGTTGACCTTCAGAGGTCATTGACTACCTTAGCAATACTTAGGTTCAAAAGCTCAGCTTATTTGGATCTCACAGGTCGTTAAATGTGTTAAAAAATCACGTTAGAAATTAGTTGGCAGTGCATATTTTGCATATTTGTAAGTCAGCCTGATGTCTTTAGTAATTGGTAGCAGTGGTGGTTTGGAACACTTGAACACGTATAGATAGTATCTAGTAGTATGAGGACTACTTCTGGTAAACATGTTTACACATATAAACTGGTAGCTCTTCTTATTTCTTACTTAGTAGACCTGTGCAGAGTTTGCCTGGAAAATTTATAGTATTTATTAACAAGATACTAAATTTGAAAAAAAAATTTAATTACTTAAATGTAGCTTTTATAAGCTACAAGCTTACCATTTGGAACTGAATGCTTTCTCGGGAGGCCTCAGGCATCCGGCCAATGTCAAAGAAAAACAGACGTTTAGTATTGACCGGGTACCATAACAGTGTCATCTCGCATTTAGCCCATACCCCCTCAGCTGGAATACAGCGGGGAGGCAGGGTGGGACTCTCTTCAGTTCCACATGGTAAGCTTGTAGCTTATAAAAGCTACATTTAAGTAATTAAAATTTTCAATTTTATTGCACTACAGTAGCTTACCATGTGGAACTGAATGCTGAGACTGGAAGTATAGTGAATTTTTTTTGGATTGAATTAATAAATAAATAAAATGAAAATTTGAAAAACCAGTCTGAGTCCTGCTTACAGAGCCCCAATTCTGAAGATCAGACCTGTAAGAAGCCCAAAACCAGAAGATTAATGAATGATGAAGGTCTGCACCTTTCATCACGTTTGTGGGATTCTGCCACCACTTTAGGTATGCTAAAATGGTTTCTGTCCAAGGAAGGAGGCTGTCCAACGACTGAGGAAATCTCCAGTGCTCCTTGAGGTGAAACTGAAAGGGCCTCATGTGAAGGCTTCCCTCTGGGACCATCTTCTCCATTGATGCAAGCAACCCGATTAGCGACATCAAACATCTTGCAGTCAAAACATGTTTTGACTTGAGTTGTAGGACAAAATCCTGAAGTTTGAGCCATCTCTCCTGAGTGGGTTTTACAAGGGCTGAATCTAGATGGTATTTATAGCCAACAAATGAAAACACTTGAGTAGGTTTTAGTTTGGACTTCTCCTGATTTATTATCCACCCCAAGGACTGAGTCCGGTCTACCACTGTCTGAATGTTGTGCTACTTCCTGAGACTGGGCCCTGATAAGCCAGTCATTCAGGTACTGGTAAAGTCTGATTCCCCTTGTCAGGGCCATCAGCTTCACTTTTTTTTACAATCATTATAAAGAACTGAGGGGCCATGGCTACATCGAAGGGAGGTGAACTGGAACACCTGTGACTTGTGGCAAAATCTTAGGTACTTCTTTGAGTTTGGGTGGATGGGGATGTGAAGGTAGGCGTCTGATAGGTCTATTAATGACACACATTCCACTGGAATCAGAGAGGCCCTGATGGACTCTGGTGTTTCCATTTTGAACCTTTCTACAGGCAGGAAGGTGTTGAGCCTGCTTAGGTCTATTACTGGCCTCCACCTTTTTCAGGCTTGGGTACTAGAAATAGGCGACTGTAGAACCCGAGAGATTTTACATTTTCCACCCTTTCTATTGTATTCTTTGACAGAAGAGGCTGGATACAAGAGGCCAGAGCTTAGTCTTTTTAAAGGGCCTTGTAACCTTTTCGAATCAGGGGAGCTCTAACTAAATTTGGTTTTGAGATGAATGGAAGAACCTAACCATTGGTGATAATGTTTAACACATTGTCTGAACATTTGTTTGCAGTCTCTTCTGAAAGAACGGAGGCGACCTCCTACTGGTGGACTGAGGAAGGTTTTAAGGAGTCATTGGGGAGAGGGGTTTCCACACTTTTGCCCCCTTGAATGGGGTCAAAAATGACCCCTGAAGCCTCTGTTGTTCGATTTACCCCCCACCTGCGATTGATTACTGCTTTGGGAGGAATTGCCCTCATAGGGACGTTTCCTGTAGGAGCCTCTTTTCTTATTGTGGTGGGGACCACGAAAGGGCTTGTTTTGATAGGGTCCAAAACCCTGTGAATCTTTGGGGGTGCCTTTTTAAAGAAGGAAATCTTCTCCATCCTTGACTAACTGTGACGTGAACAGAGAAGTTGGCCAGAAAGACGAATCCTCAGTTCTTGATGTCTAGAGTCCCCTAGATGTGGTTGAAGGAGGGTCATCTCGGCCTCGTGTCTTAGCAGGCCAGTCTTGCCTATGGTATACAGCTCCCTCTGGAGTATATGGGCTACAGATTTGCTGAGGCAGGCTAAGGCTCTCTGTTGAATAAGAATTCTGTTATTCATAATCACAAAATAGTCACAAACGTTTTCATAGACACGCCTGGCAGCTCTTTCAGGATTGGCACCCTTCTGAATCTGGCTTTTAATCCTTAAAGGTAGCCTTGATTCTGTGCTGGCACTTTGCCATAACAGTGTTACAAGCAGAAGCAGTCTTTGCCAAAGTAGCTGTTAAATTGATGGTAGAGAGATTCTGCCTAGCTTGGTGTTCAAGTTCTTTAAGAACTTGTGGGCAAACCATGCCCACAGGAACCCCACAGGGTTTAGGAGAAATATAGATCTTGGCAAAATCTGTATTGAGCTCCTGAAGTTTGTCTTCAAAACAAGGTTGTCCCACCTTGTAATATGTTGCTGTTAAAGCAGGGGGTTTGATATATTTACCCTCAGGTAAATTAGAGGCCAAGAAATCCTGTTCAAATTTCTCAAAGGCATCTTTGAGAATGGAATTTAAAGGGAGCATAGCTGAAGGGCCTCTTGGCCTTAGCTCCTGTTTGCCTTCTTCATCACCCAGGCCCAGCACAGTGGTAGAGGACCTAGGCAAAGTTTCCCTGTGGTCAGGGAGATCAAGAATCTGCCTAAAAGTTTCCATTTTCCACCTTGTAAAAACTGGGTCTGTGCTGTCCTGTTGTTGATCATGCCCAAAAGGAGCCTGTTGAGGTTTAGCAGACTTCTGATCTTCCTCTAAAGAAGATGACTGAAAATAGTATTTTGCCCGAACCTTGTGTTTTTTCTTCTCCGAGTGCTTCTTAGCTTTGGAACATACCCTTTTAGGTTGTTCTGAGTGCTCAGAATGAGGATCTGAGGGTTCTAATTTAAGATCTGAGTGCTTGGAGCCATCGTCAGACTGAACACTTTGAATGCACTTTGGTGGAAGGGAAGGACCATACAAGTCTGTGTCCATAGGCTGAGCATCTGAGTGCTAGGATGCCCGAGTGGTCAGGTTGGAAGCCCGAATGGTCGTGTCTGGTTTACTTGGTCCAGCTTTTGACAAAGAAGTGGAGGTCTTATCTACCTCCGCCTCGGAGACTTTTTTCATAGAATGCATTTCATCTCTAAGAGACTTCATAGCGTCCAGCATGGACGCTTGAAAGACTTGGAGTTGGATGTTAAATTGATTACCCAGGGATTTTTCTAGTCTACTTTCAATCTTATTCTGCAAGACAGTACCTGGGGTTGGTGGGACAGTTTGAGGAGTCCTTAAAGACAAAGACTCGAAATGTTAGGGTTGGGGTGTGGAGGAGAAGAAAATGAATTATCAGCAGCACCCTCGATGTCTGCTTGAGAGCCAGAAAACGCCTCCACGTCATTCATCCCCCAATAAGTCCAGATCATCATCTTTAGAAGTATTGCAGGGATCCGACACTTTTTGTTTTTTTCACATACCTATGTCTCTGCTTGATTTTTATTTGTTGTTCTTCAATGAAGTTTGTACAAATATTGCATGGAGGGAGAATCATTTGTGACACAAGGGTCATCCCCTTTGCCAGCTTCTCTGCACGTAGGACAGTAATTATGGGTATCGAATAAGAAACAAAAATGCCTGCATTTAGATGATCTGGGCTTTGCACTTGTTTTGTTGTAAAACATTTTTACAGCAATAAAATCCAAGTCGAAATGTGGAAAACTCACAAAAAATATTCAAAGATCATTTATCCTGCACGTTTCAAACCTTGTCAGATTAATCTATGATATAAAATAAAATAAATGGCTGAAAAGTAGCATTCAACAATACGTATATCCTGAGAAAACAGTGAAATAAAGTAAGCTTATTTTAAATGCTTGCTAGTCACACGGCCAACAAGAGAAGAAGGGTTAGACGTGAGATTATACTGTTATGGTACACTCTAAGCACGGGGATCTTGTCAATACTAAATGTCTATCTTTCTTGGACGTTGGCCGGACGACTGCGGCCTCCCGAGAAAGCATTCAGTTCCACATGGTAAGCTATTTCATAGCTATATTGAGTTTAATTATCTTTAAGTATCAGGTAACTAACCCATTTCTCCATTTAAAGCCAGAACTGGATTAAATCCATGCACACCTAGAAATTATCACATTGCCTTATTTTGCATAATATCTCATTCTGGAGCTTTCTATGTGACGAAACAGCTGAACAATAATCTGAGAATATTGCAATTTGAGAATTAAATGTAGTATTAATTGTTTTATATCTATTATCTTTAAGATGCTTTAGTTTTGATATCACAGCACCAAAATGCCTGGCCTCCTGAAGTAGTGTATTAAGTGAATTATTAAAGTCCAGTTTAGCATCAAGGTTTATAATCCTAAGTATTTCTAAAAATTACAGAATTCAAGTGCAGTACATGTGGTGTCAAACTTTAATTGGAAACTCGATTGTTGTTTCCTAATTTGCCTAAAGTGCATTATCTTGTTTTTTTTCTGTATTTATATTTAGTTCCCACTTTCAGCACTATTTTCATGGGTAGTGCTTAACTGGGTTTAGATATCCTTTTCATTATTGTCTAGCCAAACAGTGGGCGTACTTTGCTTGCATAATCTGTGAAAATCAGATTCAGATTTGCATTCTTTGGATTAGCTAAAATTATGAAATGCAATTTTCTCTAGACTAGAATCAAAAATGATAAAAATGAGATAAACCAATGTAAATATTGTAATTTCTGAAACTGAATGCAAATGAATCTGAATCCATGAATCCCACCAAAAATGGAGTGAAAAGAAATTTTGGAAAATATGACGGATGATTCTAACTAAATACCCTGCAGACCCAAATTTTCATCCAAATCGCTCTATCTTGCACTGTTTAAGAGATAAATGTGCTTTTGTGTTTTATGTGGAAATTCAACATGGTCGCTAAAATAGTGAGAAAACAAGTTTTGAAACATGTGGCAGATGACTCTGCACATACCCTATGGGCCAAAATTTTCATCTCACACCGTTTTCAAGATAATACGTTTTTGTGTTTTATGCAGTTTCAAGATGGCCGCCAAACATGGCGGGAAAAGCATTTTTAGAAAAAAACTGGCAGATGACTCTGAGCATACCCTGTGAGCCAAAATTTTCACTCAAATCCCTCTATCTGGCACCATTCCCAAGATAATAATTTTTTGTCTTTTATGCAGAAATTATTACGATGGCCACCAAAAATACCACGCAAATGATTTATTGTAGACACCTTGTTGATGACACTGCTCATACCCTATGGGGGGGCCACGGTGGCAGAGTGGTAACACTCTCGCCTCCCACCTCTGAGGCCGGGGTTCCATCCCTGTCATGGCCTCAAGTGGGAAAGCTGGTAGTTGCTTGCCGTTGGTTGGCAGTTTACAGTACAGAACCCTAGCGAACTCTATGTACTGGTTTCCTCTGCCCTTCTAACTACCCGTCGTGATATGACCTGTACAGTGTTGAAAGCGACGTAAAACCCCAAATAAATAAATAAATATACCCTATGGGTAAAATGTTTGTCCAAATCATTCTATCTTGCATCATTTCCAACATAAATGCATTTTTGCGTTTTACGCAGAAATTCAAGATGGCCACCAAAAATGGTGGGAAAATGATTTTTAGAAAAAACCTGGCTGATGACTCTGCATATACCCTGTGAGCCAAAAATTTCATTCAAATCGCTCTATTTCGCATAGTTTCCAAGATAAATGTGTTTTTGTGTATTTTATGCAGAAATTTAAGATGGCTGCCAAAAATGCTGGGAAAACATGTTTTGGCAAAAAGTACCAAATGCAAGTATACACCCTGTAGGAGTAACTTTTCATCCAAATTGCTATATCTCACACCATTTATGATATAAATGCGTTTTTGCATTTTATTCAGGAGATGGCCGCCAATAACTTGTGGGAAAACAATTTTGTAAAAGCCTCTATGAAGTGTTGTAAATTGCTCGATCTCAGACCGATTCCAAGATAAATGCATTTTTCGATTTATGCAGAAATTCAAGATTGCTGCCAAAGAAGGTGGGAAAACGTTTTTGGAGAAAAGTGCCAGATGACTCTGACTATACCCTGTGGGTCCATATTTTTGTCCAAATTGCTCTATCTTGCACCATTTTCGAGATAAATGAGCTTTTGAGTTTTACCCAGAAATTCAAAATGGCCACCAAAAATGGTGGCAAAACAAGTTTTGAAAAACACGGCAGATGACTCTGCATATACCCTGTGGGCCCAAACATTTCATCCAAATCACTGTGTCTCGCACCATTTCTGAGATAAATGAATTTTACACCAAAATTTAAGATGGCCGCCAAAAACAATCTTTGTAAAAAATAAAATATGACACTGCCTATACTCTGTGGGCCAAAACTGTTGCCCTAATCACTCTATCTTGCACCATTTCAGAGATAAATGAGTTTTGTCTTTTATGCAGAAACTCAAGATGGCCGCCAAAAATGGCAGGAAAATGACTTCTGGCAAAAAAAATGCTAGATGACTCTCTGTATACCTTTTCGGCCAAAATGTTTGTCCAAATCGCTCTATCTCACACTGTTTCTGAGATCTTAATGATTTTTCATTTTCAAAATCATGAATATGTCGGCCATTTTGTATCAGATAACTGCCAAAAGTTAATGATTTCCAGACATCTATATAACAAAGCAACTTGCCAAATTCCATGCAAATAGGTGAAGTGCTTTTTAAGTTATCATCCAGACAAGCACACCCCTTTGTTAAATGATGTTTCTTATTGTTAACACTTGCTCACTGCATGATCTTCCACTTCGGAATCCTGCTTGTTCTTCTCAAAGTCTTTTATCAAGGTCGTCTTTAAGTCTGTTCAGAAGCTGTAGTGTAATCCCTCACCAGTTGTTTCAGTTGCTTAGATCCCCTTTTTTGGTAGCCTGACAATCATGCCTTTTCTCCATTTATCTGATACAGTTTCAAAATTCCAAACAATGTTGAATAGATGGCAGAGTTCTTGTGCCATATCCGGTCCTCCATGCTTCAGTAACTCTGGAATGATGTTATCAATTCCTGAAGCCTTCTTGTTTTTTAGTGTCTTGATAGCTTTTAAGACCTCTGTAATTCTTATTTCATCAGTGTTGACTTCTAGTGGATGTATAACTTCATAGCTATCAAAGTTCAGGAATGAGGGTGGGTCCGGTTGGTTTAGTTCCTCTCTAAAATGTTCTATCCATCTATGATTTTGTTCTTCTTCCGAGCTGAGAACTTTACCCTGCTTGTCTTTGATTGGCACTTTATTGTTACTGTTGATCCCAGTTAGTTCTCTGACAATTTTGAATAGCGTCTTTGAATCATTTTTCTTAGCAGTCTCTTCTGCTTCTGTTTCTTTCTTCTTGATAAAGGCTTTTTTGTCTTTCTTGCAGCTCTTCTTCACTTTATTGTCTAGGCTTTTATACTGTTGGCTAAGTTCTTCTTTATTTCCTTGCACTGATTGGTCACGCTTGTGTTTGGAATCTTTCTTTCATCAATCAGTTTCCATGTGTCTTGGGTGATCCACTGTTCTTTCATTGTTCCCCTTCTCTTACCACTCACAAAGCACTCATTCACACAGGTTTTATTCGATCCCACTCCTCTTCTACATACTGTGAATGTTAAAGCACTTCAAATCGATTTCATACTTTTAGCTTGAATTTCACAGCTGTTAATGCATCTCTGATGTTTTCTACAGCGAGGGGGCATTTGGCTTGTTTGGCTGACATACATTTTAGCTTTAGATGGAGTTTTCCTGCCAGCATATAATGGTCTGACAACACATTGCCTCCTCTTCTTACTCTCACATCTTGCAGGGATGACTTCCATCTCATCGAAATGCATATGTAGTCAATTTCATTTAATGTCATGCCATCTGGGGATCTCCATGTTTTCTTGTGAATGAGTTTGTGCTGGAAGAATGTGTTACCGATAGTCAGGCCGTTCACTGCACAGAATGATATGAGCTGTTCAAAGGTATTGTGAGCCGTAGATGTACCATGTAAGCCTAGTATTGTTTCACACCCTTGTCTGAGTGGTCCAAGCTGGGAATTGATGTCCCCCATCAGGATCTTGATGTCATAGCTAGGGGTGTTGTTTTATAAAATCTTGCAGCTTGCTATAAAACTTGTCCTTCTCTTCATCTTCAGATGTCTCAGTGGGTGCATATGCTTGGATTATTGTCACCTTTGCAAGTCTGTTGTTAAATCTGGTTATGATGTGATGGTTTTACTGGTTGCCAACCTATCAGAGCTCTTTGTGCCTCTTTACTGAGTTTTATGCCAACTCCATGTGTGTGCATATGTGAATGTCCAGAGTATAAGATGGTTTTTCCTCCTTCCGCTTCCTGTCCATCTGATTTTTGATATACCCAGCATCTTCAGGTCGTAATTCTCCATTTCCCTAATAATTTGGTCGATCTTTCCACATTGGAAGAGAGTTCTCACATTCCACGTGGTGATCTTGGAGGTTGTTTTGGTAGAAAGAATCAAGTTCTTCAGGGAGTTGACTTCTTTTTGACTTTCATCAACTTCTTTCATCTTTGCTTCTAGGAGTGCACTGTCATCTTTCTCTTGAGAGTTTGTTTTTTCTTCTGTTGTTGTTTCCATAGCGGCTTGGTTTTTACGAGGTTTGGTTGCTGGCCCAACACTCAGCCCTCCCCCTTTCACATTCTGGACTTGGGACCAGACAACGGTGGGGTTAAACTCATCCTTCTCTTCATCTTCAGATGCCTCAGTGGGTAATGTAAGGGTACATATGCATATGTAAGAGTACATTTAATAATCAGTTGCAGCAATCCATATATCTTTGTCATAATAGAAACATATGTCCCAAATATGGTAGGTGAACACACTTTGGCAGAGTCAAAGCTAAAGGTTCCACCATGATGCACACCTAAAGCCCTAACCAATGTCTCTACTACGCATCAACCTTCTACACCTTACAGAATCCAAGAAATAGCTCAGAAAAGATTTTAAAACTCATGGTCACTACGACAAGGTCAAAGGTCAAATCAAGATCACACCATGCTGCACACCTACAACCCCAAAGAAATGTCCCTACCAAGTATAAACTTCCTACAAATTACAGTTTCCAAGATATAGCCCAGACAAGATTTTATAGGTCAAGGTCACTACAGTAAGGTCAAAAGTCAAATCAGGATCACACCATGATGTTGCACACCTACAACCCCCAACCAATGTCCCTACGAAGTATCAACTCCGTGCACCTTATAGTTTTCGAGATATAGGTCAAGGATTTTATAGGTCAAGGTCACTACGGCAAGGTCAAATCCTTGTTGCTGCACACAAACAACCACCAACCACTTTGGCAGAGCAAATCAAGGTCATACCATGTTGTTGCATACAAACAACCCCCAACCAATGTCCCTACCAAGTATAAACTTCCTACACCTTACAGTTTCCGAGATATAGCCTGGACAAGATTTTATAGGTTAAGGTCACTACAGTTAGGTCAAAGGTCAAATCAAGATCACACCATGACGTTGCACACCTATAACCCCCAACCAATGTTCCTACGAAGTATCAACTTCCTACACCTTATAGTTTTCGAGATATAGGTGAAGGATTTTATAGGTCAAGGTCACTACAGCAAGGTCAAAGGTCAAATCAAGGTAACACCATGTTGCGGCACACAAACAACCCTCAACCAATGTCCCTACCAAGTATCAACTTCTTACTCCTCATGGTTCCGAGATACAGCCTGGACAAGCTTTTATACGTCAAGGTTCCTATGGCAAGTACAAATCAAGGCCACACCATGATGTTGCACACCTACCCAATGTCCCTACCACGTAAGAACTTCCTGCACCTTACAGTTTCCGAGATATAGCCCGGACAAGATTTCCAAACTCAAGGTCACTGTGGCAAGGTCTAAGGTCAAATCAAGGTCACACCATGATGTTGCACACCCACAACCCCTAACCAATGTCCCTACCAAGTATCAACTTCCTACACCTTACAGTTCCTAAGATACAGCTTGGACAAACTTTTCCCCGACACACACCCGCCCACCTATTCCGACACCACTGGTGAAAACAATACCCTGACAGCCCTTAAGGGCTGTGGGCTAAACATGTTTCAAGTCTAAAATAAAGGATATCAAACTATGTACCCCTTTCACACTACAGGCGGTATCGTCCGTGGTAGGCTGCATTTGGTGAAACGTCCCTGTCCATAGACGAGTCAGAACTGAAACCATCCATTACCTTGAGAGTCCTACAGAAGTTTTAAACTGTTTAAAATTTGTGCCTCTGATTTCGGTACCATGAGCATACACAGACCATTACGCACATGTGCATATGAATTTCTTGCTATGGCAATCGAAGGTGTGGTCCATGGTGTACATAAGAATGTGATTTGGTCATATGTCGGTGCAATACAGTGAAATAAGGTGAGTTAAGGTACTAGTCGTTTTGCCATGTGTTTATTTGATGGCTACCGAAGGTGAGTTAAGGTTAATGGAGGTTGCTTCTTGGTAACTAAAGTTTGTAGTACTGCCATTCTACTGTTATTGACGGTTAAAAACCATGTCCAGTGCCCATCCGCCTGTAGTGTGAACAACTCGGATAAAATGGGACCTGGGAGGCGGTTCTGCGGCTGAGTAAAACTTCTACCATGGGACGTACCACCTGTAGTGTGAAAGGGGCAATAGATAAACTACTCAATTTAAAACCATAAGATGGGCTAACTCCTAATCGACTCTTAAAGATGGACTTTTCTTCTTGTCATCTGGCCTCGATTTTTGTCTTGTAACTGGACTTAGTTTCTTGCACAATCAGCACCTTAGAAGATGCATGTATCTAGTTGGCACTACACAAATCATTCAAAGAAATATGATTGTACAGGTCTATTTTCTCAATTTATGAGGAAAATAGACTTCCAGTTGATGCCCATTCCCAGTTCTGTTGTGTCACACTGAGAATGTCTCTGCTGCATGCTGACACAATGGCCAACATAATACACGCTACAGTTCCACCAGGAATGTAGCAACTGTCTGATAACATCCTAAAGGTACAAAAGTACTCCCATCTTGCAGACCAATCACAACCATATAGAGTACCTTTTTCCAGTATTCTTTAATCCACACATACTAGAGTTATGGGGTTACTTTGTCTTTAGTGTGTACACTGTTAATTGCTATCGGGGAATGCATGTGGCTTCATATTCATGTAGTCTCCAAAACAGACATGTAGCCCTCCTCTTTGTTTTCTGACTGATTGATCAAAGAATTATTTCATAACTGTATTCTTTAATATTGCTCTATCAAGTGTGCGCCGTAAGAGGTAGACAGACCCTTTCTATCATAACCAATAACGAAAGATGTCAGAAGACTGACTCCACAATTTTGCATTTTAAATTTTGCTCCGGAATCCATTCAAACACCTTTAAAGCCTTTCAGGGTTGGTAAGATTAAAGGTACTTTCAAACCTACTTAAGAATCAATTTTATCAAAGGAAATGTTAACAATTTTTAAAAAGTTGTCCATTTTAATTCAGGTTAAATGTTCAATATTCGATATATAAAGGGACCACATAAAATATCTTCAATTCCAATCCTTATTTTACAGTGTGATTAACCTGAATAAATATAGTGTTATGAACCTCCAACTTTAAGAAATATTTAAAGCATTGTATATTATTATTATTAATATTATTAGTCTCAATATTATTATTGTAGTTTTTAGTCTTAATTTAGGGATCTTTGACTTGGGGATTTTCCATGCCCAATCTGGGTATTTTCTATGGATTTGTAAATATACGGGGATTTTCAATCTGGGGATTTCCAACATACACCAGAATATACATACACATATAAAATGCATTTTATTTTTTCTTAAGTTACTGTTACACAGAATACAGTCTTGCTTCAAGTGGGATTTTTCTGAATCTGCCTGTCTCAATGGCAATTGGCAACGTACCAGTTCTTAACTTAGCAATTCGAGATATTTCATATTTATTTAAGTAAGCTGTGAGATAATTCTCAGTTTCAATATTTCTTTCAAATAGTTTATACAGTCTTAACTTTGGTTTATCAAGTATTTTCTGCTGAAACTCTTTATTATTGATGTACTCCAGGGGCCGATTTCACTAAAGGACTTAAACTATTAAGTCCCTTTACTGGCTAAGTCAGGGACTTAAATCTAAGATTTTGGTCTTAGCTAGGTGTGGAACTTAAAATGGATTTCACAAAGGTGACTTAGATAAGTCCAAGTTCATCATATAACCACAGTGGTTTTCTGTGTCATGTGACTTTTTATATCCTTCATTTGATGGATTTTATCTGAGGATAAGTGCTGTTTTGAAATGGAAAACCTTGTTGCCACACATAAACTTCCCAAAGAATACTTCAGTAAGGTGTTCTGTGTAATTATACTTTATTTACAGCCCTTTCAAATTTTGAAGTGGAGAAAGTTTATGGCGGCCATATTTAAGTCCTCTTTACAAAATTTAAGCCCACTACCAACCAGACTTAAATCTAAGTCCACTGACTTAGCAAATCCATGG
The DNA here is from genome assembly GCA_964017235.1 of Sabellastarte sp. h YS-2021. Taxonomy (NCBI): domain Eukaryota; kingdom Metazoa; phylum Annelida; class Polychaeta; order Sabellida; family Sabellidae; genus Sabellastarte; species Sabellastarte sp. h YS-2021. The sequence continues at coordinate 40,175,037 of OZ024932.1, forward strand.
ACTTAGCCCTTTTGTGAAATCCACTAAGTCTAAGCCTGCTGACTTAGCACATTTTTGACAGAATTTAAGACCAAAGTCTTAAACTTGAGCCCAAAACCAGGCTTAAGTCTGTCGTGAAATCGGCCCCAGTGCTTTTCGTTCCGTATTGATTTCAATGGTTTTATGATTTCGAAAATTTTCATTTTTTATTAAAAAGTTGTAAATTTTTTTCTGCAATACCGTACCGGTTGTTTGTAAGGTGGTATAAATCAGGTTTGAATGCTTGTCATGTCAATTGGTCACTGGGCATTGTCAAAAGACGGTTATAATATTTAAGCATATTAAGATAATGTTTGTATTTCATGTTTAACCAACCAGAGGTGCCTTTAATCGCAAGGGAAGGGGTCTGTTTGTGGACACCCAAGAAATACAGCAATGCTCGCATCTGATTTTTTGTCCTAATAAAAATTTGTCAGAGCCCCATATTCCTGAGCCATAAGTACAGACAGCTTCAACACCTGTTTCAAAAAGTTAGGTAAAGCAGGTAAAACCTATATGTTTATATTGTTCACATTTTGCTATAATTCCTCCCAAGGCCCTACCCCCTGCATCTGTAAGTTCCTGAAGTTTTTTTTCTATGCAAAATCATCTAACATTTGTACATAATACTATTGGGACATCATAAGAAAAACATCACAGTGACATTAGCATCTTCTATGAATAGAAAATTTTACAAATCAAGCTGCTACACAATATAGATACATACCATAGGCACATATTTGACAACTGGGATCAGGTGCACACTGATATACTGTCTATATTTTGATTTATTTAATCAGATTTGGCCAAAGTTCCCATCTTGTATTAAACTTTGCATCTGATCCACATTAGAATAGGTCACCCTTGCCCCAGTATTTTCTTCACAGTGTGAAAGTTGATTTATTGAGGTTGACTTGTCAATCACCCTTTAAGGAGTCACTTGATTGCATTTCCTCTGTTCTAATAAGGGAATGAAATAAATCTCTTTCATTACACCAAAGAACCATCTGGGTAAGAATAAGGCCTTTTAAACACTTCCTCAAATGCATTTTTTAAAACTTTAAAGCTGTGTGTCACAATTGCATTATGAAGATTATAATTTCAACATATAATTGTAATTGCACATAAGTGTAGGTATAAATTTATAATAATTGAGATTATGTAATTTTTTATTGCAAGAACATTGCTGAAAACACAGGCTGATATAAACAAGTGAAATGGTTCTGAAATGGCTAGCTGGTTTATTTGGCCATTTTGAAATGGCCAAGCCAGTTCAAACCTCACTGGGGTTTGAAATACTTTTGAATAGATTTACTTGAGTGTTTTGAAATGGCCAATGGTTTCAAAACCGCAAATAACAGCGTCAGTAAAAACTAGTTATAAAGACATCACAGAAACTGAATATCGTTGCCAATCTTCCTGAGATTGCCTCTACATCTTCTTATCAAGTAAAGATTTGTATTTTAGTTTCTGGAATTTTTTTTTCCATTTGTATATGTTCCAAGCAGAATCAAGTTAGGATATGTGTGTTCAGGAGTTGTTGCAAATGATTTGCCATATGTTAATCAACTTTTACTCTTTTGCAACTCTTGTATACCAAAATAAACAAGTATGAAAAAGTATGTGAAAAAATAAAACAACAAACATATTTATTTTACAGCACTGTCATTTTACAAAATGAAACTATATCTTTAGACGTTATGTCAAACATATTCCAATTTTTCATTAGAATTCAAACATCCATTGTGGTGACAAGTCTTCCAATTCCTTCAGATATATTTGTGACTGGCTGTCCAAGGTAGAATATTTCTGCAAGACTATGGTCAGATTGGCTCTCACATGACCTCCTACATCACTAAAATATTCAAACAACAAGAGCAAATCTTTAAAATACTGATGCGCTAACAAAATAATATGGGCTCATTTCATAAAATATTTTTTTCTCAGAATTGTCCTTATTTCTGAAAAGTTTCAGAAAACATGGTCACATTTCTGAATGTGGTTAAGTCTTCTTTGAATAAAAGTGTGTGCATACCAATAATAACAATAAAAGAGCACTCACAGAGCACATGCCTCTACCAAGGCACACAATAACACTAGCAGATCGGGGGGGGGGGGATTCAGGGGATTCGAATCCCCGCTTAAAAATAATGTGAAGGGGTTCAACCCAAAGTACAAAATTATTTCTCGAGAGTGATGTTAAATTTACAGGAATTGCACTGATGTGAACCCCCACCTTACTAATAAAGGCTGGATCCGCCCCTAAATAATAAGTAAATGAGAAAATCTGGATTACTTTTTTATACCCAAACAGTGGCTGAGATCACTCTCAAAATTTAATGTTGTCTAAGTTGGACCAAGACACATCTTCTGATTTTTTTCAGGAAGATCCAATGAGTAGTATTTATATAATCCTGCCAACAAACAAACAAACGGTCAAGAAAATAATACTTCATTCACTGAGGTAATGAGAATGATACAGAATGATTTTTACTTTGAAGAGTTCTCCAATTTTTATCAGATTGCTAGGTATTGTAAGCATATGGTATAGACTTCCAGTTAAAATGAAAAGAACTTTCTTATTTCTGGTCTGAATGCTGATAAGTGGTAACACTGAAGGCCTATCTCAATATGACCCTGCTGTTTTGACTCCTATGTTTTTAAAAAGTGCAACTATCTTTTGTCAGTAGCAAAAACTGCATCAGAAACATGCATAAAACGAGAATGTAAAATTTAACTTAATTTTCTTTCATACTATATTCCATCTGGATCTGACACTCTCCTCCCACCTCTGTCATCAAAATTCAAATACTGGCCTGACCTCATATGGCAAAGCTGGTAGTTGCTTGCCATTGATCGGCAGTTTACAGTACAGAACCTTGACCAGGTTTCCTCTGCCCTTCCAACTACCCATCACAATATAACCAATAAGCCACTAGGTGTGAAGTAAAACACTAAATAAATACATAAATAAATCAATAAATCAGCTAATGTCAAGTGGTATCACTTACACCAAATTCACTATATTTCAAGTACATTTTAAAATGTTTGATATGTTCAATGCCATCAGTGTAGAAACATGAAGAATACTACAACATAGTTTTTAACATTTCCAAACTAATGGGGAATGTACACTTATGTGGGATATTTGCTGAAAATGTAAAACATGTTTAAAAACCTTTGCGAATCAGTGACCTGTAAATCAAAGCCTTCATTCTGCTAACGGATTGGTTAGCTCCAAGATAACCCTAAGTAAGCAAACTCTTGTGTATATCGAAACCTTAGTTTACTCTTGGTTAATTATTCATAAAAAACCCCTCAAATTTAATGATAACTCAGATCCTGTTGTTAACTGTTAGTTGCAGTAACCCTTTGTTCTTTACTCCAAAATAAATATGAAGTTACCACTGTTGTATAAAACAAAGTAACTGAATATTCTGCATAAAGGTAATGTGACATTATATATAAATGGAAACTTACATTGGGTTTGGATGTGAGGGAAACATTTCAATAAACATTTATCACTTGGAGGGGACCTCTACTGATGTATCCTTGAGATCCAAAATCAATTTTATATAAATACCACATCTTCTTAAGATATTTGGTCAATTTTTCCCAGATAGTATCTCACAAGTTTGAGATAATATTTTTTTAATGACTATCTAGTTCTCTTTGTATGTTTTGACTGTCTTTATTTAAACTGCTGATCTTAAAATTTTACTTATCTTTCATGGCCTTAAACTCTCAATTATTTATACTAGTATGTAAATAGTATTTTAACTCTATATCAATGTTATTGAATATATGGAAATCCCACCCTTTTGTAGAATCTATCTAGCTAATAAGGTACTATGGCATAGGGCACTGTTACACACAAGCATGCAAGTTACCAAACACAGCCATACAAACACTCTTTAGTTAACAAACAAAAGCATAATGTAACCACAACACAAAGAGCACTTTCTGTTTACCCACTGAATTCTTTAGTTAATATGTCATTATATTGTCGCTAAGTATTGGTTTGCTATTTTACAAATGCTTCACCTTACAGGCCCCAGAATACTCATGACCTATCTCTTCATAGCATCATACCACCGTACTAGAGAGACCCTCCATACAACACTCTAATGAATTAATGTACTGAATGATTTATTTACTTTTTTATTTATTAGTGACTGATTTATCTACTCTTCAACACTCTGTGTTAATATTTTGGTGTGTTCTGTAAATCTGCCTACATCAATGGGGAAATATTTTTTTTTACTAAAAGAAAGAGTTGATATATGAACTTCCAATCACAGAGGTGGAAAACAAATTTGAAAATTTTAATTACTTAAATGTAGCTTTTATAAGCTACAAGCTTACCATGTGGGGCTTAATGCTGTCCCACCGGATATACTGTGGGACTTAATGCTGTCCCACCGGATATACTGGTAGTTGTCGTCACGTGATAACTTCTGACCAATCGCCCTACTTTCTCGTTGAAATTTTCTAAAACCTACCCCTCAGCTGTAAACAGCGGGGAGGCAGGGTGGGACTCTTCTAAGTCCCACATGGTAAGCTTGTAGCTTATAAAAGCTGCATTTAAGTAATTAAAATTTTCAATTTTATTACTCTACAATAGCTTACCATGTGGGACTTAATGCTGAATTCAACCGCCCGGTGGCGGGATTACAGCTGAGACTGGAAGATATGTCATTTTTTTCTAAGATTTTGAATTAATATGTAAAGAAGAGTGCCAGAAATACCAGTCTGAGTCCCGTTTATAGTGCCCCGATCCCGAAGACCGGGCCTGTAAGAGCCAAAAACCTAAGTAAAATGAGGGACAGTGCTGAAACTGTCTAGATGTTTGATTGTAGGACGGAAGTGCAGCAGTGCTCACTTGAGGTCTAAGGGTCCCTGAGGGCCCTTCACGAGTGACTGACCAACCCAATGGTTGGACATCTCATAAATTTTTGACACCTGAATATGAGATTAATGACAACTTAATAAGTCCTTAATACAAATTACTTGATAACTAAAAAACAAAAATGACCTTATCCGTAACATCTTGAAGGTAAAGGAATACCTAGATCCTGGGAGAGACTCCTGAAGACTTGGTTGTAGCGGATGTGCCCCCCCCTTTTTTCTTTCCGAGGACAACTGGTCTGAGGGGAAGGATCTAGGACTTGTTGTGCCGCCACTACGGGTCCCAGATACATATTGTTGTCGGTGTCCGACCAAGTAAGGTCTTTTAGGTAAAAATTTGTAAATGTGTTGTGAGCTTTCCAGTGACAGGCTTGCATGATTTGGTCCACCAATACCCCACTGTAAAAGGTCTTAGAGGCTGCGAAGGCCCGGATGTCATGAGCTTTAACTTGGATCAAGTCCAAGGCTTGTTAGTCTGCTTGTTTGTAACAAAGTAGGATCGTTTGTCTCAACCAGGAAGAGAGAGTAGCGGGTCTGATGTCTGAGGTATGTCCTTTCTTGAAGGAGATGAAAAGGAGGGAACGAGACCCTCTCAGGTCTTTGGTTCGGTCCAGATAATACCTCAGGGCCCGTACCGGACACAGGGTCCTGTCTTCTTTAAATTGTCTATCTACAATGGTAGTCAAAGCAGGAATAGTCACCGGAGACACACTTTGAGAACCTTCTCTTGCTAGTTGGTTTTTGGCTATGAAATAAGAAGAAGGGAACAAGGCAACCTTTTCCCATTGGCCTAGATTAGATACTTTGTTTGCGACCCAGGCATGGATTTTGCTACGGCGTTTGCCGGAGGCCAAAGCTAGCAAGAAAGCAGTTTTGAGAGTAAGATGTTTGAGGTCTGTGTCTTTCATGGGCTCAAATGGTGCTTTTGTGAGCTTGTTGAGGACAACAGAAAGGTTCCACTTAGGTAAATTTCTGGAACTTTTGGGACGATCCCTGTGAAAACTGGAGAGTAATCTGTGAAGGTCTGCATTATGTGCAATATGGTGGGCCGTTGGGCCCAAAGTGGCAACGATTGCAGTCCTGTAACCATCAATGGTCGAGGGGCGCCTGTTTAGGTCTTGGTTCAGGTACATGAAAAAATCTGAGATTTATTTCACAGATGGAGTGGAGAAATCCACCGAATTTTCTCTGCACCATTTTTCAAATAGGGCCCACTTTGACTTGTAGATGGTCCTTGTTGATGACCACTGAGGAGCAGCAATTCTCTCTGCCACCTCCACAGAGAAGCCTTGTTCTCGGAGTTGTCCGCTCCTAGACACCAGGCGTGGAGGTTCAGCTATTGTGGGTTGTTGTGAAACACATACTTGTGGGACTGTTTGAGTAGGGTCGTTGACACTGGGAGTTGTAGTGGGATCTCTGTTGAGAGCTGCACTAGGTCCCAAAACCAGGGCATCCCTGGCCAGCCTGGGGCTATCACGATGATCAGGCAATGGCATTGCTTGATCTTTTGGATCACCTTGTGAAGGAGAGCCGTAGGAGGGTAAGCATAGGCCGTGAGGTAGGTCCAGTTTATGTTTAGAGCGTCTATGTCCCAAGCCTTTGGGTCTGGGACAGGAGATACATACAGTGGAAGTTTGTGGTTCAGGTGAGTGGCGAATAAGTCTACATGAGGTGTGAACCACTTCTGGCAGATCTGTTTGAACACCTGCGGGCGGGTGCAGAGACCATTCTGTTGACTGCACTTGGTTGGACCTGGACAGTAGGTCGGCCATCACATTCAGGCACCCTGGAATGTGCCTGGCTTTTAATGTTATGTGGTAGTGATGGCACCAGGTCATGATCTTCCACAGGAGAGCACACATCTCTGCTGAGTGAGTTCCTCCTTGTTTGTTGATGTAGGCTACCACTGTTGAGTTGTCTGTCGCAACTAACACTGTTTGGTTCTGGCACTGGTCCTTGAAGTCTCGAAGGGCCAGGGAGACCGCCTTCAATTCTAGGACATTTATGTGTAGCCTTTTTTCCCGATCTGACCACAGACCCTTTGTAGAATTTTGGTCTAAGTGAGCGCCCCAACCTTCGTTTGAGGCGTCGGTAAAGAGTCGGATACTGTGGTCTTTGGGATGAAGGTCTGGCCCTTTCATCACGTTTGAGGGATTTTGCCACCAATCTGGGTAGGCTGCAATGGTTTCTTTCCAAGGAAGGAGGTTGTCCAGCGACTGAGGATATCTCCAGTGCTCCTTGAGATGAAACTGAAAGGGCCTCATGTGAAGGCGTCCCTCCGGGACCATTTTCTCCGTTGAGGCTAGCAACCCAATTAGCGACATCAAACATCATGCAGTCAAAACACGTTTTGACTTGAGGAGTAGGATCAAATCCTGGGTTTTACAAGGGCTGAATTTAGATGGTACTCGTAGCCCACGAACGAAAACACCTGAGTAGGTTTCAGTTCTAATTTTTCCTGATTTATTATCCACCCCAAGGACTGGGTTAGGTCTACCACTGCCCGAGTGTTCACTTGGGCTTCCTCCTGAGACTGGGACCTGATCAGCCAGTCGTCCAGGTATAGGTGAATTCTGAGTCCTCTTGAGAGGGCCATTAGTTTCACTTCCTTTACAATCATTGTAAAGACCTGGCGGGCTGTGGCTAGTCCGAATGGGAGGGAGGTGAACTGGAACACCTGAGCCTTGTAGCAAAACCTTAGGTATTTCCTTGAGTTTGGGTGGATGGGAATGTGTAGGTAAGCGTCCGACAGATCTATCGACAACACCCACTCCCCAGGGATCAGGGAGTCCTGATGGACTCTGGAGTTTCCATTTTGAACTTTTCTATGTGTAGAAAAGTGTTGAGCCTGCTGAGGTCTATGACTGGCCTCCACCTTTGGTGAGGCTTGGGTACTAGAAACAGGCGGCTGTAAAACCCGAGAGATTTTACATTTTCCACCCTTTCGATTGTGTTCTTTGACAGGAGAGACTGGATACAAGTGGCCAAGGCTTGGTCTTTTTGCTGGGCCTTGTACTCTGACAGAATCAGAGGAAATCTGACCAAATTTGGCTTTGAAAGGAATGGCAGTACATAGCCATTGGTGATAATGTTTAACACGTTTTGAGAACATTTGTTTGTTAGCCAGTCTCTCCTGAAAGAACGGAGGCGACCTCCTACTGGTGGACTGAGTGAGGCTTTGGAGGAGTCATTGCGAAGGGGGTTTCCACGCCCCCTTCCCCTATTGTGGGGTCGAAAATGACCCCTGGAGCATCTGAAGTTGGGTTTTCCCCTTCCTGAGGAAAACGATTGGTTACTGCTTTGAGAGGAATTGCCCCCATAGGGACGTTTCCTGTAGGAGCCTCTTTTCTTGTGGGGACCACGAAAGGGCTTATTCTGGTAGGGTGCGAAACCCTGAGAGTCTTTTGAGGTGCCTTTTTGAGAAGGAAGTCTTCACCTTCCTTCACAAGTTGAGACTCGAACAAGGACGGGTCCCAAAAGGATGAGTTCCTAAGTTCTTGACGTCTCGTTTCCCCTAACTGTGGATGTAAGAGAGTCATTTCGGCTTCGCGCCTGAGCAAGCCGGTATTAGCCATAGAATATAACTCCCTCTGGAGAATATGGGCTAGAGATTTGCTGAGACAGGTGAGGGCCCTGTGTTGAATAAGGACTGTCTTATTCCAGAAATCCATGTACTCAGCGACTTCCTCATATCCGCGCTTTGCTGCTTTCTCAGGATTGGCACCTTTCTGAATCTGAGACTTGATCTTCTTGACAGTTGACTTGATGCTATGTTGACACTTCTCCAGGGAAGCATTGCAAGAAGAAGAAGTTTTTGCAAAGACAGCAGTGAAATTGAGGGTTGAGATATTTTGTCTAGCCTGATGTTCCAGCTCCTTGAGAACTGGCAGGGGAACTTTGGCTACAGGGGCCCCAGAGGGTTTAGGAGTAATACAGATCTTGGTAAAGTCCGTATTCAACTCCTGAATTTTATCCTGAAAACAGGGCTGTCCCACCCTGTACCACTTACAAGTGGAAGGAGGAGGCTTGACATATTTGCCCTCAGATAAATTGGCAGCCTTAAAGTCATGTTGAAATTTATCAAAGGCGTCCTTGATAACTGAGCTAAGGGGTAGAATAGAGGAAGGGCCCAACACTGAAGTTGAAGACCTAGGCATAGATTCCCAGGGGTCAGGGAGAGAAAGAATACGCCTGAAAGTGTCAACTTCTTCAGCGTATTGTGAGGGCATGTCAGACAGAGCTACTTCCCTATAATAAGGAGGGTCTGGATCATGTTGTGGAAGGTCTTGATCAGAAGTAGCCCCTGAGGGCTGAGCCCTAGAGGGCTTAGAAGACCTGTGTCTGGCTGCAGGGGACTGATCTTCCCCTGAAGAAGATGACACATATCTGGACCTTGACTTGTGTTTGCTCTTATCAGAGTGCTTTTTAGATCTGGAAGAAGGGATCCGAGGTTCGTCGGAATCCTCATCTAGTTGGTCCGAGGCAGATCTCGGATCAACTGGCTGCCTATGGCCATACTTTTTGTGAGAGTACGAGACCTCTTTCGGTGGTAGTTCAGAGGGAGCAACGTACTGATCCGAGGTATCTTGGTTGAGTACTAGACGAGGAGGGAGTGCTGGAGCGTAGTCCACATCCATTGCCTCGGTATGAATATTAGTACTAGATCTCAGAGGGGGTAGGTCCAGATTAACAGCATTATCACTGGATGTACCAGGTTTGGAAGCAGGAAACGAGGCTTCTACCTTGGTTTTCTTTTTTGTAGTCAACTCCTCTTGAAGTGACTGGAAAGCTTCCAACATGGATGCCTGAAAGGAACCCATTTGTTGCTGTAAATGGATATTTAAGGAATCACCCAGGGATTTTTCAATATTTTTCTGAATTTTATTTTGTAAAGCTGTACCTGGGGTGGGTGGAACAGACTTGGCTGGTGTTTTCAAAGACAAAGAACTGAAGGCAAGTGGCTGAGGACGGGGGGTGGGGGGGGTGGGGGGGGTGGGGGGGGGGTGAGGTAAAAAGATTGTCAGCAGCACTCTCAAGGTCTGCATTTGAGCCATCGCCTTCGCCCAAAAGATCAAGTTCATCATCTTTGGAACTAGTTTCCGCCTTTTGTTTTTTAAGATAACATTTCCTGTGCTGGATTTTCTTCATCTGTGAAAGTTGTACAGATATCACAGGGAGTTTCGAAGGTGACACAGGGGTCATCTCCCATGCCAGCCTCCCTACCTGTAGGGCAGTAGTTGTGTAGGTCGAAACTAAAACAAAAGTGGTGGTATTTCTGAGCTCTCGGTTTGTCTTTATTCGTTTGATGGAGAGACATTTTAATGCAATAAAAGACTTACAATGTAAATTGCCTGTACCGAGGAAAACTCAAAACACGCGAAAGCAAGAAATATACTTATCCTGTGAAAATAAGAATTTTACAGAATGATCTATGATATATATCCAATATATCCAATATATATCCAAATATTAGCCTCCAACAATAAGTAAAGTCTGAGAAATAAATGAAAATGTCTGTATATTTACAAACTGCTACCAGTCAATCGTGTAAAACGAGAAAGTAGGGCAATTGGTCAGAAGTTATCACATGACAACAACTACCTGTATATCCGGTGGCTAACAAGAACCGTCTTTTTTTCTAAGACGTTGGCCCCGGGTGTGGCAACCCGAGAACAGCATTAAGTCACACATGGTAAGCTATTGTAACGTAATAAAAGTCTAACAGTTAATGATATTGCATTATCAACAATACACACCATATCATGCAGCTTTTTACCTAATAAAACTGGCAATCATTTTTCAGCATTTTAAAAGAGGGATCACCTAGAAACTACAAACTGAAGACATTGCTGCAAATTGTTGTGCATCACCTCAACATCACAAAAACCCAAAACAGCACAGTCATCAACAGGTAAAAAAAGTTTTAATATTATAAAAAAACCTCCAAAGAACCTCATGTTGAGGGCTGAAATTAAAAAAGAGGCATTTGACCTGTTTAACATTGGACCAGGAGGAATGAATTTAAGACAATAAAAATCAATCCAGTACAACCCCAGGTGTTATCTCAACAACAAACCTGCAGAGGTATACAAGCCCTTAACAAATGGGAAATAAAAATATGGGAGGCAGAAAGGGGTTTCTAAAATCAAATAATGGCATAATAAAAGGTTGGAAACTTTTGTGACTGTTGGTAAAGTCCAAGTTTGGCTTTCATATCCATTGTTACTAAGGTGATGTCTGGATAGCCTCTCATTACATCTCCTTTTAATGAGGTGGATTCAAACTAAAAACTGTATAGGGAATGGTCATGTGATTACATGCCAAACTGTTCACATTTTTGCCATAGAGGCCTCTCATGATTAATAATTGCCAATGCATGGCCATAAAGAAATCAGTTGTGGCCTGTTTACTGCATAATATCTAGAATTTATACTGAGGAGGGCTGCTCAATTCTCCATGATTAATTCTGAATTGAAAGCAAACCAAACTGCCACTTGTCAGATTAAAGGATCAGAAAAGTTATTTCTGTTATTGCCTGTTTAAGTCTGGTTTTGACAAATTAGATAAAATTGTGCAGAAATATGATTATTGTAGTTTTTTTATGATACATCTAATGTTTTCCATTGTTTTTAAACCGTAACACCTCCTAAATGTATTAACAGTTTAAAAATGCAGAGTAACAACCACTGTATGGATCACTGTATCACAATTTGAGCTTGTAGTGACTGCAACAGTCAACAGTCTGAGTGTCCAGGATTGTCTAGATACCAACCCTAAGGCAGACCCAAAAATGTACACTTTTGCCTTGAGTGAAGATAACTTCACATACCTGAAATTATCTAAATATGCATAGCCATAGGTTGACCTAACTGTTCCAACCAGACTGTGTTCAAATGCAGAATCCACATGACGGATGAGTTGATAGCACATTGAGTTGTATGTCACAGTATCAAATCTCTTCAGGTCCTCACTGTACTGCAGTTGTGGCAATACAATGGAAATTGGTATCTTGTCACCTGTTTAAAGCCAAAAAAATCTGAAACACCAGTCAAAGCTATAGAACTATCAACATCCACAGGAAAATTAACTAAACTAGAAAAAAAGTTTTGCTTACAAAAACAAAGCGGCCCTGATGGAGAAGTGGGTTATTAAACCTGTACTAGTTGTGGTATCTGACTAAGCAGAATGTAAGCTTTATTGTGTTTTGTAAAATTGGTTATTTAAACACTGTAGCAGTTGTGGTATTAAATTGCAGGCAGAATGTGAGCTTTGTTGTGTTTTGTAAGGTGGCATATTTTACAAAGTTAACCTAAAAAAGACTATAGATTGGCACAAGAGAAATTGTAGCTGTAAAATGTACCTGCTAGAAAGAATACTTGTGGAGAAATTCCCCCTAGAAGCTATGCATCTTCCACATTTGTATTTTACAGATCTAAATATATGCCCCTTGAGAAATAACAAACAGGTCAATCTGAAGGGGTAGAAAATGTTATTATATTTGTGGTGAAATGGAAATTATGAGTTTAAATATTAGTGATTTCTTCTGTTTAGGTAGTTTTGCAAATCACAGAATATTCAAGAGGGATTGTTTGGAGAGACCTTTTTTCTTAGTAGAAAATTTTCCAGTAGGATTTTTTTTCAGGAGATATTTAATCCTATTTAATCCTTTATAATGATAAAGATATATTTTACAAAAGTATCATTTACTACAGATAGGAACATCCATACGTTGTATATCTTTGAGGTTTTTTGTGCCTGTGAATGTTCATTGCTAGTTTACAGTTTTATAAGATAAACATGTTTGAGATAACCCTCCATTTGAAATCCTTCACTGTTCCATTTTAAAAAGAATACACAAAGTCATGTTCTCATATGTTACTGTTAACATTTCCATTTACACACTAAGAACTACTATATTTAACTGACTACTTGTTCAAAGAAGGCTCCAAAATGATACTGCTTTAGACGTTTACTCTTGGTTGGATGGAGAGACTGTTTACAAAATCTATTTGCTGCAATTAATTATCATTATAGTAGTCAGTGTTGTAGTCACACTTTCTATTTAGGGCAAAACATTTAAGTTCTGTAAGGTTTATTTTTGTCATCCCAGTACTAATGTAGCCCACTGACATTTAACATCAGTGAACAGACAGATACTCATCACGCTATGCCACAAGTCATGAAAGTCCAGAGACACCAAGGCCGAAGGGGGTTTCGGCTACTAGCATGAGTGCAAAGCCACTAGAGACATGAGTAGTGCACTGAAGTGGTCACCCATCCCAGTACTAATGTAGCCCATCGCCACAACTTCTGTAAAAGACAGAGTCATTGTACGAATGCCACAATTCATGAAATTCTGGACACCAAAAAAAAACAAGGCCGAAAGGTTTTTATGTCAGCTGACTTTTTAAACAAAATTTTTTAAATAATTTTTAATGCATTAAAATTAATGAAATCATGCACTAAATCAATTATAACTTGAAAAGAATTGCGTTTAGAGCATTTTCTTAAAATATGTTATTCAGCTATTTTTCCATAGCTACAACATTGTGAGTAACTTGGGTGTCTATCTCAATAGCTAAGTGAGTAATAGCTACTTTTGGACTTTTCAGTAACTTCCATCCTGAGTAAAATCACTTGTAACTTGAAAACTATTGCATTTAGAGAATTTTGTGTAAATATGTTAATCAGCTACTTTTGGGTCAGCTATAACATAGTAAAATTTCAGACCTGTAGCTTATGACATAGCTGACTAATAGCTACTTTTAGGTTATCACTATGGAGTAAATCACTTATAACTTGAAAAGTATTGCATTTCGAGTATTTAGTTTCAATATGTTATTCACCTATTGTGGGGTCTGCTATAACATAGTAAAATTCCAGACCTGTGGCTGATTGCATAGCTGAGTAATAGCTACTTTGAGGTTCTTACTCAACACTAAATCATTTATAACTTGAGAAGTATTGCATTTAAAACATTTTCTTAAAATATGTTATTCAGCTACTTTTTCCATAGCTACAACATGGTGAGTAACTTGGGTGTCTATCTCAATAGCTAAGTGAGTAATAGCTACTTTTGGACTTTTCAGTAACTTCCATCCTGAGTAAAATCACTTGTAACTTGAAAACTATTGCATTTAGAGAATTTTGTGTAAATATGTTAATCAGCTACTTTTGGGTCAGCTATAACATAGTAAAATTTCAGACCTGTAGCTCATGACATAGCTGACTAATAGCTACTTTTAGGTTATCACTATGGAGTAAATCACTTATAACTTGAAAAGTATTGCACTTCGAGTATTTAGTTTCAATATGTTATTCACCTATTGTGGGGTCTGCTATAACATAGTAAAATTCCAGACCTGTGGCTGATTGCATAGCTGAGTAATAGCTACTTTGAGGTTCTTACTCAACACTAAATCATTTATAACTTGAGAAGTATTGCATTTAAAACATTTTCTTAAAATATGTTATTCAGCTACTTTTTCCATAGCTACAACATGGTGAGTAACTTGGGTATCTATCTCAATAGCTAAGTGAGTAATAGCTACTTTTGGACTTTTCAGTAACTTCCATCATGAGTAAAATCACTAGTAACTTGAAAACTATTGCATTTACAGAATTTTGTGTAAATATGTTATTCAGCTACTTTTGGTTCAGCTATAACATAGTAAAATTTCAGACCTGTAGCTCATGGCATTGCTGAGTAATAACTACTTTTAGGTTATTACTGTTGAGCAATTCACTTATAACTTGAAAACTATTGCATTTAGATTATTTAGTTTCAGTATGTTATTCACCTATTTTGGGGTCAGCTATAACATAGTAAAGTTAAAACTATTGCATTTGCAATATTTTCTTTAAATAAGTTTTTAACTTACTTTTTACACCTTAACAGTTACCTTCTTACTTTCCTTTTGAACACCATTTCCAGGGCACAACTTTTGTGTCCTTTTGTTCTGTCACTTCTACTCTGAAACTCAAAACACACAGTCAGCTGACACAAAGCCCATTCACGGGCACTGATTGCTTGTTTCAGTCCCCTAGCGCAAGCACAAAGCCATCAGAGACACAAGTAGTGCACTAGAATTTACAAAAGTCTGGTGACACAAAGAGATTCCAATTCAGATAAATCCCACAGCTGGTCTAGAACTCAGACAGTCACCCATCCTAGTATTAACGTAGCTCATTGCCACTTAACTTCAGTGAGCAGACAAATACCCATATTGCTGTGCCATAATTCATGAAAGTCCGCAGACAAAAAATTAAAAAAGTGATTCCTAGAAGGGCGAGCCTCAATAAAAAATGAAAAGACAAAAAATTAAGTGATCTCGAGAAGTGTGAGCCTTGCTAGAATTTGAGCTTAAAAACTCAAGACTTGACATTTCTGACCTGTCATAAATCTGGATCAGGGTGTTCAAGTAAAGATGTCAGGGTATTATGTTGTCTGATGACATTTATTACTTATATTAAAGTAAACCCTCTCAAGTAGATTACACTGCTTTGGTGACGGTGATGAAGTGGATACATGTGCAAGTCTGTGCAGAAATAGCAGTAAAAATGGAAAATGTAGATTAAGAATTTCAACTTAATCATTTTAATTGAGAAGAGTAATCGTCCGAGTTCAAAGTAGTACAAGCATATATTGGTATATGTTACAGTAAATATGTGACATTAGTAAATACGCGTATTCCCTAAAAATCTTTTGGTCCAGTAAAAGTGTTTACTAAAATCATTATGAAGACTTTAATAGTTATTTTTTATCAGCTCAATATTAACAGTTATTTAAAACTTGTAATGACTTTGTTTATATACTATTCAATGTTTGATACTTGTTCACACACTGGGATAACTATTTTATATCACTTTATAATTCAAAAGCAGTTGCATATGATATGTGATACAAACTAGTAATATATATTATTTTACATTTAAAATACATTAGAATGTATTTCGACAAGTTTATAAATTTAAATATCCAAATATCTGTCAAATAATGTAACTTTATGGAGTAAAGAACAACAAGAAAAGTAATAAGATTGAGATATACCATATAAGTGTTTTTTTTTTCGCGAGGAATTTATTTTCGCTATATTCGAGAGGAAGTACTAAACGCGAAATTAAATTCTCGCTGATATTAATACATACTTAAGGTCATCATATCTACAGATAATGTGGATATTTATATGCATAAATAAAATATTGCATACTGACAAGTGTACAGTTTTATAAGAAACACCTTTAGCTTTTATCCATAGTATTGTAAATATTGACAAAGGAAGGACACATAACCAAACAGTTTTATTCGTGAAACACATATTACGACATTTAGCCAGAAGTATAAAACACTTGCAAAGTAAAAAAGGAGGGGAAACTTAAAGAGCCTGTAGCACCCTCAGGGATATATTTCACTTTTTATGCAGCTCCCTCCCCACAGCTTTTAAACATAAACAGCCATGTTAGCAGAATGCTGTGACTTATGAAAATGTATTGCTTTCTCATGGCCACTGTATATCCTAGTAATATTGCACTAAAAACTGTACAGTACAGTTTTGTTTATAGCTTGTGTTTCTTTAAAAATAGTGACAATGGACATGAAATATTCCAGGAGTAACTTGATATTAATTTATTAAATAATACTTACATTAAAGTATGTATATAGCTTTTCATTTGACATTCCACTCAAATGTAGTCAATAATAACATGTTTCAATATTTGATTATGTTTATCTTTTGTAAACAATTCTTATTAAATGCTGTAATTACAAGAATATCAACTTCTATGAGTTTGATCATGCACACATTTGTATATCACATGAAAATGTCATGACAGAGCTTCAATTCTTATGGCAGAATTTGAAATTCTTTTGACAGAATTTCCAATCTTTGTATTGCAGTGGTTAAGAAGAATATCAAGTTCGGTCAGCAGAATTTAGACAGAATTCATAATTCTGTTGATAAAACTTAAATTTACAGTATTCAAAAACATTTTGTCCACACGCATTATGACTAAGATTCATTCAGAATTTAAATTATGACAGAATAATCCTCAGCAAAATCAAATTGGAGGTCCAGATTTTAGTTTACTTTAAAGAATTATAATTATCCCATCTTTTTTGTTTATCTAATACTACTTTTCTTTTTGTCAAGTAAATTATGGTAGTTCAGCTAAAACTTACCTAGCCATTGTTTGAATTTTGATGTCAGAATTTCTCATGTTTCTGGTATAATATACACAAGTTTTATGAGCAAATAGAGTTTTTAAAACTTAACATGAAAAACCAGCAAAACCAAGCTTTGAAATGATGTTTCATAAAAAACTAAGAGATACGTAAACTGCAAGGATTATTTATAAGACTATATTTTGTTTATTTTTTTTTCATTATAAATAGCAATGGTGCCATCTACGTAATTATTATTATGCTAAACATTAAGGAAAGAAACTATATTGAATAAAACAATACAATTTTAAAAACTGCCATATACAAACCCAGGTTTCAAATCATTAGCCCTAATGACTTTGTATATGGATAGAATCCAAATAATCTTGTTAACTTTGAAATGAATTTATATTACATTCAGTATTTTGTAATCTAAATATTATTGACATAAGAACCACTGATATTATTTATATTCATATCTTCATTCTCAGTAATACTGTCATCATCAGAGAGAAAGGGTTCAGATTTACAAAAGCACAATGCCTCCTTTATAATTACTACTGTTGTAGAATCTACTTCCCACCTCTGAGGCCGGGGTTCGATACCCGGCACGGCCTCAAGTGGGAAATCTGGTAGTTGCTGGTCGTTGGTCGGCAGTTTACAGTACAGAACCCTAGCGAACTGTATGTACTGGTTTCCTCTGCCCTTCAAACTACCCATCGTGATATGACCTGTACAGTGTTGAAAGCGACGTAAAACCCCAAATAAATAAATAAGAATCTACTACCGTAATAACCTCCTACTAGGCGTGTTTTATCAAAGCTAAGCTTTGTGTGGGCCTTGTCACTAACCTATGATCTTCACTGCCACCTATTTTGAGTTGTTTGGATACCTAATTAAGATTACACCCTGAAAAGACTTTTAGGTAGCCTTTTAAGTCTCCATTGCAAGACACATCCATAATTTAAGCCATTTTCATAGTAGTCTATTTGGTCTTTGTGTAAAACTAGTGAATTTTATAGGGTTAATCAAGGAACTTTATTTCTGTGCTAAGGTAAGAATTTTAACATCTGAGTGGCTGTGCCTTTACAATAAAGAGTACAATACTAGGCTCCTGAAATCTGCTATTTGATTGAACAGCCAGAATAAAAAAAAATTGCCTACTATATGTATACACAAACACCAATTATGCGGCTGAGAAAGATGAACATTATAAACGGGGGTGGTTTTATCCTCACACATACATTAAATTGCACTTCTCAGTACATCAGTGTGAGCCAGTATGTTTTCTTTTATGTGATAAACACATGAAATTCAGTGGATGTGACTGACACTTGAAGATGTTGAACAGTTAATAGGTGATCTTGTTCAAGAAGTGAATTTCCCTGCAGTTTTAACAATGTATTTAACAATGTATTTCTTTTCCAAAGGTCACCAGTAAAATTTAGATCTTTATTTAAGATTGACTAAAAACTGCCTTTAGTGCTGTCTCTTTAATAGAGGAAGCCACACCATTACCATACATTCCTTAAAAGAGATAAGTCCCACTGAAAGATTATAATGAAATCCAATTGGGGCTAACTGGCCTTTTCATTGTTTCTAACAATAATTCTTTGATCAAGTAGCCAGTACATACATTAAAGTCATATATCTACCAGAAAATGGAAAAATATTAAGCCTCGATTAAAATAAAACTAGAGGATCGCTCGCAAAAAAAAAAAGATAATGTTTTTGCATAGCAAAAACAAAGCGTCCCGAAAAGGATATAAAGGTGAGTGCTAAAGTATTAAGAAAATGCTTCGTTTCTAGCCTTATACTGTTGTGGCAACCAAAGTCAGCGCAGTCTGCTCTATCTAGCACGGTTTTCACGATATAAGCATTTTTGTGTTTTGCAAAAAATAAAAAAATTAAAAATGTCCGCTATATTTGGCGAGACAAAAATATTTTGAAAATTGGCATGGCTACTCTGCAGAGATACCCAGCAGGTCCAAAATTTTGTTGAGTTCGCTCCATATAGCACGGTTTTCGAGATATAAGCATTTTTGTGTTTTGCAAAAACTTTGAAAATTCAAAATGGCCACCATTTTTGGGGAGACAAAAATTTTTGTCAAGACCACTGCCGTGGTGTGTATCTCCCGCCGAGCATTAAAGCAGAAGAAATAGCTTTTCCGAGATATTAACAATTTTTCATTTTCGTGTGTGAAAGGTCTTCCAAAAGTAGGTGAATGAGTTATTTGAGAAAAATTGGCTATCTGCAATACTATTAAGAGATAATTCACATTTACTCATTTTGAGTAGGTGAATAATTATCTATGGGTCTGAAACTTCACCAAGTGAAAGCTCTCCCAAAAGTAGGTGAATGAGTTATTTGAGAAAAATTGGCTATCTGTAATACTTTTAGAGATAATTCGCATTTACTCATTTTGAGTAGGTGAGTAATTAGCTATGGGTCTGAAACTTCACCATGTGAAAGCTCTCCCACAAATAGATGAATGAGTATTTGATAAAAATTGGGTATCCGCAATACTTTTACAGATAATTAGCATTTACTCATTTTGAGTAGGTGAATAAATAGCTATGGGTCTGAAATTCACAGAGTGAAAGCTCTCCCAAAAGTAGGTGAATGAGTTATTTGAGAAAAATTGGCTATCTGCAATACATTTAGAGCTAATTCACATTTACTCATTTTGAGTAGGTGAATAATTAGCTATGGGTCTGAAACTTCACCAAGTGAAAGCTCTGCCAAAAGTAGGTGAATGAGTTATTTGAGAAAAATTGACTATCTGCAATACTTTTAGAGATAATTCGCATTTACTCATTTTGAGTAGGTGAGTAATTAGCTATGGGTCTGAAACTTCACCAAGTGAAAGCTCTCCCAAAAGTAGGTGAATGAGTTATTTGAGAAAAATTGGCTATCTGCAATACTTTTAGAGATAATTCGCATTTACTCATTTTGAGTAGGTGAGTAATTAGCTATGGGTCTGAAACTTCACCAAGTGAAAGCTCTCCCAAAAGTAGGTGAATGATTAATTTGACAAAAATTGGCTATCTGCAATACTTTATGAGATAATTCGCATTTACTCATTTTGAGTAGGTGAGTAATTAGCTATGGGTCTGAAACTTCACCAAGTGAAAGCTCTCCCACAAGTAGGTGAATGAGTTATTTGAGAAAAATTGGCTATCTGCAATACTTTTAGAGATAATTCGCATTTACTCATTTTGAGTAGGTGAGTAATTAGCTATGGGTCTGAAACTTCACGAAGTGAAAGCTCTCCCAAAAGTAGGTGAATGAGTTATTTGAGAAAAATTGGCTATCTGCAATACTTTTAGAGATAATTCGCATTTACTCATTTTGAGTAGGTGAGTAATTAGCTATGGGTCTGAAACTTCACAGAGTGAAAGCTCTCCCAAAAGTAGGTGAATGAGTTATTTGAGAAAAATTGGCTATCTGCAATACTTTTAGAGATAATTCGCATTTACTCATTTTGAGTAGGTGAGTAATTAGCTATGGGTCTGAAACTTCACCAAGTGAAAGCTCTCCCAAAAGTAGGTGAATGATTAATTTGACAAAAATTGGCTATCTGCAATACTTTATGAGATAATTCGCATTTACTCATTTTGAGTAGGTGAGTAATTAGCTATGGGTCTGAAACTTCACCAAGTGAAAGCTCTCCCAAAAGTAGGTGAATGAGTTATTTGAGAAAAATTGGCTATCTGCAATACTTTTAGAGATAATTCGCATTTACTCATTTTGAGTAGGTGAGTAATTAGCTATGGGTCTGAAACTTCACCAAGTGAAAGCTCTGCCAAAAGTAGGTGAATGAGTTATTTGAGAAAAATTGGCTATCTGCAATACTTTTAGAGATAATTCGCATTTACTCATTTTGAGTAGGTGAGTAATTAGCTATGGGTCTGAAACTTCACCAAGTGAAAGCTCTGCCAAAAGTAGGTGAATGAGTTATTTGAGAAAAATTGGCTATCTGCAATACTTTTACAGATAATTCGCATTTACTCATTTTGAGTAGGTGAGTAATTAGCTATGGGTCTGAAACTTCACCATGTGAAAGCTCTCCCACAAGTAGATGAATGAGTTATTTGATAAAAATTGGGTATCCGCAATACTTTTACAGATAATTAGCATTTACTCATTTTGAGTAGGTAAATAATTAGCTATGGGTCTGAAACTTCACAGAGTGAAAGCTCTCCCAAAAGTAGGTGAATGAGTTATTTGAGAAAAATTGGCTATCTGCAATACTTTTAGAAATAATTCGCATTTACTCATTTTGAGTAGGTGAATAATTGGCTATGGGTCTGAAACTTCACCATGTGAAAGCTCTTCCAAAAGTAGGTGAATGAGTTATTTGAGAAAAATTGGCCATCTGCAATACTTTTAGAGGTAATTCGCATTTACTCTTTTTGAGTAGGTGAGCAATTAGCTATGGGTCTGAAACTTCACCAAGTGAAAGCTCTTTGGGATAGCTGCTCTGCAGAGATACCCTGAAGATAAAATATTTCGTCGAAATCGCTCTATGTAGCACGGTTTTCGAAATATAAGCATTTTTGTGTTTTGCAATTTTTGCGCAAAAATTCGAAAATTCAAAATGGCCGCCATTTTTGGCAAGACAAAATTTTTTTGAAAATTGACATGGCTACTCTGCAGAGATACCCTGTGGGTCAAAAATTTCGTCGAAATCGCTCTATCTAGCACGGTTTTCGAGATATAAGCATTTTTGTGTTTTGCAATTTTGCGAAAAATTTGAAAATTCAAAATGGCCGCCATTTTTTGCGAGAAATTTTTTGTTTGAAAATTGGCATGGCTACTCTGCAGAGATACCCTGCGGGTCAAAAATTTCGTCGAAATCGCTCTATCTAGCAGGGTTTTTGAGATATAAGCATTTTTATGTTTTGCAATTTTTGCGAAAAATTCGAAAATTCAAAATGGCCGCCATTTTTTGCGAGAAATTTTTTGTTTGAAAATTGGCATGGCTACTCTGCAGAGATACCCTGTGGGTCAAAAATTTCGTCGAAATCGCTCTATCTAGCAGGGTTTTTGAGATATAAGCATTTTTATGTTTTGCAATTTTTGCGAAAAATTCGAAAATTCAAAATGGCCGCCATTTTTGGCGAGACAAAATTTTTTTGAAAATTGGCATGGCTACTCTGCAGATATACCCTGTGGGTCAAAAATTTCGTCGAAATCGCTCTATCTAGCAGGGTTTTCGAGATATAACCATTTTTATGTTTTGCAATTTTTGCGAAAAATTCGAAAATTCAAAATGGCCGCCATTTTTGGCGAGACAAAAATTTTTTCAAAATTGGGATAACTACTCTGCAGAGATACCCTGAGGGTCAAAAATTTCGTCGAAATCGCTCTATCTAGCATGGTTTTCGCGATATAAGCATTTATGTGTTTTGCAATTTTTGCGAAAATTTCGAAAATTCAAAATGGCCGCCATTTTTGGCGAGACAAAAATTTTTTGAAAATTGGGAAAAGTACTCCGCAGAGATATCCTGCGGGTCAAAAATTTTGTCGAAATTGCTCTATCTAGCACGGTTTTTGAGATATAAGCATTTTTGTGTTTTGCAATTTTTGCGAAAATTTCGAAAATTCAAAATGGCCGCCATTTTGGGCGAGACAAAAGTTTTTTGAAAATTGGGAAAACTACTCCGCAGAGATACCCTGCGGGTCAAAAATTTCGTCGAAATCGCTCTATCTAGCACGGTTTTCGAGATATAAGCATTTTTGTGTTTTCCTTATTTGGAAAATTCGTAATGATTAATTAATCATTAATTACTCGGCCATTTCTTGACCAATCAATGCCAAAATCTAATGATTTCCAGATTTTAATAGAATGAATGTATTTGCCAAGTTTCAGGTGAATTGATAAAATTCCTTTCAAGTTATCATCCGGACAAGCTTCCCCATCGAAAAAAGACATTTTTGGTCATGTGACCTCTCTGATTGGTTGAAATGTCACTGCAGCATATTCAAAAAAATTCCCCAGGGCTACTGCCTAAACCTGCCAAATTTGAAAAGAATCCGCCTAACGGTTACAGAGTTATAAGGAAAACAAAATGCGGAGCCGGCGGAGCCGGAAGCTCTCCCATACACAAACAAGCGTCCCTTGCGGGACGTTTAATAAAGAAACCACTTACTGATAATCTCTGGTTAACAATAGATTCTTAAAGGATATATGAGGATTTGTTTGGGTGTAAATCATTTTGTCTTAAACGATAAGGTAAAATTTGTATTGAATGAAAGTATAGTTAAAATATGTTAAAAATTTTGAAACTCAAATTTACATTAATTTCTAAAACTTTTTATTTATTTCCATAAAACCACTTTTTTATGTATCAGTCACATAAAATTGGTGAAGACTTAAATGATCTTTAACCATTTGTAGGGATGTCATAGGTCCGTAGTACCTGTGGCATTGAAAATAATATTAGCTTATATGAAATATCTACAGCAAGCACATACCTAAAGTTAGTAAACATAAACATCTAAAAGTTTAATGATATTTTTTCCAACATAATATTGAAAGTCAAATGTACTGTAAAATGAAGTATGCTTAGTATGTTCTGACAGTCCTCATAATAAAGTAAAATGTTTAGGTATAATGTATATTTTGGGTTACAGCTCAATATTACATATTACAACTAGTGAACATCAAACTTTCATTTTACATATTTACTGGAAGTCAAACCAGTAAACTTACGAAATAACACAGGTCATAAATAAGTAAATACACGTATTTACTGAAATTTTAGGGAATACGCATATTTACTGATTTGGTCAGTAACTACGCATATTCCCTGGAATTTTCAGTAAATACCCGTATTTACTGATTTCACATATTTACTCTAACATATACTGTCTGGTTATATCAAGTGAATATCATTATTAAAAAAACAAAAAAAAAAAAAAAAAAAAAAAAAAAACTGTACAATTTAGCAATGCTCCTTGAAAACTTATAAATTCTCAAAATAGTATCCGACTTAATAATAATTTTAAATAGAGGTCTGAAATTTTACTATGTTGTAGCTGACCCAAAAGTAGGTGAATAACAGATTTGCACAAAATTCTCTAAATGCAATAGTTTTCAAGTTACAAGTGATTTTACTCATGATGGAAGTTAGTGAAAAGTCCAAAAATAGCTATTACTCACTTAGCTATTGAGATAGACACCCAAGTTACTGACCATGTTGTAGCTATGGAAAAAGTAGCTGAATAACATATTTTAACAAAGTGCTCTAAATGCAATACTTTTCAAGTTATAATTGATTTACAAATGTAGTGCATGATTTCATTAATTTTAATGCATTAAAAATTATTTAAAAAAATTCATTAAAAAAACTTTAGCATGTGAAAGCTCTCCAAAATGTAGGTGAATGAGTTATTTGAGAAATACTGGCTATCTGCAATACTTTCAGTGATAATAGGCATTTACTCATTTTGAGTAGGTGAGTAATTAGCTACGGATCTGAAAATTCACTAATTGAAAGCTCTCCAAAATGTAGGTGAATGAGTTATTTGAGAAATACTGGCTATCTGCAATACTTCTAGAGATAATTCGCATTTACTCATTTTGAGTAAGTGAATAATTAGCTACGGGTCTGAAACTTCACCAAGTGAAAGCTCTCCCAAAAGTAGGTGAATGAGTTATTTGAGAAAAATTGGCTATCTGCAATACTTTTAGAGATAATTCGCATGTACTCATTTTGAGTAGGTGAGAATTTTACCTATGGGTCTGGAACTTCACCATGTGAAAGCTCTCCCAAAAGTAGATGAATGAGTTATTTGATAAAAATTGGGTATCCGCAATACTTTTAGAGATAATTAGCATTTACTCATTTTGAGTAGGTGAGTAATTAGCTACGGGTCTGAAATTTCACCAAGTGAAAGCTCTCCCAAAAGTAGGTGAAGGAGTTATTTAAGAAAAATTGGCTATCTGCAATACTTTTAGAGATAATTCGCATTTACTCATTTTGAGTAGGTGAGTAATTAGCTATAGGTCTGAAACTTCACCATGTGAAAGCTCTTCGAAAAGTAGATGAATGAGTTATTGAATTTTAGCCTTTTAAAAGTAAAAATAGCATCAGAGATGCCCGTACCCCACAGCCTAGGGAAATATTTTTAACACCATGAGATATAGAAGTACTGTATCAGTACAAAGTTCAGGATACTTTCAGAGCACTGTCAGTTATATAAAGATCCAAACAATGTTTAAATAGAGAAAATAATGTCTAAGAGAAAGATAATGCATGTAAAGATGAAGTATTAAAACAAGATAATTCAAGAACAAGAAGACAGCATTAATCAGTAAACTAAACATTACAACACTCTTTATCTATATCTGCATGGCCGAATTATGGTTTAGATGTTTTGAATATTACCATGCATACAGAAGTAGTAATACATTCAATGAATGCTTATGTGTGGTGTTGGAGCAAAAGCTGTGGCTCACTTGATGAAATTCCATCTGTTACAATGGGAAGATATAAAAGTAAAATTCTTAATAAATTTTAATATGACTTTAACAGTGCTTAATGTGCATCAAAAGACAGACCCAAAGGTGAAACAAGATTTTAAAGGTCAAGGTCACTATGACAAGGTTAAAGGTCAAATCAAGGTCACACCATGACGTTGCACAGCTACACCCCCTAACCAATGTCCCTAGTAAGTATCAACTTCCTACACCTTACGGTTTCCGAGATATAGTCTGGACAAGATTTTATAGGTCAAGGTCACTACAGCAACGTCAATGGTCAAATCAAGGTCAGACAATGACGCTGCACACCTACACCCCCTAACCAATGTCCCTAACAAATATCAACTTCCTACACCTTACGGTCTCTGAGATATAGCTCGGACAACATTTTATAGGTCAAGGTCACTACGGCAAGGTCAAAGGTCAAATCAAGGTCAGACCATGACGTTGCACACCTACACCCCCTAACCAATGTCCCTAACTCCTAAGTTGGGCTCTAATTTTAATTTGTCAACCTTGTTTTTACTGGTAACACCTACTTTATGTAAGTCTGGAAAGTGCTGGACATTTGAAAATGGATACACGACTTTGGTATCTATGCCCTATTTATCAGTGCTTTTCTGTTGTTACTAACACACACCACCCCCCACCCCCGCCCCACCTGCCTTTCACAAAAAAATATCATACAGGGGCATTTATTACAGAAATTACGGTGTATATTTATTTGTTTATACACCAGACTGACTTCAACATCATGAGAATGGTTCCAACTATCAGGAATTTAGAAATTTCTATTCTGAAGACATTTAATGTACATTTTATGATAAAATAAGTAAAGCCTTACCCCACATGTTACTGTCTATCTTCAAAATCTCTTTTTCATATGTTGCACTTCTCACTGAAAAAAGTACTATCACATTACTTTCGCTGTGTAAGTAATTCAAAAAGCTTAAATTCCACCTTGTATCCGTTAACGTGGGGGAGGAAGAGCAGGTGAATGCAAGAAGTGGCCAACACACTCTCCTATTTCTAAAGTCATGGGTTCAAATCTGGTCCAATATTTAAGTGTTTTATGTGAGAAAGTTTGTTCCCAAAGATTGATGCTTTACAGTTCAGACTATTGAGCAACTAGTATTCACTTGTTCCCTACAGTCACCCAACTACTCACGACATAAAAGAAGTGTCAAATCAGTCAATATGTGTTTTGTATTCTAATGTTTTAACCAATAATATTTGAAACTGTGGCCTTGTGGATAAGACTTGCCCAGGAACACAAGAGGATGCGGGTTCAATTCCATGTACAAGCAGATAGATAATGGCTCCTCTGTCATTGGGTCCAATGTATCCCAAGTAGCAGCTAAAAAAACTCAGGGACATTGATAAATAGTCATCCTTGAGCCTCTTTCAGTCACCAGAGAGGCTAGGCTGTACCTGTGCAGTCAGATCAGTCAAATAGTACTTTCAGTCTCGTAGTACAACGAGATATGGTGCTAAGTATATATATATATATACAATACAATAATAACTTAATACATATACAGTGGAAACCCTTCGATGTGTGTACACAATTCTATGTAGCTCTCAATATCTGACAGTAGATTTGCAATTTGTCACATATACACAATATTACAATTCATCTAATGATGAAAACACAGTGCAACAAAGATTCACTTTGTTAAAATATGTTCATACAGCATATGGGTATTTTTCCAAATAAAGGGAGTTAATCCCTCCCTTATGTCTTCCCTTCTTCTTACAGGCACAGTAAATAGAATTACAATCATTAAGCACTGGTCTGTCGTGATTATAATCATTTCTTTTGAAACCAAATTCACACAAATATGAGAAATAGATAGTATTCTATCATAATAGAATAAGCTCAGACAAAAGTTTGTCTTTATTGTCAGCTTTTTTTAATAACTACTACATTAAGACAAATCTCCATTGTGAAAAAAGTCTTGGAGATCACTTTTTCCATGGATTGTGTGTCCCTTTGAATCTAAAATATGGAAACAAAAATTTCAAATTGCTTCAAATTTCAATTATTTGAATCTCTTTCAGTGTGATTATGAGAAACTATGTTTTAAATTTGTGATACATTCAATGTGTAACAATTGCAATAATTAAAAGAGTTAGAGTAAGAAATCTAAAATTCGCCAGGAATCTAAAATTCGCCACCTCTAAAACCTTAGTTAATTTTATGAAGAAAATGATGTTTTTGTCTAAAAATTGGTATTTTTCAGTTCAGAAAAAGCCTTAATTTACTATACAGTCAACAAATCTCACCACAATTCATTTCTTTTATTAGTATTTTCACCTGTGGCGAATTTCAGATATGTGGCGAATTTTAGATTTCTTACTCTACCTGATATTTTCATGCAACATCATCCTTTATTGCAACTGCATTCTACTAAGTACCTGCTCTATTAAATTATTTCAATATATATTAAAACAAGAGAACCATATACAGTCATCAGATGTGTGTTAAATTAAATTTCAAAAGACCAGGCAAAGTAAATTTCACCCAGATTATTACAGTGTAATATATCAATGTAACGTGTCCCAGAAGGTTTACTTCTACCTAGAATTTACCAAACAGGGCTTTAATTAAATAGGTATAATGGTTTATTTTACCTGTTAATGTCACCACCATTGCTAAAGCTCCAGCTACTATCAGAAAAATGAAGAAAATCAGTAAAGTCTTCAACCAGGGCTGTTGGTTTGGTTTTGTAAATGGCAGGCGACCCAGTCGAACATATGCTCGGGCTAACACATTACTGATCTGAGATGAATCTGTGGAAAAAAAAATAAACAAAATATTTAACAGGGCAATTCATGATCTAAGGCTGTGTTTCTATGTACATGATTTTGTGACTGGGGATTTTAAAGTCTGAGTTTAACCATCTGAAAAAGTAAAGCAAGTACTGTTCATAACTAGATTGGGCCAACTCGGCGCCAACATATCCCCAGACAGGTCATCACTCACGCCACAGGTTTTGATCAGGAATTTTTTAAAACATAATTACCCATTATTATATGAACTTCAGCACATCAATCTACTCTGTTTATATCTTCCCAAGGAAGATGGTGTATCCCCAGACGCCGAATACATAACTCAAATTATATTTTCAATCTTCCTGCAATGATAACTCTAAACCTATTTTCAAAGTATTTAAATGATTGATGATTGAATGTCCATTCTAAAATAATAATCCCAAAAGAGCATATCTGTTTCTATATTTGTTGACAAATAAAATATTATTTTTAACTCAACTCATCATACTTTTCAATCTTCCTTCAAAGTATTTAAATGATTGATGATTCAATGTCCATTCTAAAATCCATTCTAAAATTCATAATCCCAAAAGCGCATATCTGTTTCTATATTTGTTCACAAATAAAATATTATTTAAAAAAAAATTATTTATATTATTATTTTATTATATTATTTTTAGAATTTGCAAATTGTTTTCAGTTATTCATTTCCTCTATACCTATATATATGTGGTCCATATATATGCAACCTAAATATGTGACACAATCTCAGTTCTGACTCCCCTTTGTGTTATATGTAATGAAGCCCACCACCTCCCACCCCCACCCCTCTCCCCTTCTCCACACCTCTCTCACTATTACACAAGATCTGCAACCCCATTGAGTTCTTTGTTTCTCATCTGATATCATTAAATACCTTTGTTTATTTAGTGTCACTCAATATAGCTGGAGGTCCCAGAGGTGGGTGGGGGGAATCGGGGTGGGGGATGTGGCTTGGGACTACAAAGAAATGGAGTAATATAAAAGGGGTACTCAAATACAAAAAGAATTGAGAATTTTAAGTATGTGATTATCAACTGAAATGAGTTCATAACTGTAGGAGCTGTGTCAAAATTAACTGAGGCAAGTTGAATAAAACTGGGCTAGTTGAGGGTTAAAAATCCCCTAGTTTTACTACATAAGGATATAATTTCATTAATATTGGGACTTAAAGCTCACTTAAAGTGTCCATTTTGTCTACTTGAATATGTTTAACCAGTGTTTAACCAGTTTCATTTTAAAAAGTTAAAAACTCAGCAAGCATAAGGTATAACACACAAAAATAAGTTCTTAAAAGACTAAGATAGCCATAACATTATTAATATTCAAAATTTAAATAGACAGGCATTTCCTTTTAAAAATTCAAAGATTTCAGCTCTATAACCCACATAGTTTGACAGTTACTGGGCTTTAAAGTGGCATAATGTCCATAAATTGGGTTTCTGTGGGCATTTTACAATTGTTAAAGAGACCTTAGCAATTAAACTACAGATCTGAAACTTTTTGGGGGACATACATAACAAACAAAAGTTATATATAATACAGTTTAAGACTTGTCACACTAAGCATTTCCAAATAACAGGGCAAAATACGGAAAAAATGTCCAAAAAGGCACTTGGGCGAGTGTCTATGGCCCTCATACACAGGTTAAATGTCTACTAAAAACCTTGATTTTCGGCATATGTAAAAAGGACATAATAATGCATTCCCAGATGGGATTTCAGCTCCATCAATCACATAGTTTAACAGTCACAGGGCTTAAAGGTGGTAAAAAGTCCAAATATTGGGTCTCTGTGGGCCTTTTAGAGATCTCGATGTGGCTTTCAAATTAAAGCTTCAGACTAAAAATTTGTTACATACTAAGATTACACATAGAATATGTATCTAATAAAGTTTGAAACTTCTCAGACTTACCATTTCCAAGTTACAGAGCAAAATATGTGAAAAATGTCTTAAAAGGGTCACTCAGGTGGGTGTTTAAGGTCCTCATACACAGGTTAAATGTCTACTTGAAGCCTTGATTTTTGGCACATGTAAAAAGAACATAATAATGTATTCCCAGATGAGATTTCAGCTCTATCAGTCACATAGTTTAACAGTCACAGGCCTTAAAATTGGCAAAAAGTCCAAATACTGGGTCTTTATGGGGCCTTCTAGAGACCTAAATGTGGCCTTCAAATTAAAGCTTCAGACTTAAAATTTGTCACATACTAAGATTACACATAGAATATGCATCTAATACAGTTTGAAACTTCTTAGACTTACCATTTCCAAGTTACAGGGCAAAATATGTGAAAAATGTCTAAAAATGGTCACTCGGGTGGGGATTTATGATCCTCATACACAGGTTAAATGTCTTCTTAAAGCCTTAATTTTTGGCACATATATAAATAACATACTAATACCTTCCCAGATAGGATTTGAGCTCTATCAGTCACATAGTTTGACAGTCACAGGGCTTAAAAGTAGCAAAAAGTCCAAATATTGGGTCTTTGGGAGCCTTTTAGAGACCTCAATTTGACCTTCAAAATTAAAGCTTCAGACTTAAAATCTGTCACATACTAAGATTACACACAGAATATATATCTAATACAGTTTGAAACTTCTCAGACTTACCATTTCCAAGTTACAGGGAAAAAGATGTGAAAAATGTCTTATAAGGGTCACTCGGGTGGGTGTTTATGGTCCTGATACACAGGTTAACTGTCTATTAAAGGCCTAAATGTTGGGGCACATATAAGAAAACACATAGATATATTCCCAGATGATATTTAACTTAGATGAGAGACATAGTTTGAAAGCTACAGTGCTTGAAAGTGGCAAAAAGTGCATAAATTGGGTCTCTGTGGGCACTTTTGAGACCTTAAGTCGACCCCTTTGGGTAAACCTACAGCCCTAAAATTTTCTACAGACAAGGATTACATATCAAAGTTATACCTAGCGCAGTTGGAGACTCATCAGAATTACCACTTCCAAATTATAGGGCAAAATATGTGAAAAGTATAGCAAAAAATCCCTAAGTGGGGGTATTTATGGGCCTCAAACACAATTTTCTCCTCACCTTAAAGTCGTGATTTTCGGCACATGTACTAAAAACATATTAATGTGTTGTCAGGTAAAATTTCAGCCAGCTGAGCATCATAGTTTGTGACCTACAGGGCTCTAAGTGGCCAAAAGTCCAATTTCTGACCTTAAGGTGGCCATAAGTTCTTTTTTATTGGGAGTTTAAGGTCACCTTAAAATAGGGATCTTCCTTTGGGCACCCTTAACATGTGTACCAAGTTTGAAAAAAAAATATTAATTTGTTTTTGAGTTATCGCGTCCACAAGGAAATTTCTACGGCGGCGGCGGCGCGACGGACCTGAATCCAATATATCCCCGACTTTCGTCTGGAAATATAAGATTTCGTCTGGGGATATAATTATTCAACAGTTATGACAGAAGACACTGACTTTTTTGTCTAATTTTAAGTAATCTTGTCACTCAGATATAAAAAAAGGTGCTGTCGCAATTGCCCATTACCAAAACTTATTTGCGGACCTCAGATTTTTAATTAAAAATTGTGTACAGGAAAATACAACCTTCTAACAGCACCAAAACAATAAACAAGCAGACACATTATTCACTTGTGTGGAGGCGGACTGCAACCAATTGGCACCCTCAACACATGTTTAGGACCAGGAATTTGTCTGGCAAGTCAACACAACTTGAACAGAAAATTATTATTTATATTGTTTGTCAATACTATGATACATTTATTTTGAATAAACTTAAGGTTTAGTGGCCTCCTGGTTATCAAGTATAGTAAATTATCAGCTCTGTGATCATGTGTTCAAATCCAGCTCAGGGCGACATATGAGATGTACTGATGACTGCCTTACTGGTGTACAAGTTCTTACAAAGTGGTTATCCTAAATGTTTTGAGCCTTTTCTTAAACCTAAGACAAAGTGTGTATAATAGTCATACAAGTCAAACCGATGGTGTTAAGTGCTTGAGGTCTCACACTGTGCCTCATCAGTATACAAGTCTACTGAGCATTTAAGGCCTCAGCTTTGCATATGATGCTCCGAAGATTTGGAATGATCAGCCTGATGATGTATGTCCAGCCACTTCTCTTCTCATTCATACAGAAGTTGAAAACCTATCCTCTGTGTAAAAGCATACCCACCCTAGTTTTCTGGTTTTTTTCTAGTCTTTCTCCATAGGGCTGACCCCTACTATGTCCCTGGTTATATGATTAAAGATCTCTGCTTTTCTGTTTTACGCACCTTGAGTCTGTCTTTAGACAGAGATTTAGCACTATAAATATTAGAATTACAATTGGAAAGACCACTGTCCTGATATTGCCTTTTATCTCCATCATGGGGTTATGTTTTTGGTGGTGTGTGTCTGTCTGTTTGCAAAATATCTTGAAAAGTATGGATAGTTTCAGAAAATGTCAGCAGTGGCATAAGGAATAAGTGATGTGATTTTGGTGGAGATCCGGATCACCATTTGGATCCTGCAAGTTCTTAATAGACTTTGTACCATTGCACTGACAAGCAATTTTGAAGGTGCTGGACCTTGGCAGAGACTTACATTCTCTTAGTGTTTCTTGTTTTCGGAGGTTAAATTTTTCTGTGGTGTGGGTTTGTTTGCTTGTCTGCTTGCAAAATAACTAAAAAAAACTATGGCCAGATTTTGACTAAATCTTCCAAGTTGACAAATGGCACAAAGAATAGAAGACTTGATATCGGTGGAGATCTAGATAGCCGTCTGGATCCAGGAATTTTTAAAATGACTTTTTGTTACTCCACTCACAAACAATATAGAAAGTATTGGGCCTTGGCAGAGGTATGCACTCTCTCAGTCTTTTGGGTTTTTTGGGTTTTTTTTTTCACACTCAAAGTTTTGACAGAGAGGGGACAGTGTTTTGTTTTGCATGTTCATCGTAACAAGTGCTGACTGCTGCAATAGTTATATTTTTGTATGTATATGTAAACACGCATGAAAGTACTCGCATGAACACACACCAGTCGAAGCAGCAACTTACTAGCCAGTTTGTGAATTCATTTTTGCATAAGTTTATGTTTCTTGGACATGGCATAAAAATTTCCAGTTTTAATACAAAAATGAATCTCATTCATCACAGTTTGTTACAAAATTGCTTTCAACAGTCGAGATAAGAAATTATCATTTGTACAAAGGAGATCATAAGCCATGAATAGGAACTACCACTTACAGCCATTTGACATCCCTGGATCCAAGCCCCTGGGTATCTTTGCATCCACTCCAGTTTTATCCAGATCTTTGTAGTACTGTTTTAACATCTCTGGCATTTCCAATGCATCATCAACATAGGCTGCCTGTTTTTGATTCAAAGTAACCTGTTCAGAAACTGGTGTCGATTTTTTGAGGATACTCTTCTGGACTATGGGTTCTGTTCCTAGAGTACATAGAATCAAATTTAATCTGTTATAGAGCTTAAATCTCTGTATTAGCAGATTTATGAACTTTATAGTTGCAGCAGGGAATTTTGGTGAAGTTAAATTTTGGGAAACAGCACCTGGTATTTCCAGAAGTGGTATGCATATTTATGTATACATTAGTCTATGTATCCTTTATGCGGGAGTTAATCTCATGTCATTCAGAGAATATTTCTATTCTTGCTAGCTGGAATTCCTAGTTTCACACAAGTAATTTTCCAGTCCCTTCAGATTATATCCAGTGGCATTCAACACTTATTTTGAACAAAAGCAGACATCAGTAATTTAGCAAAAACAGGAAGTAAACAATACATGGATGACCTTATCATTACATGTTTGACCCTCAACTTCATCTTAAATGTGACTTTTAAGCTTTTTTCCACATTGCATATAATTATTTATACTTAGTGCAATATCTCCATGTACTACAGGACCCAAAGCACTATATGACCCATCCCGACTGCACAAGTACACCCAAACTCTCAAGTTACTGACATTCCCCTAACTGGAAGACAGAGACTCAAGGATGACCAATTATCAACGTCTTTAAGTTTTTTTTCACATTGCATATAGCATATAATTATCTATACTCAGTGCAATATCTCCATGTACTATAGGACTCAAAGTGGTATTTGATCCATCCCAACTGTACAAGTACAGTCCAAATATCTAGTTATTCACCATCCCCTGACTGGAAAACAGAGGCTCAAGGATGACCATTTATCAATGTCCTTGAGGTTCTTTAACCTGCCACTTGGGATTGGATCCAATGACAGAGAACCACCATTTAAGTGGTCAACCGTGCCACTATGTATGTGCCTGTACCTGGGTCTGAACCAATGTCCTCTGGGATTCAAACTCTGATCTCACAGGTGGGATGCGAGTGTGTTACCACTGCACCACAGTGGCCCCTTGACTGTGTGACATTTTGAAACTTTTGGCTATGTGAAGGAACAGTTTTACCTTATATCAAAACAAGGTTCTATCATATTGTGCATGTAACAAAATTGTTTAAAGAGAAATATGTTTGAACACTTAAGTCCAAATTTGTACTATATTAGAGAGTCAAGTTGAAGTGGGGGCCATGTTGTCTAGATTCCATCTACGTGTAATTCCCTGTACTTGCTTGCACATATGCTACATCACTGAATTAAAATCCATAATCTAAGTATTGTCCTTTGAAGTAAACCAAATTATAGGTTTGTACAAAACATGCATTATGCTCATGCATTGATACCTTCTGAAATCTGATAGGCTGGAGGTTCTTCTGTTTTGGGCATGTGATTTCGATCACCCAGGAGTTGTTCTTCTTCATCATGAAGTAGAAATGTGCTGTTTTCTGGAGGAAAAATAACTGAAGAAATTGCTACTCTATATAAAATTCAGTATTTTTCTTAACCATTTTTTTTTGTGATCCAAATACCCATCATTAACCAAAATCTCTGGGTAACAGGGTATTTTTCAATGATACAGGACATATGATGACCTCAAATATCTTATTTAAAATGGACTTCTACTTATCTGCTTGTATTTAAAAGGGTTTTCACTACATGTAAATATGAATATTATTAATGTACACCCATAGTACATATTTATGCACTGGTAAAATATGTTTTCACATCACAGTCACAAATAAAGTTGACTCATAACAACTACTACAACTACAAGAGAGGAAAATATACTAAAATACAAAGAAGATGCTTTGCCATATTTCTGCAGTTTTAGTGTTATTGTTGCAAGTTGGACTTTCTCCAAGCCTTTGTATTGGTATCCATCAATGATTTCAACAGTTAAATTTAAATTGGAAACTTACAGGAGTTCATTATACCTCCAGCATTCTGGAGTAAAGGGGGAAAATCTCTGAAAATATACTTTTTGTCAGGGCTCGCTGTTTCTCCAAGAGTCATACAGTACCCATATATTACACAAAAGCACTTGTAAGTTGATGATTCCTCTCCTACATATCCCATACTATAAGTGTCCCATCAATTTTAAAAAAGATTTACACAGTACTGGCATGTTACTTTTTGATCCCACGCATATATATAACCAACAACTTTTACTAGCTGTATGTAAGTTACTTTTAAAGTGACAATATCATACAATTTGCAAATACCTTAATCCATAGCCCAATGAGGTACTACAAAATTTTCAAAATGGAGTTTACTTTATGGCACCATATTGTTTTGAACACATAAAATCAAACCAGACCCTTTAAATCTTTCACATAGTTGCTGTAGTGGTTGCTATGGTATGCTTTTGATATTTTCAAAATTTAGCGGAGCAAATTTAAGTACAGAAAATCATGTTTTAATTTAATATTGAGTAGACAGGCACTTGCTTGTGAAAATACAGTAAAATCCTACTGAATATCAAAT
Organism: Sabellastarte sp. h YS-2021; assembly: GCA_964017235.1. Lineage (NCBI taxonomy): Eukaryota > Metazoa > Annelida > Polychaeta > Sabellida > Sabellidae > Sabellastarte > Sabellastarte sp. h YS-2021. Next base: position 40,211,273 of record OZ024932.1, read on the forward strand.
CTCAAAGGGCTTTTAAAATAACTCTACTTAGTTGAAACATATCTTTTCAGATTAGCCTATCCTCCACCGTAGCCTATCTCCCCTATATCGGACCCAAATATGGATATTGACCTCTTATTGGAACTGGATAATATCTCTTTGGACATCAGTGCCTTAGAGGATGTTTACCTCAATTTTGGCGCTTTATAAATACTTCTTACTTACTTTAGTAATCAACCATGACTTCCAGTCACATTTCAGTGCAAAATACCTTAGTGAAACCCTTTAAATAGAACTTTAAGTAGAATTCTCGGTTACAGAGGAGAATATATCAGGTCCTTGACAGGCATATTTCATAACAAATACCAAGGTGCAAGGTGATCCAGTGGTTGGCAACTTTGGTTCACCTCCTGCAAGAGGTAATGCAGAGGGCCTAATGTCAATATGACTCTGGCTGTTGAATGGGACATAACTGTTAACCTTTCCTAATATTCACTGTTATCTGGAAATCCTCATTAAGAAGAAATGAGTTAAAAAGTGGCTCGTTGTTATATGAATGAAACTAACCTACCACTGCTTGAAATAGGTGAAGTGATTGATTCTTCATCGCGCAATACCTCAGTCGAAAAAGATCTCTCCTTTGCAAATAGTTCATCAGAATTTTCCTTTATTCTTTCATAAATTTTGCCACCAAATGTTACTTGTTGTTGAACAGGTGTTTCAGCAGTGTCTTGGTTCTCTTGGTCTACAAATCATGAAAAAAATATTGATGTCAATGTTGGGTTTTGTGGTATGGTTCCATTTAGACACCAGGGGCGGATTTCATGAAAGGTCTCAGACTTAGCCCAGTCTCAGGCTGAGCCACTGGCTCAAATCTGAGCCTTTTGGCTCAGCTAAGTCTTTGTCTCAAATGGTTTTCACAGAAGGGGTCTCAGTTGAGACCAAGCTTATCAAATAACCACAGTGATTTTCTGTGTCATGTGACCATTTTTTGTAGTCAAAATATTCTATTGATGACAAATATGTTCCTTGTTTGACACATAATATCTCTGGTTAAATACAATTTTGCAATGGGAAACCTTGTAAACATGTAAAAACACCCAAAGACTACTTCAGGGGATTGTTTTATATATTTGTACCCTATTTTCAGCCATTTCAAATTTTGAAGTGAAGAAAGAATTATGGCGGCCATATTTGAGCCTTTGTTCCCACAACTTAAGCCCACTTTCTACCAGTCTCAACATTTGAGCCAGTGGCTCAGCCAAAGCTGAGACTGAGACCTTTTGTGAAATCCGTTACGGCAGAGCCCATGGGCTCAAGTAAAATATTCCAATACTTTGAGACAAAAGTCTCAAGTTTGAGTCTGAGACCGGGCTAAGACCTTTCGTGAAATCCGCCCCTGGGTCCGGTTTCATTAAAGGACTTAAGTCTGGTCTCAGGCTCAAATCTGAGACTTTGGGTTCAAATATTGTAAATATTTTGCTGAGTCTGTGGACTCAGACTGAAAGCATTTCACAAACAGGCTCAACTTGAGATTTGGCTCAGTCATGGGCTCAATTTTGAGCCCACCAAGGACGTGTCTCAAATTTTTTATTTTGCTTACTAATTACAACTACATATTCAATATTCATAATAAGAAAAGTCAATAGAATTGACATGCTTTTTTGACCGTTGTCAAGTGACTAGTCTCAAGAGTGGACTCAAAGCTTAACTCAGTCTCAGTTGAGTCTCAAACAATTGGCTTGTTACCAATAATATTATATCAATTTTTTTCATGTTTTATCAGTGTTAATGCAATCTAAATCGATAATGATGATGAAATAAATGTACTTGCATAAAAGACAAACCAAGGAAGCATCTTAAATGAAATTTAAAAGTTGAGACTATGACTTGAGACCAGTCTCAGCTGAGTCACCTTTTGTGAAATCAATTGGAGCCAAAAACTCAGCTGAGACAAAAGTCTCAGATTTGAGACCCAGACTCAGCCCAAAACTTGTCTCAAACTGAGACTTTTCATGAAACCGGCCCCTGGTTTATTGTGCTTTTTCAGTCTTAGCAGCTTTCAGAGACAAACTGACTCTGGTTATTTCAATCATTACACAAAATGATTGAAACTTTTAGTCATCACAAGTAATCACTGGTTTCACAGATTGACTGTAAAATTTTTGCACAATGAATTTAAATTACCTACCTTTCAGTTTTCATCCACAATTATGGAAATTGTTAATAAAAATAAAGAAAAAAACAATATTTTAATATTAGGTGGTACTTTCGTTTGGCTTCTATGTCCATGAGACTAAACTTTTCAGTCTCAGAAAAAAGTGTTAGAAAAAAATGTTAGAATATTTCCACTTGATTCCTCAGATACGTAATTGATATTTATTGAAAATTGTACCATGTGAGACAAGCTTTAGAGTTGTATTTTTCTCCCAATATTGTTTAAATCTTAATATTTTAAACTTAATATTTACAATTTTTCTGTGCTTTTGCCTGCCTCACTCATTCACAAAATCTCAGCTTTTCATCTGTTAGCACATTTGCCCAACCCTCCGAAAAACCATACTGTATATTTGGAAATTTCAATAAGGCATTGACTTTAACTACTTTAGCTGACTCAGTTGGAGAGTGCAAATGAATTCCTAGTGAAGTTTCAAGTTGTATCTTGTAAGCAGAAAATCATCTTGAGTAAAGATGAATTCTACTGAAACTTTTTAAGATTGGGAATTACTGAAATTTCCTTCTCGCTATAACTTTTTCTTCTGCAGTATTAAGGTCCATACACATGAAACCAATTAAGAAAGATGTACAATATGCTGAGACATGAGATCTTTATAAGATGAAGAAAATGGTGAATTTCTTCTTTAAAAACTGGACCGGAAATTTGGAAAATTTACTAGTAATTTAAATTTTTATTAGAAATACTTACCATTTCCTAACAGTAGCTATTTGTTGGAGCCATCCAACCCAATGGCCAACGCAGAGATGCGATTTTAAGGTTATATAACCACCTTAATAAAGCCATTGGGTTACAGTAGTCCGTCCTCCCGCCAATTAGGTCACCTGACCTCCTTTGTTTACCTCATTATTTTTGTTGCAGGTAAAAGAATGACTTGCGGGGAGGCGGGAGGGAAATCCATGTGTTAGGAAATGGTAAGTATTTCTAATAAAAATTTAAATTACTATTAAATTTTCCAATTTTATAGCGAAATACCTTTACCATTTCCTAACAGTAGCTGAATGCAGCCTTGCAGGAAGGAGGGAATTCTTTTATTAAAACTTCCACCTACCAACAACAAGAAACAACATTGTGAGAACCAACAGTAAACATGACAATAGTGAAATGTACATGCAAACAGCAACACATACAATCCAACATACAACATTCAACACAACAACATACCTTTTAAATGAAGGCAGTATGCAGTTGAACACTCTCACAATGCTCTGAATCCAATAAATGCACTTGTTGAACAACATCTACTTTACAAACTGAAGTAACATCAGGTCGAACCCCACTTGGTACCACTATCAGCTGACGCGTCATAAACACCAAGTACGGTCCAAGCTACGCAAACTGTACAATATATACAGGTCGACGCCGTCTATCCTGTAAAATACAGACAGATTAATAAATAATTGTACCCATCACAAAGTAAAATACAAGCAGATTGGTTAATAATTGTATCCAACCCAAAGTATCAACTATTCACATATTCAAACACATAAAGTATTATACAGTTATAAAACCTACTCATAAGTTTATAACATGCTGAGCAGATACTATTGGACCCAATTTCAAGATCTGACCATTATGCCAACAGAGGTCCTTAAGGTAGAAATTGGTAAACGTATTGTGGGACTTCCAAAAGCATGCTTCAAGAATCTCACTTAAGGAAACTCCTCCTTTAAAAGCCAAAGAAGCCGCCATAGAACGAACATCATGAGCTTTGACCTGACACAACTGCTGCGTTTCAGAATCCGACTCCTCATAAGCCAAAAGTATAGTCTGTTTTAGCCAAGAAGAGATTGTTGCCCTTGAAATATCTCTGGTAAAACCCTCCTTAATAGCTACAAACAAAAGATTCTTATTCTTCCTTAAATCCTTTGTTCTGTCCAAATAGTATTTCAAGGCCCTCACAGGACAAAGAGATCTATCTTGAGTCAAACTGCTGTCCAAATGAGGTTTGAGAGCTGGAATGACTACAGGTTTAATGACAGTAGGCCCATCTGACGCCAACTGGTTCTTTGCCAAAAAGGCGGTTGATGGAGCAATAGTTACTTGTGACCAATTTTCTTTGTAACTAAGAGAAGAGAAAGTCCAAGCATGAATTTCACCTCTTCTTTTGCCTGATGCCAAAGTCAAAAGGAAAACTGTCTTGAAGGTAAGCAACTTCAATGAAGCCTTCCCCAAAGGTTCAAAAGGTCGTTTAGTAAGAGCCTGCAAAACCAAGGCCAAATCCCAAGAAGGTATGGATCTATTAACCACTGGTTTGTCTCTGTAAAAACTTGACAATAACCTATTCAACTCAAGACTTTTTGACACATCTTCACCTTTCAAACCCAATCCATCAGCAATTGCTGTCCTGTAACCAGCAATAGTCGATGGCTTGAGAGCCTTCTCCTTAAACAAATAATTAAGGAAGTTTGCTATGTTTGGAATAGTGGGATCTGAGATGTCCACCTGATTCTCCTGACACCACTTCCCAAATATGGACCACCTTGATTCATAGATTCTCCTCGAGGAGTGTCGCTGAGGCTCCTTAATTCGCTTCGCCACCTCCTCTGAGAATCCTCTTGAACCTTCAGGACTGACTCCAGATGCCAAGCATGAAGGTTCAAATAAGCCAGATTGCTGTGAAGTCTGTTGCTGAACGGTTGAGTCAACAGATTCACCCACAAAGGAAGCCTTAGAGGGAGTTTCGTGGACAGATCCACCAGATCCCAAAACCAAGACATCCCTGGCCACCCTGGGGCAATCATGATTATCTTGCACCTGTAGGTGGTCATCTTTTGAATCACCTGCGGTATGAGAGCCACTGGACAAAACACATAGGCGTCCAGACCCTCCCAAGAGATGTTCAATGCATCTGTTTCCCAAGCCCGACCGTCGGGGACAGGAGACACATACATTGGTAGCTTGTGATTCAACTTTGTTGCAAACAAATCTACCATTGGTTGATGCCAGCAATGGCAAATTTGATTGAACACTCGATGATTCAAAGCCCATTCGGTCTGAATCACCTTGTCTTTTCTTGACAGAGAATCTGCCAAGACATTGAGATTCCCTGGAATGTGTTTTGCCCGAATCTGGATCCCCCTGGCATTTGTCCAAGCCATGATTCTCCAGATTAAGGCACACATTTCTTGAGAGTGGGTGCCTCCCTGTTTGTTCAGATAGGCAACCACTGAAGAGTTGTCTGTGGAAATCAGCAGATTTTGATTCAGAAGCTGATTTTCGAATGATTTTAAAGCTAGAAATACTGCTTTTAGCTCTAGAATGTTTATGTGAAGTCTTGACTCCACCTGATTCCACAGACCACTGGCTGTGTGATGCTCTAAATGAGCCCCCCAGCCTTTTAGGGAAGCATCTGTGAATAGAAGGAGATTGCACTCCTTCTGATGAAGTGGGGAACCCCTCATCAGGTTCGAGAGATTGGTCCACCACTGAAGATGCTGTTTTAGAACCTGAGACACTGGTACTGGGATATCCAGAGACTGAGGATACCTCCAGTGTGTCTTGAGGTACCATTGTAGAGGCCTCATATGCAGACGACCCAATGGTACAGTCTTCTCCATTGAAGCCATGCTCCCAATCAGTGACATGAGCTCCCTTGGAGATGTTTGAGTAGCTTTCAACATGGAAACTATCTTTTCTAGAAGGCGATCGATTTTCTTTTGAGTTGGAAACACAAGACCCACCCTGAGGTCGAATTTGTAACCCAAAAACTCGATTTCCTGAGTTGGAATTAAATCTGATTTTTCGAAATTTATTATCCAACCCAAGCTTTGAACAAGACGAATCAACCTGTGGGTATTCTCTTGGCATTGTTGCTTTGTTTTCGCTCTCATTAACCAATCGTCTATGTACTGATGAATCCTGATGCCTTCTGCAAGAGCCAATAGTTTCACCTCTTTTGCTACCATGGTGAACTCGAGTGGAGCCGTAGCGATTCCGAAGGGTAAGGCTGTGAATTGGTATGATCTGTCGCCTACATTGAAGCGAAGATACTTCTGAAACCGTGGGTGTATTGGTATGTGAAAGTATGCATCTGTAAGGTCGAGTGAGGTTACCCACTCGCCTTCTTGCAGCGAATCTCGAATATTTTCGGCAGTTTCCATTTTGAAAGTGGGTACATGTAAATAACTGTTTACCACACTTAAATCTATTACTGGACGCCACCTTTTTCCTGGTTTTGGTACAAGAAACATGAGCCCACTGAATAAAATTCCTCTGGACTTCTGACAAAGTTTCTACTGGAAAAACCTCATTAGGTGTGAATGAAGAATTCCTCAACTTGGAAATATCATCCTCTGTAACATCCTTTGAGCAATGTTTGAGGTAGTTATCTCTCCTATTTAGCAATAAATTGGAGGACATAGTCATGGAACTCCCTAACAAAGACTCCAAAGACTTCCCCAATGACTGATTTATAGTGGCTTGGAGCTGCAAACACTCCTGAACATATTCCATGGCATTATTGAAATCACCCTCAGACTGTGCAGATTTAATAATGCTGAATTGTTTCTCCATTTCCTCAGTAGACTTCATATTTGCAGAGTTGAACCAGAAAATATGATTCAACACGTTAATATTTTCCCTGTTCACTGATTCCCATAAAGTATATTGCTTCAAGGGAGTTGAGACTGTAGTGGGAGCCTGAAACTGAGAGGAAGTTATATTCCTAAAGGCATCCTGTAGTTTAGGAGCTCCCAAAGCATGAGGTTGAGGAGTCATGTTGTACCATTTCATATTGGGCCTGTCAAAGTTCAAAAATTGACCCCTGGCTAGAGGATTTTTCCTGGAAGATTTATTCTTCATGTTATCTAGACCTTTGGAGATTCCAGAAGCCTCATACTCCTTGAAATCCCAAAGATTCACCATGTTCTCTGCTGGAGGTAAAGCAAGTGAAACCTGTGCAGACTTCTTGATTTTATGAGCTTGGGAGAAAACAGACGGAGCAATGATAGCACCAGTGTCAGTAATGTCAATGTCTAACCATTTTTTTACAGTTAACAAAGTGTCTGAATAGGAAGGACCTGACTGTTTTTCCTCTTGAGATGAATCATATTCCCCATCTGAAATCTCGATTCTGCACCTTTTTGTAGGTACAGAAACTCGATTGTCATTACAGGGGTTTTCCTCCGCTGAACGTTTCGACTGGACCTCGACGGAAGCATTTTCCGAAGAGATAGTCTTTTCTCTGCAATCGGAACTTCCCCTTGGAGACGCTTCCACAATGTCTGCTTGCATAGGGGAATCCCTCTTCTCTACCGCTGAAAGCCTGTTCGATCTAGTTGTCAGTTGTGATAAGATTGCCGCCAATGCCTGGTTGTTAGAAGTCGAAGACTGAGCCACATTTGTGACAGACGAATTGTCATCTTCATCCAAGATGGAATCGTCTATCTTAGGTTTTTCAACAGGAATTTCTTTTATAGATTTCTTCCCTTTTGAAAGTTTGGAATTAAGCTTATGCTTCTGATCTTCAGAGAAAGATGCACAAAGCAAACAGTCTTTCTTCAAAGCACATAAATCGTCTCCCTTACCAGATTCTCGACATTTAAAGCAATATCTATGGTTGTCAAAACCAGGCATAAGATGACCACAAGACGAAGATTTCTTCGCCTTATTGTCAGAAGAATCAGTATTATTAGCCATATTGAAGAATAAACCTCAATAAAAAATCAAAAGTCCCTGAAACTTTACCACTTCCAAAACACGTCCTACTGTTGATGGCCAACAAAAATAATGAGGTAAACAAAGGAGGTCAGGTGACCTAATTGGCGGGAGGACGGACTACTATAACCCAATGGCTTTATTAAGGTGGTTATATAACCTTAAAATCGCATCTCTGCGTTGGCCATTGGGTTGGATGGCTCCAACAAATAGCTACTGTTAGGAAATGGTAAGGGTATTTCGCTATAAAAAAGGAAGTTTAAGAATTATTTGCTTAAGGCATTTTAAATGCATTTTAAAAATTGGCTGCCAACTTGTTTTCAGCTGGTATTGGAAAACTAAAATCAACTTCAACTCTACGTAAAACCTTTATGTACACCATCCCCTGAAGACTGCAGTGATTTTGATTTCTCTAGGGATACTGGGCTGCCTCCCTCTGTTGAGGGGACAATTGAAGTTCGTGCTTTGTGTGGAAACATCTGCTGTCGTACGTCTAACGTCACTAACTGCTCATGTGACATCTTGCTTTCTGTACAAAATCACACAAAAACATTATATCCTACATATCAAACCATCTAAAATGAAATTTGTGCGGGGCTTTCTCACATTTCCAAATGAATGGAATCATTCTTTAAATATCTCCATTTCACAGGAGCAAATGGTGAAGGAAAGTATTCCATTATTGATGAATATGTTCATGTCTTTTGTTATTTAAGTTGACACAGTACAATCAAAGAGCTCAATATAATTGTTACATGATATTACATGTTACTATGTATTTTAAAAAGGACATTTATTTTAATAAAATGTAACTAATACAAGTGATTAGTTGTCCTTGAACCGATTATAAAACGCCTTCCGTATGTGCATGCGTCCGTTCGTCCATCCGTTCGTCATGTTTTTACATAAACCTTAATATCTCATTCATTTATAAAGATATCTTCATTAAATTGGCAGGGAATGTTAATGGCTATAAAAACCTGTCTGTGCAAAATTTTGGCCTCATTTTGAAAAACAATATGGCCGCCATAGCTAATTGTTTGAAAATCATAAAGGTGCTCTAAATCTTGAAATATTCCAACTAGCTTCATCAAATCTGCACAAAAGCCATATGGATGGAAAAGCTAGCCTCATAGTAACTTTGGCCTAGTTCAAAAAACAAAATGTTCACCATATCACATGTTTAATGTCAAATTTGGTTATCCTATTAAAAAGGCCTTATATCTCCCCTAATATTGCTCCTAGAGGTTCGGAATGTGAAAACAACTTGTAGGAAGTCATGGCTTGGGAATCTTTTCCAGGTGTTGAATTTGACCTTTGACCCCTACTTCAAGGTTAAATGGGGTCACCACACTAAAACATCCTTATTTCTCCTTTATTATTGGTGCAATGGCTTCAGAATGTAAAGACAGACCAGGAAAAGTCCTGGCCTGCAAATGTTTTCCCGGAGAAAAATTATGGCCTTATTTTGAAAAACAAAATGGCCACCATAGCCAATTATTTCAAAATCATTAAGATGCTCTCAAACTTTTGCAGCTAGGTTCATCAAATTTGCACAAAAGATATATGGCTAGAAAAGTTAGTCTGATAGTAATCAGGCCTAGTTTTGAAAACAAAATGGCCGTCATATCACATATTTAATGTTAAATGGGATTATCCTATTAAAACGGCCTTATATCTCCCTTATCATTGCTACTATGGGTTCCAAATGTAAAAACAGTTTAAAGGAAGTCATGGCCTCAGACTCTTTTCCAATTGCCAACTTTTACCTTTGACCCTTTCTGCAAAGTCAAGTGGGGTTATCTCACTACAAAAGCCTTATATCTCCTTTAGTTCTCCATTATTACTGATTCTAAGGCGGGAGATAACCGCTGCGGCAGTGGCCTTGTTTTATGATAAAAACCTCCCAGAAACTGTGAATAACTTTTTTACATATTTGTTGTACATTTATAATTTTAGATAATGCTAAATTATTTTATTTGTAACAATATTGATTCATCATTACTTTAACTATTTTATATGTTTATTTATGTTGTATATTCAAGTGTACTGTTGTGAGTGGACAATTTATGAATGGCATTTCACACATGTTCTATAACTTTGTAATTAGTGTGTTATATGTAACTGCATATCTTCTCAAAGACATTCTTTTAATATGTTATAATGTCAAATTGTTATTCATTATTGTATGTCCTTTCCAAACTTGTGTGAAAAATATGTTTTATATTATACCTTCTATGCTAAACTTATTATTCTGTACTAATTCCTTAACTTTAAATGTAAAGCTGATTCTAACGATGTTTAGTTCTTGTTAAAAGCTTAATAGCAAGTCCACTTCTATGATCTGTCTTGCCTAAATACAAGTTTCAACACACTTTGTTCTCAAGCCCTGCATCACAAAGGAAGTTGTGTGTATATATTTTGTTATGTGTTTTGGGTGTATGAATATTGACAGAGTAAGTGTATTATGAGACAATAAATCAGCTAGAATCTTGCACACATCTGTGTTAAAACATATTTCCCATCTCAATAATCCTTAAATGCTATTTCCATTTATGCCACTGACCTGCATGTAAAGTTGCCTCACTAAAAACTTACTCTCATGCTCTTATGTAAAGCCACAGACTATAATTTCCTTATACATTCTTTTATACAGGATTTTCCTAAAGTCAAATAATAACAAGCAGATCACTATGTAAATATCTTATGAAGCCTAGGACAAGTCCAGGTCATTTCTTGTCCAGATATGTCCCATATGTATATTTGTAAAAGCTTGCCCTCTGTATTATATGCATAGCTTAGTTAAAATGACACAATAGAGAACTTGAGTATATATAGAGGAAAACCTTAGCCCGTACTTAGTCCTTCACTCCTCAGTCCTGAGTCTTCAGTTTGAGTAACAAGGTTAGCGTCAGATAGTCCGTTAGACACTAGTTATGGAATCAGGTAATACATGTAGTTCAAGTGTTGGACAATCAGAATGTTAGTGGGGTTAGAGTGTAGCAACTAGTGAATTTATAGAAAACAATGTTTATCATGCAGAGTGGTGAATCCTAAAAGACATCATGCTTTTTGATGGGGTTTGTACTACTGTATTACTGGAACAGGACTTTGTGTTGTAATGTTTATGTGGTGAGAATTTATTAATAAAACTCTAATATCAGAATAATACTGTTTAGCTACTGGAAAGCCAAGACACAATAGTATCAAACAAGAATATTAAATAGTATGAAGGTACACAGGAGTATATTCAAATAAATCTGTGTGTCCTTTGTAGAAGATTGTAACTTGGAAATGCATTTAAACATTATATTATCGATCAAATGACCACATCAGCAATACATTCAGAAGTTTGTTATTTTTATGTATATATGATTTCACTTTCAAAACAATTCCAATCGAATATTTACATTTACATTACACAAACACACGTAAACAACACGCCAAGCATTTGGTAAGTTATGGTAACAACTAACAAATATATATTAACAAGACCACTGCCATGGTTATCTCCAACCTGACAAGTGGAATAGTGGATCTTGAAACTGGGTTTGAAGCCCAAAGACCAACAATAAGGACCAAGGCCTTTTTAGTGTGATGCCAGAACTTGACCTTGAAGCAGGGGTCAAATGTCAAATCAGACTTAGATTCAAGCCTTTTAGTATAATGACCCAAATTGACCATGAAGCAGGGGTTAAAGGCAAAATTCAACACTTTGAACCATTTGTAGGTTGCTTTTACATGATAAACTCCTAGCTCTTACGATAAAGGAGGTATAAGGCCTTTTTAATATTATTACCTTCATATGACCTCAAAGATATGACATGTTGGCCATTTTTAAAAAAAGCAAGCTTTCTTAGCCATATACGTGTTGTGCAATTGATGAAGCTAGCTGTGATATTTTTGATTTTTGAATAATGATTTTTGAATAATCGGCTATGCTACTTCTTCGAAACAAAAAAAAAAATTTTTTTTTTAGTCAGACATATTTTCATAACCATAAACATTCCTTAGAAAATCATAAATGGCTGAAATATTAAGGTTTAAGTAAATACGTGACAAATGGACATACCAGTATATTATTATTATTATTTATTATTCGTACACATAGTACAATATTCGTACACATACTCATTAACTAACATTCTCAACTGATGTGGGGATGATGAAATATGCCTGTATGCATGGAAGGATATGGCCACCCAGAAAGATGTATTATTCAGCTCGTAGCTATAATAATAATAGATGTTGTATAATCTTATAATCTTGACTTTAAACACCTGTAAACATAACTGTTTGACATTATAACCGTAGAATGTGGATTAAAATAAGTACAATACATACAGCCTTTCTACAGTCTCAAGTTTCTCTTTATGGGGGGAAAACTTTCTGTTCATGTAATTAATATTATTGGTATTATTATTATTTGCAAAAACTTTTAAAAACCCCAAATTTGATGTGTATCAAATTCAAAAAGCGCAATAAATCCTAATGATAGAGGAAATATCATAAGTCCATGGGCAGAAAAGAGTCAGCATTAGCTGATGAGGTTTCAGTTCATACAATGTACTCTTACATTTTCTGGCTGTTCAAATGAGCATACTCCTAACACATCTGTCTCACGAGATTCCTATCTCCTAACATGTATGAATGCTTTATGAATGCTGAATATCTGTGTACATGTCTAAAGATATATGGTATAAATTTGAGCCTTTCGCAAGACTTCAATAAGTTTCCAGATCAACCACCATTTGCCGAACAAAACTTTACTTACGTGACTAGTTTTATTCTTTTGCTAATTAATGCACTTTTGAAAATTGTACGTGCAATAATTATGACTGAAATGATAAAGAAACACCTTTTTAAACTCTAAAAGTATGAATATCCATTAAAATTATGGACACAAATGCCAATGTTTATATACTTACTTGTGTTGAAAACAAGTAAACACGGCACAGTGGAGTGTATGACACAATTAATTAATATTGTTTTACCATCAGCGACTTGTCACGTGATTCAATTAATAGTGTAGAATCCAAAAGAGGGGCTTTTCAGTGGTACAAACAGTATAGGACTGTTCCACTTTATCGAATGACGTTCTTGAATGTCTATGCTTAAATTCTTACATAACAGCAAACTAAGTGGTGTAAGGGACTTACAGATATCCAATACCTTGACCTATCCAGGTGATTAGCGAGGTGATAGCTCGAGATAATTAGCTTGAAATATGGACTGAAAGTTCATGTAATATGGGATAGTTATATTGGATTATTGAGTAAATAAGCTGAAAAATTGAGACAGAAATAAATTGGAATATTATTGGGGGTGGCCTTACTCTTATCTGTACATTTGTGACCGAAAAATTAAACTCTCACAATCCCGCCTTTGGGGAGATACTATATGTCAAATACAAATCAACAATATAGTACAACATATACTGCTTGGCAACAGTTATTGTCAGTGCAACCAATTATGGTCACCCCACACATGTTTTCTAAGTTTATTTCTTACTATAAAACTCTAAAGTTTAATGTCAGCGTCAAAATTTATTTCAATATTTGTCTGAATTGAATTAACACTGTAATCAGCTATATTTCGAAATTTAAAAGATTGCTGTCAGAGAAAATGGGGTGTCCATAATTTTTGTTATGACTATAATTGCTTGGCAAGCAGTAGACATTTATCTTATAAGTAACATATTGACTTACACAAACTAGAAAACACTCGTAGAAAACATAACTCATCAGGGAAAGTTTCCAAACTTTCAGAATTTTATTTATGTCCAGAAATTGATCCTGATCTTTTGTAAACTTTGATCACTTCTTCCTTTGGCTTGGAATTGCCGACGTAAAAGTGCCAAGAAGATCTGTTTGATTTATCGTGAAAAAGACAGACACCCCCCCCCCCCCCCCCAAAAAAAAAAAAAAAAAAAAAAAAAAAGCAAACGAACCCAAAAACATATATCCTCCTTGACAGAGGCAACAGAATAACACAGGCAAGGTAAAGATGGTGTATGGAAACATGGAACAGGTCTGTTTTATATATTTCAAACTGCAGCTTTATGGTGACGTCACAGTGCGTAGGAAGGTATTACACCATCTGTGCATTTCTTAATGGATTCAGTCATGGAGAAAGCACAAAGACCAGTAGAGTACGAGGGCTGAATATTAGTCGAAATATAGAAAATTTTAAAATATTCATATTATATCTTAATCCCGTTTAATTATACTTGGAGTCTTTTTAGAATTCTAGTAACCTGGATTTTTAAAATTTATAAAAAATAGGACTTTAACTTTTGAAAGTCAACAAAGAAGCATGTGTGCCAGTAATTTAAAGTGACTGTTGTTTGACTTTTACTCTGGTATTAGACAATGATATTTTCCCACTTAAGTGTTGTAAGCTAAACAGAAACAAATTGGTTTCAAAGTTATTTCTACATTTTAAAAGACGTTTCTCATAGCATGAAGATATTATTATTTTTTAATTTTCCATAATTATCACATTACCATTAGTTGTTGTAAATATGCCAAATTATAAATATTTCGGCCTAAATAAAATTTTGTATACTTAAACTGTAGAAATTAGAAAACCAAATAGATCTGGGCTTTGACCGAGTGTACATATTTCACACAATCTTGCAAAACGTAAAACCTTTCAATATTGGCATATTTAATATTTCCCTTTAAAGTTTTACACAACAATTGTTTACTTAGATTTGAACAGGTGAACAGTGTAAGTGTTACATTTTTCTAATGTGAAGAAGAGGTAGAGAGTGCAAGAATGTAGGTACATATATTATGGGTGAAAGACTGAGAAAATATTTTCCGGGAATGATATGATAACCTAAAATTTCAGCATCTGGGCCTGGTAGTTCCAGAGGAGGTATACCAAGTATTTCATCTAAGTTTACTGGTTGACCATATATTGGAACGTTATCAAACCAATTTTAAAGTGCACTAGCTGTCTCTTTTATTGAGGTGGGGCGTTTGAACTGTGGGATAATGTGGAAAAAATATGGAAGACTGAGTCATATATCCTCCAAAGTGGACACCTGCAAACTTCTGAACTCAAAATCTGTCAGTGAGGCAAAGAGGTATTTGCAGTAGTCCCACTGACTGTTTACTGGTGCATTTCCTAGGAGGACTGCTGTGTTGAAGTTGAATAACTGTTGAATCCTATATTCCTGATATGGATTCAGGTTGACTAAGTGAGATAGCACCGGCGGATTCAGAGGCGGGGGTTCAGGAGCTTTAAATCCCCCTCCTCCGCACCCTTTGAAAACATAGAATTCAACAGGGAACCCAACACAAAAAACTCGGATTACAAAGTGGAGCATCCTGCACTGGACAGAGATTCATCCAAAATTATAATAATATATATACCATTGCACAACCTTCTATTATAATGTACTGTTGGTGCATGATGTCCCCGGACCATATGCCATTGTATGACTGAAGAATGGAACCAAAAAATAAGTTATTTTACAGGCCTAACTAATTTTGAAATAGGGTGTCTATATTTTCCTATGTCTTCATTTTATATATATTTGAAATGTGAGATTTTATTGTCCAAATTATGACGTGTAACATTGTGACGTCACATGCAAAAAGGCGTGTGAAGTGAACACGAAACAATGACGATATAATGATGCAAAGAGTAATAATGGATATCCCATCAACTCACGGGTATAAGAAGCAGGACCAACAAACGGCCTGTATATTGTATACCATGTCCTTTTTTGTGACAGTAAATCTTTCCTGGTTGTCTGCTGTGTATCTATATCTATATATATATATATATATATATATATTTTTTTTACTGGTGTAGCTCATTGCCACTCATTTTAACACACGAAAGAGGTTTGAAGTTAAATTAAACCATCGATTGCGTCTAGATCCGAGGTGACCACGTGGATTCTATCGTACTGTTTATCATACAACAGTGGTAATTTACATTCATGAAACATCCACTTTTGATGTATTTACAAAGGTTTAATTGAGGCTACAGTTTTAAAACTCAAACATAAGATCTGTCTTTGTGGGAAAATGTGTCCCCATATTTTTTTTTCACATTTCTGGTGTAGCAAAGTCCATGTTTCTAGATTTTCATGGCACTGTAAACCCCAGTTCCACTCTCACGGCTCTGCAGTCTGATTACCTGAATGAATAATGTATTACAAGTTGTCATCATATTGTCTGATTATACACTATTTCCTTAAATTATTAAGAAATGGAAAAAGTGAACAATGCTTTATATGTATCAGTACTGTATATGTGTCTTTAAAAAATGGGTTTAGGTACCTGTTTTGTGTCACTGTCTGGCATTAATGCCGTCTAACATTAGACATTAGTGACAGGGATGTTCTAGCTGTCAAGTATCCTTAATTCAAGGATCTTGTAAATTATAATTAGACTGCTGTCTTTACTTTCTCAAAGATAAAGTAATGCTCTGATATGTTTGTAACTCTTACAACAAATAACTTCATATTTCGGCAAATATATATATTAGAATATATTTAGAAGTGAAACTAGAACACTCAGAGAGTGCATAACTCTGCCAAGGCTTGTAATAATAAGTAAATGGGAAAATCCAGGTTAGTTTTTTTTGTATCCAGATGGTTATACAAATCACTCTCAAAATTTAATGGGATCGAAATTTGATTAGATCCGTCTTCTAATATTTTTAGGAAGATTCAACCAGTATTACTTGCATAATTTTGCCAAAAAAATACCAAGCAAACCGATAGACTAACGGTCATGAAAATTACCCCCAGCGGCAGAGGTAAATAACTAAAATAAGCCAGTAGGTGTAAAGGTAAACCTCAGGAATTTACAAGGTGCAGGGCTAGTCCCAAGTGTAATATTGTTGGTCATTTGACTTAAAAATTATCTGTCCCAAAGCTAGGGTTATAATCTTGGATGCAATCTTCCCATTTTTAAAATGATGTTTAAACAGTCTTTGTAAATGAGGCACAGTGTCCAGGCTTAATTATGCTGGTTAGCCAGAAGTAATACCCAACTAGAGTGCACTCCTTAAGTGCAGAACTCTGCCAAGACAGCTAGGTATCCCCATATTGTAATTCTACTCAATTACGGTATCCATAGTGTGACGCAGATTTTTCCCAAAATTTAAACATCTTCTCTTTGGTCAGGCCCTACAAACCAAACCATTTCATGAAGATGTGTTTGTCAGTTTTGGAGTAATCTGTAACACAGACGTTCAAACAAACAAACATAATCTCTTTGGCAGAGGTAATTTAAAAGTGATCGTTAAATTTAATTAGTCTGCTTACACAAAAATTATGTTCCATTTCAGATGCCTGTCGTGAATGAGAATTTACATTAACTTAAGAAATGAGGTAAGAAATGTGTGTATATGTTTTTATCCAAAGAGATTCTTATTCCCAAACTAAATCTTTTCTTAGAGCAAAGGTGTTTTTTTCCACAAAAATTTCAATTTTTTTTTGTAAAATTCTGTTTCAAATTTTTAATACATTTTCTACAAATGATACTTCATGTTGATCATTAATGTGCATGGCGCTTGTAGTGACAGAAAAAAAGTGCATTGTAATTTATTATGGGGTTTTAGAATAGAGTATTTATTTATTTGAGGTTTTGCGTCGCTTTCAACATTGTACAGGCCATATCACAACATTCACAAGTTCACAATGGGTAGTTTTGTGGGCAGAGGAAACCAGTACATACAGTTTGTCAAGGTTCTGTACTGTAAACTCAACTAAACTGCCGACCATCAGTAAGAAACTACCATCTTTCCCACATAGTGTTCGGGGTTTGAACCGCCGACCTCAGAGGTGGGAGGCGAGTGTGTTGCCACTGCACCATTGTGACCCCCTTTGGAATAGTATAAAAGTACAATGTATTGATATTCAGTACCTTGGCCACCTTTGTTAATCTAACCTTTGACTAGTGTTTGGAATTGTCCCCGACTTAAGAATTGTAGTAGTAACCATTGATACTCTAGCTAGAATTGACTAGTAACCTTATTTTGCCATTTTTCTTGGCTATTTGCTGTAAGACACATTCCAGGGGAGTATACCACAATCTGTTAAAAATGTTTTTTTAAGAATACTTTTTGACATTTATTTTGTACCAAAAGCACCCATTTCTTGTTAATGACATGTCAAACATGAACAAAACAAATGCATCATTTTATTGCATAAAATATGATTAAAAACATGAAAAAACACAAAAAAAACTGCCTGGTTGATAAGTTGTATTCGTAGGATTCCCACAAGCTGGGTTTTTGTATGTAATTGGTTATTTAAAATTTTGAGTGAATGATCATGATGCCACGCCCTCACTTTTCAATATCTTCCACCACCACCACCACCACCACCACCTTTGAAAATGGCTGAAACCCGTTTCAAGGTCAAACAGGGTCTCCACATTGAAGTCTGAAAAGGTCTTATGCCCCTCCCATTCCATTATTTGTCTAATGGTTTCTGAATATGAAACTGCATCAGCTGCAAGTCTCTGGGGCTGTTATATTTGACCTATGATGTCTCATTCAAGGTCAGTTGATATCAGCATACCCAGAGGTCATTGAACTTCACTTGCCCAGTGTATTGTGCTAAATTTCCCCTCTCCAATGATATGCCGCATTGAGATGCAATGCCTAGGTTAACAAATGTTCAAGAATATCAGCTTCTATCAGATTTTGAATAAAAATTGCGGGTAACAATGTCATCTGTGAGAACAGCAACTCACTTGCAGTTCAATGGAATAAATATGCTATCTTGATTTTGAGGTCATTTCAAATTCCTTAACATAACAAGTTATGTGTCTCAGATACCTAACTTTTGTCCGTCAAACTCAAATAAATTTCTTTTTCATATTTACAAAATAGTGCTAGTTCATATCGACTAAATATGTCGCATAATTACTTGATATTTTAGCACTATCTTGTTATTAGAAAACAGGACTGTGTTGCATATTTTGGAGATAATATTATAGTACTATCTTCTATTTGCAACGTAGCACCATCATGCTATTAAGGTATAAACTAATAGGTTAATAGCACTATTATCTTTTATAATTACATTGAGTGGCTTTCTTGTTTTACTTCTTATTATGTAAAACAGTGAAAATTTAACTACATAGGTTTAAAGTATGACAATTTGATTAACAGATGACCTCACGTGATGATTTTGCAATTAAGTCTTGCCTTACTTAGGTCATGAAACAGATTTGAAGTGGTCTCACAGGCAACTGCAATTCTTATCTACAATGTAAATTTCATTTGCAGATTTCTAATCAAACATTACCTACGGAGTGGCCAGTATGGAAAGAAATGCTTATGGTGTTGTGGATTGCTGGTTCTAGCTGGAATATATGCCATGCATGAGAATTATGGTATTCTGGATGTTGACAAGTCCAGATGTGACATCAATGTAGAGAAGAGGGACAATAT
This sequence comes from Sabellastarte sp. h YS-2021, assembly GCA_964017235.1. Taxonomy (NCBI): domain Eukaryota; kingdom Metazoa; phylum Annelida; class Polychaeta; order Sabellida; family Sabellidae; genus Sabellastarte; species Sabellastarte sp. h YS-2021. The sequence continues at coordinate 40,230,576 of OZ024932.1, forward strand.
TAGATACCTGACCAATGTGGTGACTAAAGTGCTGGAAAAATATAATGTCACCTACTGGCTCGATTTTGGCACTGCACTGGGTGCTTATAGGTGGGTACATGTGAAAAGTTTCTTATTTTTAAGGTATTATAATTCCACATTTTCTCAAATTACCATGCAAACAAAATGACTCAGTAATGATAACAACAAAGTTCTCCAGGTCTGCTTGCATTACTTTTTTGAATTTTAGATAAAAGTTTCCCATACAGTGCTCCAAGGTTCAAACGTTAATTACCTCTTGCACAAACACAGAATTGCATAAAATGGAGGTTTAGTACTACATTTAACAGGTCCATAACATAATATTTTCTGTGGGAGTTAAAATTACATTTGAGCTAGATACCTTTTTTCACATAGCCACACATCAACTTGACTAAAATATGCTGTACACATTTATCATCTTTTAAGGCAATCACATACATATTTTTATCAATGTAGTTTTGGAATAAAATTGATTGGAGGTAAGTGAACATAAAGAAGCTATGATAGCCTACCTTTTACTTTTAAAACGCAACACAATGGACTTCTAAAATTTTGAAAATCACCTGATACACAACTACTACTGACGTAAATATGATTGTTTTATGGGTTTGATGGCTAAAATGTAATACTAAACCTCTCTAATATGTACATAATCAATGATTATAAAACTGACAGTTGGTTGCTATCTCACACTAAATACCATATAAGGTGGAGGCAATTTAACAGAAGTGACAACAAAATTACAATGAGATATTTCAGGAAGTGTATAGTTTTTAATATGTTCAGATATTTGTTTCAAAAAAATAACTGTGCAAATGAGCTTTGTGGCAATTTGGGGTACTGATTTCAAGTAAACATTGTGTTATTACTGCTAAAAGACAACTTGTATTAATGCATCTTTTTACCAAAAGAGATCTACGTAGTTAGACATAAAGTATGCATGAATAGGCATTCAAGGTTCTAGTTGAGCCAAGTTAATGCTAAAAACAGTGTGTCTGCCAAATTATCTTAATTGTTTTAGACAAACAATAAGACTTTTTCATTTGACAAGGTTTGTTTCACCATAATTCTCTCTTACCACACAGTCTGATTCATAAATGTTTTATGCTATTCTGACAACTGTCTTACTGTGAAAAAAAATTTAAGTGTACTTGATAAACTAGTTTAATTTCATGATATAAGCCTAGTTTCAGACTCAAAAATGAGACTTTGGCTCAAATATTTGAACCTATTTTGCTGAGTCCACAAACTCAGACTCAGTAGGACTCAACATAATACTTGGCTGTGTTATGTGCTCAATCGGACTCAATCAAACTTAACTAAGTTGAAGGAATTTATGTAATTTATGGTTGAGACTTTTGGCAAAGAAGAAGTAATATATATTTTAAACTAGTTTAGTACTTTTATATGACATGTAAATATTGCTTTGTGTTTTTATTTTTAAAACATACACACTTTTGAAACATTTTAAGATTTATCTTTAGGTCTTATATATCTTTTTTTGTGTGCAAATTTAGTTTCAAATTTATATCCAGTTGAACCCTGTTAAGTCAGTTATCAATGAACCATTTCGGCATAACCAAGATTTCCAGAAAACAGGATAAGGGTAAAACAGTTAACCAAGGGGAGTTGGCTTTTAAGCCTTACAAATGCTTACTGATTAGGACACGTTGTAACCAGCTTATCACTATAAGAGGAAAATGCCTTCAATGTACAGTCATTGGAACTTTTACATCCATTTTGAAGCCTTTTTGATGCTTGTTAGAAAAGTTAACAGGTGTAAGAATGGAATCATGTATTAACCAGCAAGTCAGACAAATAGCCATGCGTTTGATAATACACGTCAGGTACATTGCCATGTCAAAATAACTTGTCACGATGCTATCAGAAATATTATTTATGTATTTGAAATTTTGAATACAAGATTGACATTTATTTTGTTTAGAAATGTTAACAATATAACCCATTGATTCAGGTGGTTGGCTGACCACAAATTTAGACACACTGTTAACTGTTTCACCCTTATTACAGGATAAATTTACAGTCACCTGCACTCGGTTTCACAAAGGTTCTTGGAAATAACCTTGATTTAGGCTGAGTCAGGGACTCAAGTTTGAGCCTTTTCGCTTACTTAATTCCAGGAACTTTCAAAGGATGACTTACCTTATTAAGACTAAGTTTATCAAATAACCACATTGGTTTTTTTCTATGTCACGTGACCCTTTATTTCTAGTCAAATATATGACCAGTGACATGTAACCTTTATTAAACTCATTAGAAATAGTTTTTTTTTAAAAAAACTTGTAATAACATAAAAATGTAGAGACATATTTACAGAGGTCTGCTTTATATTTATTCTTTATTTTTAGGCATTTGAAATTTTGAAGTGAGAAAAATTCATGGCAGCCATATTTAAGTCTTTGTTGACAAAAGTTAGGCCCACTCCCAGTTACACTTAAAAGTGTTTTTGTGAAACCAGCTTCTGGTATTAATTTGTGCAAAAGAAATTCTACTTAAAAGATTTCTACTGAAAGGGTTAAACTGTAACAGAGTGTATACATTAATTTTACTTTCACACAGATACTGTGATGTCATTGCTTTCGACTACGATGCTGACATAAGTTACTTATCATCTGATTTTGACAAGCTTCAGATGAGTTTGGAAGAGTTGAGAGGTATGGCTGGAATAACAATATCAACAGACATTGTGGACGTTCACTTCAAAAATGCTCGAGTTGATATAAGAGGTTACAGAAAAGTTCGAAAATGGTCCATGCATGCGTTTTATCATCAGTTGCTTGGAGAATATGACCATGCAGAAGACTACTTCCTGTATCAAATCATAGAAAACAGAGCAGACTTCCCAGTCTTCATAAGAAATCAGCTGTACGATAAAATTCAATACAGTCTCTTGCAAAAACGAAGAAAAGTGAGATTTGGAAACTCCTGTGCTTATGTTGTTGATGACCTGATGGGTTTATTGAAATCGCGCTACCCATTTTCACTCAATATAGAAATGCAAACTAAAGAAAGGTGTCTTGGAAAATTTGGCCTACCCCCGATTTGCCACCATTATCAGTGCTAGTGGTGGTATGACTGAGAATTTGTCTTCTGTTGTAAATTCACTGGTGCTCCCTATTGCAAGATTATGGAATTGGTCAAATCGAACCCCATTGAAACACCCACCAGGAGGTTGTGTTTTCGAGTGCATTTGTCCGTCTCTTTGTCTGTCCGTCTGTTTTTGTTTGTTGCCTGTCTGTGTTGACACTAACTGCAAAAGTAATGAACAGATCTTCCTGAAATTTTTATGTGTGTAGAGCCTAGCTGAAGGAAGAAGTCATTACATTTTGGAGGATATCTCCATCATATTCCATACATGAAAAATCCTGAATTTTCAGAAATAGGCCCTGGTGGAGGTCTGTGCTCTGGGTGCTTTCTAGTTTTGTCATGAAATTCTTTTATGATATTTAATTTGAATCTGATTGTACTCTGCTTTTTCTGTGGGTTTTTTTTTTGCCACAAGAGTTAAAAAATTGTTAGGTCATACTTGAGAGACTTGTATGTGTTATTTTCAAACTCAGCTTTTTTTCTCATTCTTGGTTGCATTTTTATAAAATGAAGTTTCACAATAAAATAGGGCTGTTAAAGAGTACTCAAGTACTGAAATGAATAACAGTACTCTCTTCCACTCATAAATGGCACTGTTTGAAACATTTGCAATAAAAGTGGCATAAAATGGGCAAATTTTTGTTAATTTCTAGGAAAAATAGGCATATTTTAAAAAGAGTACTCGTTATAGAGTAGAGTACATTGGCCAAAGTGGAAAACTAAAAGTGAAGAACCCTCAAAAGCTACAAAGTACATATTGACTTCATGATGTGAAATATGGGAATGCTGTATATCATAATTAAGAGATTGCTTGTGATGAACATTAAATAGGATGAGTCACTGCAACCTCTCAGGTCACCATTGCGCCTTTGAAGATGTAGTGGTACTGTTAGGCCTGAACTTAAGATCGGTAAAATCTTAAAATTTGCTTGCTCAAACTTAGGATCCTAAGTTTAGGCAGAAATCTTAAGATTGTGCAAAAAATTTCAAGATTTTGCTGCACAAACTTAAGATGAAATCCTCTATACTAGTTTAGTGATAAATAAAGATAATTAATAATAATATGAGGTTTATGTAATGTCAATATATCTGTAATGTACCGGTATATAAAGATATGAAAATATGAAATATTTTTAATTTGACAGCATACAAAGGCTTATTCTATAAAGGGATTATATTCTATTGTCACATATCTTACGTAGGAAGGTCTTTACTAATTGTACTTCACAATTCTTTGGTGTGTTGTCTTAATTGGTTCATCAATTTTATATCTTACAATGCATATATATTAACTGAGAAATTTCTTCTTACATTATATTTATTATTATCAATTGCAATTCTACACTTGTAAATAACAATTGTGTATTTGTTTTATTGTTGATGTATATTTAAGTTAAATGGGCAAATGGCATAACCGTGCCAGGGTTTACTTTTATTATATTCCATTGATCTTGATTTGATTGTCTACTATTGGGATGGCTTCTAATAGGATTTTTGCTTATTGTCTAAGTATTCTATTGATGTTGATTTGTTTGTCTATTATTGGTCAGAAATGGTTTCTTGGAGGATTTGAGCCTGTTGTCTTAGGGTCTCATTGATGTTGATCTATTATTGGGATCTTTCATACAAAGATGCAGCGTGTATATGTGTGTATGTGGGTTTGTCACACCTTCTTATTTGGACAACTATACTAAAACTACATGGTGGACATTACATGTCATATGTGAGTATACATTGCAGTAAGAATTCCATTTTATGGTAGACTAAATGTGAAAGGATTACATAATTTTAACGACTTTATTGTTACTGCTCAAATATTCCTGAACTTCTCCATGGATGTAAATGTACTTTGACCCAAGGAAAATATAAACAGTAGGCTGCCCCTAAGTCCCAAATACTACTTTTATGAAAATGACTTAAGGTTACAGCTTTGGTCTCCTCCATGGTCTTGTAGTGCTATCAATAATAATATGTGTTTATTTCAAGAAATATTAAGTCTCAATAGTTTTTGTAGTTAATAATGCTCACTTATTCAGAAAATATTTTATTGTCATGTCCATAAATTTGTTTTGATATATTATCTGTAATATTCTTTTTTATGTGGTTTGTTTCTTTTTCTTCAATTCCTAAAATTTGTATGGACATGTTTGTCTGAAATAAAATAATCATCACTCGTGGGATTTTACGCAATCGTTAAAATATGAATATTTAGAGTTAAGACCTTAAAAGCTATCAAATTAAAGCATTTTATCTGTATTTTATTTTAAAAAATCAAAATATTATACTATATTAGCCAATTACTTTTCTAGCATCTCACAATCAGCTATTTTTTTTTTTTTTTTACATCCGGAACACATGCCTATTGGATGTTTTTGGTCATTCTCTCGCAAGATTGTATTCTCTCAAAAAACTATTTTTGGGAAAACAATCCTGTGTGAGGATGGTTTTGGTATTTCTCAAACATGCTAAACCTCAGAAACAGTTCATCAGTTAGTCGACGGTTAATGCAAGCAAATACCCGGCTATCAAATTTTGTAATCATTTCAGCCTTAACAGGCAGTTATAACCCACTGTCATAGGTGTTGGGCAAAATGCCCCTGTGCTTCAACTACCATCCAAGGTTTGTTTTCAAACTTGTGACACAGTGTCAAAACATCCAATACCTTGCATGCTCTACAAAAGTTTTTAAATGTTTAAAATTTCCACCTCTGACCGTCTCACCGTGAGCATACGCACATGAATTTTTTGATACGGTAACTGAAGGTGTAGTCCATGGTGTATATAAGGCTGTGACTCCGTTGTCCTTCAGTGTAACTTGGTGACAAAAGGTGAGTGGAAGTATTGGACGTTTCACCACTGTACCGCAAGTTTGCATTTGAACCTCAGACAGTAGTTGAAGGACAGGGGCATTTCACCCAGTGCCTATAATAACCATGGATTATACTGCCTGTAGTGTGATGGATACACCAAATCTCGGATGGTATGAGACATCATTGGAGGTAGTTCTGCCACCGAGTAAAAACCTCTGACCGTTGGACATACTGACTATAGTATGACTTGGGCATTAGACTTTCATTGTTAACTACCATGTAAAATACCAGCTTGACCTTTGTACACAAAGTTATAGTTTGTTAACTCTAGTATGCATTCAAAGAGAAATTCCATCAAAGATTAGAATGACGTAAATATGTATCTACACTAATGATGAACAATCTTTTATTTTGTTAGTAAACTGTCACAATCATGTGTGTGTGAAATACCTATCAAGGGTTTGTTGATTTATCATTTGTACTCATAATTGAATGTCGTGAAAAATATTGAGACAGATCCTGTATATCAGATAACTGAAATGATAAAAATGAAAGCGTATTAACCAATATAAAGTATTTGCATAAAATGATTGCTTTTTATCGAAAAAAATCATACTGCACTAGCGGATCCAGGGGGGGGGGGGGGGGGGGTTCAGGGGGTTCGAACCCCCCTTGAAAAATAATGGAAAGGGGTTCAACCCAAAGTACAAAATTATTTCTTGACAGTGGTGTTAAATTTACAGGAAATTCACTCTTTTTGCAATTTTTACCAAAAATTAATTTTTTTCCAGGGGGGCATGCCCCCCGACCCCCTTAGTTATAATATGTCTGATGTGAACCCCCACCTTACTCAATGTGAACCCCACCTTACATAAAAGCTGGATCCGCCCCTGTACTGTGCCAAAGGTATAACAAGTATAATCTGTCCAGTTTGACATGACTGTTTCAGGAGACTAAATTATTGGTCAAACTAGCAGTCCAACAGTCATGTCGTAAACTGAAATGTAATATGCTGGTCAAATTTATTTTATTATTCAAACATAAGAGAATAAACATCATTATTTTTGGTGGCCAATCAGCCTTTTATTGTCTAAAGCAAAACCTAAGTATGATACAAAAATATGTTTAATAGCAACATAAGCGCCACTGATGAATCAAATGTTAACTGGTAAATTGTGAAACAAATCATTTACTTAATAATAACTACACATGCATATTGACTGCTAATCTTCAAGACATCCTGTATGATACAATCCTAAAGCTTGCAAAATAAAGGCCACTGAAAAACAGACCCACGTCAAAAAAGAAATACATAAAAACATAAGCAGATAACACGGGGGCAGAACAACATTTTAAAACTTTTCCTTGTCTTACAATAAACATCGTGGGACTTCATATGATGTAATCAGACTTTATAATACTCAGATTCTATTACACAGAAACAAATGGTAAATAAAAAGATATACAAAAAAGCCCCACCACCATGTATCAATATAAACATTGATGTTGACATAGGTGATGGTTCTTTTAACCCAATTTCATTTCTTTCAACAGTATTTCAGAATTCCTGAGCATATTGATGATTGTTGCTAAGTAAGGAGCGGGTTCTCCAGTGGAAAATTTCACATTATTGTAAGATCTTGCATCTACATTATTGTACCAATCAGTATTTAACTTTGGAAAACTTTCAAAGAATGCAAGATCCTTAATGTTGGAAATTCGGCAGGAAAAAGTGTACTCTTTGTACTGTGTGTACAATGTTTCACTGGGCAATGATTCACACTTCACATGGCACCAAAATTTCAAAATTATCATTTATAATAAAGTACATACCATGTATCTAAAATTAGATTCCAGATATTTTAAGTTGCTGAACATTATTTACACATATTACATAAATTACATTAATAATGCTAAAGAAAACATTTTATACATCTCTACAAGCATCAGCTGTATCGTATATTTACAAGAAAATGGTGAAATATAGATGCTAAACACAACACCAAAATAATCACTATGTAACAAAGAAAAAAAGAAATACACAAAACATATACAGATAACATCAGGGCAACATGCTTGTTGTATATAGTGGACATAATTCACCATGAACTCTCACAAAATGACCTCACTATGGCATATTCATTTTAACTGGTTACTATTGATTTTTAAACTCTTCCTCATTTCACGATAGACGTTGTGGGACTTCATCTCATCTAATTAGTCTTTATAATACTCTATTTATATCCCAACAGATTCTAATTATACAGAAACAAATGGTGAATAAAAAACATTAAAAAAATACACAAAAAGTCCCATCACCAGTTGTTACTACAAACATAGATATCGACATAGGTGAGGATACTTTTCACCTAATTTCATTTCTTCTAACAGTATTTCAGAATTCTTGAGAATACTGTTGCTTGTTGTTAAGAACGTAGGGGGTTCTCCAATTGGAAAATTCACATTTTTTTAAGATCTGACAACTGCATTATTGTGTCCATCGGTATTTAATTTGGGAAAACTTTCAAGAATGCAAAAACCCTAATGTTGGAAATTCAGTACTAAAAGTATTATATACTTTATATACTATGAAAAAAGAACGATATTCTGTTAAAGGAAAACTGAGTAATGATACAGATATGGTGTAATTTTCAGACTTCATATAACACCAAAAATATTATAAAGTACATACAATGTTTATAAAATTATGTTCCAGGTATATGAAGTTATTGAAAATTATGTACATACATTACATAAATTACATTAATAAAACTACAGAAAACATTTATACATCCCTACAAGCACTACTAATCATATATTAACTGGAAAATTGTGAAATAAAGATGCCAAACACAACATAAAATTTATCACAATGTAAACCATTCACATATGATACGAATAATTAGACTTGCATTAACTGCTAATCTTCCAGGCATCATTGTGATGTTAAGCGGTGGTTCCACATTCCCGATTTTCATAACAATCCTTGCCAGTTTTGAGGTTTGGCCATTTTTTTAATCAAAAACATATAAGTCAGGAAGCAAAGGTTGGCAAGGATTTCAAACTGTTAAATATTCCATGAAAAATGGGCAATTTTTGCTTCCTGACACCGAAAACAGCATTAGTCATTGGGTCAGTCATTATCTTGATGTGGTTGTGACACACTCCTGACAAGGCCTTTTTAGTGTCAAGTATATCCCACAAATGTTGGGATGTCTTACAAAAAACCGTATCTTCCTAAAATGAAAAATATTCCAGACTTTTCCTAGACTTTCCTTACACATTAACTGCCAATCCTCCATACATCATTTCCAGGACAGGTGGACAGGTTGGGATCAATCTGCAAGTACAGTTGGGATGGTTTCCCCCAAGAATTGTCTATTCTGGATCAAGGACAGGATGTTTAGCAAGCATGTCCATTTTAAAAAGTTTTTTTTTTTTTTTTTTGGGGGGGGGGGGGGGCATTTTCGTACAAACAGTCCTTCAATGTGGAACCAGGACTTTACATTCCTAAAGCTTATAAACCCCAAGCAGCAATCATATCTTTACAGTGGAGATAATTTGCCATAAAATATCAAAATCATCTCGCACATTAATTTGAATTGATTACTTCACTATTACATTGCTGCTTTTTCAACTGTTCATCTCAAAATAAACATTGTGAGGCTTCATATGATTCATTCAGCCTTTATAATACTTTATTTCTATCCTAACAGATTATATCATACAGACAAAAATAGAAATTAAAAATACATAAATATATCCAAAAAGCCCACCCCCACTTGTCACTGCAAATATTGATAACTACATAGGTGATGATTACTTTATCCTAATTTTTTTTAACAATCTTAGATTTGGTGACAGAATTCACATTTTTGGCATCTGCAATATTTTACCCATATGCATGTTTTTTTTTACTTTCAAGAATGTAAAAACCATATTGATGTAAATTAAAGAGCCAAAGTAGTATTTTTCTTTTCATATTGTAAGAAAATAAACAACAATGTTGTGTCATAAGAAATAGCCCTGGGTGTTGATTCATATAAGATATAATACTCCGATTTCACATAACACTAAAATGGTACAATATTAAGTGTACATGCATAATTACAATGTCTCTAAATTATGTACAAATCAATTAAATTACTGAACTTTATTTATGCACATTACCTTTAATAAATGTAACATATGTTTATAAAACTCTAAAAATGGGTAACTTATTAATATTTTATACCAATAACCATAACAACTAAAACTGGTAAATAAAGCATCAGTTTAATATAGTCTTTAACATGACCTTATTACTAAATTTCACAATAATCCATTGCATATATAAATGTCATAAACACTAACTGAACATAGATAAGTTGTTCTATAAATCAAAATAGATTAATCAAACCTTTACAGATGTCTTGTGTTATTCATTTTGTTTACATACAGAGGTACAAATAATTTGAAACTTGTTCATTGTCATTGCACTGAAGGTACTTAAAATATAAGGTTTAAAGACAAAGTGCAGTTAACATATGCCATTTGTGAATGGTGTCATCAATTCTTTCATCCTTTGTCCTTTATAGTCACTTATATTAGAATTATTAAATGTGCAATTTACTTAATGGAGATTAAAAGTGCTATAAAAGTTTTTTATTACATTATGTGTTAGGTTAAACCATGGCTTCTGTTCACTGGCACAAAAAATTGTGATTTTTCGTCCCTTAAAAGAATACAGCAATTTTCTGGGAACCGCTTTGACTAGGGTATTTTCCCCGATGGTCATAGTATTTTATCTTGGTGGCTGATGAGAGTCGATTTGTCTATGATTCCAAAAGTACTGTAAATTTGTAAAAATCTAAGATTGGTGACAATAATGTAAAAAAATAGCATTGATTCTCACCACTAAAGTAACCTCCAGGATCGAAAATATACTTGAAATTTGTTTATCTCTAACGATTTTGAGATATTTATATAGTTAGTTTAAATACTATTTTCCATCTGAGATAAACCGTGCTTTAAAAGTTAGTAAAAATAAAGAAATATAGCCAAAAACATCTGTATGTTTTGGGAAATACCAAACAATATCTAAAAAGATTAATAATTAAAATAAGCACATGGGATTACATATAACCAGGTCCAGTATCCTTGAATGCATTTTCTGAAAATCCCTTTTCCAGTTACAGAGAAAAATAGAAAACAATGCTTTGATAAAAATGTAAGAGGTACCTCAATTTGAAGCATTCACAAATAGACATAGATCTAGATGTCACAATTTCCAGATATCAGGAAGATAAACTATGGGATAAAACTTCCAGCCTCCTGTTGAAGAAGTTGATGACAAGAACACAAGACAACGCCACAAGTAATGTATACGTCTTAAACACATCAGGCAAAATAGGTGATGTAAAGTTGGTGTATGGTTATAATTATGTATGCAAATAGTCAATAAGCTTTACTCCCCTCATTAATTCCCTTACCACCACCGCCTATTAACCCTCATTAATTCCCTTCCCACCACTGTCTATTAACCCTCATCAATTCCCTTCCCACCACTGTCTATTAACCCTCATTAATTCCCTTCCCACCACTGCCACAACTCTTTTCCAAGCTCATTATCTTTGCTCTTTGCTGATTCTTTTAAATAATTAACAAGAATCTCCACAGCTTCATTTCCATGTTGATCCATCTTCACTAACAATCGCTTCACTTTTCCTTTGACTGTAATATCTTCCTGAATGACGGTCTTGTCATCAAGACTTATGACCGTGTCAGAAACAAAACGGCTCAACATGGCATCGGTAACTTCCAAGTTTTCTTCAAGAAGTGTCTGACATTTAGCCAGTAGGGAATTCTGGCATTCATAGTGTAAGTCATGTGCCTTATTACCAACATGTCTCATTTCATGCTTAAGCTCATCTACTACCTACAATAGTATAAAATAATTATATTGCATTACGTTTTTGTTCAGTTAGATAATTATCTTGTAAAATTACTTTTGTGTATTTTTAAATTCTTCGTGTTACATTTGTCTGAAATTAAATTTCACTCAATGTAGCCTATTTTGCTTATATGTAAATATTTATATGTTTATCTCTATTTTGAAAATTAAACTATACCGGTTTCATTGCATCTCTTACAGCAGACTGCAACTGACTTGGTTTTAAGTCTTGTGACAAAGCAACTTCACCCCGCATCTGAACAAATAAATTGTTTATATTAGAATGATTTATCACTATTATGTAATTATAAGTGAATAAATATTTCAGCTTTGCATGCACATCGTAAGTACTTGTATAGGTTTTTATTCTTGGTAAAAAAGGTACACAATCGTGTTTAGACAATTCTGAAAAATATCCCATTTTGAAATATGTATGTATTAAATACAGTGTGGCATCAGAACAGTAACTGACAGATCAGAAAACAGTCGCTTTCAGAACCGCTAATGGAAACAGTTACAAACAAAGCATTCTTCATTTGATGTCTTTTACATTATATGCATTAGTTCAGTTTAAATAAATAACAAATAATCACCTTAATCACCATATATTGTTAAATATCAGTTCAGCAAATCACTAGCAATTCTGTGTGTTATTAAAATTTGCTACGGGTAACTTGACATATATAACTATATTATTATAGCCGATTACAAATTTCATTACCTGGTGGACAGTTGCAGGGTACAAGTACTCGTGAAGTTCTTTTAACTGCCTTGTTGCTGCTCCTTCATCTGTAAGAAATACACAATTTCAATACTGCTTTAAAACTTTTATTGGCCACATGTATTGATTAGCACAGAAAAAGTTAACTCATACTGGATAAGTTTTGACACAAATACTTTAAAAACTCTTTGCATATACACTGACAATAGACTGACAAATTACTTGAAATCAAATTTACATATCATATTGTGATCACTTTAGTTTAGGCACAAGAGATGTATTGAGATAGATAATATGTGAAATGCCGCATAACTTCTACATAATAGAGAAATGTCAGTAACAAACATACTTAGTATTCTGATATCTTCCAAAAAACCTAACAGCACTTTAAACTGAAATAGTCTGGGTCTAATCAATTTGGATATGTTGATAAATATGTAGTTGTAAAAAAATAACATTTCTGAAATATATGAAATACCTTTGGAAAGGGGTAACATCATACCCCTGGGGAGCCTTTCTTCAGTTTTTTCACAAAAAACATGATCTGATGTTGAATCATCTCCAATCACCTCATCAAGTGGAATTTCACAGGGGCCATCATGCTTTACTCTTTTGCAGTTGGTACAAATCAGAATCACATCAGGTACAAGGCCAGACCACCAAATTTCACTTAACTGTTCTTGATCTTTGTAAGTTATATCAAGACGATCAAACAGTGACCTGTGCTGGGCTACCGTTTCAATGCTACCTTGGAAGAAAAATTCCACTTCACCTTCTCCATTCAGCAGGTACAGTAGCTTCGTGTTGTTTTCTGCCAGTTCAACAAAGAAGCAGTTGCTCCATCTCATTGGTTTCTTGAGCAGGTGTTTGACATTATGAATTTCTTTATATACTCTCACAACCAGAAAGTGAAAAAAAGGCTGTGACACATCTCCACGGATCTTGCCATGTAAACTTAACTTTTTTGGTCCCATCTTCTGTAGGTCAGTTTTCCTGCGATTGAGCTCATCTTCTGGTATCTCCCTCTCTACAAAGAATGGAATGAAAACATGTTCTCCGTTAGAGCCATCTGGGACAAAGGGGAAACCTACCTCAAGCTGTTCTAGTAGACGTATTACAGCTTCTGCTTCAATCGCACATTTGCTTTTTTGCAAAAGAGCTTTTAGCAACTCTAGGGACATTGTCCCATTTTGTTCCAGATCTTTTACATTGTTGTTAAACTTGGTCTGATTGTCATTGAAAAACCTGACAGCTGCATCATGAGGAAGAGTTTCAAATCTTAAGAATTCCCTAATATTGTGATGAAAGACAGTTTCCAGCAATTTAACGAGTGTTTTGATGTCATTAAACACGATATCCTCCAAAGAAGGTATCCCAAGGTAATATGTTATGAGACCATGGGTGTGCAAATTTTCAAGTGCTCTCTGTGTTCTCTTCTTGATATTATCTATGGGTAGTCCTTTCTTCTTCAATATTTCCTCAAAATACCTAATCACAGTTTTGAGTTGAAGGAACTCTGTTTCTTTTACCTGAATATTTCCAGGAATGCGTTTTGACACATGCATTTTATCTGGTGGTGGTTCATCACTTTCTGATGAAGAATCTGAACCACTTGAATTTCCATCTTCAGAATCATGAATACCAAAAACTCCAATCTTCAGATATAATTCGCAATCTTCTTCTGCCAAGATCACTTTTGTGTTTGGTTTTCCTGCTATGGACACCAGGTGCTCTTTCAAAGCTGTAATGGTGTCTTGAAATCCTGGTTTGCATGACACTGGAATTATGGTATTGCCTATGGTCTCTCCGAGTGTGATGTAATTCTCTTGTATTGACTCAAATCTGCCGAGTCTTGCTGACCTCCTTCTGGTTTTCTTCATTCTTTCAACTATTTTGGAAACTCGACAAATTTCCTAGCAAAAGTATCACAAAGGGAAATAAATTTATTAATCAACTGTTCAAGTTCTGTCAAATTATATCTGAATGATTCATTAAAATTCGAGAATGTGCACTATTTACTTACAATAAATTTAGGCATCCATTTAATTTGTCTTGAACAGTAGTTTTATCTACTATGCTGTGATTTTCATCAATTTTGAACACTAGGCCTACCGTTACCTTCTATGATTAAAAGATTCTGATTATACTTTCAGCATTGTCCAAGAACTGGAAAAATATGCATTGTTTTAACTATTAAGAATTAAGAATAAGTCACTTTTGAAAACTAACATTTATCCGTTTGATGTTTATAATATTTTAACTTTAAAATGTCTTTTTGACATTAATAGAGAAGACAGTTTTGGAAGAATTTACTTAACCCTATTGTGATGTGTTACTTCATTTATGCATGTGTTTGTGCATTTACATCAATAAATATTGAAATACTGGAAAACACTGAAATGTAGTGTTATTATGTTTACACTAATAATACTGAAACATTGGCAAAATATAGAAAGGTAGCCTGAGTACATTTATAGAAATAATACAATAAGAAAAAGTGGTGTCAATGGACTGAAAATATTAATTGCCAAATACTGCCAATAAGAAAATTTCAGACATATTAAAACAATTTGTTTACCCTGAACTTAATGTCATGTTCATTTTTCGTATAATCATAGAGCCACAATATGTTATTTTGATGTACTTTCAGTTGGAGCTGTGCAAGCTTCTTAATTTTTATTAAGTAGTTTGATTAATTTGCATAATCATGATTTTAGCAAGGTTTTTACGTTGGGTAGTTGTATGGGTTTGTACTCTTTAGTTAAGTAAATCATCTGTCATCAGAGTGTCAATGATCAATTTTACTACTTAAGGCTAGACTCAGACTCAAACCATGACAACATAGGTTGAAGGTGTTTGTCTCCATAACACTATTAAATCGTGTACATTACAGTCTGTTTACAGACTTTCATTTGTTTAGAGGGCTGTTCCATTGTGATCTGATTGTAAAACTACTTCTCAATTGGAAAAAATAAAAACATTCATGAGCCAAGGGTGTAGTGTAAGATAAATATGAGGGAGCGTATTCCAATCAAGGGCACAATTGCAATAATGTGACAGCCCTCTTGATATGCTAAATTTAAAATAAGAATATTTTATCTGGGGAAATTAGTTATTATACTGATACACAACCTTTCTCAAGAAATCTTTAATCTTCATTTTGAAGGCCTCAATTTTCTGCTTTCTTTCTTCTTCATTCTCTATCAGGTCAATCTTTGTGACGACAATCACCACTTGACTTAGTGGGGCTTTGGTCAATCCTGAGCGAATCCACCAGATGGTATCTTTAATACTTGATGATGATATATCATGAAAAAATAAGGAGATGTTGTTGCATGAATTTATGTAAAAGAAATGACCAGAATGCCTGTAAGAAACATGACCACCCAGATCCAGAAATGTAAAAGTTGTACGGTTTCCTGTTTTTGGAACCCAGTGCAGTACATCAGCTATCACAGTGCATTCTTCTTCCTCTGTCAGAAATTGAATTGCCCGAACAACTGACCTGAAAAATATAGGTTTTTGTAAACACTGTGTTTTTAAAAGGTTTTAAAATTTAGAAACAAATTAGAAACAAAAGCTATCTTTTGGGTTACTAAACATTTCCAAGGGTTTTATTTACATTATTACATCTGAAAAAATGTTTAATAAACCTTCTCTGCACAAGAGTTTTTTTTACTGAAAACATTAATCAAACATTTAGGAAATTGCTCAATAAACGTGAGTTTGACTGTAACTATTTTTCAAACATTTCTTAAATAATCAAAGAATAAACAACTTTGTTTGTGAATGATCTTTAAACAATAAAACCAAGAGATGAAGGTTACATCAGTTGAAACAGTTTTGAAACTTTTGTAAAATTTTCAAAATTAAAAATTTTACTGTGATTGTTTATCAAGTATTTTTAAAGTTACCAAAGAAATGAAGGCGGACTTGGAACGTTTTTCAAGCATTTCTTAAATAATCAAAGATTAAATACTTGGTATGAATATAATATCCAAAGAATCAAACATCTGACAAGGAACATTTTAAAAATGTTTCTGAAGTGATGCAAGAATGTGTGTTTATTTTGTCAATGTTAATCAAATAACTTTAGAAATACCCCAACCCAGTAATTACCAGAAACGTTTTCAAAGAATTAAATGTTTATTAAAGGTTTTGGACACATCTTTGGATTTAGTGAACCTTTTGAAAGATTTCCTCGATATCGAAATGTTAAATTAATTACCAATGGTTTTTGTACCTATATATTTTAGAATGATTATGAAAAGTCTACCTGAAAACATCAGCATACACACAGTTTCAATCAATAATAGTAGATTTTAGAGAACTTTATCACAAATGACCCCATGTGCAATGGCTAGTAATAACTGAACAAGAGCAAATTTTTTTGGCTACTTTGTTACAAAGTTAGACATAAAAATAATATTTTCAATGGTAAGCAACCTAAAACAGGTCCTGGGATGTCCGACCCCAAAGTTAAAGATAGAAAACAATATTGAAGTAATATTTCTGAAACATTACAGTAGTAATATTTTAAAGGATATCAGTTGTAGCATTTTTAAAGTGTTATTGTAACTGAACATATGGAAAAACATATGCCACCTTTGATGGAAGTATTTGGAATACTTTATTTATTTGGGGTTTTACGTCCGTTTCAACACTGTACAGGTCATGTCACGACGGTCAGTTGAAAGGGCAGAGGAAAGCAGTACATGCAATTGGTCAAGGTTCTGTACTGTAAACTGCCGACCAACGGCAAGCAAGTACCAGCTTTCCCACTTGAGGCCGGGCCGGGAACCGACACCCGGCCTCAGAAGTGGGAGGTGAGAGTGTTACCTCTCTCCCACCGTGGGCCCTATTTGCAATACAGTTCTTGTTAACAGCTGATACAATGTATAAGTGATTTTTTATGGGAATGTGTGTTGGTCCATCAACACAGAAGGCCTGCTTTGCCATAATTAATTTTGGTAGTGAAATATGCTCTATTGTTACAAGCAATGAAATAAAACTTTCAAAGTCACAGTTGATTATTGAACCTTTCTAAATCATCACTAAATCCCACATGTATCACAACGTCTAATCATAGCTGCTTACAGCTATGTGAAGTGCAAAGTGAGGACACAAAATACCCGTTTATATTATTTTATCTTTCTCAGTCGCATGATTGCAATTTGTGCAGCGGCAAAACTTCATTATTCTAGCTGAAGTCAAAACTTCGCAAGTAGTTATATCAAAGCGATTAAAATTTTGGTAAATTTTACAGTAGTCCTTAAGAAGTAAAATTAGTCTGTATTTCGGTGTTAATTTCGAAATGAATCTGAGACAGTGGTAGCAACAAAAAGGAGGACAGCAAACTGTACAGGTGAATTGCCAAACTTTGTTGTTTCATGTAATATAGAATTGAAAGGCTTTTCCAAGTCGTACACAGTTGAAGTGACAAAACACAGAAGAGGGGTTGGTTTATATACCTTCAGGTCTAAACTTACATTTTTCAAGCCTAGTAAACATTTTACATGACAATATGTACATTGAACGTGGCTAAGGAAAACAGGTCTCTCAAGAGCTTAACTGTGAAGGATAAACAAGCATTTACAAGTGTACAAAACTCGATATTATTGTAATTATTTTGTTTCCAATTATATATGAATGTTTCCAATTATATATGATTATATATTTTTATCCAGGTTTGTTATCTGAAAGTGAGAAAATGTTCAAGACACTTATTATCTGTCTGTTCAATAAATGGGTTAAAAAGGGATAAAATGTACATTCTATATGTGAAACATAAAACACAAATTTAAGAATACATACACACTTATAAAGCTACTATGCAGAAACAACCTCATAGAAACATTTTGACCATAATACCATCTGAAGAGATAAAAATGGGTGAAAGTGTCATTGGATTTCTAATATCATGCCTTCATTTTTATCATTGCCTAATCCTACATACAGACAATATGATTAAGTCCTTAACTGATTTGATTTACGATTTTCTTAGACACCTTTGGATGTACTCAGATGCACCTTGGGTACACCTTATTAATTATAAGTTAAATGTATCTCATAAAATGACCATTTTTAGACCAGCAACAGCTAATATAACAAATCCCTTTTGGAAGGACGTTTTAGATTACTGGCAAGAGGTCTCAGAATCATGCTTAAGTAAGTCTGTCTATGATATTATAGTTATCCCATTGTGGTACAATAAAAGCGTAAATGAGCATGATATCTTTGATTCAGAATGGTATGAACATGGTGTCAGGTGTATAGGTGATGTCCTAAGTGAAAGAGGTTACATTTTATCTCGGGAAGACCTACAAAAAATGTATAATCTTAGAAATATAAATCTTTTAGATTATTATAAAATTGATCTCCTTATTAGGTCATTTATGAATAAATATGTACAAGTAACTAATAAAAACTATGGGAGAGTAGTTGCGCATTTTATACCATTTCATGTAAAAAAATTATTTAAAAGTCAAAAAGGTGCAGGAGATATGTACAAGATTTTAAATAATTCGTCATATGAATCTAGAATTAAAAATAAATGGAACCATGTACTAAATGAAGAAATAGATGAAAGTACATGGCAAAATATATTCGAAATTTGCTTTAGATTTGGCTGTGATGCCTCACTTACATGACTACAGTGCAGAATTTTATATAGGATAATAGGTGTTAGAAAATATTTAGATATTATATGTTACGGTCAAGGGCAAGCGCAGTAGCAATTACCGGTTGCCTTTGAGTTGCAACAGGAAAAGATGAAGAGTTTTACTTAACAAAGTTATTTAACAATTGAAAATAATGACAACTGTCAACCGATATGCTCTCAATAATATATCCAATGATACAACATTAAAACCAATCTGACCTGGCTACAATGCTCCAATGTAACTAACATATTTGTATTGTGATCCATCCAGTGTCCATTAACACAAGTTTTTTATCTCTCTTGTATAATCACACACTATATCCAGACACGATGCCCAAAGTACATGAAATCCACTCTCTGATAGATCCAGACACTGTATCCAGTTCAATCCAACAAGAGTATAGCACTTCTAAGACACAATTAACTTTCCTTATAGAAAGTCAGATTCAATATCATATGTGGTCATGCTTACAACCTTAATGTATACCTTGACAATCGTCTAGAAGATTATAGAACTAACATGAAAATAAATACTGACACCAGATTCATCAAGTAAGTACTGGAACCTACAGGTAGCTTATGGTGTTTTCCCAAATCTATTAATAGAATCACTGAGGTTAGCCTAGAGGGATTCCCCTCAGTCTATAAATAGATTAATTTAACAGTGCGTAATATACACGAGTGTTAACTAGACAAGTTCTATAAAATATAAAACTCAATAACTCCATGTCCTTATATGGTAATACATAATAGATTACACAATGCACTGTAACGGTGCCCATATATGTAACACTTATGTAAAGATATTTGTAGATTATATGCAACTGAACAAGGGTCTATAGAACCTTTATTTTTCCACTGTTGTCAGACAAACCAGTTATGGTGTTCAATTGCGAATTGGGTTAAGCTTAAAATGGGTGTACACATAAATTCATTATAAGGGAAATCCTGTTTGGATATATGTGAACAGATAGTCATTGTGAGCCAATGAATTGCCAATTCTGTCAGCCAAAAATGCATATTTCATTGTGCAGTCAACTATAAAAAAATTAAATTTTTATGTATTTCAAAAATTATTTAATGATAAATATATGGAACAGTTGACTCTTTCAAAATTGAAGGCTACAGAACAAATTGGTGTTAATTGCTATTTCAAGATATATAAATTGTTTCACTTCAGTAAAAAGTAAGAAATCTGACAACAAATCAACGAAGAAAAAAGTCTTGTTTTTACAACAGGAATTGTTACTTTTGTCACAATACATTATTATTAGTGTCAATAACTATCATAATTGCCAATGTAAAATGAGACTAAAATATTTTTAAGATTGATACAAGCAAAAAA
Organism: Sabellastarte sp. h YS-2021; assembly: GCA_964017235.1. Lineage (NCBI taxonomy): Eukaryota > Metazoa > Annelida > Polychaeta > Sabellida > Sabellidae > Sabellastarte > Sabellastarte sp. h YS-2021. The sequence continues at coordinate 40,251,174 of OZ024932.1, forward strand.
TGACTTGCCTAATATCCAAAAATTTGCTTCAAAACTCAGAAATTCCTGAGCTCGAGGGGTATTGTCATACATTCCAAAGTGCTTGTTTGAATAGGAAAGAGGATAGCCAACACCTCTTTACACTTGTCCAAAGCTTAAGAAACGAATTTGTTGTGCATGGGATCTGAAATTAGCTTTCATGAACAAAACAAACCCAATTTTTAATTCCCTATGAAATTCTATTGTTTTTGTTGTCATTTGAGATTTATAATTTTAAGTCATTATGTATTCTAAAAGATTCCTTTGTTTGAAGTCCTGCTGTAAAATTATTAAAAATGAAATTGTTCAATTTCGCACACTGCATATCTTACACTTGCTGTTTTTGGTGCAGTTGCACGTCAACCTCAAAGGTCAAATGCATGATGAGATGGAATTTCAGTATATATTAGAAGGGGGATGGTTATATCAACTGGGGTTATGCCCAAAGGTCAAGCCATAGGTCAGCTAAGTTATAAATGAGGTAAGTTCAGCTTTGAGGAATTTATTTACATATTAGTACAAACAAAAAATAAATGACTAGATATGGGTATTTAAAATTTTTAAAAGTAAACTTTTTAAAACCACCATTACATGGATAATATGCAAAGGTAATACAATACACACAGTTAGCATCAGCTATAAGTCACAATCAAGATTGGGTCAAGTCTGAGTCGAAAGTGATCAAATCTGGGCGAAAGGAATATTATTAGAAGGGGAGCTAGCGACCGCCTGGTCCAACCTATCCCTAACTCTACTTGGCCTATATCAATCCCAGTGGAGAACTCTCTAGGTAGGGATGTCCCAAGAGGTCAGGGCCAAGAGGGGTTACTGTGACACTGGATTACGTCTATGACTACCCTAAGTAACCAGCTGAGGGGGGCAACAGAAGCCACAGGATCCTATTTTTACTACTCTAAGCGGATCAAAGTTAGAGTACGAAAGTGAAGACAAAATTGACAGATTGAGAGGGGGAACCAGGGTCAGTTTGGCCCAACCAAAGCCCAAAGCTACAAAGGTCTATATCAATCCACTATGAGGGGAGAATTCCCTTACGGTAGGGCAACATAAGGGGTCAGGCCCAGAGAGGGTAGAAAATAGCAAGATTACATTCAAAATGAAAGACCCAGAGTTACCAGATCAGGGGGAACATCAGCTAATCCTATCAGATAGTACCTCTAAGTGTACCGTATTGCGACCAGTTTGGGGTACCTGATTGGGTACTGAAATGATGAGTTTGCTAGGGAAGTGGTGGTGGGTAAAACTTTGTTACTTGTTCAAAATTTGAAATAAAAGTGATGGTAGGGGTCAATTTTTGCCACTGAAGTGTGACCGTGGCTCTAATTGGATTATAAGGTCAGCAAGGGTAGCTATGGCAAGGTGCATAATAAATAGAAAGATGTATTAAGGTAGCCTAAAACTGATCAAGTGGGCTCCTAACAAGCCGTGCTTCCACCAATTGCAGGTCAACCTCATAGGTCAAACAGACATCAAATGCGTGATGCGTGATGAGAATTTCAGTATATATTAGAAGGGGGATGGTTATATCATATTGGGGTTATGCCCAAAGGTCAAACCATAGGTCACATATGTTATAAATGAGGTAAGTTCAGCTTTGAGGAATTTATTTACATATTAGTACAAACAAGAAATAATTGACTAGATATGGGTATTTAAAATCTTTAAAAGTAAAACCACCAAGCCAAACTAGAAGTAGGAAGGAATGAGGGATGATGTGCGAGGTATGATGGACGGGGCTTGAGAGGCGTTCTGGAGATCCAAACTGCGCCATAACCCATGTGCCATGATGTTTTGGAAGAGAATGTTATTATCATATGCAAATGTAGCCCCAGAACGCCTGAAGGAATGGAACCCATGACCTATGGGAGATATGTTTAGTGTAGCTAGAACAGACTTAAGGGCATCTCTGACATGTGTGTCAATGACCTGACCATAAGGTGGAAAATTGTTGGCAAAAAGTGGAAATGTGGGAGGAAGGGATCTAGAGTCCAAAAGTGCTCTAAGTGCTCTAACAGGGCATAGAAATAAGTTATCGATGCTGGGGATTTGAACCAGATGCAAGGAGTTGTTGTCTTGTAGGGTCTTGGTCCATTTTATGAGCAAATGTGCCCCTGGAGGAGCAAACACAACGTCTTTCTTAAGAAAGTGCTTGGAATGAGAAAATTGCCTGTTGGACTGTGGGGCTATGTTAGAACGTCTCAGAAATGTATAAAATGCCACGAGAAAAATGGTCGTGAAAAGGTGAGGATCCAAAAGTGAGTCACAAGCCTTAGATATGTGATATAGAGTTCTGATGTCAAAAATTCCCCTGGGGGTTGGCCTGAAGGGGGAATTGATGGACAAACCTCAAAAATCTTGAAACTGCTGGGTGAGAGAGATGTGAAACATCCAGACCATAAAATTGAGCCAAAGAGGAGAGTGAAGATAGGTAGTTGCGAATTACCCTATGTGAAAGTTGATTTCTGGACAAAAATTCGATAAAAATCAACAAATTTTGAGCTGTGAGGTTCACTAGAAGACTGTAAAATATCATTACTGATAGGTACATCCTAAGTGAGTCTTGTGAGCCTGAGCTGTGGCTGATCTGTGAGACGTGATAACTCTCTTTCATGCAGATGATAGTAGACCTTGAGGGATCTGGGTGCAAACCTGCAATCATATATGTAAATTTAGGTTGAAAAACTGTACAGAGACGACCTCCCATGTATAGGTGCTATGCATGTAGAGTTACTGTAGGGATGCCCGTCTTAGAGTAAAACCTAGACGAGTGATCAGCAGTGATATTTTTAGCCCCCTTCTATATGTTTTATGTGGAGGTCAATGTCAAAAATAGCTGTGAGAAGCCAGATATTTCTTATGCATGCGTTGAGAAACTTGTTCTTAGTTTTACCTAATGCAACCACCTGAACTACCGCCAAGTTGTCACAATGGAAGACGACTGAAGAAGAGGCCCAAAATTTGGCCCATAATCACAGGGCTATGAGGATATTGACCATTTCAAGGTGTGTAATATTGGGCTGAAAGTTGATGAAGGTGGGGACAGGGGCAGCATAGACCCTCTCTTTCCAGATGCCCCCCACGCAAGTGAGGCAGGCATCAATGTGCAATGATGTAGCTTTTTCGATGTCTGGCTTAAAAATCTTAACAGAGCCCGAGAAATGATGGATGAAGGTCAGAAACCAATCAATGTCCATGAAAAATTCAGCAGTCAGTTTGATATTACTGGAGTTTGGCTTCTCCCTAAACAAAGCGAGGATTCTGTTGATGAAAATCCTTGCAGGCTTAAGACATTTTTGTAAATATATCAGTTTCCCTAGAAGGGACTGAAATTTTCTTCTAGTGAGATTGGTTTTTGATTTTACTTGTAGGCATTCTACATATATTTCCTCCACCTTGCTTTTTTCTATAGATAAAGAGTTATTATCTAAATCAATGGTGATCCCAAGACATGTAAGGGTACTGGTGGGAGGGCAGATCTTATCTGGGTTCATGGGAAGCCCTAGTTCCTTAAATAGCTCAGAGAACTTGACAAACTGACGCATGGCGTCCTCCTGTGAAGCCACCGTGATAAAATCGTCAATGTACGCAAATATGCTGCAGTTTTCTTGCCTCATTATATACAGTATTGCGTCAGAAGCCATCTGGAATGAAGCACTGCTGTGGATCCAGCCGAAAGCCACTGCTACGTCAAGGTAGTATCTGCCCTTCCATTGGATGCCAAATTTGAAGGCGTCAACTGGATCCACCCTTAAGTTCCTAAACCTGAGTGTGAAGGACTTGTCATCAAAGAAATCCGTAGCAACTGCATCATTCAGTGATGCCCCTGTAGGGTAAGATAAGTTAAGAATTACCCTTCTCTTTTGGCCTTGTGAGAAGGGGGGAACAGTGGAAGGGGGGGGGTGTCCAATCTCATCAAAAGGACCCAAGATGGCGCCCAATGCTATCTCCTTATCTATGTAATCTGATACCGCTGATTCAAAGTTTATTGCTGAATGATGATTAACAATGTTTGAGTTGTTAGGAGAAAGTATTATTGGATAATGATAGTGGAAAACCAAAGGCTAAGTATTGTATCAAGTGTTTATTATGATAACCTTCAAGGTGACGACACCGAGCGTCAATGTTAAGGTTTGAGTGAACATGGAATCTAGCCATTCAGTAGTTAGGGACCCCAATGGCCCTGGCCATATCTATGTAACTTTGTACGTTGCTGACACTAAGGGGCTGTCTATCAGGACCAATGAAGGTGAAATCTTAACTCAATGGTTGGCAACTGTTCAGGCGACGGTGTAAATATGATGTTCGGACAAGGACGACAGTCAGGGTAAGTACCCCTCTTTCTGACAATGTAAGTTGTAATGTTAGCCTCATGTGATTGACTATGGTCACAATGCTCAACCAATTTGTCAATCAGTGTCTCTATATAAACAGTATATGAGTGACCGTAGGTCTTGTAGCACCAAATGTCTTCTTGATACTGTTCCAATGCGAGTTTGGGATCAAATCCCACTCCTGCCTCCCCAAAAAACTGTATTGGAAGACATACACTATACAATACTATAATATAAAATACCTCCTCATTGGTACAGTCTGATAATCTGGCTACCTGATCCGGATTATTGTACTCCCAATAATATAACTTTCGGATGTTTTCTCCAAAATAAACACCAAATGTTTATAATATCCTCTCTCAGTATCAAACCAGTATCTTTTCGTGAAATTAACAGTACACCTCTGTGCCCATTGTAATTAGGTTATTATTAACCTTGTCCCATATTGGGGGGTTAAGGTGTGGCTGCACTGATCCGAATTGTTCAGTGAATGACTGACTCGCAGTAAAATGAAGACCGTTTGTGTTAGCCAGATTAGCAGGATATAAACTGGTGCCCTGCTTTACATTCATATACTGACTGTTACCATTAAGGTTATAATCATATAAATCTGTGTTACAGTTACCATCAATATGGTTACCCATGTCTTGGTTATTGTTATCATTGTACACTTTATGATCACTACTTTATATACACTCTTGTGACATCAAGTGAACATTATCAATATATGGTTCAACAATGTCAGATTGATTACAGTATTCTAATCTATGATATGATTGGCAATACAATAAGCACTTACACAAACAGACCTTATTACACATAGCAGAGAAGTATTGTAATTACAGTTTTGATTTTGATTTACAGTCTCTTCCCCCCGCATGACAGATGTTAGATGAAAAAGCCTGTCGTGTGGGGGTGGCTCAGGTGGCAGGTTGTGGTCCTAGCTGGGGTGTCTGGTTTATCTTTGGTTCTCAGCTTATTGTAACATTTATTTTCTGGGTGAGTATTTACTTTTCCCGGTCTGTCACAATATGAGCTGTCTATACTGTCCATGGGTGGCGTCATGGGTGCAGGACCTTTCGTTGAAGAATTTACATATTCTTTTAGTTTGAGAGGTCTGGGTAGGTTGAGCAGTGACCATGGAGATTTGAGATGAGCTTAGGCGATTGAGTGACCATTGGGTTGCGTCCTGCCAGGTCAAGTAGCCCTCCTCCAGGTCATGCATTGAGGTGGCCCAGGTTCCCCTGACAGTAGGCCATGGTAGTGAAGTTGTGTCTCTCATTGCCAATATGACCTGAAGGGGGGCCTGCTTACTCATATTTTGGTCTTTCATATGGTAGATGTTTGTTAGTTGGCCTACAGTCCATTGGGAAGGGTTAGATCATCATATGGCACTCTGTTTTTTCCTGCTGGGGCATAATAGCCTTCATTAGGCCAACGGAATTCAGGGAACTGTGTGTTATATCTGCCTGACTTCCTATTGTTCCTACCTTGAAGTGAAAATCTGGCTGCCTCTTCGTATAAGTCTAACAGGTGGGCCACTGTGTTTGAGATTGAAGGAGTCCTCCTCAGTGTGTCTAGGGTTGGCATTATCCCATCGTCCTGAATGTCAGGGAGTGCAGTAGCCTGGCCATCAGTGAATCTTCCCCTAGGTGCATTTGCCTCTGACCGCTGTATCTCACTTGGACCAGCTGTGGATGATGGAAATCTAACCCTGTGGCTTGGAAGATTGTTTGGTACTTTTAATTGGTCAGTATAATCTCGGGTTGGGTCCGGAAGATAACTCGTACCTCATGCTGTGAACTGTTGTGTTCGGATGTCTGAGCTGGCTGGTTGATGTGGAAGCTCTTGGGTGACTGATTGTTGTTTCTGTTATATTGCCTCAATCCTCTGGATAATCGCTTGGTTGGATTCTGATAACATGCCCAACATGGATAAAATTACATCAGATGAGTCGTTACTGACTGTGGAGGGCTCACCAATATCAGGCTGTGAATTCATATTCGGATCTGACGGTGTGGATTGAATATATGATTCATTAGGTTTTTTTGTACCTGTCCTTCTGGTTTTCCTGGTGGATATCCTAGCCCTCGCAGATAAAGTCACTTTTTCCTGTTGTTTGCTGGTGTTTTGTGTGATGATGGCATTGTATATCCTCTGTAATGTATCACTTACGATCCTGTATATGTTACAATATAAAATCTTCAATATATAACACACTTCCAATAAAATTCAGTAAAACGTCACTTTGAAATAAAAGTGATGGTAGGGGTCAATTCAATTGTTGCCACTGAAGTGTGACCGTGACTCTGATTGGATTATAAGGTAAACAAGGGTAGCTATATCGAGCTGCATAATAAATAGAAAGATGTATTAAGGTAGCCTACAACTGATCAAGCAGTCTCCTAACAAGCCGTGCTTCCACCAGTGAAAGCTTCCACATTGTGAAAGCATTCTTAAATTTACATTACTTTTCTGTTCTCGCTTCTGTTTGTGTGTCTTTAGCCTTTACCTGAGTTCCCTTTCGTAAAATACACTTTAGCACAAAAATGAGGTAAGTTAAATATCTTATATTTAAGTTCCAATCTTAGCTAAAACCTTGGCTGACTGTAGGACCCTTTGTGAAACCCCATGAAATTTTGAAGGAGTGTCAACAAACTCTAGATAAGATTTGATCACTTGGGTCAAAAGAACTAGAATATCCAGAGACTAATTATATCACCAACTAATTTTTAGAAATCATTTGTTTGGCTTTATATGTAGACAAATGAATGATATTGTTGTCACTTATCCTTGACATGAGCATCCTTGCATTTGTCAGCTGCATCTTCCACATGAAAACTATATTTTCATTAGTTATCTGTTTTCTTCCTTGATGGAAATGCAACACTGTTAAGTCAGTCAATTCTTTTGGCCAAAAATTCTGTGCTGTGAAATATGTAGTTAAATTTGATTTATGAAAAACAAGAAAATATTAGCTATTTCAAGCTTTGAGAAGATGAACTAATATAGAAGTGGGCGCAATAAACTCTTGTTATAATTTTGCTCATATTAAGCAATCAAATTTGTGATGATGAGTCCTGATACACTGTGATCAATCTGTCCTCTTTCAGTCTGTTGTAATTCTAAGTGGAGGAAAGTAAACAGAAAGCAAATGTTGCTACCTTGAAACTTTTGTACTTTTAAAATTTGGGATGAATTGGTACAGCTCAGCCAGAGAATTTACTCAAACAGCAAAGTTCATCACTTGCAGTTCATGACCGTATTAAAACTTTCTTAACCAAGCATTACCCATTGTAAGTTGCATTTGCATTTGTTCAATTTCTTTAAACATGAATATTGGCTGTGCTTGAGGCTCTTTAGGGAAGGTGAAAAACTTGGCGTACTTAGCAATACTTTCTTGAATGCATTCATTACTAAAATAAACATAAAAGTTCAAAATTTGTTGCACCTAAGTAGTTACAATATTTGGAGCAATGCAGCCTTTAGATTGATGCAAATGATTTTCAGTGAAATAAGACAGACAATAAATAGGCAGTGCAGCTAAAATACATTATTATAATACCTTGGTATTTAACATATTCTTAATTATTATATTTTATTCTGCTTTCTAAACACTGGACCATTACAAGTTAAATTTAAATTATATTAATATCAACAAGTACCAAATCTTGATGATATTTGTGTGTCATATAATTGTCATTTTAGTGGAAAAGTGCTGCTTTAGTCTTAACATGTAATATGCTTGAATGATCCGATATTTATTGGTCACAAATAAAAATTCTAAATTATTTTAGTTGGTAAAAGAACAAAAAATGCTCACTTTGCCGTTGATGATTTTCCAGCACGTGGTGGTCCAAGGAATAATGCCCTGTTACCAGAAGTTGTAGTCAGTCTTTTCTTGTCTTTCTTCGTAAAAACATCGTCTTCTATTTCTGGTAAGGTATAAAACAAATATATATATTTATTATTAAAATAATAAAAGATCTACTTTGTTATAACTCTGACGTATAGTCTATTTGGTCATGGCAGGCTTCGCGGTAAGTTTTCATTACCACTAAAATTGGCCCTCACGCTTCTTTATTGGGGTACTTTGATATACACCCAATAACATTCAGAAACTCTGGGTTCAGTCTGTGGCAAAAAGTTGCCCAAAATTTACTGAGATGTATCTTTCCTCAGGGTACATTTCCACCAAATTATGTAACAATATGACAAAACAGGAAAAATTTATTAAAAATTATTGCGATGGCTAAGGTTTTTTTGGATCATTTTCAAAAAGTAAACAAGTGCAAGGATGCACATTACCACCAAGCTTAGCTAAAATTGGTAAAAATTTGAAAGTTTTCATTACCACTAAAATTGGCCCTCACGCTTCTTTATTGGGGTACTTTGATATACACCCAATAACATTCAGAAACTCTGGGTTCAGTCTGTGGCAAAAAGTTGCCCAAAATTTACTGAGATGTATCTTTCCTCAGGGTACATTTCCACCAAATTATGTAACAATATGACAAAACAGGAAAAATTTATTAAAAATTATTGCGATGGCTAAGGTTTTTTTTGGATCATTTTCAAAAAGTAAACAAGTGCAAGGATGCACATTACCACCAAGCTTAGCTAAAATTGGTAAAAATTTGAAAGTTAGGGGACAGGTTAAATATTTTTGTGACAGACAAAGGAGAACTGATTTCCCAGTTTCTACTTACAGGCAATGGGGACAACAACCTGTCCCCCTTCCCTCCGGCATGTTTATGTCACAGTGGAGACTCCGATTCAGGAGAATATGCAATTCCCCTATTGGAGATCCCAATCAAAGTTTCCACTCACAATTTCCACTAGGGGAAACCACTGGTGGAATTACTGATTCCCCTGGCCCAAAGAAAATCCTTCAAAATCAGTAAGTCACATTATTTATTCTTATTTTGAGACAAATAAACACCACATTGTATACTTTTGCAATATTTCTATTGTTGAATTGCAAAAAAACATGTAACATGTAAGTTATGGAAGTGTACAAGATAAATGAAAACTTAACCACAATATACATTAAAGGGATTATCTGCTCAGGACACAGATATTCATTAGAGTAGGTAAAGCTCTCAAGAGAACAGTCACTTAAATCAGTAACAGATGATCAGTTGATTGTATTTCACTGAATCTCAATTTCATTTCACCTGAGCCCAACTTTAAGGGGAATAGTCATTTCTAAGTCACTCCTAGAAGATCATCAATTGATTGCATTTGAATAACCATCACCTCATTCCATTTTATCCCAACTTCAAGGCGAACAATCATTTCTACATCAAGCATAGTAGATCAAAAGTTTGTTGCATTTCTTTTACCCTCCCTCTTACAGAAACATAAATAAAAAAAAAAAAAATTAAGAATTTAGGGAAATACTTCATTCACATTAAAGATTTTATATGTTACTCATGTTACAACAGTTACAGATCTATATTGTGAAGTGCATTGTTACTTTGTCCCACTATAAGCTTAGCTTTCTAGAACAGTAAAGTTATATGAAACAATAGTATAATACAAGATATTCTATTGTTTATATCATAAAGTTGAAATTTTATAAACATTGAGATAAATTTACACTTTGTCCCAGTATAAGCTTAGTATACTATTCATATTTTTAATGGCATATAATTCATTATCAGCAAAAACCTCTGAAACCTTCAGAATTAGCATTTTATATTTTGTTGCACAGAAAATCGCATTACTACATAATGTATTGATACTACAAAGCCTATGACCAGGGGTATCAGTGATTCCACTAGTGGAGACTCCGATCAGAGTTTACCCTAGTGGAGATTGGGGAAAACAATTCAGGACATGTGTTCACAAAGATTCTTATATTTTTTCTTAGAATTACACTAAAGTCTAAGAAAAATTCTAAACTAACAATTTTCTTATTCTTAGAATAAAACCTTATCCTCAAAACAATTCTTAGCTAAGAATAATTCTAAGAATGGAAGAAAAAAAAGAAATGTATGCAAATCTAGGCCAATTCTAGACTAAGTGTAATTCTAAAAAAAAATTCTAAGAATCTTTGTGAATACAGATCTTGGCATATGTGAACAGGAAGTTAGCAATTTTTGAAATAATATAAAGAGGCTGCATATCAGTACAGTACACACAATTGACAACATAATATGTAACACTCTATTCTGGATGTCAATTTGCAATCAGTTGCTGCACTATAATCGCCAAAACAACTATTCTTCTTAAGTTAAGCATGCTGTGTGCCAGTCTTAGATTTAAATAAGATTCTTAGAATATTCCTAGAATAAGAGTTTTGTGAATAGCAAATTCTTATTCTTAGAAAAATTCTAAGAATAAAAGCCACCCTTAGAAAACTTCTACAAATACGTATGGTTCTAAGAATAAGAATCTTTGTGAATAGGAAAATTCTTATTTTTATAATTTTTCTAAGAAAAATGACAATTCTAAGAAAAATTCTAAGAATAAGACTAATTCTAAGAATAAGAATCTTTGTGAATGCAGACCCAGATTTAGTATCTGAATATACCGACAAAGAAAACCTTTACCAGTATACCTATTGAAATCAGTTTCCACCTATCAATAAAGTCAGTGAAATACTTTATAAAATTGTGTAATTTTAATCAATAAGCTTTCTATGTGTGTTTCTAGTTTATTTCTTCCACACCCATTGTGCTCACAACAATAGGATTATTGTCAAGTAATTAGCTTGATTATTGTCAAGTAATTAGCTTTGCCTTTGATGCTCCCACTGTTTGGAATTCACTTCCTGAAGACATCCGTGCATCACCCACTATTGCCTCTTTTAGAAAGAAGCTCAAAACCTATCTCTCTGCAAAGGCATATCCTCCTTAGCTCATTTTCTCTAATGGCTTCTCCGGGTGCCGACCTGTGTTGTCCCTGGACTTTGAATTTGCATATTGCTATTGTCTTGTTGCACCTTAGAGTCCACTACTCAGTGGAGATTAAGCGCTTTAAAAGTCAATTTAGAATTAGAATTGATAGGAACTTCAGACAGTTAAAATCAAAACACCAAAGTCATCTTTAATGTGAAAAGTACAAACAAATAATTAGCCTTAAAGCCTGCCCGATTTATATGCGTTATAAAACCTTAAAAATCAAATGTAATTTACATCGATCTATGTGTCTGAAAAAGAAAATAAACTGGAAACATCTTATAGAAAAAAAGATCAAAACTGCCTGCACTATGAACTCCATTAAGTTGTAAACTCACTTTTATTTCTTTGAGGAGTGGTTACCTGAAAATAATAGATCACATTAATAACAATATAAAGAAGTGCACTGTACATACAAAACAATAGGATTGTAAAACAATATTTCATTTCAAATTCTTTATTCCTTATCTAGAGGCTAGTGTCTCATCTAACAGTGACAACCATTGGTCAGAAACAGTGGGGAAGTCTCTGTAAATCTACCTGACAATGATTTGTCTTATTAAAAGTTTGAGGACATAAATTTAACCGTTCATGCCTGCTACCAAACTATAGCCACAGAATCCATGGATCCATTAAGATGACTTTCTCAAAACACTGAAGGCGCTATTGAGGTGGTTTGGTCTCCATTAGACCAACTCGCTGTTTCTACACCTGGTTTCACTGTGGCATAATGGAGGAATGACCTCAAAGTTAAGAGTTTGCACTCCAAGAATTAATAGTTTGTACCCCAGGGTACCAACACCTTCAAGATAGAGGATCGCAGGAGACTATAGGTAAATATAAGTCAGATACAGAAAGCTCATACATCTTCAATCCTTTAACAGATGTAAAATGAAATTGAAAGAGGTCATACAACCAAATGTAATGGTTTTAAAAGAGGAATTGTCCAAGGACAAGTCTTCAAAACACACCGGGAAGGTACTGAATGAGATCAGCAACCTTATCTTAGGAATGCTCCCATTTTGTCCCATTTGTTCCATGATAATGGACAGAGGATGACTGAGGGCAATCCACTCATTGTACTTCACAACCCAGATCAGGTTCAGGGGGGGGTAGCAACGGGGGAGACAATAGACATCAAGCTTATCACACCTAAGGGTCAGGTTACAAAAAAGGGACAACAATCGCTTTAGACATTTATACCTGGAAATCTTCTGGGAACTGGGGACTGTGCAGGCCTTTAAGAGAAAGGGGCAGGGGTTTGTCTTGTGGTGCCAAGAGTGCTAAGGAATTCTCTTCAAATAAATTACAACTACAGTTCTTGTGTGAGCCCTTTGGGGTTGGTTCAAAGTATTCAGTTTCTAAGACTTGTAAATCCAACTGTTAAAAGTTCTGTACAGTCAAATCTTTTTGCAATTCATGTACCTTCTGTGTCCACAATAGGGCAGACACAAAAGACAGGAATAAGACCCATACAAGTTCAAAACAGATTGCAACATGCAAGTGACTTTATTCTATAATCATGTGGAGTGTAAGGTCATCTTTCCCTACTGGTCTTGTTCCAGATTTTTCACATTAATATAAAAATGCCAAAATATAATACACAGTATTGGACATATTGTTCACAAAAAGGGATGGGTTTATGTCAAAATTTTTAGATTGGAGCACACCAATGTAAAACTGTCCCTATTCTGGGATTCTGAAAAAATACATCACCAATTAAACAATTATCTTTAAACAGTTGGAAACAAAGATGGCAGTGAGCAATAATAGGGGATTTTAGAAAAATTTGTGAATAATTACCCCACATGTAATGTCTAATAGTAAGAATTGAATGAGGTTGCAATTTTTAAGCCACTATCTTACAATGTTAGACATAATATTTTCATGGGTGAATTAAAAAAAAACAGGTTGAATTTGACCTTTGAATCTAATTAAGGTTAATATTGGTAAGCAATGCTGATGTAATATTTCTGAGACATTGTAATGTTCAATTGTAATGTTATTATACCATTTTTCATTAAACGTTCAATAAAGGTGTACATAAAATGGTTTGATAACCTTCTGTTATAAATAGATAAATAGAATTCATACTCATCATTTTTAACCTTTACCAAATATTTCCCTGCAAACGTTTAAAACATTAGAAATATTTACTGGGGTCAGACTTGAAGTTTGTTTCGAATATTTTCTAGTAGGTTTTCACTTAAGATGTTGTATAATGTGTACCGCAGTATTTCAGAAAAGTGCCGTGGATACTGAGGCCACCAACCCATCCCTAAAAGAAGCTGAAACTCAATAGATTTTGTTTACACTTAAAGTTTATGGCTACGATAATTGGGGTGTTCCACTGTCGTTGACCCTCCCCTATTCTAGGGTCAGTTTGCTTTATTTACATTGTTGGTAAGGGCCAGTTAGGGGTTCCTGGATATACTTTGTTGGTTGATTATATATCAAAAATGCTAGATATTTCATCAATCCCCACGATTTTCCTTTCCTTTCATTACATCAAGACAAGCCGAGAACACAGCAGGACAAGATGTATGAAAAAACCAACAAGGTGGGTATAGCAATGGATAAGCCTTCCTCTTATGTCTTGTTATTTATGGGATTTATGCCAAAAGGTGACTTAAGATGCAGAATGAATTATTATTATTATACATTTATATAGCACCTATTCATTAATAAAACAAAGCTCTAAATGCTGTACATTAACCAAAAATACTATAATTAATAACAGAGTATAGTAAAAATAGGGTAAAAAGTTACATATTAAAAGGCTATGTAAAACGAATTCTGAAAAGATGAGTCTTGATGTGCTTCTTGAAGTCCAACAAAGATTCACAGTTCCTAATGAAAGATGGCAGTTTGTTCCACAGGAATGGTCCAGAATTTTGGAAACAACTTGTCCATATTTTGTTTAATAGGTTAAGAATCAGTAAGTTCCTATTAGAGTAAGAGTCTTATGTTTGGTGTGTATGGAAAAATTAGTTCAGCCAGGTAGGATGGAACAGTTTTTCAAACAGAGTTGAATGTGTGGACCAGGATTTGAAACAGAATTCTCTTAGATATTGGAAACATGGTCGAATCTATGAGACTTGGAATGACACGTGCTGCCAAGTTTTTTGATTTTCTGAAGTCTGTTCAGCTGAACATTTGGTACACCATATAAGAGGCTGTTTGCATAGTCCAATTGTGATGAGATAAATGCATGGATGAGAGATTTTGTTTCATCTGTGGTCAAATATTTACGCGCCCTGTAAATTGACCGAAGGTTAAAGGTTGCAGACTGACATTTTCTTATTATGAAGTCATTCATATTCAATCTGCTGTCAAAGACACAACCCAGATTTGTAACTGATTGGCTTGAGGTTACTGAAGCATTACAAACTTTGACAGACATTGAGCTGAGGTGATTGAGAGAGTTGTTAGGACCAATCAGAAGGACCTCAGTCTTGTCATTCAGTTTTAGCATATTTAGGTGCATCCATATCCAGATATCATCTATGCACTGGCCTAGTGAGTGCAACTGTCCACTGAAGTCCTGCCTGGGATTGAGAATAACATACAGCTGAGTGCCATCTGCATAGAAATGATTCATGATACCATGGCGTCTAGTGATATGACCAACAGGGACTTATAAAGAATGGGCCCAAGCACCGACCCCTGGGAAACACCAAAGTTTAAAATATTTGGTTCAGAGACCTTGTTATCAATGTGGACAATCTGGCATCTGTTTTAAAGGTAATATCTGAAACATTCTAGGCAGAAAAAAAGTGATGCCAAATCTAGACTCCATTTGCAGGATTTTATGGTCAATCGTATCAAAGGCCTATGAAAGGTCAAGAAGAACCAGTGATATCATTTTTCTTTGATCAAGGGCAATAAGTATGTCATTCTTTACACAAAGTAATGCTGTTCCAGTTGAATGAAACTGTCTGTTGGCAGACTGCATATCCTCCATAAGGTTGTTCCTGGATAATTATTCATTGAGACTGGTAGCTACTACTTTTTCTATTATTTTGGACACAAAGCTCAAATTAGATACAGGCCTATAGTTCTTTAGGACCTCCGGGTCAAGTGATGCTTTTTCAGTAGTGGTGTAACAAGTGCTTTCTTCATTCAGTCAGGAAGAGTGCTACTGGATAGCGAAGAATTGACAATTTTAGTTATGGTAGGGAATAGTTCCTTCATACATATTTTAAGAAGTGGTGTTGGGATAGAATCCAGATTACAAGATGCTGATGATGAAGTTAAAATTATCTTTCAAATTTCTTCTTCTGTTGCAGGTTGGAAAATTTTCAGTGTTTGATCAATCTAAAGATGAGGAAACAATTCTGCTTTGGCTAGGTTTAGTGCAGATACATCGGAGTTAGAATAAATTGCAGATCTAATTTTTACAATCTTGTCCATGAAAAAGGTACTAAAAGAACAGGCAAAGTCTCTGTTGCATCATCACTGGGGAGAGATGGTCCACTTGTCATGTTCAGGATGCTTTTGGCTGTACGAAAGAAGGCTATTTGTCCTTCTCTGACTGTATGATCTGGCCAGAGTAGAATTCAGTCTTGGCTTTACCAAGAAGGAAGTTGAAGACATGGCACTGTTTTCAATAGAGAACTCAGTCATCCTTGAAGCCTGATTTCCTCCATTTTCTCTCCAGGCAACGTTTAAAAACCTTAGCCTGACAAACTATTAGCATTGTACTACTTTGTGCGGTGTCTAATGATTTCTCTTTTAACTTTTTCTCTTTCAAAGGTGCATGGACACACCAGCCATCGTTTACCAGCACTGGTAGTACTCGTAGAGTGTCCAGGCCATTATCAGTAGACTGGCAGGTGCTAGCCACAGAGGTAGAGAACTTGGAAAAAGAGATTTTCAGAAACAAGGCTATTAAGCAGAGTACATTTTCTAGGATATCCAGTGCCAGTAGATTGACATGCCACAACAACAACAGCACACCACATCTCTTCCAACCACCCAGCAGCAAGAACCACCACAGCTGAAATAGCAGCAGCTGGTACAACCCCTGCAGCAGGATGGCAATAAAGAAACTACGAGAGAAATAACCTTGTCACAGAATTAGACCAAGACTGCTTATGGGCAAGGAAACTCACTGGCTCCCAATTCTGTGTCAAGTCATATGATTTAAAATACTGTGATGCTTACCTCGTACCAACATCCCAGGTACCTTTATGCCCAAATAAATCCTCAGATCCCTTCGCAAGTGATGTATCAAGTGATGATGTCTCAATACCTCTACCCATCCCATACATTTGTGACTCATCAGAGGTTATCATGTCTGCAAGCACCAATGTTCAACCATCAATTCCAGGCTCCCATTACCTTTCCTGTATTGAACATGTGGATACCACTGGGGACACCAACATCATGGCTGTTGTGTCATCCCAGGGCAGCATCACACCAGATGTCCGCAGCCCTCACACTCAACGGTGCAGACATCCCCCAGAATACCTGAATGATTATATTCTCTCTTAAATACTTAATTTTGTTTCACATAATCTTTTGTTTAAAGTTAACTTAATTGTGAACACTTATTTCTGTTTTAATTCCATTCTTACAACTATGCTTACTATGCTGGCACATTACATTGACCATATGAATAACCTCTGGTGCCAAAAGCTGTACTGTATCTATCATTCAACACATTGGGTTACTTAATCATATAACCAGTGTTACCATTATGTATATCTAATAGCAATTTCTATAGGATATTGGATTACTGCATAATTCTTAAATCTAACCTTGGCTTTCAGTAAGAACAATAATACCACGCTGTTTGCTATTACTTTGACAATACCTTCTCTCAGTATATATTTTGTGTTTGTTCTCTCTCCATGAGCCATAACCACAGCACTTGTGTATTATTAAATAAACAAATCTAGTTGTGGATATAGTTGTGTTGTTGACTTTGTAATAACCTGACACTGCTGTTTAAAAGGTATTTTTCAGGACTACTGCAAAATAAAATGTCCTTTTCAGAACCGCTCAAATATTCCAAGAAATACTAAATAATCTAATCTTATCTACTGCTTTGCAGGTGCAATATCTTCCACACAAGGAAAACTCAGAGTTTCTTTTAAAGTCAGTGAAAGTCATAGGGCTAGGTGACACTTTGTGAAACTTTGAAACTTTGAAAATTAAAACTAGAAAATTGGTTAGAAACTTTAGAAATTGGTGTAACATTAGCTTAATAAAGTTCTAGGATAGTCCAGAAAAGGACTGATAGATGTCAGTTATTTCCGTCCCCAGCGTAGGTCCTTCTCACATCTTCAGATCCTAACATCCTGCCAAGCCAATGTAGTTGAAGCAATCTCTTTGCCACTTTGACATCCTTGAGGGATTTCTGCAGTTTTCATTTGCCCAATATAAAACCTGTTCATTTATGGCTGGCAGGTCATCCTATGGAATGGATGGGTTCCTCCTCCTTGATGTGTCATCAATATGTTGTGCAACAAAACACGTCAATACTCTGTCTCTAACAGTCTTTGATCTTCATTGTGCCGAGTAGGACCCTGAATCTAGTGATATTCCAAAAACGTCTCCACTACCCTCGTGCCTCTTCAGATCCTTTAGTTTGCTATACTCTTTTCCCTACTCAGCTGTCTGCTACCATATGGTTTCGCTGACCATTTCATAGCATCATAACCAAGAAAAAATAATTCAAAGGAGGCCCAGAGGGGTTCAGGTGGCAAAATTCCCAAGGTGCTATTCTCTATTTTTTTATTTAACTTGCAATGGTAAAAATTTGTGCACGGATTAAGATCCACTGGACTCAAGATCTACCAGTAGGAATGTGTATTCAGTGTCAAAAATGGCTCTCAGAACTAGGAAAAGTTCTTGTAATTGTAAAATATATTCCAAGATCTGGTAGGCTTCTTTATGGCCAACAGCATTGAGGACATTCAATCTGTTTCAGAATTTTCTCTTGATCAGTCTCCATTCTTCACTAATGGTAGGAGGTCAAATATTCTTTCTGATATTCCTTTAGGATTGCCTAGCAGACCTTTGAATGAATTTACATTTGGTTTGTCCAACCATCCAGTAATATTCTAATGGTGTATAATTTTCTCCAGTTGCCAAGTGTCTGAGTGTTCTAGCCAACTTTAAGCCCAATTCTAGAGGCTGCCAGAGATTGGTGGATTCCTTCTTCAAATGTTGATGTATGTGCTCTTCTATGAGGTCAAAAACTGCAGGGGGCATTCTGACAAAGTTCTGGTATCCTGGAACGTCACTTTGAATTACTTCTACTAAGTAGTTGTTTTATGTCATTTCTCTTTCTTTTGGCAGATCCAAGAGAAAACCCAAGAGTTTGTGGCTTCTTCTTTGCCTTGATGGTAATGGGGGTTGTGGTATAGGTTCTGAATATGTGGCAGAGGCTGGTCCTGGGTTCAGATGTTCCTGATGTCTTCTTCTTTCTTTGCAAATCAGATTGAAAATGAAAATATTCAACTCATTAGAAACAAAAGGGCCCTAAGTTTCTGTAGATGTCTTTAATGTGGAGCTGGCATCTTTACAATGAGAAATGATGAGTAACAATAGCATGCAGGGGTTTTATAGTAGTCCTTGGATCCAGACTGGTAATCCCGACTGCACAAACTAATTAGTCCAGTTGGTGTGAGTATGGTCACTGCTCCAGTCTTATCAGGTTGTCACTATGGCTTATCGTGATTAGTGAATTCTTGGTTTTACCTCTATTATTTTCATATTTGTTCATGCAGAAAAACAGCCCGACCCCAAGACATGCTGGATCCAGATAAGCTGGGATGTACTACATTCTGTTGTGCAGGTTCAACCAACCCTTCATTTTCCTATGTTACAATTGCTCTATATCATGCCTTGCCTTCCTGACCCTAGAGTTGGCTAGGGTCGACTACAGTTGAATCCATCAAGCTACTTTTTAAAAAGTTCTTAAACTGTAAATAGCTCAGAAAAAGACATCCTGTGTTTCCACCAGCCAGGCCGGTCCAGTACTGTGCACTCACCAGATGGCGTGTCAGACTTCCTTCCTGTCTTGACAGCATCTTTTTTCATTTGGCGTGTGTAATGTACAGACGGATTTTTGTGAGCTTCAGATGTTTGAATACATTTGCCAGATTAGCGAACTTTAGTAATTTATTTTTGTTTGATTACATTTTTCAGAGTGTATAGACCATTATGACTAGCCTTGGTCAAAACCGTGGAGGATGTGGACATTTAATGGCTGGGTTTGATTCTCACAGCCACTGCGTGAGGTGTCATGATAAAGGGAAAGGACAGGACCCATGTGTTGAAAAGCCAGACTCAGACTGTTCTGTAACCTTCTAACTACTGACCAGAAATCCCAGCTCAATACTCCATCTTATAAAATTAAAAAGGTAAAGCAGGATGCCAAGAAATCTGCCACTCCCACCAAGGAATCTTCAGAGTTAGTCACTCTCAGTCCCGGCCTTGTGGACCCAACCACCGTGTCAGTAGTGGGGGTCATGGATGGTCAGGGCACTGTTAAGTTGCCTGGTTTGAGTGCACCAGCTGAAAAAAAGAAGAAAGTGGAGGAAAAGAAATCTTTATCTAAGGTGGGCAAGTCGGATAAACCGACCAAGTCTTCCTCTAGCTACTGCATCTACTGACTCCAGGATAGATGAACTGGATAGGAAATTGTCAGACCGGTTCAACCGGTTTGAAGCAATACTGTTGGCTAGGACTCTCGACTGACCACAGGAACTGACCTTCATCACAGTCGAGGTGGCTCCAACTGACACTCCACCAGCTAACATGGTCAGGGCTGAAAACAAATCGGATACTAGAAGACAGGATGCACAGGCTTGGAAGAATATCTCAGCACATGAAGGGAAAGGAAAGCACCAGTACTCATCACGACCGGCCAAGGCCAGCAGTCATAGCAATGACAATTACTGTTTAATCAAGTTACAGGAAAGACTGCCGGGAGCCCACCATCAACACCGAGATGGACAATGAACACTTAGTTAAATTTAAATGTAAATTGTCATGTTGCCAAAGCTGTTCATACTGCACCCAGGCTTTTATCAAGGAAAGATGTCAGTCCTGGGGTAGCAGGTTGTTACCATAAAGAGTACAAATTAAAATATATGAAAAGTGTTCTTGTGTCACTCAATTTTCTTGTGTCAAACCTGTAACAAATGTACAAAATGTTGCCTCGAATCTGCTTGTAGGGGCAAGACTTCAAAACTTTTGGCAAACTTGGCTGGATCTGGGGGCCTGCCTGACAGTAGTTCATATCCCGAGAGAGGGCTACACCCTCCCCTTTTGGATCCGACCCAGACAGACAAGGTCTCCTACTATCATCCTGCTATGCCAATCATCACAGGAACAGCTACCTATTAGAGGCATTACATCATCTTATCGACAAAAATACAAATCAAACATATCTTGGCCTTTTTAACCGACTTTTCTTGGTCCCATAACCCAACAAGAAATGGAGGCCAATACTAGATCTGAGCAATCTAAACCATTTCTTCAAGGTTCAAAAATTCAAAATGGAGTCACCAAAAACCATCAGAACCTCTCCCAAACAGAACAGAACAGTCCAGGAAATATTTGAGATTTCACATCCAAAACAGGTCATATGAGTTCAAAGCACTGCCATTTGGATTGTCCACATCCCCCATGGAGTTTACTGTGAAAGCAAAGGAGGTGAAACTGATGGCCATACACAAGGGTATAAGAATTCACCAGTACCTAGATGACCCACTGAGTTTGTCTTCAGCATACACTGGAACTAGTAAAACTGTGTCAAAATTTAGGTTGGTGAATTTAGAGAAATCAGAGCTTCAACTTTGTAGGTTCCTACATCGATCTCAAGTCCGGTCGGGTCCGACCAACGCCGGACCGTGGCATACCCTCCGACAGAAACTCCAAGAACTTCTCTCACTTCTCGGGCCCACTATCTGCACTTCTTTGGAGGATCCTGACCTGGTGCACCAGGAAACAGTTAACCCTCAAGGCCTGACACATTCCAGGCTGGTTAAATGTGATAGCAGACAAGCTATCAAGACTGGGTCAGACCATCCAAACAGAGTGGTCTCTCCTTCCAGAGGTCTTCCAAGCGTTATGCAGCAGGTGGCACCGCCCTCAAATAGACCTATTTGCTATGAGGTTCAATAACAAGTTGCCTCTGTATCACCGGTACTGGATCCCCTGGCCTGGGCAGTGGATGCACTCAGCCTGCCATGGGAGGATCTGGACTCTTATGTCTTCCTACCAGCAGCCATCTTGGGCAAAGTGGCAGATAAGCTGCAGTAAAACCCTTGCCACAGACTAATTCTGATAGCCCCCGGGGGGCTGAACATGCCTTGGTTCTGGGATCTAGTAACCATGTCAAGCCAGTTCCCCCTGTGTCTTCCCAATCTGTCCAACCTGCTAACTCAACCCTTCAACCAGATCCCTCACAGAAATCTAGTAAGCCTGAATCACTATGCATGACTCCTAGAGCCTCAGCAATCAAAGAACTGGGCTTCTCTGAGGCAGTGGCAGTGTAAATTGAGGCTCCTCAAAGTGGACCATTTTAACAAAATGGTGTCACAGTAACCAGGTGGACTTCAGGAGACCCTCTGTGAAGTCAATAGCCAACTTTCTACTGTACCTGTTTAAGGACAGGAAGCTACAGCCAAGTACCATTGATGGCTATAGATCAGTCATTGTCAACAAATTGGGGAACCCGCACAAAAATGTCAGCCAAGATGAAAATCTCACCCGTCTCCTGGATAGCTTCCACAGAGACAGATCCTAAGGGAGGAGGAGCATTCCCTCCTGGAACCTCTCCCTGGTTTTACACCAGCTGACAAAAGCTCCCTTTGAACCCATAAAAGAGGCCTATTTGAAGCATTTGACCTTCAAACCTATTGGCTTTGGGTTTGGCAAACACAGGAGTGAGATCCATGCTTGGAACAAGAATATAAGACATCAGTCAGACTTGTCAAAGGTCTCTTTGTACCCCTCACCCAGCTTTCTCTATGAGAACCAGCTGACCAAGGAGGGTCAAGATAGTGTGGCCCCCACTCTGGATAAGTCACTCAGGTCTGATAGGTCCCTCTGTCTGGTCAGAGCTTTGCGTTACTATTTGGCCAGGAGTTCAGATCACAGGCAGAACAAGGAGTTAGTCTTTGTCTCCTTCAAGAAAGGCTTTGACAAGGACATCTCACCTGCAACTATCACCTCATGGATCAAGCAATCTGTGATCCTATGCTGTGAGTTCTCTGATCAGGAGGCCCATGCCTTACATCAGGTTAAAGCACATGATGTCAGGGCCTTTGCTGCTTCTAAGGCATTCTAATCAAGAGTCTCCTTGGAACAAATCATTTCAGCCTGCCACTAGAGGTCTCATAATACCTTCACAAAATTCTATCTGAAGGATCTGGCTTGGGCTGATTCAGAGCTATACCATATGGGCCCAGTAGTGGCTGCTCAGCAGATCCACAAATAGCCCAATAGTGAGGAGATTTGTACATATAAAAATATTTGTACATATATAAAAAAAGTGACATGCTTGATTCGGGAGGTTTATTTCTTCTTATGGGACTGAACTCATCCCTCTCTTCCCCTACCTAAAAGCAGGTCTGTAAGAAAAAAGGGGGGAGCGACGTTGGTATAGCCACAGACCAGCTGCTGGTAACCGACCATGGCCTCAAGGGTTTCCTGAAAATTATGTTCTGTTTTATGAGTTCATTTACATCCCTAGTAACTTACCTGCCAACCAAGCGGTAGTTACTGAGCAATTGTCCATTGGATAGGATGTATTAACGCAACAAAATGGCAAATTTCATAAGTAAATTAAATTAAATAAGTTAATACCCTATCCAATGGACACACAAGACCCTCCCAAACCAGCCCTGCTATCAATTTACTAGGGCCAATTATCAATTTAATTGGCTTAAACAACAAGAAAATGCTATGACGTCAAGCTGTCTAGACAGGGAGGAAGTATGACACGCCATCTGGCGAGTGGTCTGGCTTGCCAGTGGAAACACAGGATGTCTTTTTCTGATGTTTGGCGGGCCTGCCTGTGTCGACCAGATTAGCAATTGTCCATTGGACAACTGCTTGTCATGGTGGATTGGCAAAATATAAAAAAATTCACCGACCCTGTACGACTCTGCATCTGATCCTTGACTCTGCCCACCTAGTAACTGTCCTGTCGTGGATCTCTACGGCTTGGCAGTTACACTTCCCATCTTGTTCTACACTCTAACCGTCTTGTCTTGAAAAACTTCCTGTCATGGCTTAGTACCAGGACTCCACCTCCAGACAGGCCATGAACACTTAACCGACCACACTTGAAAGCAAACTGGCTTGTCGTAAACATAACCGGTCTGACTTGAACACTTCCTGTCAAGACGGGAAGTTTCCCAGTCTTCTAAGGGTAGGGTTGGTAACATCCCAGTAGGAAAAGCCAGGAAGAGAAACAGACAAGCTATAAACACAAACTGACAAGCCTGTTACAGAAAAAAACCAAGAAATGTGTAGGACAAGCCAGCTTCAAGTTTACGACCCATGGTTTGTCTGCTGATAACAATACGTGACTATATACAGATAATCTGACATTCGGGGAAGTATTTTGACTTTTGGAATTGACCTTGTGACCTTTGACCCTTTATGAAAGTTTATAGTTTAACCTAAGATTTGGCTGATTTTGAACTTTACAAAATCTGGCAATTTGACAATAAAATAATTTTGGTAAAAAATAAAAGCTGGGTGTTTTCAATGTTATGGGGGTTATTTTCACATATCTAAAGTTCACAATTAAAAGTTCTTGGAATAACTGGGTAGTCTTGAAAAGGACTGATAGTAGTCCTGAAAAGGACTGATAGATGAAAGCTTCTGCCCCCAGAGTTGTTGATCGACACATCTCAGATCCTGTCCTCCTACCCAGCCAATGCCCCCATGTGATTAAAATAGTCTGTCAATAGTTTTTGTTGATGTTTGGCCTCCCTCAAAGGATTCCAATAGTTCTCATCGGGCAAATAGGCAGCATGGTTACTTGCCCTGGTGAGTCCTTACCATGTTTTGCAATACCACACATGTATAAACAATGTCTCTAACAACCCTTGGCCTTTGCTCCATGGTGCCCAGTAGTACCTGGAACCTGCTCACTAAGACTCCAAGGGCAATTTCCAGCACAACTCCTGCCTGTCAATATATGGTAGTTTGCTATTGTGTTAGTAGTTACTTTAGTAGTAGTTTGCTATTCATGGAGGAAAAGGCATCGTCACCCAGCAGGAAATAGTGCAAGTCTGGCTCTCCCTCACCAAGTGGTACAGGTGTCGGAAGTCCCAAGGTGCCATACTCATCTCCTTCAGATCATTTCTGTTTAAAATCTATGCATCTGAGCAGGAACCACTAGACCCACAGTCTATCCACAGGAATCTGTATTCTGCATCCATCAGGGCCAGGAGAACTGTGGAAAAGAAGCTCTTGTAGTAGTTGTAGTAGTCACTGCCTGTTTTCTTTGACTTCTTCATGGTGATATGCTTCCCATCTATGCTTCTTGCAGCATGGGGGACATTCCATCTGGTTTTGAAATTCTTCTCCATCCCTTTCCTCTCCTCAGGGGTATCAGGGCAGCACAAATATTTGTCGTGGAATTCAGCAAGGGTGGCTCAACAGACCTGGGGCAGGAATTTGCAGATGGTGCTTTTGCCAACCAGCCAGTGATACTGAAAGGAGGTATAGGTCTCTCCAGTGGCCATATGTCTCAGCATTATTGCCAAGTTCAATCCAACTTCAAGTGACTTAATGAAATTGCTGGCTGACTTTTTGATGTGGTGGTGAATGCATTCTCTGATGAGGTCAAAAAAGACAAGTGGCATCCTGACAAAATTCTGGCATCCTGGGATGTCTGTGTATGAGGTCAGCCATGAGTTTGCTGTAGCATCCCTTTTCATGTCTTTGAAGAATCCAGAGCATGACCATGTAGTGTATGTAGGGCAGGTGATGGGGCTGAGTTCAAATGTGTCCTTCTCTGTCATTCCTATCAAGATACAAATAAAAAAATTAAACTCAATAAAAACCAAAAGTGCCCTAAGCTGATGTATGAAGTCTCTATGATGTGTAGCTGGCATCTTTGCAGTGATAAATGATGTTTTTGTGAGCCATGGGAGGTTTATCTAGTTTTGGTGCAATCCCGACTCTGAATTCCAACTCCAGGATTCAGTCAGTCTAGTCGGGGTGAGTCTGTAAAGTACTCCAGTCCAATCAATTTGTGACTACGGCTTGTCAGGTGTTTATGTCTTTTCCTAGTAGTTTCCCATCTTGTTGTGAAGAAAATGATACCAACCTCAAGTTAGGTCGGTATCTTGATCCAGGCAAGACATTATGCAGTACGGCTGAATAAATGACTGACGGTGTTAAAAAACTGTCTGTGTGTTTTGGCCAAAGGAAAGAAGTGTAAGAAAAGTACACTTAGACAGGGTAAAGCCCTAATGGCTGTCACGGAAGTAATCTAAGTCCAATGCTTAGAGATACAAAACTATTGCCACCCTAGAATGAAATAAATGACAACCTTAATGGTCCTTAACGCATAATGCAACTAATACTTAAGCTAAAGAACATAAAGACCTTACCAAAACACCCTGATGAGGTAAACCTATACCTAGACCCTGGGGTTAGACTCCTGAAGACTTGGCTGTAGCAGATGTGCCCCCTTCTTTTCTTTCCAAGGATGACTGGTCTGAGGGGAAGCGTCTAGGACCTGTTATGCCTCAACTACTGGCCCCAGATACAGATTCTTGTCGTTGTCTGACCAAGTAAGGTCTTTTAGATAGAAATTTGTAAATGTGTTGTGAGCTTTCCAGTGACAGGCTTGCATGACTTGGTACATTGATACCCTACTGTAAAATGCCTTAGATGCTGCGAAGGCCCTAATATCATGCGCTTTGACTTGGACCAAGTCCACGGCTTGTTGGTCTGCTTGTTTATAACAAAGTAGAATGGTTTGTTTTAACCATGAAGAGAGAGTAGCGGGTCTGATGTTTGAGGTATGTCCTTTCTTCAAGGAGATGAAAAGGAGGGACCAAGACCCTCTCAGGTCTTTCTGTCTTCTTTGAATCTACAATGGTAGTCAAAGCAGGAATAGTTACCACAGACACACTATTAGAACCTTCTCTTGCTAGTTGGTTTTTGGCTATGAAGTCAGAAGGGAACAAGGCAACCTTTTCCCATTGGCCTAGATTAGATACTTTGTTTGCAACCCAGGCATGGATTTCGCTGCAGCGATTGCCGGAGGCCAAAACTAGCAAGAAAGCAGTTTTGAGAGTGAGATGTTTGAGGTCTGTGTCTCATAGGCTCAAAGGGTGCTTTTGTGAGCTCATTGAGAACAACAGAAAGGTTCCACTTGGGAAGGCTTCTGGAACTTTTGGGACAATCCCTGTGGAAACTGGAGAGTAAGCTGTGAAGGTCTGCGTTATGTCCGATATGGTGGCCCATTGGGCCCACGTGTCAACATTGGCAGTCTTGTAACCATCAATTGTTTGAGAGGTGCCTATTAAGGTCTTGGTTCAGGTACATAAAGAAATCTGAGATTTGTTTCACAGATGGAGTGGAGAAATCCACCCAATTTTCTCTGCACCATTTTTCAAAAAGGGCCCACTTTGATTTGTAGACGGTTCTTGTTGATGACCTCTGAGGTGCAGCAATTCTCTCTGCCACCTCCACAGATAAGCCTTGTTCTTGGAGTTATCCACTCCAAGACACCAGGCGTGGAGGTTGAGATGTTGCGGATTGCTGTGGAATACGTAACTGTTGGACTTTTTGAGTAGTGTTGTTGACACTAGGAGTTGTAGTGGGATGTCTGTTGAGAGCTGTACAAGGTCCCCAAACCAGGGCATCCCTGGCCAGCCTGGGGCTATTACAATGATCAGGCAATGGCATTGCCTGATTTTTCGGATCACCCTGTGGAGGAGAGCTGTTGGAGGGAAAGCATAGGCAGTGAGACCCATCCAATTTATGTTTAGAGTATCTATATCCCAGGCCTTTTGGTCTGGGATAAGAGACACGCATAGAGGGAGTTTTTGGTTCAGATGAGTGGCAAACAGGTCTACAGAGGAGTGAACCGCTTTTGACAGATCTGCTTGAACACCTGTGGATGTAGTGACCATTCTGTCGACTGAACTTGGTTGGACCTGGACAGAAGGTCGGCCTACACATTGGGACAGCCTGGAATGTGTCTGGCTTTCAATGTTATGTGATAATGATGGCACCATGTCATGATCTTCCACAGGAGCGCACACATCTCTGCTGAGTGAGTTCCTCGTTTGTTTATGTAGGCTACTACTGTTGAGTTGTCCGTTGCAACTAGAACTGTTTGGTTCTGACACTGGTCCTTGAACTGACGAAGGGCCAGTGAGACCGCCTTCAATTCTAGAACATTTATGTATAGCATTTTTTCCTGTTCTGACCACAGACCTTTGGTAGAACTTTGATCTAAGTGAGCACCCCAACCTTCGTTTGAGGTGTCCGTAAAGAGTTGGATACTGTGGTCTTTGGGATGAAGGTCTGAGCCTTTCATCACGTTTGCACGATTCTGCCACCAGTCTAGGTGTGCAGAAATCATTTCTGTCCAAGGAAGGAGGCTGTCCAGCGACTGAGGATGTCTCCAGCGCTCCTTGAGATGAAACTGAAAGGGCCTTATGTGAAGGCGTCCCTCCGAGACTATCTTCTCCATTGAGGCAAGCAACCCAATTAGCGACATCAAACATCTTGCAGTCAAAACATGTTTTGACTTGAGTCTTATGATCAAATCCTGAAGTTTGAGCCATCTCTCTTGAGTGGGTTTTACAAGGGCTGAATCTAGATGGTATTCGTAGCCCACGAACGAAAACATCTGAGTAGGTTTCAGTTCTGACTTTTCCCGGTTTATGATCCACCCCAAGGACTGAGTTAGATCTACCACTGCCTGTGTGCTCATTTGGGCTTCCTCCTGAGACTGGGACCTGATCAGCCAGTCGTCCAGGTATTGGTGAAGTCTGAGGCCTCTGGAGAGGGCCATTAGCTTCACCTCCTTTACAATCATTGTAAAGACCTGGGGGGCTGTGGCCAGTCCGAAGGGGAGGGATGTGAACTGGAACACCTGAGACCTGTGGCAAAACCTTAGGTACTTCCTCGAGTGTGGATGTATGGGAATGTGAAGGTAGGCGTCCGATAGATCTATCGACGATACCCATTCCCCTGGAATCAGGGAGGCCCTGATGGACTCTGGAGTTTCCATTTTGAACTTTTCTACATGTAGAAAAGTGTTGAGCCTGCTTAGGTCTATTACTGGCCTCCACCTCTGGTGAGGCTTGGGTACAAGAAACAGGCAACTGTAAAACCCGAGAGATTTTACATTTTCCACCCTTTCGATTGCATTTCTTTGACAGCAGAGACTGGATGCAGTCTGCCAGAGCTTGGTCTTTTGGTAGGGCCTTGTATTCTGATACAATCAGAAGAAATCTGACCAAGTTGGGTTTTGAGAGGAATGGCAGAACGTAGCCATTGGTGATAATGTTTAACACATTTGAGGAACATTTGTTTATTTGCCAGTCTCTGCTGAAAGAATGGAGACGACCTACTGGTGGACTGAGTGAGGCTTTGGAGGAGTCATTGGGAAGAGGGGTTTCCACGCCCCCTTCCCCTATTGTGGGTCAAAAGCGGCCCCTGGAACCTCTGAAGTTTGGTTATAAACTGCCTGAGGAAATCACTGGTTACTGCTTTGAGAGGAATTGCCCCCATAGGGACGTTTCCTGTAGGAGCCTCTTTTCTTGTGTGGACAACGAAAGGGCTTGTTCTGGTAGGGTCCGAAACCCTGAGTCTTTTGAGGTGCCTCTTTTAAGAAGGAAGTCTTCACCTTCCTTGTTTAGCTTAGACTTGAACCAGGAAGTCAGCCAAAAGGACGCATTCCTGAGTTCCTGACGTCTCGTTTCCCCTAATTATGGTTGTAATAGGGTCATTTCGGCTTCGCACCTAAGCAAGCCAGTGTTGCCCACTGAGTATAACTCCCTCAGGAGTATATGGGCAAGAGATTTACTGAGGCAAGTCAAGGCCCTGTGCTGGATCAAAATAGTTTTGTTCCAGAGATCCAGATACTCACAGGCTTCCTCGTATCCACGCTTTGCTGCCTTTTCAGGATTGCCACCTTTCCTGATTTGAGACTTGATTTTCTTAAAGGTCGACTTAAGACTATACTGGCACTTTTCTAGATTGAATTGCAGGAGGAAGAAGTCTTAGCAAAGGTGGTAGCAAAGTTAAGAGTGGAGATATTCTGCCTTGCTTGGTGTTCCAATTCCTTGAGAATTGGTATGGGAATATTGCCCATAGGAGCCCCAGAGGGCTTATGAGTAATACAGATCTTCGCAAAGTCTGTATTCAGTTCTTGTATCTTGTCTTCATAACAAGGCTGTCCCACCTTGTACCACTTGGCAGTGGATGGAGCAGCTTTTATATATTTACCCTCAGGTAAATTTGCTGCTTTAAAGTCTTGGTCAAACTTATCAAAGGATATTTGATAATGGAATTAAGTGGCAGCATAGAGGAAAGGCCTCTTGGTCTGAGCTCCTGTCTACCTCGCTCATCATGAAGACACGTCACTGCAGTGGATGACCTAGGTAGAGACTCCCGAGGATCAGGAAGTTTGAGGATACTCCTCTGCATACTGAGAGGGGATGTCAGGCAAAGCTATTTTCCCTGTAGTAAGGAGGGTCTGGGTCATGTTGAGGATGGTCTTGATCAGGGTAACTCTTCTTGGAAGGCTTAGGAGACCTATGTCTAACTTCAGAGGGCTGGTCCTCCTCTGAAGAAGAAGGTCGATATCTTGACATAGATTTTGTTTTGATTTATCAGTATGCTTTTTTGCCCTGCTAGAGGCACGCCGAGAGTCTTCAGATTGATCAGAGTGGTGATCCGAGGTGGAGCTTGTGGCCACAGCATACTGTTTATGAGAGTGAGAATCCTTCTTAGGTTTTGTCGAAGCCAACCTTGAGGGTTCCTTGACAGAACTAAGATGTTAACCCAAAGCGTCATCAACACGACTAGTGTATGAGGCGAGGCATGGAGGTAAGGCTGGGCCATAATCAACATCCATCGACTCCACGGTATTAGTACTCAGGGGGTCCAGACGAGTATTAGATGGGCCAGGTTTAGAAGCCAAAGCAGAAGTCTAATCCACGTCCACTTGAGAAGTTTTTTGCAAAGATTTCTGAAAATCTTCACGCAGAAGCTTCTAAAGCTTCATAGCTTCTAAAAATAGGCTTGAAAGGCACCCATCTTTTTGACAAGTTGAATGTCTAGTCGAGATCCCAAGGACTTCTGCAGTTTGGATTCTAATTTCTGCTGTAAAGCAGTGCCTGGAGTAGGTGGAACAGTTTTGGCTGGAGTTTTCAAAGATAATGTCTCGAAGGCAAGAGTTGAGGGCGAGGCGGGGAGGTATATAGATGTTCAGCAGCAGCCTCAAGTTCAGAGACCCCACGAAGGATTCAATAGAATTATCGCCCAATTAATCTAAATCTTCATCATTTTTGTCAGATTTTTTGTTTCAGAACTTTATGCATATCTCTTCCTGTGTGTTATCTTAGTTTGTTGTTCTTCCATAAAGGAAGCACAGATTTCACATGGTGAAATAAACGTCACACAGGGATCATCCTTACCCACTTCTCTGCAGGTAATGCAGTAGTTATGGGAGATGAACGGATGACAAAAATGATGGCATTTAGATGCACAGGGTTTGTCTTTATTGCTTTGGTGGGATGACATATTGAACACACAATAAAAGAAGGTAACCCGATCAACAAACAAGCCTAGCCGAGATGAAAACACAAAGCAAGAAATATGGTAAAATTACTGATTCGAAAGAAATAAAATTAAGGCAAAATGATCTTTAGATATTAATAAATGAAATGGCAGAATACAGACATCCAACAAACAAAATGAACTGACATATAGTAGAAAAATGGCAGTAAACTTCATTAGAGATCCCAATATGGCGGCGGCCAACGAGAAAGGAGAAGAAAATGCAGTTGATCATGTGACGACAACCTGAGGCTACAGCCAACTATAAATGTCTGTTTTTCTTAGACGTTTGCCAGGCCTCGTGGCCATCAGAGAACAGCAATCAGTCCCACATGGTAAGATATTGTAACACATTAAAAGAACACATTTAAACAATCTATTTGAGCTATTGTTGACATCATTACTCAAATGTTGATCTAAGTTTCACACAAGGTTACATTTGTAATGTACATGAATATGGAAAAGAAAATATCATAATTTAAATTATTCTTTAAAAACACAGCTATACCCATGTATTTCATAGCTATGTGATTATTCATTTTAAACACGAGAAAAAGAAGATGTTTGGTTGAAAAACAATATTCTGTTGCACAAGATAAATCTTTTAAAGTGGACAGAACTTAACATTTTCTTATTAAAGTAAGGATGATGTTGGAATGCTCCACAAGATAATAGTGGAGAGACAGGAAAAAATTGATTTCTATTAAACAAAAAATTAAACACTTTTGAAAGTTTTGGCAGTACAAGTTTTTGTCCCAAAAGTTTAACTCAGAATAGAGTATGTCAAATTATCTTTGGAAATTTATCATGGTGATAATGCAGGCTAGCCAAAATATTCAATCATAGAATCAAAGATTACATTTTGCAAAGTCATATAAATTCACTTTGAAATGTCAAAATGTTTACCAATGAAATAGTGTTCTCATAAAAATAAATAATACTTACCCTCTATTAACATAATGAAAGTAAAGAAAAACAAGATGAGTGTTACATGAGAAACACATTAATCAATTTACAACATGCTTGTACAGCTACAAATATCTCAATCTTAGAAAAATTCAAGATAAAGTGATTTTAATTTTATATGTATACTGATATGTAATGTACATGAATATGAAAAAAAGTATAATGGTTTAAATTATTCCTTTAACACAGCTACACCCATGTATTTTCTAGCTATGTGAATTTTCATTTTAAACATGAGAAAAAGAAGATGTTTGGTTGAAAAACACTACTTTGAAATGACAAGTGTTCCTTTCATGTATATAAACTAAAGCACCTCAAAATATATATTTACTTTCAAGATTAGATATATATTTGTTTTTAAAAAATAATTAAAGAATACATTTTGCAAAGTCATATAAATTCACTTTGAAATGTCAAAAGGTTTACCAATGAAATTGAAAATTTCAATTACGTAAATGTAGCTTTTATAAGCTACAAGCTTACCAAGTGGGACTGAGTGCTTTATTCGGAGGCCGCGATTCCAGCCAACAATTAAGAAAACTAACCGTTTGGAATTGGCCGAGTCTGTGATTTAGTATGTACCCTAGCAGTGCATTGTAGTCATTCTTCCTTTTGCTCTCGTGGTAAATTTAGTCCATACCCCCTCAGCTGGATTACAGCGGGGAGGTATGGTGGGACTTTCCTCAGTCTCACATGGTAAGCTTGTAGCTTATAAAAGCTACATTTAAGTAATTAAAATTTTCAATTTTATTGCACTACAATATCTTACCATGTGGGACTGAGTACTGAATTCAACCGCCCGGTGGCGGGATTACAGCTGAGACTGGAAAGGTGTTATTTTTCTTAGAATTTAGAATTAACAGATGTCAAAAATACCCAAATTTGGTCAAAAGAGTCAGTCTGAGTCCCAGTTACAGAACCCCAGTTCTAATGGTCGGGTCTGTAATTAGCCAAAAACCAGTAGAAGTGATGATGGTACGAATACTGTCGAGATGTTCTGAGAGAAGAGAGTGCAGCCGAGCTCACTCAGGAATAGCCCTTAAGGGCATCACTGCTAAAGTACAGACCCTAGGCCTGAATCTCATAACATTTGCCACCTAAAATTAGGGTACATTGGATAAGGGAATACATTATACAGATAAAAATTAAAGGATAAAAAGACCTTACCGTGAACATCTGGAAAGGTAACTGATACCTTGACCCTGGGAAAGACTCTTGAAGACTTGGATGCAGCTGGCGTGCCCCCCTTCTTTTCTTCCCGAAGATGAGGATGCTGAGGGGAAAGGTCTAGCACTTGTTGTGCTGCTACAACTGGTCCCAGATACATATTGTTGTCGTTGTCTGACCAAGTAAGGTCTTTTAGGTAAAAATTGGTAAATATATTGTGAGCTTTCCAGTGACAAGCTTGCATGATTTGGTCCACCGATACCCCACCGTAAAAGGCCTTAGAGGCCGCGAAGGCCTGAATGTCATGTGCTTTGACTTGGACCAAGTCCAAGGCTTGTTGGTCTGCTTGTTCGTAACAAAGTAGAATGGTTTGTTTCAACCAGGAAGAGAGTGTAGAGGGCCTGATGTCTGAGGTATGTCTTTTCTTTAAGGAGATGAAAAGAAGGGATCGGGAACCTCTTAGGTCCTTGGTTCGATCGAAATAGTACCTCAGGGCCCGTACTGGACATAGGGTCCTGTCTTCCTTGAATTGTCTATCTACAATGGTAGTGAGAGCAGGAATAGTCACCAGAGACACACTTTGTGAACCTTCTCTTGCTAGTTGGTTTTTGGCTATAAAGTCAGAAGAAGGGAACAAGACAACTTTTTCCCATTGGCCTAGATTAGATACTTTGTTTGCAACCCAGGCATGGATTTCGGTGCGGGGCTTGCCGGAGGCCAAAGCTAGCAAGAAAGCAGTTTTGAGAGTAAGATGTTTGAGGTCTGTGTCTTTCATAGGCTCTAAGGGTGCATTTGTGAGCTCATTGAGAACAACAGAAAGGTTCCACTTAGGAAGATTCCTGGAACTCTTGGAATGGTCCCTGTGGAAACTGGAGTAACCTATGAAGGTCTGCATTATGTGCTATATGTTGGCCCGTTGGGCCCAAGGTGTCAACAATGGCAGTCCTGTAACCATCAATGGTCGAGGGGCGCCTGTTTAAGTCTTGGTTCAGGTACATGAAAAAATCTGAGATTTGTTTCACAGATGGAGTGTAGTCAAAGGTATCTTTGAGAATAGGGCTCAGGGGGAAGCATGGCAGAAGGGCCTCTAGGCCTTAGCTCCTGTTGGCCTTTCTCGTCGTCTAGGCCTAGCACAGTGGTAGAGGACCTAGGCAGAGTTTCCCTGGGGTCAGGGAGATCAAGGATTTGCCTGAAGGTTTCAACCTCCTCTGTATACTGGGAAGGTAGATCATTCATATCTACTTCCCTATAGAACACTGGATCTGAGCTGGCCTGGGGTTGAGGTTCTGGAGGAACCTTAGGTTGGGATTGTAAACCCTCGTATATGGGCAGAGGACTCATCTTCCTCTGCAGACTACTGAAATTTGTGGATGGGTTTGGATTTGTTTCCTCTTGTCAGAGTGTTTTTTGTGTTTAGGTCGTACCTGGTAGTACTCGCCATCGGAACCCTGTTCCGAGTGGTCCAAATCAGGATCCGAGTGTATAACACACTCGGAGTGAGGTTTTTGAGTAGACCTTGGAGGAAGTGGAGGGCCATAAGGCTCCAGATCCATTGTTTGAACTTCCGAGTGATCCGAGGGAACTGGATCAGAAGTCCGAGTTGGAGGATTGGTTTGAGATGTTCCAGGTATAGGGTTTGCTTGAGCCGAGTCCGATGTCTTATCTACACACGATTTTTTTCTGTAATGCAAGCATTTCATCTCTAAGAGATTTCATGGCATCAAGTATAGAAGCCTGGAACAAACCCATCTCTTGCTTCAGTTGGATGTTAAACGTATTGCCCAGGGATTTTTCCAACCTATTTTCAATCTTATGTTGCAATGCAGTACCTGGGGTTGGTGGGACATTAGGTGGAGTTTTAATTGACAATGCTTCAAAGCGTAAGGGTTGGGGGCGAGGAGGAGACAAAAATAAACTTTCAACAGCACCCTCCAAGTCTGCTTGAAAGCCAGTAAAAGATTCCTCATCGTCCCCTAATAGGTCAAGGTCGTCTTTGCTGGTATTTACATCCAACTTCTGTTTCCGAGTGTACCGACGTCAGTTCTTGATTTTTGCATGCTGTTCAGCAGAGAGGTCTTTACAAATATTGCAAGGGGCTTGGTTTCTCACACAGAGGTCGTCACCCTTAACAGATTCTCTGCACATTAGACAGATTCTCTGCACATATGAAGATCAAAGGAAATACAGAAGTGTCTGCATTTAGATGACCTTGGTTTCAAACTAGGTTAATGGGAAGACATGTTTATGCAATAAAAAGAATCCGAGCTCGGAAGCGGGGAAGAAATTCACTAACAAAGAAATATAAGTACAAGGTGTGTCAGAACACAAAAAAACGGGATTCACAAGGAAAGCTTGAGAAAATAGTAAAAAAGCAATAAAAGGCTGGAGGAGACGTATAACTAGAACGTGTTGGTGATAAAGCAAGTTAACAGGCTTTATTGAGTATTAGATCCAAGCGGAAGATGCGGAAAACTCACAAAATGTAATTAACTCAAAAAATATAAAATAGACACTTCCCAAATTTTCAGAGAATGTGCTATGCAATAAAATAAAACAAGTAATGAAAAATGAACATCCGACAATACGTATATGCTGAGAAATCAGTAAATTGTTGAGACATAAATCAAACGTCTTGCCAAGATGGCAGCCAACGAGAGAAGATGGAAGAACGACCACAATGCACTGCTAGGGTAGATACTAAATCACAGACTCGGCCAATTCCAAACGGTTATTTTTCTTAATCATTGGCTGGAGTCGAGGCCTCCGAATAAAGCACTCAGTCCCACAGCGTAAGCTATTGTAGCGCAATAAAATAGTGTTGTCATAAAAATAAATAATACTTACCTTCTGTTAAAGTAATAAAAGAAAAGAAAAACAAGATGAGTCTTACATGAAAAACATATTAGTCAATTTACAACATTCTTTTACTGCTCCAAATATAAACATGAGAAAAAGATGTTTGGTTGAAAAACATTGTTCTGTTTCACAAGATAAATCTTTTATTATAAAACCATGTGAAAAAGAAACAAATTGAATAAATGCACTATCACACAGGTCAAGTCTCTTTGACTTAAGTTTAGAAAACAACATAGACTTTAAGTAATTTTAATCAAGTTTGTAATACCCTACTGTTGTTTAAATCATTTTATATGTGTCTGCACAATATTTTAACTGGATGATTTAACATAAAATAATCAAATTTTTTTGAATTTATATGTGACCTCTCCTGTAAGATGATGTTGGAATTCTCCACAAGATAATAGTGGAGAGACAGGAAACATTGATTTGTTTTAAACAAAAAATTAAACAGTTTTAAAAGTTTTGGCAGTACAAGCTTTTGCCTCAGAAGTTTAACTCAGAATATAGTGTGTCAAATTATCTTTGGAAATTGGCTCATGGTGATAATGCAGGCTAGCCAAAATATTCAATCAAATATTGTTTCATGAAAAACGAATCTATCAAATGTGTAATATATAAGGTTTTGTCACAAACTAAAGCACCTCAAAATATATATTTACTTTCAAGATTACAAATATATTTGTTTTTAAAAAATAACTAAAGAATACATTTTGCAAAGTCATATAAATTCACTTTGAAATGTCATAGGGTTTACCAATGAAATAGTGTTGTCGTAAAAATAAATAATACTTAGATACTGTTAAAGTAGTGAAAGAAAAGAAAAACAAGATGAGTGTTACATGAGAAACACATTAGTCAATTTACAACATTCTTTTACTGCTACAAATATCTCAATCTTAGAAAACTTCAAGATGAAGTGATTTTAAATACTCTAATATTTACTTTGACTTCAATTTTAATTTTACATGTATACTGATAAAAGAACACATTTAAACAATCCATTTCAGCTATTGTCGACATCATTACTCAAATATTCATATAAGTTTTGCACAAGGTTACATTTGTAATGTACATGAATATGGAAAAGAAAGTATCATGGTTTAAATTATTCCTTTAACACAGCTATACCCATTTATTTCATAGCTATGTGAATTTTCATTCAAAAGATGAGAAAAAGAAGATGTTTGGTTGAAAAACAATATTCTGTTTCACAAGATAAATCTTTTAAAGTGGACAGAACTTAACATTTTCTTATTAAAACAACATTTAACAGAATTATTTAAACCATTAGTTCAATGTGTACTTTGAAATAACAAGTGTTTCTTTTATGCATATATATTATAAAACTATGTGAAAAATAAACAAATTGAATAAATGCACTATCACACAGGTCAAATCTCTTTGACTTAAGTTTAGAAAACAACATAGACTTTAAGTAATTTCAATCATGTTTCTAATACTCTACTGTTGTGTAAATCATTTTATATGTGTCTGCACAATATTTTAACTGGATGATTTAACATAAAATAATCAAATTTCTGTGAAGTTATATGTGACCTTTCCTGTAAGATGATGTTGGAATGCTCCACAAGATAATAGTGGAGAGACAGGAAACATTGATTTGTTTTAAACAAAAAATTAAACAGTTTTAAAAGTTTTGGCAGTACAAGCTTTTGCCTCAGAAGTTTAACTCAGAATATAGTGTGTCAAATTATCTTTGGAAATTTGCTCATGGTGATAATGCAGGCTAGCCAAAATATTCAATCAAATATTGTTTCATGAAAAACAAATCTATCAAATGTGTAATATATAAGGTTTTGTCACAAACTAAAGCACCTCAAAATATATATTTACTTTCAAGATTACAAATATATTTGTTTTTAAAAAATAACTAAAGAATACATTTTGCAAAGTCATATAAATTCACTTTGAAATGTCATAGGGTTTACCAATGAAATAGTGTTGTCGTAAAAATAAATAATACTTACCAGCTGTTAAAGTAGTGAAAGAAAAGAAAAACAAGATGAGTGTTACATGAGAAACACATTAGTCAATTTACAACATTCTTTTACTGCTACAAATATCTCAATCTTAGAAAACTTCAAGATGAAGTGATTTTAAATACTCTAATATTTACTTTGACTTCAATTTTAATTTTACATGTATACTGATGATAGAACACATTTAAACAATACATTTGAGGTATTGTTGACATCATTACTCAAATATTCATATAAGTTTTGCACAAGGTTACATTTGTAATGTACATGAATATGGAAAAGAAAGTATCATGGTTTAAATTATTCCTTTAACACAGCTATACCCATTTATTTCATAGCTATGTGAATTTTCATTTTAAACATGAGAAAAAGAAGACGTTTGGTTGAAAAACAATATTCTGTTTCACAAGATAAATCTTTTAAAGTGGACAGAACTTAGCATTTTCTTATTAAAACAACATTTAACAGA
The DNA here is from genome assembly GCA_964017235.1 of Sabellastarte sp. h YS-2021. Taxonomy (NCBI): domain Eukaryota; kingdom Metazoa; phylum Annelida; class Polychaeta; order Sabellida; family Sabellidae; genus Sabellastarte; species Sabellastarte sp. h YS-2021. The sequence goes on from OZ024932.1 coordinate 40,289,701, forward strand.
ATTATTTAAAAGCATTAGTTCAATGTATACTTTGAAATAACAAGTGTTTCTTTTATGCATATATATTATAAAACCATGTGAAAAATAAACAAATTGAATAAATGCACTATCACACAGGTCAAATCTCTTTGACTTAAGTTTAGAAAACAACATAGACTTTAAGTAATTTCAATCATGTTTCTAATACTCTACTGTTGTGTAAATCATTTTATATGTGTCTGCACAATATTTTAACTGGATGATTTAACATAAAATAATCAAATTTCTGTGAAGTTATATGTGACCTTTCCTGTAAGATGATGTTGGAATGCTCCACAAGATAATAGTGGAGAGACAGGAAACATTGATTTGTTTTAAACAAAAAATTAAACAGTTTTAAAAGTTTTGGCAGTACAAGCTTTTGCCTCAGAAGTTTAACTCAGAATATAGTGTGTCAAATTATCTTTGGAAATTTGCTCATGGTGATAATGCAGGCTAGCCAAAATATTCAATCAAATATTGTTTCATGAAAAACGAATCTATCAAATGTGTAATATATAAGGTTTTGTCACAAACTAAAGCACCTCAAAATATATATTTACTTTCAAGATTACAAATATATTTGTTTTTAAAAAATAACTAAAGAATACATTTTGCAAAGTCATATAAATTCACTTTGAAATGTCAAAAGGTTTACCAATGAAATAGTGTTGTCGTAAAAATAAATAATACTTACCAGCTGTTAAAGTAGTGAAAGAAAAGAAAAACAAGATGAGTGTTACATGAGAAACACATTAGTCAATTTACAACATTCTTTTACTGCTACAAATATCTCAATCTTAGAAAATTTCAAGATGAAGTGATTTTAAATACTCTAATTTTAAGTTTACATGTATACTGATAAAAGAACACATTTAAACAATACATTTGAGCTATTGTTGACATCATTACTCAAATATTCATATAAGTTTTGCACAAGGTTACATTTGTAATGTATATGAATATGGAAAAGAAATTATCATTGTTTAAATTATTCCTTTAGCACAGCTGTACCCATGTATTTCATAGCTATGTGAATTTTCATTTTAAACATGAGAAAAAGAAGACGTTTGGTTGAAAAACAATATTCTGTTTCACAAGATAAATCTTTTAAAGTGGACAGAACTTAGCATTTTCTTATTAAAACAACATTTAACAGAATTATTTAAAAGCATTAGTTCAATGTATACTTTGAAATAACAAGTGTTTCTTTTATGCATATATATTATAAAACCATGTGAAAAATGAACAAATTGAATAAATGCACTATCACACAGGTCAAATCTCTTTGACTTAAGTTTAGAAAACAACATAGACTTTAAGTAATTTCAATCATGTTTCTAATACTCTACTGTTGTGTAAATCATTTTATATGTGTCTGCACAATATTTTAACTGGATGATTTAACATAAAATAATCAAATTTCTGTGAAGTTATATGTGACTTTTCCTGTAAGATGATGTTGGAATGCTCCACAAGATAATAGTGGAGAGACAGGAAACATTGATTTGTTTTAAACAAAAAATTAAACAGTTTTAAAAGTTTTGGCAGTACAAGCTTTTGCCTCAGAAGTTTAACTCAGAATATAGTGTGTCAAATTATCTTTGGAAATTTGCTCATGGTGATAATGCAGGCTAGCCAAAATATTCAATCAAATATTGTTTCATGAAAAACGAATCTATCAAATGTGTAATATATAAGGTTTTGTCACAAACTAAAGCACCTCAAAATATATATTTACTTTCAAGATTACAAATATATTTGTTTTTAAAAAATAACTAAAGAATACATTTTGCAAAGTCATATAAATTCACTTTGAAATGTCATAAGGTTTACCAATGAAATAGTGTTGTCGTAAAAATAAATAATACTTACCTCCTGTTAAAGTAGTGAAAGAAAAGAAAAACAAGATGAGTGTTACATGAGAAACACATTAGTCAATTTACAACATTCTTTTACTGCTACAAATATCTCAATCTTAGAAAATTTCAAGATGAAGTGATTTTAAATACTCTAATTTTAAGTTTACATGTATACTGATAAAAGAACACATTTAAACAATACATTTGAGCTATTGTTGACATCATTACTCAAATATTCATATAAGTTTTGCACAAGGTTACATTTGTAATGTATATGAATATGGAAAAGAAATTATCATTGTTTAAATTATTCCTTTAGCACAGCTGTACCCATGTATTTCATAGCTATGTGAATTTTCATTTTAAACATGAGAAAAAGAAGACGTTTGGTTGAAAAACAATATTCTGTTTCACAAGATAAATCTTTTAAAGTGGACAGAACTTAGCATTTTCTTATTAAAACAACATTTAACAGAATTATTTAAAAGCATTAGTTCAATGTATACTTTGAAATAACAAGTGTTTCTTTTATGCATATATATTATAAAACCATGTGAAAAATGAACAAATTGAATAAATGCACTATCACACAGGTCAAATCTCTTTGACTTAAGTTTAGAAAACAACATAGACTTTAAGTAATTTCAATCATGTTTCTAATGCTCTACTGTTGTGTAAATCATTTTATATGTGTCTGCACAATATTTTAACTGGATGATTTAACATAAAATAATCAAATTTCTGTGAAGTTATATGTGACCTTTCCTGTAAGATGATGTTGAAATGCTCCACAAGATAATAGTGGAGAGACAGGAAACATTGATTTGTTTTAAACAAAAAATTAAACAGTTTTAAAAGTTTTGGCAGTACAAGCTTTTGCCTCAGAAGTTTAACTCAGAATATAGTGTGTCAAATTATCTTTGGAAATTTGCTCATGGTGATAATGCAGGCTAGCCAAAATATTCAATCAAATATTGTTTCATGAAAAACAAATCTATCAAATGTGTAATATATAAGGTTTTGTCACAAACTAAAGCACCTCAAAATATATATTTACTTTCAAGATTACAAATATATTTGTTTTTAAAAAATAACTAAAGAATACATTTTGCAAAGTCATATAAATTCACTTTGAAATGTCATAAGGTTTACAAATGAAATAGTGTTGTCGTAAAAATAAATAATACTTACCTCCTGTTAAAGTAGTGAAAGAAAAGAAAAACAAGATGAGTGTTACATGAGAAACACATTAGTCAATTTACAACATTCTTTTACTGCTACAAATATCTCAATCTTAGAAAATTTCAAGATGAAGTGATTTTAAATACTCTAATTTTAAGTTTACATGTATACTGATAAAAGAACACATTTAAACAATACATTTGAGCTATTGTTGACATCATTACTCAAATATTCATATAAATTTTGCACAAGGTTACATTTGTAATGTATATGAATATGGAAAAGAAATTATCATTGTTTAAATTATTCCTTTAGCACAGCTGTACCCATGTATTTCATAGCTATGTGAATTTTCATTTTAAACATGAGAAAAAGAAGACGTTTGGTTGAAAAACAATATTCTGTTTCACAAGATAAATCTTTTAAAGTGGACAGAACTTAGCATTTTCTTATTAAAACAACATTTAACAGAATTATTTAAAAGCATTAGTTCAATGTATACTTTGAAATAACAAGTGTTTCTTTTATGCATATATATTATAAAACCATGTGAAAAATGAACAAATTGAATAAATGCACTATCACACAGGTCAAATCTCTTTGACTTAAGTTTAGAAAACAACATAGACTTTAAGTAATTTCAATCATGTTTCTAATACTCTACTGTTGTGTAAATCATTTTATATGTGTCTGCACAATATTTTAACTGGATGATTTAACATAAAATAATCAAATTTCTGTGAAGTTATATGTGACCTTTCCTGTAAGATGATGTTGGAATGCTCCACAAGATAATAGTGGAGAGACAGGAAACATTGATTTGTTTTAAACAAAAAATTAAACAGTTTTAAAAGTTTTGGCAGTACAAGCTTTTGCCTCAGAAGTTTAACTCAGAATATAGTGTGTCAAATTATCTTTGGAAATTTGCTCATGGTGATAATGCAGGCTAGCCAAAATATTCAATCAAATATTGTTTCATGAAAAACGAATCTATCAAATGTGTAATATATAAGGTTTTGTCACAAACTAAAGCACCTCAAAATATATATTTACTTTCAAGATTACAAATATATTTGTTTTTAAAAAATAACTAAAGAATACATTTTGCAAAGTCATATAAATTCACTTTGAAATGTCATAAGGTTTACCAATGAAATAGTGTTGTCGTAAAAATAAATAATACTTACCTCCTGTTAAAGTAGTGAAAGAAAAGAAAAACAAGATGAGTGTTACATGAGAAACACATTAGTCAATTTACAACATTCTTTTACTGCTACAAATATCTCAATCTTAGAAAATTTCAAGATGAAGTGATTTTAAATACTCTAATTTTAAGTTTACATGTATACTGATAAAAGAACACATTTAAACAATACATTTGAGCTATTGTTGACATCATTACTCAAATATTCATATAAGTTTTGCACAAGGTTACATTTGTAATGTATATGAATATGGAAAAGAAATTATCATTGTTTAAATTATTCCTTTAGCACAGCTGTACCCATGTATTTCATAGCTATGTGAATTTTCATTTTAAACATGAGAAAAAGAAGACGTTTGGTTGAAAAACAATATTCTGTTTCACAAGATAAATCTTTTAAAGTGGACAGAACTTAGCATTTTCTTATTAAAACAACATTTAACAGAATTATTTAAAAGCATTAGTTCAATGTATACTTTGAAATAACAAGTGTTTCTTTTATGCATATATATTATAAAACCATGTGAAAAATGAACAAATTGAATAAATGCACTATCACACAGGTCAAATCTCTTTGACTTAAGTTTAGAAAACAACATAGACTTTAAGTAATTTCAATCATGTTTCTAATACTCTACTGTTGTGTAAATCATTTTATATGTGTCTGCACAATATTTTAACTGGATGATTTAACATAAAATAATCAAATTTCTGTGAAGTTATATGTGACCTTTCCTGTAAGATGATGTTGGAATGCTCCACAAGATAATAGTGGAGAGACAGGAAACATTGATTTGTTTTAAACAAAAAATTAAACAGTTTTAAAAGTTTTGGCAGTACAAGCTTTTGCCTCAGAAGTTTAACTCAGAATATAGTGTGTCAAATTATCTTTGGAAATTTGCTCATGGTGATAATGCAGGCTAGCCAAAATATTCAATCAAATATTGTTTCATGAAAAACGAATCTATCAAATGTGTAATATATAAGGTTTTGTCACAAACTAAAGCACCTCAAAATATATATTTACTTTCAAGATTACAAATATATTTGTTTTTAAAAAATAACTAAAGAATACATTTTGCAAAGTCATATAAATTCACTTTGAAATGTCATAAGGTTTACCAATGAAATAGTGTTGTCGTAAAAATAAATAATACTTACCTCCTGTTAAAGTAGTGAAAGAAAAGAAAAACAAGATGAGTGTTACATGAGAAACACATTAGTCAATTTACAACATTCTTTTACTGCTACAAATATCTCAATCTTAGAAAATTTCAAGATGAAGTGATTTTAAATACTCTAATTTTAAGTTTACATGTATACTGATAAAAGAACACATTTAAACAATACATTTGAGCTATTGTTGACATCATTACTCAAATATTCATATAAGTTTTGCACAAGGTTACATTTGTAATGTATATGAATATGGAAAAGAAATTATCATTGTTTAAATTATTCCTTTAGCACAGCTGTACCCATGTATTTCATAGCTATGTGAATTTTCATTTTAAACATGAGAAAAAGAAGACGTTTGGTTGAAAAACAATATTCTGTTTCACAAGATAAATCTTTTAAAGTGGACAGAACTTAGCATTTTCTTATTAAAACAACATTTAACAGAATTATTTAAAAGCATTAGTTCAATGTATACTTTGAAATAACAAGTGTTTCTTTTATGCATATATATTATAAAACCATGTGAAAAATAAACAAATTGAATAAATGCACTATCACACAGGTCAAATCTCTTTGACTTAAGTTTAGAAAACAACATAGACTTTAAGTAATTTCAATCATGTTTCTAATACTCTACTGTTGTGTAAATCATTTTATATGTGTCTGCACAATATTTTAACTGGATGATTTAACATAAAATAATCAAATTTCTGTGAAGTTATATGTGACCTTTCCTGTAAGATGATGTTGGAATGCTCCACAAGATAATAGTGGAGAAACAGGAAACATTGATTTGTTTTAAACAAAAAATTAAACAGTTTTAAAAGTTTTGGCAGTACAAGCTTTTGCCTCAGAAGTTTAACTCAGAATATAGTGTGTCAAATTATCTTTGGAAATTTGCTCATGGTGATAATGCAGGCTAGCCAAAATATTCAATCAAATATTGTTTCATGAAAAACGAATCTATCAAATGTGTAATATATAAGGTTTTGTCACAAACTAAAGCACCTCAAAATATATATTTACTTTCAAGATTACAAATATATTTGTTTTTAAAAAATAACTAAAGAATACATTTTGCAAAGTCATATAAATTCACTTTGAAATGTCAAAATGTTTACCAATGAAATAGTGTTGTTGTAAAAATAAATAATACTTACCTCCTGTTAAGGTAGTGAAAGAAAAGAAAAACAAGATGAGTGTTACATGAGAAAACATTAGTCAATTTAAAACATTTTTTTACTGCTACAAATATCTCAATCTTATAAAACTTCAAGATGAAGTGATTTTAAATACTCTAATATTTACTTTGACTTCAATTTTAATTTTACATGTATACTGATAAAAGAACACATTTAAACAATACATTTGAGCTGTTGTTGACATCATTACTCAAGTGTTCATATAAGTTTTGCACAAGGTTACATTTGTAATGTACATGAATATAGAAAAGAAAGTATCATGGTTTTAAATTATCCCTTTAACACAGCTATACCCATGTATTTCATAGCTATGTGAATTTTTATTTTAAACATGAGAAAAAGAAGATGTTTGGTTGAAAAACAATATTCTGTTTCACAAGATAAATCTTTTAAAGTGGACAGAACTTAACATTTTTTTATTAAAACAACATTTAACAAAATTATTTAAAAGCATTAGTTCAATGTGTACTTTGAAATAACCAGTGTTTCTTTTATGCATATATATTATAAAACCATGTGAAAAATAAACAAATTGAATAAATGCACTATCGCACAGGTCAAATCTCTTTGACTTAAGTTTAGAAAACAACATAGACTTTAAGTAATTTCAATCTTGTTTCTAATACTCTACTGTTGTTTAAATCATTTTATGTGTCTGCACAATATTTTAACTGGATGATTTAACATAAAATAATCAAATTTCTGTGAATTTATGTGTGACCTTTCCTGTAAGATGATGTTGGAATGCTCCACAAGATAATAGTGGAGAGACAGGAAACATTGATTTGTTTTAAACAAAAAATTAAACAGTTTTAAAAGTTTTGGCAGTACAAGCTTTTGCCTCAGAAGTTTAACTCAGAATATAGTGTGTCAAATTATCTTTGGAAATTTGCTCATGGTGATAATGCAGGCTAGCCAAAATATTCAATCAAATATTGTTTCATGAAAAACAAATCTATCAAATGTGTAATATATAAGGTTTTGTCACAAACTAAAGCACCTCAAAATATATATTTACTTTCAAGATTACAACTATACATTTGTTTTTAAAAAATAACTAAAGAATACATTTTGCAAAGTCATATAAATTCACTTTGAAATGTCATAAGGTTTACCAATGAAATAGTGTTGTCGTAAAAATAAATAATACTTACAAACTGTTAAAGTAGTGAAAGAAAAGAAAAACAAGATGAGTGTTACATGAGAAACACATTAGTCAATTTACAACATTCTTTTACTGCTACAAATATCTCAATCTTAGAAAATTTCAAGATGAAGTGATTTTAAATACTCTAATTTTAAGTTTACATGTATACTGATAAAAGAACACATTTAAACAATACATTTGAGCTATTGTTGACATCATTACTCAAATATTCATATAAGTTTTGCACAAGGTTACATTTGTAATGTATATGAATATGGAAAAGAAATTATCATTGTTTAAATTATTCCTTTAGCACAGCTGTACCCATGTATTTCATAGCTATGTGAATTTTCATTTTAAACATGAGAAAAAGAAGACGTTTGTTTGAAAAACAATATTCTGTTTCACAAGATAAATCTTTTAAAGTGGACAGAACTTAGCATTTTCTTATTAAAACAACATTTAACAGAATTATTTAAAAGCATTAGTTCAATGTATACTTTGAAATAACAAGTGTTTCTTTTATGCATATATATTATAAAACCATGTGAAAAATAAACAAATTGAATAAATGCACTATCACACAGGTCAAATCTCTTTGACTTAAGTTTAGAAAACAACATAGACTTTAAGTAATTTCAATCATGTTTCTAATACTCTACTGTTGTGTAAATCATTTTATATGTGTCTGCACAATATTTTAACTGGATGATTTAACATAAAATAATCAAATTTCTGTGAAGTTATATGTGACCTTTCCTGTAAGATGATGTTGGAATGCTCCACAAGATAATAGTGGAGAGACAGGAAACATTGATTTGTTTTAAACAAAAAATTAAACAGTTTTAAAAGTTTTGGCAGTACAAGCTTTTGCCTCAGAAGTTTAACTCAGAATATAGTGTGTCAAATTATCTTTGGAAATTTGCTCATGGTGATAATGCAGGCTAGCCAAAATATTCAATAAAATATTGTTTCATGAAAAACAAATCTATCAAATGTGTAATATATAAGGTTTTGTCACAAACTAAAGCACCTCAAAATATATATTTACTTTCAAGATTACAAATATATTTGTTTTTAAAAAATAACTAAAGAATACATTTTGCAAAGTCATATAAATTCACTTTGAAATGTCATAAGGTTTACCAATGAAATAGTGTTGTCGTAAAAATAAATAATACTTACAAACTGTTAAAGTAGTGAAAGAAAAGAAAAACAAGATGAGTGTTACATGAGAAACACATTAGTCAATTTACAACATTCTTTTACTGCTACAAATATCTCAATCTTAGAAAATTTCAAGATGAAGTGATTTTAAATACTCTAATTTTAAGTTTACATGTATACTGATAAAAGAACACATTTAAACAATACATTTGAGCTATTGTTGACATCATTACTCAAATATTCATATAAGTTTTGCACAAGGTTACATTTGTAATGTATATGAATATGGAAAAGAAATTATCATTGTTTAAATTATTCCTTTAGCACAGCTGTACCCATGTATTTCATAGCTATGTGAATTTTCATTTTAAACATGAGAAAAAGAAGACGTTTGTTTGAAAAACAATATTCTGTTTCACAAGATAAATCTTTTAAAGTGGACAGAACTTAGCATTTTCTTATTAAAACAACATTTAACAGAATTATTTAAAAGCATTAGTTCAATGTATACTTTGAAATAACAAGTGTTTCTTTTATGCATATATATTATAAAACCATGTGAAAAATAAACAAATTGAATAAATGCACTATCACACAGGTCAAATCTCTTTGACTTAAGTTTAGAAAACAACATAGACTTTAAGTAATTTCAATCATGTTTCTAATACTCTACTGTTGTGTAAATCATTTTATATGTGTCTGCACAATATTTTAACTGGATGATTTAACATAAAATAATCAAATTTCTGTGAAGTTATATGTGACCTTTCCTGTAAGATGATGTTGAAATGCTCCACAAGATAATAGTGGAGAGACAGGAAACATTGATTTGTTTTAAACAAAAAATTAAACAGTTTTAAAAGTTTTGGCAGTACAAGCTTTTGCCTCAGAAGTTTAACTCAGAATATAGTGTGTCAAATTATCTTTGGAAATTTGCTCATGGTGATAATGCAGGCTAGCCAAAATATTCAATCAAATATTGTTTCATGAAAAACAAATCTATCAAATGTGTAATATATAAGGTTTTGTCACAAACTAAAGCACCTCAAAATATATATTTACTTTCAAGATTACAAATATATTTGTTTTTAAAAAATAACTAAAGAATACATTTTGTAAAGTCATATAAATTCACTTTGAAATGTCAAAAGGTTTACCAATGAAATAGTGTTGTCGTAAAAATAAATAATACTTGCCAGCTGTTAAAGTAGTGAAAGAAAAGAAAAACAAGATGAGTGTTACATGAGAAACACATTAGTCAATTTACAACATTCTTTTACTGCTACAAATATCTCAATCTTAGAAAATTTCAAGATGAAGTGATTTTAAATACTCTAATATTTACTTTGACTTCAATTTTAATTTTACATGTATACTGATGATAGAACACATTTAAACAATACGTTTGAGCTATTGTTGACATCATTACTCAAATGTTCATATAAGTTTTGCACAAGGTTACATTTGTAATGTATATGAATATGGAAAAGAAATTATCATTGTTTAAATTATTCCTTTAACACAGCTATACCCATGTATTTTATAGCTATGTGAATTTTCATTTTAAACATGAGAAAAAGAAGACGTTTGGTTGAAAAACAATATTCTGTTTCACAAGATAAATCTTTTAAAGTGGACAGAACTTAGCATTTTCTTATTAAAACAACATTTAACAGAATTATTTAAAAGCATTAGTTCAATGTATACTTTGAAATAACAAGTGTTTCTTTTATGCATATATATTATAAAACCATGTGAAAAATAAACAAATTGAATAAATGCACTATCACACAGGTCAAATCTCTTTGACTTAAGTTTAGAAAACAACATAGACTTTAAGTAATTTCAATCATGTTTCTAATACTCTACTGTTGTGTAAATCATTTTATATGTGTCTGCACAATATTTTAACTGGATGATTTAACATAAAATAATCAAATTTCTGTGAAGTTATATGTGACCTTTCCTGTAAGATGATGCTGGAATGCTCCACAAGATAATAGTGGAGAGACAGGAAACATTGATTTGTTTTAAACAAAAAATTAAACAGTTTTAAAAGTTTTGGCAGTACAAGCTTTTGCCTCAGAAGTTAAACTCAGAATATAGTGTGTCAAATTATCTTTGGAAATTTGCTCATGGTGATAATGCAGGCTAGCCAAAATATTCAATCAAATATTGTTTCATGAAAAACGAATCTATCAAATGTGTAATATATAAGGTTTTGTCACAAACTAAAGCACCTCAAAATATATATTTACTTTCAAGATTACAAATATATTTGTTTTTAAAAAATAACTAAAGAATACATTTTGCAAAGTCATATAAATTCACTATGAAATGTCAAAAGGTTTACCAATGAAATAGTGTTGTCGTAAAAATAAATAATACTTACAAACTGTTAAAGTAGTGAAAGAAAAGAAAAACAAGATGAGTGTTACATGAGAAACACATTAGTCAATTTACAACATTCTTTTACTGCTACAAATATCTCAATCTTAGAAAATTTCAAGATGAAGTGATTTTAAATACTCTAATATTTACTTTGACTTCAATTTTAATTTTACATGTATACTGATGATAGAACACATTTAAACAATACGTTTGAGCTATTGTTGACATCATTACTCAAATGTTCATATAAGTTTTGCACAAGGTTACATTTGTAATGTATATGAATATGGAAAAGAAATTATCATTGTTTAAATTATTCCTTTAACACAGCTATACCCATGTATTTTATAGCTATGTGAATTTTCATTTTAAACATGAGAAAAAGAAGACGTTAGTTTGAAAAACAATATTCTGTTTCACAAGATAAATCTTTTAAAGTGGACAGAACTTAGCATTTTCTTATTAAAACAACATTTAACAGAATTATTTAAAAGCATTAGTTCAATGTGTACTTTGAAATAACCAGTGTTTCTTTTATGCATATATATTATAAAACCATGTGAAAAATAAACAAATTGAATAAATGCACTATCACACAGGTCAAATCTCTTTGACTTAAGTTTAGAAAACAACATAGACTTTAAGTAATTTTAATCATGTTTCTAATACTCTACTGTTGTGTAAATCATTTTATATGTGTCTGCACAATATTTTAACTGGATGATTTAACATAAAATAATCAAATTTTTTTTAATTTATATGTGACCTGTAAGATGATGTTGGAATGCTTCACAAGATAATAGTGGAGAGACAGGAAACATTGATTTGTTTTAAACAAAAAATTAAACAGTTTTAAAAGTTTTGGCAGTACAAGCTTTTGCCTCAGAAGTTTAACTCAGAATATAGTGTGTCAAATTATCTTTGAAAATTTGCTCATGGTGATAATGTAGGCTAGCCAAAAAATTCAATCAAATATTGTTTCATGAAAAACGAATCTATCAAATGTGTAATATATAAGGTTTTGTCACAAACTAAAGCACCTCAAAATATATATTTACTTTCAAGATTACAAATATATTTGTTTTTAAAAAATAACTAAAGAATACATTTTGCAAAGTCATATAAATTCACTTTGAAATGTCATAAGGTTTACCAATGAAATAGTGTTGTCGTAAAAATAAATAATACTTACCTCCTGTTAAAGTAGTGAAAGAAAAGAAAAACAAGATGAGTGTTACATGAGAAACACATTAGTCAATTTACAACATTCTTTTACTGCTACAAATATCTCAATCTTAGAAAATTTCAAGATGAAGTGATTTTAAATACTCTAATTTTAAGTTTACATGTATACTGATAAAAGAACACATTTAAACAATATATTTGAGCTATTGTTGACATCATTACTCAAATATTCATATAAGTTTTGCACAAGGTTACATTTGTAATGTATATGAATATGGAAAAGAAATTATCATTGTTTAAATTATTCCTTTAGCACAGCTGTACCCATGTATTTTATAGCTATGTGAATTTTCATTTTAAACATGAGAAAAAGAAGACGTTTGGTTGAAAAACAATATTCTGTTTCACAAGATAAATCTTTTAAAGTGGACAGAACTTAGCATTTTCTTATTAAAACAACATTTAACAGAATTATTTAAAAGCATTAGTTCAATGTATACTTTGAAATAACAAGTGTTTCTTTTATGCATATATATTATAAAACCATGTGAAAAATAAACAAATTGAATAAATGCACTATCACACAGGTCAAATCTCTTTGACTTAAGTTTAGAAAACAACATAGACTTTAAGTAATTTCAATCATGTTTCTAATACTCTACTGTTGTGTAAATCATTTTATATGTGTCTGCACAATATTTTAACTGGATGATTTAACATAAAATAATCAAATTTTTTTGAATTTATATGTGACCTGTAAGATGATGTTGGAATGCTCCACAAGATAATAGTGGAGAGACAGGAAAAATTGATTTGTTTTAAACAAAAACATTAAACAGTTTTAAAAGTTTTGGCAGTACAAGCTTTTGCCTCAGAAGTTTAACTCAGAATATAGTGTGTCAAATTATCTTTGGAAATTTGCTCATGGTGATAATGCAGGATAGCCAAAATATTCAATCAAATATTGTTTCATGAAAAACGAATCTATCAAATGTGTAATATATAAGGTTTTGTCACAAACTAAAGCACCTCAAAATATATATTTACTTTCAAGATTACAAATATATTTGTTTTTAAAAAATAACTAAAGAATACATTTTGCAAAGTCATATAAATTCACTTTGAAATGTCAAAAGGTTTACCAATGAAATAGTGTTGTCGTAAAAATAAATAATACTTACGTTCTGTTAAAGTAGTGAAAGAAAAGAAAAACAAGATGAGTGTTACATGAGAAACACATTAGTCAATTTACAACATTCTTTTACTGCTACAAATATCTCAATCTTAGAAAATTTCAAGATGAAGTGATTTTAAATACTCTAATATTTACTTTGACTTCAATTTTAATTTTACATGTATACTGATGATAGAACACATTTAAACAATACGTTTGAGCTATTGTTGACATCATTACTCAAATGTTCATATAGGTTTTGCACAAGGTTACATTTGTAATGTATATGAATATGGAAAAGAAATTATCATTGTTTAAATTATTCCTTTAACACAGCTATACCCATGTATTTTATAGCTATGTGAATTTTCATTTTAAACATGAGAAAAAGAAGACGTTTGGTTGAAAAACAATATTCTGTTTCACAAGATAAATCTTTTAAAGTGGACAGAACTTAGCATTTTCTTATTAAAACAACATTTAACAGAATTATTTAAAAGCATTAGTTCAATGTATACTTTGAAATAACAAGTGTTTCTTTTATGCATATATATTATAAAACCATGTGAAAAATAAACAAATTGAATAAATGCACTATCACACAGGTCAAATCTCTTTGACTTAAGTTTAGAAAACAACATAGACTTTAAGTAATTTCAATCATGTTTCTAATACTCTACTGTTGTGTAAATCATTTTATATGTGTCTGCACAATATTTTAACTGGATGATTTAACATAAAATAATCAAATTTCTGTGAAGTTATATGTGACCTTTCCTGTAAGATGATGTTGGAATGCTCCACAAGATAATAGTGGAGAGACAGGAAACATTGATTTGTTTTAAACAAAAAATTAAACAGTTTTAAAAGTTTTGGCAGTACAAGCTTTTGCCTCAGAAGTTTAACTCAGAATATAGTGTGTCAAATTATCTTTGGAAATTTGCTCATGGTGATAATGCAGGCTAGCCAAAATATTCAATCAAATATTGTTTCATGAAAAACGAATCTATCAAATGTGTAATATATAAGGTTTTGTCACAAACTAAAGCACCTCAAAATATATATTTACTTTCAAGATTACAAATATATTTGTTTTTAAAAAATAACTAAAGAATACATTTTGCAAAGTCATATAAATTCACTTTGAAATGTCAAAAGGTTTACCAATGAAATAGTGTTGTCGTAAAAATAAATAATACTTACCAGCTGTTAAAGTAGTGAAAGAAAAGAAAAACAAGATGAGTGTTACATGAGAAACACATTAGTCAATTTACAACATTCTTTTACTGCTACAAATATCTCAATCTTAGAAAATTTCAAGATGAAGTGATTTTAAATACTCTAATTTTAAGTTTACATGTATACTGATAAAAGAACACATTTAAACAATACATTTGAGCTATTGTTGACATCATTACTCAAATATTCATATAAGTTTTGCACAAGGTTACATTTGTAATGTATATGAATATGGAAAAGAAATTATCATTGTTTAAATTATTCCTTTAGCACAGCTGTACCCATGTATTTCATAGCTATGTGAATTTTCATTTTAAACATGAGAAAAAGAAGACGTTTGGTTGAAAAACAATATTCTGTTTCACAAGATAAATCTTTTAAAGTGGACAGAACTTAGCATTTTCTTATTAAAACAACATTTAACAGAATTATTTAAAAGCATTAGTTCAATGTATACTTTGAAATAACAAGTGTTTCTTTTATGCATATATATTATAAAACCATGTGAAAAATGAACAAATTGAATAAATGCACTATCACACAGGTCAAATCTCTTTGACTTAAGTTTAGAAAACAACATAGACTTTAAGTAATTTCAATCATGTTTCTAATACTCTACTGTTGTGTAAATCATTTTATATGTGTCTGCACAATATTTTAACTGGATGATTTAACATAAAATAATCAAATTTCTGTGAAGTTATATGTGACTTTTCCTGTAAGATGATGTTGGAATGCTCCACAAGATAATAGTGGAGAGACAGGAAACATTGATTTGTTTTAAACAAAAAATTAAACAGTTTTAAAAGTTTTGGCAGTACAAGCTTTTGCCTCAGAAGTTTAACTCAGAATATAGTGTGTCAAATTATCTTTGGAAATTTGCTCATGGTGATAATGCAGGCTAGCCAAAATATTCAATCAAATATTGTTTCATGAAAAACGAATCTATCAAATGTGTAATATATAAGGTTTTGTCACAAACTAAAGCACCTCAAAATATATATTTACTTTCAAGATTACAAATATATTTGTTTTTAAAAAATAACTAAAGAATACATTTTGCAAAGTCATATAAATTCACTTTGAAATGTCATAAGGTTTACCAATGAAATAGTGTTGTCGTAAAAATAAATAATACTTACCTCCTGTTAAAGTAGTGAAAGAAAAGAAAAACAAGATGAGTGTTACATGAGAAACACATTAGTCAATTTACAACATTCTTTTACTGCTACAAATATCTCAATCTTAGAAAATTTCAAGATGAAGTGATTTTAAATACTCTAATTTTAAGTTTACATGTATACTGATAAAAGAACACATTTAAACAATACATTTGAGCTATTGTTGACATCATTACTCAAATATTCATATAAATTTTGCACAAGGTTACATTTGTAATGTATATGAATATGGAAAAGAAATTATCATTGTTTAAATTATTCCTTTAGCACAGCTGTACCCATGTATTTCATAGCTATGTGAATTTTCATTTTAAACATGAGAAAAAGAAGACGTTTGGTTGAAAAACAATATTCTGTTTCACAAGATAAATCTTTTAAAGTGGACAGAACTTAGCATTTTCTTATTAAAACAACATTTAACAGAATTATTTAAAAGCATTAGTTCAATGTATACTTTGAAATAACAAGTGTTTCTTTTATGCATATATATTATAAAACCATGTGAAAAATGAACAAATTGAATAAATGCACTATCACACAGGTCAAATCTCTTTGACTTAAGTTTAGAAAACAACATAGACTTTAAGTAATTTCAATCATGTTTCTAATACTCTACTGTTGTGTAAATCATTTTATATGTGTCTGCACAATATTTTAACTGGATGATTTAACATAAAATAATCAAATTTCTGTGAAGTTATATGTGACTTTTCCTGTAAGATGATGTTGGAATGCTCCACAAGATAATAGTGGAGAGACAGGAAACATTGATTTGTTTTAAACAAAAAATTAAACAGTTTTAAAAGTTTTGGCAGTACAAGCTTTTGCCTCAGAAGTTTAACTCAGAATATAGTGTGTCAAATTATCTTTGGAAATTTGCTCATGGTGATAATGCAGGCTAGCCAAAATATTCAATCAAATATTGTTTCATGAAAAACGAATCTATCAAATGTGTAATATATAAGGTTTTGTAACAAACTAAAGCACCTCAAAATATATATTTACTTTCAAGATTACAAATATATTTGTTTTTAAAAAATAACTAAAGAATACATTTTGCAAAGTCATATAAATTCACTTTGAAATGTCATAAGGTTTACCAATGAAATAGTGTTGTCGTAAAAATAAATAATACTTACCTCCTGTTAAAGTAGTGAAAGAAAAGAAAAACAAGATGAGTGTTACATGAGAAACACATTAGTCAATTTACAACATTCTTTTACTGCTACAAATATCTCAATCTTAGAAAATTTCAAGATGAAGTGATTTTAAATACTCTAATTTTAAGTTTACATGTATACTGATAAAAGAACACATTTAAACAATACATTTGAGCTATTGTTGACATCATTACTCAAATATTCATATAAATTTTGCACAAGGTTACATTTGTAATGTATATGAATATGGAAAAGAAATTATCATTGTTTAAATTATTCCTTTAGCACAGCTGTACCCATGTATTTCATAGCTATGTGAATTTTCATTTTAAACATGAGAAAAAGAAGACGTTTGGTTGAAAAACAATATTCTGTTTCACAAGATAAATCTTTTAAAGTGGACAGAACTTAGCATTTTCTTATTAAAACAACATTTAACAGAATTATTTAAAAGCATTAGTTCAATGTATACTTTGAAATAACAAGTGTTTCTTTTATGCATATATATTATAAAACCATGTGAAAAATGAACAAATTGAATAAATGCACTATCACACAGGTCAAATCTCTTTGACTTAAGTTTAGAAAACAACATAGACTTTAAGTAATTTCAATCATGTTTCTAATGCTCTACTGTTGTGTAAATAATTTTATATGTGTCTGCACAATATTTTAACTGGATGATTTAACATAAAATAATCAAATTTCTGTGAAGTTATATGTGACCTTTCCTGTAAGATGATGTTGAAATGCTCCACAAGATAATAGTGGAGAGACAGGAAACATTGATTTGTTTTAAACAAAAAATTAAACAGTTTTAAAAGTTTTGGCAGTACAAGCTTTTGCCTCAGAAGTTTAACTCAGAATATAGTGTGTCAAATTATCTTTGGAAATTTGCTCATGGTGATAATGCAGGCTAGCCAAAATATTCAATCAAATATTGTTTCATGAAAAACAAATCTATCAAATGTGTAATATATAAGGTTTTGTCACAAACTAAAGCACCTCAAAATATATATTTACTTTCAAGATTACAAATATATTTGTTTTTAAAAAATAACTAAAGAATACATTTTGCAAAGTCATATAAATTCACTTTGAAATGTCATAAGGTTTACCAATGAAATAGTGTTGTCGTAAAAATAAATAATACTTACCTCCTGTTAAAGTAGTGAAAGAAAAGAAAAACAAGATGAGTGTTACATGAGAAACACATTAGTCAATTTACAACATTCTTTTACTGCTACAAATATCTCAATCTTAGAAAATTTCAAGATGAAGTGATTTTAAATACTCTAATTTTAAGTTTACATGTATACTGATAAAAGAACACATTTAAACAATACATTTGAGCTATTGTTGACATCATTACTCAAATATTCATATAAGTTTTGCACAAGGTTACATTTGTAATGTATATGAATATGGAAAAGAAATTATCATTGTTTAAATTATTCCTTTAGCACAGCTGTACCCATGTATTTCATAGCTATGTGAATTTTCATTTTAAACATGAGAAAAAGAAGACGTTTGGTTGAAAAACAATATTCTGTTTCACAAGATAAATCTTTTAAAGTGGACAGAACTTAGCATTTTCTTATTAAAACAACATTTAACAGAATTATTTAAAAGCATTAGTTCAATGTATACTTTGAAATAACAAGTGTTTCTTTTATGCATATATATTATAAAATCATGTAAAAAATAAACAAATTGAATAAATGCACTATCACACAGGTCAAATCTCTTTGACTTAAGTTTAGAAAACAACATAGACTTTAAGTAATTTCAATCATGTTTCTAATACTCTACTGTTGTGTAAATCATTTTATATGTGTCTGCACAATATTTTAACTGGATGATTTAACATAAAATAATCAAATTTCTGTGAAGTTATATGTGACCTTTCCTGTAAGATGATGTTGGAATGCTCCACAAGATAATAGTGGAGAAACAGGAAACATTGATTTGTTTTAAACAAAAAATTAAACAGTTTTAAAAGTTTTGGCAGTACAAGCTTTTGCCTCAGAAGTTTAACTCAGAATATAGTGTGTCAAATTATCTTTGGAAATTTGCTCATGGTGATAATGCAGGCTAGCCAAAATATTCAATCAAATATTGTTTCATGAAAAACGAATCTATCAAATGTGTAATATATAAGGTTTTGTCACAAACTAAAGCACCTCAAAATATATATTTACTTTCAAGATTACAAATATATTTGTTTTTAAAAAATAACTAAAGAATACATTTTGCAAAGTCATATAAATTCACTTTGAAATGTCAAAATGTTTACCAATGAAATAGTGTTGTTGTAAAAATAAATAATACTTACCTCCTGTTAAGGTAGTGAAAGAAAAGAAAAACAAGATGAGTGTTACATGAGAAAACATTAGTCAATTTAAAACATTTTTTTACTGCTACAAATATCTCAATCTTATAAAACTTCAAGATGAAGTGATTTTAAATACTTTAATATTTACTTTGACTTCAATTTTAATTTTACATGTATACTGATAAAAGAACACATTTAAACAATACATTTGAGCTGTTGTTGACATCATTACTCAAGTGTTCATATAAGTTTTGCACAAGGTTACATTTGTAATGTACATGAATATAGAAAAGAAAGTATCATGGTTTTAAATTATCCCTTTAACACAGCTATACCCATGTATTTCATAGCTATGTGAATTTTTATTTTAAACATGAGAAAAACAAGATGTTTGGTTGAAAAACAATATTCTGTTTCACAAGATAAATCTTTTAAAGTGGACAGAACTTAACATTTTTTTATTAAAACAACATTTAACAAAATTATTTAAAAGCATTAGTTCAATGTGTACTTTGAAATAACCAGTGTTTCTTTTATGCATATATATTATAAAACCATGTGAAAAATAAACAAATTGAATAAATGCACTATCGCACAGGTCAAATCTCTTTGACTTAAGTTTAGAAAACAACATAGACTTTAAGTAATTTCAATCTTGTTTCTAATACTCTACTGTTGTTTAAATCATTTTATGTGTCTGCACAATATTTTAACTGGATGATTTAACATAAAATAATCAAATTTCTGTGAATTTATGTGTGACCTTTCCTGTAAGATGATGTTGGAATGCTCCACAAGATAATAGTGGAGAGACAGGAAACATTGATTTGTTTTAAACAAAAAATTAAACAGTTTTAAAAGTTTTGGCAGTACAAGCTTTTGCCTCAGAAGTTTAACTCAGAATATAGTGTGTCAAATTATCTTTGGAAATTTGCTCATGGTGATAATGCAGGCTAGCCAAAATATTCAATCAAATATTGTTTCATGAAAAACAAATCTATCAAATGTGTAATATATAAGGTTTTGTCACAAACTAAAGCACCTCAAAATATATATTTACTTTCAAGATTACAACTATACATTTGTTTTTAAAAAATAACTAAAGAATACATTTTGCAAAGTCATATCAATTCACTTTGAAATGTCATAAGGTTTACCAATGAAATAGTGTTGTCGTAAAAATAAATAATACTTACAAACTGTTAAAGTAGTGAAAGAAAAGAAAAACAAGATGAGTGTTACATGAGAAACACATTAGTCAATTTACAACATTCTTTTACTGCTACAAATATCTCAATCTTAGAAAATTTCAAGATGAAGTGATTTTAAATGCTCTAATTTTAAGTTTACATGTATACTGATAAAAGAACACATTTAAACAATACATTTGAGCTATTGTTGACATCATTACTCAAATATTCATATAAGTTTTGCACAAGGTTACATTTGTAATGTATATGAATATGGAAAAGAAATTATCATTGTTTAAATTATTCCTTTAGCACAGCTGTACCCATGTATTTTATAGCTATGTGAATTTTCATTTTAAACATGAAAAAAAGAAGACGTTTGTTTGAAAAACAATATTCTGTTTCACAAGATAAATCTTTTAAAGTGGACAGAACTTAGCATTTTCTTATTAAAACAACATTTAACAGAATTATTTAAAAGCATTAGTTCAATGTATACTTTGAAATAACAAGTGTTTCTTTTATGCATATATATTATAAAACCATGTGAAAAATAAACAAATTGAATAAATGCACTATCACACAGGTCAAATCTCTTTGACTTAAGTTTAGAAAACAACATAGACTTTAAGTAATTTCAATCATGTTTCTAATACTCTACTGTTGTGTAAATCATTTTATATGTGTCTGCACAATATTTTAACTGGATGATTTAACATAAAATAATCAAATTTCTGTGAAGTTATATGTGACCTTTCCTGTAAGATGATGTTGGAATGCTCCACAAGATAATAGTGGAGAGACAGGAAACATTGATTTGTTTTAAACAAAAAATTAAACAGTTTTAAAAGTTTTGGCAGTACAAGCTTTTGCCTCAGAAGTTTAACTCAGAATATAGTGTGTCAAATTATCTTTGGAAATTTGCTCATGGTGATAATGCAGGCTAGCCAAAATATTCAATCAAATATTGTTTCATGAAAAACAAATCTATCAAATGTGTAATATATAAGGTTTTGTCACAAACTAAAGCACCTCAAAATATATATTTACTTTCAAGATTACAAATATATTTGTTTTTAAAAAATAACTAAAGAATACATTTTGTAAAGTCATATAAATTCACTTTGAAATGTCAAAAGGTTTACCAATGAAATAGTGTTGTCGTAAAAATAAATAATACTTGCCAGCTGTTAAAGTAGTGAAAGAAAAGAAAAACAAGATGAGTGTTACATGAGAAACACATTAGTCAATTTACAACATTCTTTTACTGCTACAAATATCTCAATCTTAGAAAATTTCAAGATGAAGTGATTTTAAATACTCTAATATTTACTTTGACTTCAATTTTAATTTTACATGTATACTGATGATAGAACACATTTAAACAATACGTTTGAGCTATTGTTGACATCATTACTCAAATGTTCATATAAGTTTTGCACAAGGTTACATTTGTAATGTATATGAATATGGAAAAGAAATTATCATTGTTTAAATTATTCCTTTAACACAGCTATACCCATGTATTTTATAGCTATGTGAATTTTCATTTTAAACATGAGAAAAAGAAGACGTTTGGTTGAAAAACAATATTCTGTTTCACAAGATAAATCTTTTAAAGTGGACAGAACTTAGCATTTTCTTATTAAAACAACATTTAACAGAATTATTTAAAAGCATTAGTTCAATGTATACTTTGAAATAACAAGTGTTTCTTTTATGCATATATATTATAAAACCATGTGAAAAATAAACAAATTGAATAAATGCACTATCACACAGGTCAAATCTCTTTGACTTAAGTTTAGAAAACAACATAGACTTTAAGTAATTTCAATCATGTTTCTAATACTCTACTGTTGTGTAAATCATTTTATATGTGTCTGCACAATATTTTAACTGGATGATTTAACATAAAATAATCAAATTTCTGTGAAGTTATATGTGACCTTTCCTGTAAGATTATGCTGGAATGCTCCACAAGATAATAGTGGAGAGACAGGAAACATTGATTTGTTTTAAACAAAAAATTAAACAGTTTTAAAAGTTTTGGCAGTACAAGCTTTTGCCTCAGAAGTTAAACTCAGAATATAGTGTGTCAAATTATCTTTGGAAATTTGCTCATGGTGATAATGCAGGCTAGCCAAAATATTCAATCAAATATTGTTTCATGAAAAACGAATCTATCAAATGTGTAATATATAAGGTTTTGTCACAAACTAAAGCACCTCAAAATATATATTTACTTTCAAGATTACAAATATATTTGTTTTTAAAAAATAACTAAAGAATACATTTTGCAAAGTCATATAAATTCACTTTGAAATGTCAAAAGGTTTACCAATGAAATAGTGTTGTCGTAAAAATAAATAATACTTACAAACTGTTAAAGTAGTGAAAGAAAAGAAAAACAAGATGAGTGTTACATGAGAAACACATTAGTCAATTTACAACATTCTTTTACTGCTACAATTATCTCAATCTTAGAAAATTTCAAGATGAAGTGATTTTAAATACTCTAATATTTACTTTGACTTCAATTTTAATTTTACATGTATACTGATGATAGAACACATTTAAACAATACGTTTGAGCTATTGTTGACATCATTACTCAAATGTTCATATAAGTTTTGCACAAGGTTACATTTGTAATGTATATGAATATGGAAAAGAAATTATCATTGTTTAAATTATTCCTTTAACACAGCTATACCCATGTATTTTATAGCTATGTGAATTTTCATTTTAAACATGAGAAAAGGAAGACGTTAGTTTGAAAAACAATATTCTGTTTCACAAGATAAATCTTTTAAAGTGGACAGAACTTAGCATTTTCTTATTAAAACAACATTTAACAGAATTATTTAAAAGCATTAGTTCAATGTGTACTTTGAAATAACCAGTGTTTCTTTTATGCATATATATTATAAAACCATGTAAAAAATAAACAAATTGAATAAATGCACTATCACACAGGTCAAATCTCTTTGACTTAAGTTTAGAAAACAACATAGACTTTAAGTAATTTTAATCATGTTTCTAATACTCTACTGTTGTGTAAATCATTTTATATGTGTCTGCACAATATTTTAACTGGATGATTTAACATAAAATAATCAAATTTTTTTTATTTTATATGTGACCTGTAAGATGATGTTGGAATGCTCCACAAGATAATAGTGGAGAGACAGGAAACATTGATTTGTTTTAAACAAAAAATTAAACAGTTTTAAAAGTTTTGGCAGTACAAGCTTTTGCCTCAGAAGTTTAACTCAGAATATAGTGTGTCAAATTATCTTTGAAAATTTGCTCATGGTGATAATGTAGGCTAGCCAAAAAATTCAATCAAATATTGTTTCATGAAAAACGAATCTATCAAATGTGTAATATATAAGGTTTTGTCACAAACTAAAGCACCTCAAAATATATATTTACTTTCAAGATTACAAATATATTTGTTTTTAAAAAATAACTAAAGAATACATTTTGCAAAGTCATATAAATTCACTTTGAAATGTCATAAGGTTTACCAATGAAATAGTGTTGTCGTAAAAATAAATAATACTTACCTCCTGTTAAAGTAGTGAAAGAAAAGAAAAACAAGATGAGTGTTACATGAGAAACACATTAGTCAATTTACAACATTCTTTTACTGCTACAAATATCTCAATCTTAGAAAACTTCAAGATGAAGTGATTTTAAATACTCTAATTTTAAGTTTACATGTATACTGATAAAAGAACACATTTAAACAATACATTTGAGCTATTGTTGACATCATTACTCAAATATTCATATAAGTTTTGCACAAGGTTACATTTGTAATGTATATGAATATGGAAAAGAAATTATCATTGTTTAAATTATTCCTTTAGCACAGCTGTACCCATGTATTTTATAGCTATGTGAATTTTCATTTTAAACATGAGAAAAAGAAGACGTTTGGTTGAAAAACAATATTCTGTTTCACAAGATAAATCTTTTAAAGTGGACAGAACTTAGCATTTTCTTATTAAAACAACATTTAACAGAATTATTTAAAAGCATTAGTTCAATGTATACTTTGAAATAACAAGTGTTTCTTTTATGCATATATATTATAAAACCATGTGAAAAATAAACAAATTGAATAAATGCACTATCACACAGGTCAAATCTCTTTGACTTAAGTTTAGAAAACAACATAGACTTTAAGTAATTTCAATCATGTTTCTAATACTCTGCTGTTGTGTAAATCATTTTATATGTGTCTGCACAATATTTTAACTGGATGATTTAACATAAAATAATCAAATTTTTTTGAATTTATATGTGACCTGTAAGATGATGTTGGAATGCTCCACAAGATAATAGTGGAGAGACAGGAAAAATTGATTTGTTTTAAACAAAAACATTAAACAGTTTTAAAAGTTTTGGCAGTACAAGCTTTTGCCTCAGAAGTTTAACTCAGAATATAGTGTGTCAAATTATCTTTGGAAATTTGCTCATGGTGATAATGCAGGATAGCCAAAATATTCAATCAAATATTGTTTCATGAAAAACGAATCTATCAAATGTGTAATATATAAGGTTTTGTCACAAACTAAAGCACCTCAAAATATATATTTACTTTCAAGATTACAAATATATTTGTTTTTAAAAAATAACTAAAGAATACATTTTGCAAAGTCATATAAATTCACTTTGAAATGTCAAAAGGTTTACCAATGAAATAGTGTTGTCGTAAAAATAAATAATACTTACGTTCTGTTAAAGTAGTGAAAGAAAAGAAAAACAAGATGAGTGTTACATGAGAAACACATTAGTCAATTTACAACATTCTTTTACTGCTACAAATATCTCAATCTTAGAAAATTTCAAGATGAAGTGATTTTAAATACTCTAATATTTACTTTGACTTCAATTTTAATTTTACATGTATACTGATGATAGAACACATTTAAACAATACGTTTGAGCTATTGTTGACATCATTACTCAAATGTTCATATAAGTTTTGTACAAGGTTACATTTGTAATGTATATGAATATGGAAAAGAAATTATCATTGTTTAAATTATTCCTTTAACACAGCTATACCCATGTATTTTATAGCTATGTGAATTTTCATTTTAAACATGAGAAAAAGAAGACGTTTGGTTGAAAAACAATATTCTGTTTCACAAGATAAATCTTTTAAAGTGGACAGAACTTAGCATTTTCTTATTAAAACAACATTTAACAGAATTATTTAAAAGCATTAGTTCAATGTATACTTTGAAATAACAAGTGTTTCTTTTATGCATATATATTATAAAACCATGTGAAAAATAAACAAATTGAATAAATGCACTATCACACAGGTCAAATCTCTTTGACTTAAGTTTAGAAAACAACATAGACTTTAAGTAATTTCAATCATGTTTCTAATACTCTACTGTTGTGTAAATCATTTTATATGTGTCTGCACAATATTTTAACTGGATGATTTAACATAAAATAATCAAATTTCTGTGAAGTTATATGTGACCTTTCCTGTAAGATGATGTTGGAATGCTCCACAAGATAATAGTGGAGAGACAGGAAACATTGATTTGTTTTAAACAAAAAATTAAACAGTTTTAAAAGTTTTGGCAGTACAAGCTTTTGCCTCAGAAGTTTAACTCAGAATATAGTGTGTCAAATTATCTTTGGAAATTTGCTCATGGTGATAATGCAGGCTAGCCAAAATATTCAATCAAATATTGTTTCATGAAAAACGAATCTATCAAATGTGTAATATATAAGGTTTTGTCACAAACTAAAGCACCTCAAAATATATATTTACTTTCAAGATTACAAATATATTTGTTTTTAAAAAATAACTAAAGAATACATTTTGCAAAGTCATATAAATTCACTTTGAAATGTCAAAAGGTTTACCAATGAAATAGTGTTGTCGTAAAAATAAATAATACTTACGTTCTGTTAAAGTAGTGAAAGAAAAGAAAAACAAGATGAGTGTTACATGAGAAACACATTAGTCAATTTACAACATTCTTTTACTGCTACAAATATCTCAATCTTAGAAAACTTCAAGATGAAGTGATTTTAAATACTCTAATATTTTCTTTGACTTCAATTTTAATTTTACATGTATACTGATGATAGAACACATTTAAACAGTACATTTGAGCTATTATTGACATCATTACTCAAATGTTCATATAAGTTTTACACACAAGGTTACATTTGTAATGTATATGAATATGGAAAAGAAATTATCATTGTTTAAATTATTCCTTTAACACAGCTATACCCATGTATTTTATAGCTATGTTATGTGAATTTTCATTTTAAACATGAGAAAAAGAAGACGTTTGGTTGAAAAACAATATTCTGTTTCACAAGATAAATCTTTTAAATTGGACAGAACTTAACATTTTCTTATTAAAACAACATTTAACAGAATTATTTAAAAGCATTAGTTCAATGTATAATTTGAAATAACAAGTGTTTCTTTTATGCATATATATTATAAAACCATGTGAAAAATAAACAAATTGAATAAATGCACTATCACACAGGTCAAATCTCTTTGACCTTAGTTTAGAAAACAACATAGACTTTAAGTAATTTCAATCATGTTTCTAATACTCTACCGTTGCTTAAACCATTTTATATGTGTCGGCACAATATTTTAACTGGATGATTTAACATAAAATAATCAAATTTCTGTGAAGTTATATGTGACCCCTCATGTAAGATGATGTTGGAATGCTCCACAAGATAATAGTGGAGAGACAGGAAAAATTGATTTATTTTAAACAAAACATTAAACAGTTTTAAAAGTTTTGGCAGTACAAGCTTTTGCCTCAGAAGTTTAACTCAGAATATAGTGTGTCAAATTATCTTTGGAAATTTTCCCATGGTGATAATGCAGGCTAGCCAAAATATTCAATCAAATATTGTTTCATAAAAAACAAATCTATCAAATGTGTAATATATAAGGTTTTGTCACAAACTAAAGCACCTCAAAATATATGTTTACTTTCAAGATTACAAATATATTTGTTTTTAAAAAATAACTAAAGAATACATTTTGCAAAGTCATATAAATTCACTTTGAAATGTCAAAAGGTTTACCAATGAAATAGTGTTGTTGTAAAAATAAATAATACTTACCTCCTGTTAAGGTAGTGAAAGAAAAGAAAAACAAGATGAGTGTTACATGAGAAAACATTAGTCAATTTAAAACATTTTTTTACTGCTACAAATATCTCAATCTTATAAAACTTCAAGATGAAGTGATTTTAAATACTCTAATATTTACTTTGACTTCAATTTTAATTTTACATGTATATTGATAAAAGAACACATTTAAACAATACATTTGAGCTGTTGTTGACATCATTACTCAAGTGTTCATATAAGTTTTGCACAAGGTTACATTTGGAATGTACATAAATATGGAAAAGAAAGTATCATGGTTTAAATTATTCCTTTAATACAGTTATACCCATGTATTTCATAGCTATTTTGAATTTCCATTTTAAACATGAGAAAAAGAAGATGTTTGGTTGAAAAACAATATTCTGTTTGACAAGATAAATCTTTTAAAGTGGACAGAACTTAACATTTTCTTATTAAAACAACATTTAACAGAATTATTTGAAACCATTAGTTCAATGTGTACTTTGAAATAACAAGTGTTTCTTTTATGCATATATATTATAAAACCATGTGAAAAATAAACAAATTGAATAAATGCACTATCACACAGGTCAAATCTCTTTGACTTAAGTTTAGAAAACAACATAGACTTTAAGTAATTTCAATCATGTTTCTAATACTCAATTGTTGTTTAAATAATTTTATATGTGTCTGCACAATATTTTAACTGGATGATTTAACATAAAACAATCAAATTATTGTGAATTTATATATTACCTCTCCTGTAAATATAATGTTGGAATGCTCCACAACATAATAGTGGAGAGACAGGAAAAATTGATTTGTTTTAAACACAAAATTACACAGTTATAATAGTTTTGGCAGTACAAGCTTTTGCCTCAGAAGTTTAACTCAGAATATAGTGTGTCAAATTATCTTTGGAAATTTTCTCATGGTGATAATGCAGGCTAGCCAAAATATTCAATCAAATATTGTTTCATGAAAAACAAATCTATCAAATGTGTAATATATAAGGTTTTGTCACAAAGTAAAGCACCTCACAATATATGTTTACTTTCAAGATTACAAATATATTTGTTTTTAAAAAATAACTAAAGAATACATGTTGCAAAGTCATATAAATTCACTTTGAAATGTTAAAAGGTTTACCAATGAAATAGTGTTGTTGTAAAAATAAATAATGCTTACCTTCTGTTATAGTTATGAAAGAAAAGAAAAACAAGATGAGTGTTACATGAGAAACACATTAGTCAATTTACAACATTCTTTTACTGCTACAAATATCTCAATCTTAGAAAACTTCAAGATGAAGTGATTTTAAATACTCTAATATTTACTTTGACTTCAATTTTAATTTTACATGTATACTGATAATAGAACACATTTAAACAATACATTTGAGCTATTGTTGACATCATTACTCAAATATTCATATAAGTTTTGCACAAGGTTACATTTGTAATGTACATGAATATAGAAAAGAAAGTATCATGGTTTTAAATTATCCCTTTAACGCAGCTATACCCATTTATTTCATAGATATGTGAATTTTCATTTTAAACATGAGAAAAAGAAGATGTTTGGTTGAAAAACAATATTCTGTTTCACAAGATAAATCTTTTAAAGTGGACAGAACTTAACATTTTCTTATTAAAACAACATTTAACAGAATTATTTAAAGCATTAGTTCAATGTGTACTTTGAAATAACAAGTGTTTCTTTTATGCATATATATTATAAAACCATGTGAAATATAAACAAATTGAATAAATGCACTATCATACAGGTCAAATCTCTTTGACTTTAGTTTAGAAAACAACATAGACTTTAAGTAATTTCAATCATGTTTCTAATACTCAATTGTTGTTTAAATCATTTTATATGTGTCTGCACAATATTTTAACTGGATGATTTAACATAAAATAATCAAATTTCTGTGAATTTATGCGTGATCTTTCCTGTAAGATGATGTTGGAATGCACCACAAGATAATAGTGGAGAGACAGGAAACATTGATTTGTTTTAAACAAAAAATTAAACATTTTTAAAAGTTTTGGCAGTACAAGCTTTTGCCTCAGAAGTTTAACTCAGAATATAGTGTGTCAAATTATCTTTGAAAATTTGCTCATGGTGATAATGCAGGCTAGCTAAAATATTCAATCAAATAATGTTTCATGAAAAACAAATCTATCATATATGTATTATATAAGGTTTTGTCACAAACTAAAGCACCTCAAAATATATATTTACTTTCAAGATTACAAATATATTTGTTTTTAAAAAATAACTAAAGAATACATTTTCAAAGTCATATAAATTCACTTTGAAATGTGAAAAGGTTTACCAATGAAATAGTGTTGTCGTAAAAATAAATAATACTTACCTCCTGTTAAAGTAGTGAAAGAAAAGAAAAACAAGATGAGTGTTACATGAGAAACACATTAGTCAATTTAAAACATTCTTTTACTGCTACAAATATCTCAATCTTATAAAACTTCAAGATGAAGTGATTTTAAATACTCTAATATTTACTTTGGCTTCTGTTTTAATTTTACATGTATACTGATCATAGAACACATTTAAACAATACATTTGAGCTATTGTTTACATCATTACTCAAATATTCATATAAGTTTTGCACAAGGTTACATTTGTAATGTACATGAATATAGAAAAGAAAGTACCATGGTTTTAAATTATCCCTTTAACACAGCTATACCCATGTATTTCATAGCTATGTGAATTTTTATTTTAAACATGAGAAAAAGAAGATGTTTGGTTGAAAAACAATATTCTGTTTCACAAGATAAATCTTTTAAAGTGGACAGAACTTAACATTTTTTTATTAAAACAACATTTAACAAAATTATTTAAAAGCATTAGTTCAATGTGTACTTTGAAATAACCAGTGTTTCTTTTATGCATATATATTATAAAACCATGTGAAAAATAAACAAATTGAATAAATGCACTATCACACAGGTCAAATCTCTTTGACTTAAGTTTAGAAAACAACATAGACTTTAAGTAATTTTAATCATGTTTCTAATACTCTACTGTTGCTTAAATCATTTTATATGTGTCTGCACAATATTTTAACTGGATGATTTAACATAAAATAATCAAATTTCTGTGAATTTATGCGTGATCTTTCCTGTAAGATGATGTTGGAATGCTCCACAAGATAATAGTGGAGAGACGGGAAACATTGATTTGTTTTAAACAAAAAATTAAACATTTTTAAAAGTTTTGGCAGTACAAGCTTTTGCCTCAGAAGTTTAACTCAGAATATAGTGTGTCAAATTATCTTTGAAAATTTGCTCATGGTGATAATGCAGGCTAGCTAAAATATTCAATCAAATATTGTTTCATGAAAAACGAATCTATCAAATGTGTAATATATAAGGTTTTGTCACAAACTAAAGCACCTCAAAATATATATTTACTTTCAAGATTACAAATATATTTGTTTTTAAAAAATAAGTAAAGAATACATTTTGCAAAGTCATATAAATTCACTTTGAAATGTCAAAAGGTTTACCAATGAAATAGTGTTATCGTAAAAATAAATAATACTTACCTCCTGTTAAGGTAGTGAAAGAAAAGAAAAACAAGATGAGTGTTACATGAGAAACACATTAGTCAATTTAAAACATTCTTTTACTGCTACAAATATCTCAATCTCATAAAAGTTCAAGATGAAGTGATTTTAAATACTCTAATATTTACTTTGGCTTCTATTTTAATTTTACATGTGTACTGATAAAAGAACACATTTAAACAATCCATTTCAGCTATTGTCGACATCATTACTCAAATATTCATATAAGTTTTGCACAAGGTTACATTTGTAATGTACATGAATATGGAAAAGAAAGTATCATGGTTTAAATTATTCCTTTAACACAGCTATACCCATTTATTTCATAGCTATGTGAATTTTTATTTAAAAGATGAGAAAAAGAAGATGTTTGGTTGAAAAACAATATTCTGTTTCACAAGATAAATCTTTTAAAGTGGACAGAACTTAACATTTTCTTATTAAAACAACATTTAACAGAATTATTTAAACCATTAGTTCAATGTGTACTTTGAAATAACAAGTGTTTCTTTTATGCATATATATTATAAAACCATGTGAAAAATAAACAAATTGAATAAATGCACTATCACACAGGTCAAATCTCTTTGACTTAAGTTTAGAAAACAACATAGACTTTAAGTAATTTCAATCATGTTTCTAATACTCTACTGTTGTGTAAATCATTTTATATGTGTCTGCACAATATTTTAACTGGATGATTTAACATAAAATAATCAAATTTCTGTGAAGTTATATGTGACCTTTCCTGTAAGATGATGTTGGAATGCTCCACAAGATAATAGTGGAGAGACAGGAAAAATTGATTTGTTTTAAACAAAAACATTAAACAGTTTTAAAAGTTTTGGCAGTACAAGCTTTTGCCTCAGAAGTTTAACTCAGAATATAGTGTGTAAAATTATCTTTGGAAATTTTCCCATGGTGATAATGTAGGCTAGCCAAAATGTTCAATCAAATATTGTTTCATGAAAAACAAATCTATCAAATGTGTAATATATAAGGTTTTGTTACAAACTAAAGCACCTCAAAATATATATTTACTTTCAAGATTACAACTATATATTTGTTTTTAAAAAATAACTAAAGAATACATTTTGCAAAGTCATATAAATTCACTTTGAAATGTGAAAAGGTTTACCAATGAAATAGTGTTGTCGTAAAAATAAATAATACTTACCTCCTGTTAAAGTAGTGAAAGAAAAGAAAAACAAGATGAGTGTTACATGAGAAACACATTAGTCAATTTAAAACATTCTTTTACTGCTACAAATATATCAATCTTATAAAAGTTCAAGATGAAGTGATTTTAAATACTCTAATTTTAAGTTTACATGTATACTGATAAAAGAACACATTTAAACAATACATTTGAGCTATTGTTGACATCATTACTCAAATATTCATATAAGTTTTGCACAAGGTTACATTTGTAATGTATATGAATATGGAAAAGAAATTATCATTGTTTAAATTATTCCTTTAGCACAGCTGTACCCATGTATTTCATAGCTATGTGAATTTTCATTTTAAACATGAGAAAAAGAAGACGTTTGTTTGAAAAACAATATTCTGTTTCACAAGATAAATCTTTTAAAGTGGACAGAACTTAGCATTTTCTTATTAAAACAACATTTAACAGAATTATTTAAAAGCATTAGTTCAATGTATACTTTGAAATAACAAGTGTTTATTTTATGCATATATATTATAAAACCATGTGAAAAATAAACAAATTGAATAAATGCACTATCACACAGGTCAAATCTGTTTGACTTAAGTTTAGAAAACAACATAGACTTTAAGTAATTTTAATCATGTTTCTAATACTCTACTGTTGTGTAAATCATTTTATATGTGTCTGCACAATATTTTAACTGGATAATTTAACATAAAATAATCAAATTTTTGTGAAGTTATATGTGACCTTTCCTGTAAGATGATGTTGGAATGCTCCACAAGATAATAGTGGAGAGACAGGAAACATTGATTTGTTTTAAACAAAAAATTAAACAGTTTTAAAAGTTTTGGCAGTACAAGCTTTTGCCTCAGAAGTTTAACTCAGAATATAGTGTGTCAAATTATCTTTGGAAATTTGCTCATGGTGATAATGCAGGCTAGCCAAAATATTCATGAAAAACGAATCTATCAAATGTGTAATATATAAGGTTTTGTCACAAACTAAAGCACCTCAAAATATATATTTACTTTCAAGATTACAAATATATTTGTTTTTAAAAAATAACTAAAGAATACATTTTGCAAAGTCATATAAATTCACTTTGAAATGTCAAAAGGTTTACCAATGAAATAGTGTTGTCGTAAAAATAAATAATACTTACCGGCTGTTAAAGTAGTGAAAGAAAGAAAAACAAGATGAGTGTTACATGAGAAACACATTAGTCAATTTACAACATTCTTTTACTGCTACAAATATCTCAATCTTAGAAAATTTCAAGATGAAGTGATTTTAAATACTCTAATATTTACTTTGACTTCAATTTTAATTTTACATGTATACTGATAAAAGAACACATTTAAACAATCCATTTCAGCTATTGTCGACATCATTACTCAAATATTCATATAAGTTTTGCACAAGGTTACATTTGTAATGTACATGAATATGGAAAAGAAAGTATCATGGTTTAAATTATTCCTTTAACACAGCTATACCCATTTATTTCATAGCTATGTGAATTTTCTTTCAAAAGATGAGAAAAAGAAGATGTTTGGTTGAAAAACAATATTCTGTTTCACAAGATAAATCTTTTAAAGTGGACAGAACTTAACATTTTCTTATTAAAACAACATTTAACAGAATTATTTAAACCATTAGTTCAATGTGTACTTTGAAATAACAAGTGTTTCTTTTATGCATATATATTATAAAATCATGTAAAAAATAAACAAATTGAATAAATGCACTATCACACAGGTCAAATCTCTTTGACTTAAGTTTAGAAAACAACATAGACTTTAAGTAATTTCAATCATGTTTCTAATACTCTACTGTTGTGTAAATCATTTTATATGTGTCTGCACAATATTTTAACTGGATGATTTAACATAAAATAATCAAATTTCTGTGAAGTTATATGTGACCTTTCCTGTAAGATGATGTTGGAATGCTCCACAAGATAATAGTGGAGAGACAGGAAAAATTGATTTGTTTTAAACAAAAAATTAAAGAGTTTTAAAAGTTTTGGCAGTACAAGCTTTTGCCTCAGAAGTTTAACTCAGAATATAGTGTGTCAAATTATCTTTGGAAATTTGCTCATGGTGATAATGCAGGCTAGCCAAAATATTCAATCACATATTGTTTCATAAAAAACAAATCTATCAAATGTCTAATATATAAGGTTTTGTCACAAACTAAAGCACCTCAAAATATATGTTTACTTTCAAGATTACAAATATATTTGTTTTTAAAAAATAACTAAAGAATACATTTTGCAAAGTCATATAAATTCACTTTGAAATGTCAAAAGGTTTACCAATGAAATAGTGTTGTTGTAAAAATAAATAATACTTACCTCCTGTTAAGGTAGTGAAAGAAAAGAAAAACAAGATGAGTGTTACATGAGAAAACATTAGTCAATTTAAAACGTTTTTTTACTGCTACAAATATCTCAATCTTATAAAACTTCAAGATGAAGTGATTTTAAATACTCTAATATTTACTTTGACTTCAATTTTAATTTTACATGTATATTGATAAAAGAACACATTTAAACAATACATTTGAGCTGTTGTTGACATCATTACTCAAGTGTTCATATAAGTTTTGCACAAGGTTACATTTGTAATGTACATAAATATGGAAAAGAAAGTATCATGGTTTAAATTATTCCTTTAATACAGTTATACCCATGTATTTCATAGCTATTTTGAATTTCCATTTTAAACATGAGAAAAAGAAGATGTTTGGTTGAAAAACAATATTCTGTTTCACAAGATAAATCTTTTAAAGTGGACAGAACTTAACATTTTTTTATTAAAACAACATTTAACAAAATTATTTAAAAGCATTAGTTCAATGTGTACTTTGAAATAACCGGTGTTTCTTTTATGCATATATATTATAAAACCATGTGAAAAATAAACAAATTGAATAAATGCACTATCACACAGGTCAAATCTCTTTGACTTAAGTTTAGAAAACAACATAGACTTTAAGTAATTTTAATCATGTTTCTAATACTCTACTGTTGCTTAAATCATTTTATATGTGTCGGCACAATCTTTTAACTGGATGATTTAATATAAAATAATCAAATTTTTTGGAATTTATATGTGACCTGTAAGATGATGTTGGAATGCTCCACAAGATAATAGTGGAGAGACAGGAAAAATTGATTTGTTTTAAACAAAAACATTAAACAGTTTTAAAAGTTTTGGCAGTACAAGCTTTTGCCTCAGAAGTTTAACTCAGAATATAGTGTGTAAAATTATCTTTGGAAATTTTCCCATGGTGATAATGTAGGCTAGCCAAAATGTTCAATCAAATATTGTTTCACGAAAAACAAATCTATCAAATGTGTAATATATAAGGTTTTGTCACAAACTAAAGCACCTCAAAATATATATTTACTTTCAAGATTACAACTATATATTTGTTTTTAAAAAATAACTAAAGAATACATTTTGCAAAGTCATATAAATTCACTTTGAAATGTGAAAAGGTTTACCAATGAAATAGTGTTGTCGTAAAAATAAATAATACTTACCTCCTGTTAAAGTAGTGAAAGAAAAGAAAAACAAGATGAGTGTTACATGAGAAACACATTAGTCAATTTAAAACATTCTTTTACTGCTACAAATATATCAATCTTATAAAAGTTCAAGATGAAGTGATTTTAAATACTCTAATTTTAAGTTTACATGTATACTGATAAAAGAACACATTTAAACAATACATTTGAGCTATTGTTGACATCATTACTCAAATATTCATATACGTTTTGCACAAGGTTACATTTGTAATGTATATGAATATGGAAAAGAAATTATCATTGTTTAAATTATTCCTTTAGCACAGCTGTACCCATGTATTTCATAGCTATGTGAATTTTCATTTTAAACATGAGAAAAAGAAGACGTTTGTTTGAAAAACAATATTCTGTTTCACAAGATAAATCTTTTAAAGTGGACAGAACTTAGCATTTTCTTATTAAAACAACATTTAACAGAATTATTTAAAAGCATTAGTTCAATGTATACTTTGAAATAACAAGTGTTTATTTTATGCATATATATTATAAAACCATGTGAAAAATAAACAAATTGAATAAATGCACTATCACACAGGTCAAATCTCTTTGACTTAAGTTTAGAAAACAACATAGACTTTAAGTAATTTCAATCATGTTTCTAATACTCTACTGTTGTGTAAATCATTTTATATGTGTCTGCACAATATTTTAACTGGATAATTTAACATAAAATAATCAAATTTTTGTGAAGTTATATGTGACCTTTCCTGTAAGATGATGTTGGAATGCTCCACAAGATAATAGTGGAGAGACAGGAAACATTGATTTGTTTTAAACAAAAAATTAAACAGTTTTAAAAGTTTTGGCAGTACAAGCTTTTGCCTCAGAAGTTTAACTCAGAACATAGTGTGTCAAATTATCTTTGGAAATTTGCTCATGGTGATAATGCAGGCTAGCCAAAATATTCAATCAAATATTGTTTCATGAAAAACGAATCTATCAAATGTGTAATATATAAGGTTTTGTCACAAACTAAAGCACCTCAAAATATATATTTACTTTCAAGATTACAAATATATTTGTTTTTAAAAAATAACTAAAGAATACATTTTGCAAAGTCATATAAATTCACTTTGAAATGTCAAAATGTTTACCAATGAAATAGTGTTGTTGTAAAAATAAATAATACTTACCTCCTGTTAAGGTAGTGAAAGAAAAGAAAAACAAGATGAGTGTTACATGAGAAAACATTAGTCAATTTAAAACATTTTTTTACTGCTACAAATATCTCAATCTTATACAACTTCAAGATGAAGTGATTTTAAATACTCTAATATTTACTTTGACTTCAATTTTAATTTTACATGTATACTGATAAAAGAACACATTTAAACAATACATTTGAGCTGTTGTTGACATCATTACTCAAGTGTTCATATAAGTTTTGCACAAGGTTACATTTGTAATGTATATGAATATGGAAAAGAAATTATCATGGTTTAAATTATTCCTTTAACACAGCTATACCCATGTATTTCATAGCTATGTGAATTTTCATTTTAAACATGAGAAAAAGAAGATGTTTGGTTGCAAAACAATATTCTGTTTCACAAGATAAATCTTTTAAAGTGGACAGAACTTAACATTTTCTTATTAAAACAACATTTAACAGAATTATTTGAAACCATTAGTTCAATGTGTACTTTGAAATAACAAGTGTTTCTTTTATGCATATATATTATAAAACCATGTGAAAAATAAACAAATTGAATAAATGCACTATCACACAGGTCAAATCTCTTTGACTTAAGTTTAGAAAACAACATAGACTTTAAGTAATTTCAATCATGTTTCTAATACTCTACTGTTGTTTAAATCATTTTATATGTGTCTGCACAATATTTTAACTGGATGATTTAACATAAAATAATCAAATTTCTGTGAATTTATGCGTGATCTTTCCTGTAAGATGATGTTGGAATGCACCACAAGATAATAGTGGAGAGACGGGAAACATTGATTTGTTTTAAATAAAAAATTAAACATTTTTAAAAGTTTTGGCAGTACAAGCTTTTGCCTCAGAAGTTTAACTCAGAATATAGTGTGTCAAATTATCTTTGAAAATTTGCTCATGGTGATAATGCAGGCTAGCTAAAATATTCAATTAAATAATGTTTCATAAAAAACAAATCTATCAAATATGTATTATATAAGGTTTTGTCACAAACTAAAGCACCTCAAAATATATATTTACTTTCAAGATTACAAATATATTTGTTTTTAAAAAATAACTAAAGAATACATTTTGCAAAGTCATATAAATTCACTTTGAAATGTGAAAAGGTTTACCAATGAAATAGTGTTGTCGTAAAAATAAATAATACTTACCTCCTGTTAAAGTAGTGAAAGAAAAGAAAAACAAGATGAGTGTTACATGAGAAACACATTAGTCGATTTAAAACATTCTTTTACTGCTACAAATATCTCAATCTTAGAAAACTTCAAGATGAAGTGATTTTAAATACTCTAATATTTACTTTGGCTTCTGTTTTAATTTTACATGTATACTGATCATAGAACACATTTAAACAATACATTTGAGCTATTGTTGACATCATTACTCAAATGTTCATATAAGTTTTGCACAAGGTTACATTTGTAATGTACATGAATATAGAAAAGAAAGTATCATGGTTTTAAATTATCCCTTTAACACAGCTATACCCATGTATTTCATAGCTATGTGAATTTTTATTTTAAACATGAGAAAAAGAAGATGTTTGGTTGAAAAACAATATTCTGTTTCACAAGATAAATCTTTTAAAGTGGACAGAGCTTAACATTTTTTTATTAAAACAACATTTAACAAAATTATTTAAAAGCATTAGTTCAATGTGTACTTTGAAATAACCAGTGTTTCTTTTATGCATATATATTATAAG
The DNA here is from genome assembly GCA_964017235.1 of Sabellastarte sp. h YS-2021. NCBI lineage: Eukaryota > Metazoa > Annelida > Polychaeta > Sabellida > Sabellidae > Sabellastarte > Sabellastarte sp. h YS-2021. The sequence continues at coordinate 40,328,925 of OZ024932.1, forward strand.
ACCATGTGAAAAATAAACAAATTGAATGAATGCACTATCACACAGGTCAAATCTCTTTGACTTAAGTTTAGAAAACAACATAGACTTTAAGTAATTTTAATCATGTTTCTAATACTCTACTGTTGCTTATATCATTTTATATGTGTCGGCACAATATTTTAACTGGATGATTTAACATAAAATAATCAAATTTTTTTGAATTTATATGTGACCTGTAAGATGATGTTGGAATGCTCCACAAGATAATAGTGGAGAGACAGGAAAAATTGATTTGTTTTAAACAAAAAAATTAAACAGTTTTAAAAGTTTTGGCAGTACAAGCTTTTGCCTCAGAAGTTTAACTCAGAATATAGTGTGTAAAATTATCTTTGGAAATTTTCCCATAGTGATAATGCAGGCTAGCCAAAATGTTCAATCAAATATTGTTTCATGAAAAACAAATCTATCAAATGTGTAATATATAAGGTTTTGTCACAAACTAAAGCACCTCAAAATATATATTTACTTTCAAGATTACAACTATATATTTGTTTTTAAAAAATAACTAAAGAATACATTTTGCAAAGTCATATAAATTCACTTTGAAATGTCATAAGGTTTACCAATGAAATAGTGTTGTCGTAAAAATAAATAATACTTACAAACTGTTAAAGTAGTGAAAGAAAAGAAAAACAAGATGAGTGTTACATGAGAAACACATTAGTCAATTTACAACATTCTTTTACTGCTACAATTATCTCAATCTTAGAAAATTTCAAGATGAAGTGATTTTAAATACTCTAATTTTAAGTTTACATGTATACTGATAAAAGAACACATTTAAACAATACATTTGAGCTATTGTTGACATCATTACTCAAATATTCATATAAGTTTTGCACAAGGTTACATTTGTAATGTATATGAATATGGAAAAGAAATTATCATTGTTTAAATTATTCCTTTAGCACAGCTGTACCCATGTATTTCATAGCTATGTGAATTTTTATTTTAAACATGAGAAAAAGAAGACGTTTGTTTGAAAAACAATATTCTGTTTCACAAGATAAATCTTTTAAAGTGGACAGAACTTAGCATTTTCTTATTAAAACAACATTTAACAGAATTATTTAAAAGCATTAGTTCAATGTATACTTTGAAATAACAAGTGTTTATTTTATGCATATATATTATAAAACCATGTGAAAAATAAACAAATTGAATAAATGCACTATCACACAGGTCAAATCTCTTTGACTTAAGTTTAGAAAACAACATAGACTTTAAGTAATTTCAACCATGTTTCTAATACTCTACTGTTGTGTAAATCATTTTATATGTGTCTGCACAATATTTTAACTGGATGATTTAACATAAAATAATCAAATTTCTGTGAAGTTATATGTGACCTTTCCTGAAAGATGATGTTGGAATGCTCCACAAGATAATAGTGGAGAGACAGGAAACATTGATTTGTTTTAAACAAAAAATTAAACAGTTTTAAAAGTTTTGGCAGTACAAGCTTTTGCCTCAGAAGTTTAACTCAGAATATAGTGTGTCAAATTATCTTTGGAAATTTGCTCATGGTGATAATGCAGGCTAGCCAAAATATTCAATCAAATATTGTTTCATGAAAAACGAATCTATCAAATGTGTAATATATAAGGTTTTGTCACAAACTAAAGCACCTCAAAATATATATTTACTTTCAAGATTACAAATATATTTGTTTTTAAAAAATAACTAAAGAATACATTTTGCAAAGTCATATAAATTCACTTTGAAATGTCAAAAGGTTTACCAATGAAATAGTGTTGTCGTAAAAATAAATAATACTTACGTTCTGTTAAAGTAGTGAAAGAAAAGAAAAACAAGATGAGTGTTACATGAGAAACACATTAGTCAATTTACAACATTCTTTTACTGCTACAAATATCTCAATCTTAGAAAATTTCAAGATGAAGTGATTTTAAATACTCTAATATTTACTTTGACTTCAATTTTAATTTTACATGTATACTGATGATAGAACACATTTAAACAATACGTTTGAGCTATTGTTGACATCATTACTCAAATGTTCATATAAGTTTTGCACAAGGTTACATTTGTAATGTATATGAATATGGAAAAGAAATTATCATTGTTTAAATTATTCCTTTAACACAGCTATACCCATGTATTTTATAGCTATGTGAATTTTCATTTTAAACATGAGAAAAAGAAGACGTTTGTTTGAAAAACAATATTCTGTTTCACAAGATAAATCTTTTAAAGTGGACAGAACTTAGCATTTTCTTATTAAAACAACATTTAACAGAATTATTTAAAAGCATTAGTTCAATGTATACTTTGAAATAACAAGTGTTTCTTTTATGCATATATATTTTAAAACCATGTGAAAAATAAACAAATTGAATAAATGCACTATCACACAGGTCAAATCTCTTTGACTTAAGTTTAGAAAACAACATAGACTTTAAGTAATTTCAATCATGTTTCTAATACTCTACTGTTGTGTAAATCATTTTATATGTGTCTGCACAATATTTTAACTGGATGATTTAACATAAAATAATCAAATTTCTGTGAAGTTATATGTGACCTTTCCTGTAAGATGATGTTGGAATGCTCCACAAGATAATAGTGGAGAGACAGGAAACATTGATTTGTTTTAAACAAAAAATTAAACAGTTTTAAAAGTTTTGCCAGTACAAGCTTTTGCCTCAGAAGTTTAACTCAGAATATAGTGTGTCAAATTATCTTTGGAAATTTGCTCATGGTGATAATGCAGGCTAGCCAAAATATTCAATCAAATATTGTTTCATGAAAAACGAATCTATCAAATGTGTAATATATAAGGTTTTGTCACAAACTAAAGCACCTCAAAATATATATTTACTTTCAAGATTACAAATATATTTGTTTTTAAAAAATAACTAAAGAATACATTTTGCAAAGTCATATAAATTCACTTTGAAATGTCAAAAGGTTTACCAATGAAATAGTGTTGTCGTAAAAATAAATAATACTTGCCAGCTGTTAAAGTAGTGAAAGAAAAGAAAAACAAAATGAGTGTTACATGAGAAACACATTAGTCAATTTACAATATTCTTTTACTGCTACAAATATCTCAATCTTAGAAAATTTCAAGATGAAGTGATTTTAAATACTCTGATTTTAAGTTTACATGTATACTGATAAAAGAACACATTTAAACAATACATTTGAGCTATTGTTGACATCATTACTCAAATATTCATATAAGTTTTGCACAAGGTTACATTTGTAATGTATATGAATATGGAAAAGAAATTATCATTGTTTAAATTATTCCTTTAGCACAGCTGTACCCATGTATTTTATAGCTATGTGAATTTTCATTTTAAACATGAGAAAAAGAAGACGTTTGGTTGAAAAACAATATTCTGTTTCACAAGATAAATCTTTTAAAGTGGACAGAACTTAGCATTTTCTTATTAAAACAACATTTAACAGAATTATTTAAAAGCATTAGTTCAATGTATACTTTGAAATAACAAGTGTTTCTTTTATGCATATATATTATAAAACCATGTGAAAAATAAACAAATTGAATAAATGCACTATCACACAGGTCAAATCTCTTTGACTTAAGTTTAGAAAACAACATAGACTTTAAGTAATTTCAATCATGTTTCTAATACTCTACTGTTGTGTAAATCATTTTATATGTGTCTGCACAATATTTTAACTGGATGATTTAACATAAAATAATCAAATTTCTGTGAAGTTGTATGTGACCTTTCCTGTAAGATGATGTTGGAATGCTCCACAAGATAATAGTGGAGAGACAGGAAACATTGATTTGTTTTAAACAAAAAATTAAACAGTTTTAAAAGTTTTGGCAGTACAAGCTTTTGCCTCAGAAGTTTAACTCAGAATATAGTGTGTCAAATTATCTTTGGAAATTTGCTCATGGTGATAATGCAGGCTAGCCAAAATATTCAATCAAATATTGTTTCATGAAAAACGAATCTATCAAATGTGTAATATATAAGGTTTTGTCACAAACTAAAGCACCTCAAAATATATATTTACTTTCAAGATTACAAATATATTTGTTTTTAAAAAATAACTAAAGAATACATTTTGCAAAGTCACATAAATTCACTTTGAAATGTCATAAGGTTTACCAATGAAATAGTGTTGTCGTAAAAATAAATAATACTTACATACTGTTAAAGTAATGAAAGAAAAGAAAAACAAGATGAGCGTTACATGAGAAACACATTAGTCAATTTACAACATTCTTTTACTGCTACAATTATCTCAATCTTAGAAAATTTCAAGATGAAGTGATTTTAAATACTCTAATTTTAAGTTTACATGTATACTGATAAAAGAACACATTTAAACAATACATTTCAGCTATTGTTGACATCATTACTCAAATATTCATATAAGTTTTGCACAAGGTTACATTTGTAATGTATATGAATATGGAAAAGAAATTATCATTGTTTAAATTATTCCTTTAGCACAGCTGTACCCATGTATTTTATAGCTATGTGAATTTTCATTTTAAACATGAGAAAAAGAAGACGTTTGGTTGAAAAACAATATTCTGTTTCACAAGATAAATCTTTTAAAGTGGACAGAACTTAGCATTTTCTTATTAAAACAACATTTAACAGAATTATTTAAAAGCATTAGTTCAATGTATACTTTGAAATAACAAGTGTTTCTTTTATGCATATATATTATAAAACCATGTGAAAAATAAACAAATTGAATAAATGCACTATCACACAGGTCAAATCTCTTTGACTTAAGTTTAGAAAACAACATAGACTTTAAGTAATTTCAATCATGTTTCTAATACTCTACTGTTGTGTAAATCATTTTATATATGTCTGCACAATATTTTAACTGGATGATTTAACATAAAATAATCAAATTTCTGTGAAGTTATATGTGACCTTTCCTGTAAGATGATGTTGGAATGCTCCACAAGATAATAGTGGAGAGACAGGAAACATTGATTTGTTTTAAACAAAAAATTAAACAGTTTTAAAAGTTTTGGCAGTACAAGCTTTTGCCTCAGAAGTTTAACTCAGAATATAGTGTGTCAAATTATCTTTGGAAATTTGCTTATGGTGATAATGCAGGCTAGCCAAAATATTCAATCAAATATTGTTTCATGAAAAACGAATCTATCAAATGTGTAATATATAAGGTTTTGTCACAAACTAAAGCACCTCAAAATATATATTTACTTTCAAGATTACAAATATATTTGTTTTTAAAAAATAACTAAAGAATACATTTTGCAAAGTGATATAAATTCACTTTGAAATGTCAAAAGGTTTACCAATGAAATAGTGTTGTCGTAAAAATAAATAATACTTACCTCCTGTTAAAGTAGTGAAAGAAAAGAAAAACAAGATGAGTCATATAAACAAAGTCATATAAATTCACTTTGAAATGTCATAAGGTTTACCAATGAAATAGTGTTGTCGTAAAAATAAATAATACTTACAAACTGTTAAAGTAGTGAAAGAAAAGAAAAACAAGATGAGTGTTACATGAGAAACACATTAGTCAATTTACAACATTCTTTTACTGCTGCAAATATCTCAATCTTAGAAAATTTCAAGATGAAGTGATTTTAAATACTCTAATATTTACTTTGACTTCAATTTTAATTTTACATGTATACTGATGATAGAACACATTTAAACAATACATTTGAGCTATTGTTGACATCATTACTCAAATGTTCATATAAGTTTTGCACAAGGTTACATTTGTAATGTATATGAATATGGAAAAGAAATTATCATTGTTTAAATTATTCCTTTAACACAGCTATACCCATGTATTTTATTCTAATTCTAATTCTAATAGTACTTTTATAGTGCTTAATCTCTATCTAATGATAGACTCTAAGACGCAGAAAGCCAAAATCAGAGATCGTAATCGTTAAATCAGGGACATTGCAGGGGTCGACACCACGGAGAGACAAAATGAAAAACTAGGGGTGATCTAGGGTGGGTAAGCTTTTTCAAAGAGGTAAGTTTTCAACTTTTTTCTGAATGAGGAGAGAGATTTAGCTGAGCGTACATCATCAGGAAGATCATTCCAAATTCTTGGGGCATCGTATGCAAAGCTAAGGCCAAAATGCTTTTTAGACTTATATATTGAAGCACAATGTGGGACCTCAAGCAGCACACCATCAGATTGACTTCTGCGTGTTCTATATACACTATGCCTGGGTTTAAGGAAAGGTTCAAAGTATTTTGGATGGCCACTATGTAGAAACTTGTACACCAACAGGGCTGTCTTGAAGACAGAGCGATGCAAGACAGGCAGCCAATGAAGACTCTTTCTTACAGGAGTGATATGTGAGTATTTGGTGGTATTAGCCACAATTCTTGCAAGACTGTTCTGAACACATTGGAGCTTCCGAATGTCTAGAGCAGAGAGACCTCTGAACAAGGAATTGCAGTAGTCAAGACGACTTCCCACCAAGGCATTTGCAGCTAAAAGAGCAGCTTCACGTGTAAGATATCCTCTGAGTCGCTTTAAATCCCTGATATGAAAAAAACTAGCCTTACAGGTATTCCTGACATGGCAAGAGAAGGAAAAATCAGAGTCAAACCAGACACCTAAGTTCTTAATTGCATCAACAGGTGAAAGGAGGTTGCCAAGTATATTAACTGGGAAAAATTTCCTGAGTTTTGTGCGGACATTTCTTGAGCCAAACAGAATAAATTCTGTCTTGTCTGGATTTATAGCTATGTTATGTGAATGTTATGTGAATTTTCATTTTAAACATGAGAAAAAGAAGACGTTTGGTTGAAAAACAATATTCTGTTTCACAAGATAAATCTTTTAAAGTGGACAGAACTTAACATTTTCTTATTAAAACAACATTTAACAGAATTATTTAAAAGCATTAGTTCAATGTATACTTTGAAATAACAAGTGTTTCTTTTATGCATATATATTATAAAACCATGTGAAAAATAAACAAATTGAATAAATGCACTATCACACAGGTCAAATCTCTTTGACTTAAGTTTAGAAAACAACATAGACTTTAAGTAATTTCAATCATGTTTCTAATACTCTACTGTTGTGTAAATCATTTTATATGTGTCTGCACAATATTTTAACTGAATGATTTAACATAAAATAATCAAATTTCTGTGAAGTTATATGTGACCTTTCCTGTAAGATGATGTTGGAATGCTCCACAAGATAATAGTGGAGAGACAGGAAACATTGATTTGTTTTAAACAAAAATTAAACAGTTTTAAAAGTTTTGGCAGTACAAGCTTTTGCCTCAGAAGTTTAACTCAGAATATAGTGTGTCAAATTATCTTTGGAAATTTTCTCATGGTGATAATGCAGGCTAGCCAAAATATTCAATCAAATATTGTTTCATGAAAAACAAATCTATCAAATGTGTAATATATAAGGTTTTGTCACAAACTAAAGCACCTCAAAATATATATTTACTTTCAAGATTACAAATATATTTGTTTTTAAAAAATAACTAAAGAATACATTTTGCAAAGTCATATAAATTCACTTTGAAATGTCATAAGGTTTACCAATGAAATAGTGTTGTCGTAAAAATAAATAATATTTACAAACTGTTAAAGTAGTGAAAGAAAAGAAAAACAAGATGCGTGTTACATGAGAAACACATTAGTCAATTTACAACATTCTTTTACTGCTACAAATATCTCAATCTTAGAAAACTTCAAGATGAAGTGATTTTAAATACTCTAATATTTACTTTGACTTCAATTTTAATTTTACATGTATACTGATAAAAGAACACATTTAAACAATCCATTTTAGCTATTGTCGACATCATTACTCAAATATTCATATAAGTTTTGCACAAGGTTACATTTGTAATGTACATGAATATGGAAAAGAAAGTATCATGGTTTAAATTATTCCTTTAACACAGCTATACCCATTTATTTCATAGCTATGTGAATTTTCATTTAAAAGATGAGAAAAAGAAGATGTTTGGTTGAAAAACAATATTCTGTTTCACAAGATAAATCTTTTAAAGTGGACAGAACTTAACATTTTCTTATTAAAACAACATTTAACAGAATTATTTAAACCATTAGTTCAATGTGTACTTTGAAATAACAAGTGTTTCTTTTATGCATATATATTATAAAACAATGTGGAAAATAAACAAATTGAATAAATGCACTATCACACAGGTCAAATCTCTTTGACGTAAGTTTAGAAAACAACGTAGACTTTAAGTAATTTTAATCTTATTTCTAATACTCTACTGTTGTGTAAGTCATTTTATATGTGTCTGCACAATATTTTAACTGGATGATTTAACATAAAATAATCAAATTTCTGTGAAGTTATATGTGACCTCTCCTGTAAGATGATGTTGGAATGCTCCACAAGATAATAGTGGAGAGACAGGAAAAATTGATTTGTTTTAAACAAAAAATTAAACAGCTTTAAAAGTTTTGGCAGTACAAGCTTTTGCCTCAGAAGTTTAACTCAGAATATAGTGTGTCAAATTATCTTTGGAAATTTGCTCATGGTGATAATGCAGGCTAGCCAAAATATTCAATCAAATATTGTTTCATGAAAAACGAATCTATCAAATGTGTAATATATAAGGTTTTGTCACAAACTAAAGCACCTCAAAATATATATTTACTTTCAAGATTACAAATATATTTGTTTTTAAAAAATAACTAAAGAATACATTTTGCAAAGTCATATAAATTCACTTTGAAATGTCAAAAGGTTTACCAATGAAATAGTGTTGTCGTAAAAATAAATAATACTTACCGGCTGTTAAAGTAGTGAAAGAAAGAAAAACAAGATGAGTGTTACATGAGAAACACATTAGTCAATTTACAACATTCTTTTACTGCTACAAATATCTCAATCTTAGAAAACTTCAAGATGAAGTGATTTTAAATACTCTAATATTTACTTTGACTTCAATTTTAATTTTACATGTATACTGATAAAAGAACACATTTAAACAATCCATTTTAGCTATTGTCGACATCATTACTCAAATATTCATATAAGTTTTGCACAAGGTTACATTTGTAATGTACATGAATATGGAAAAGAAAGTATCATGGTTTAAATTATTCCTTTAACACAGCTATACCCATTTATTTCATAGCTATGTGAATTTTCATTTAAAAGATGAGAAAAAGAAGATGTTTGGTTGAAAAACAATATTCTGTTTCACAAGATAAATCTTTTAAAGTGGACAGAACTTAACATTTTCTTATTAAAACAACATTTAACAGAATTATTTAAACCATTAGTTCAATGTGTACTTTGAAATAACAAGTGTTTCTTTTATGCATATATATTATAAAACAATGTGGAAAATAAACAAATTGAATAAATGCACTATCACACAGGTCAAATCTCTTTGACGTAAGTTTAGAAAACAACGTAGACTTTAAGTAATTTTAATCTTATTTCTAATACTCTACTGTTGTGTAAGTCATTTTATATGTGTCTGCACAATATTTTAACTGGATGATTTAACATAAAATAATCAAATTTCTGTGAAGTTATATGTGACCTCTCCTGTAAGATGATGTTGGAATGCTCCACAAGATAATAGTGGAGAGACAGGAAAAATTGATTTGTTTTAAACAAAAAATTAAACAGCTTTAAAAGTTTTGGCAGTACAAGCTTTTGCCTCAGAAGTTTAACTCAGAATATAGTGTGTCAAATTATCTTTGGAAATTTGCTCATGGTGATAATGCAGGCTAGCCAAAATATTCAATCAAATATTGTTTCATGAAAAACGAATCTATCAAATGTGTAATATATAAGGTTTTGTCACAAACTAAAGCACCTCAAAATATATATTTACTTTCAAGATTACAAATATATTTGTTTTTAAAAAATAACTAAAGAATACATTTTGCAAAGTCATATAAATTCACTTTGAAATGTCAAAAGGTTTACCAATGAAATAGTGTTGTCGTAAAAATAAATAATACTTACGTTCTGTTAAAGTAGTGAAAGAAAGAAAAACAAGATGAGTGTTACATGAGAAACACATTAGTCAATTTACAACATTCTTTTACTGCTACAAATATCTCAATCTTAGAAAATTTCAAGATGAAGTGATTTTAAATACTCTAATATTTACTTTGACTTCAATTTTAATTTTACATGTATACTGATGATAGAACACATTTAAACAATACATTTGAGCTATTGTTGACATCATTACTCAAATGTTCATATAAGTTTTGCACAAGGTTACATTTGTAATGTATATGAATATGGAAAATAAATTATCATTGTTTAAATTATTCCTTTAACACAGCTATACCCATGTATTTTATAGCTATGTGAATTTTCATTTTAAACATGAGAAAAAGAAGACGTTTGTTTGAAAAACAATATTCTGTTTCACAAGATAAATCTTTTAAAGTGGACAGAACTTAGCATTTTCTTATTAAAACAACATTTAACAGAATTATTTAAAAGCATTAGTTCAATGTGTACTTTGAAATAACAAGTGTTTCTTTTATGCATATATATTATAAAACCATGTGAAAAATAAACAAATTGAATAAATGCACTATCACACAGGTCAAATCTCTTTGACTTAAGTTTAGAAAACAACATAGACTTTAAGTAATTTCAATCATGTTTCTAATACTCTACTGTTGTGTAAATCATTTTATATGTGTCTGCACAATATTTTAACTGGATGATTTAACATAAAATAATCAAATTTCTGTGAAGTTATATGTGACCTTTCCTGTAAGATGATGTTGGAATGCTCCACAAGATAATAGTGGAGAGACAGGAAACATTGATTTGTTTTAAACAAAAAATTAAACAGTTTTAAAAGTTTTGCCAGTACAAGCTTTTGCCTCAGAAGTTTAACTCAGAATATAGTGTGTCAAATTATCTTTGGAAATTTGCTCATGGTGATAATGCAGGCTAGCCAAAATATTCAATCAAATATTGTTTCATGAAAAACGAATCTATCAAATGTGTAATATATAAGGTTTTGTCACAAACTAAAGCACCTCAAAATATATATTTACTTTCAAGATTACAAATATATTTGTTTTTAAAAAATAACTAAAGAATACATTTTGCAAAGTCATATAAATTCACTTTGAAATGTCAAAAGGTTTACCAATGAAATAGTGTTGTCGTAAAAATAAATAATACTTGCCAGCTGTTAAAGTAGTGAAAGAAAAGAAAAACAAAATGAGTGTTACATGAGAAACACATTAGTCAATTTACAACATTCTTTTACTGCTACAAATATCTCAATCTTAGAAAATTTCAAGATGAAGTGATTTTAAATACTATAATTTTAAGTTTACATGTATACTGATAAAAGAACACATTTAAACAATACATTTGAGCTATTGTTGACATCATTACTCAAATATTCATATAAGTTTTGCACAAGGTTACATTTGTAATGTATATGAATATGGAAAAGAAATTATCATTGTTTAAATTATTCCTTTAGCACAGCTGTACCCATGTATTTTATAGCTATGTGAATTTTCATTTTAAACATGAGAAAAAGAAGACGTTTGGTTGAAAAACAATATTCTGTTTCACAAGATAAATCTTTTAAAGTGGACAGAACTTAGCATTTTCTTATTAAAACAACATTTAACAGAATTATTTAAAAGCATTAGTTCAATGTATACTTTGAAATAACAAGTGTTTCTTTTATGCATATATATTATAAAACCATGTGAAAAATAAACAAATTGAATAAATGCACTATCACACAGGTCAAATCTCTTTGACTTAAGTTTAGAAAACAACATAGACTTTAAGTAATTTCAATCATGTTTCTAATACTCTACTGTTGTGTAAATCATTTTATATGTGTCTGCACAATATTTTAACTGGATGATTTAACATAAAATAATCAAATTTCTGTGAAGTTGTATGTGACCTTTCCTGTAAGATGATGTTGGAATGCTCCACAAGATAATAGTGGAGAGACAGGAAACATTGATTTGTTTTAAACAAAAAATTAAACAGTTTTAAAAGTTTTGGCAGTACAAGCTTTTGCCTCAGAAGTTTAACTCAGAATATAGTGTGTCAAATTATCTTTGGAAATTTGCTCATGGTGATAATGCAGGCTAGCCAAAATATTCAATCAAATATTGTTTCATGAAAAACGAATCTATCAAATGTGTAATATATAAGGTTTTGTCACAAACTAAAGCACCTCAAAATATATATTTACTTTCAAGATTACAAATATATTTGTTTTTAAAAAATAACTAAAGAATACATTTTGCAAAGTCATATAAATTCACTTTGAAATGTCATAAGGTTTACCAATGAAATAGTGTTGTCGTAAAAATAAATAATACTTACATACTGTTAAAGTAATGAAAGAAAAGAAAAACAAGATGAGCGTTACATGAGAAACACATTAGTCAATTTACAACATTCTTTTACTGCTACAATTATCTCAATCTTAGAAAATTTCAAGATGAAGTGATTTTAAATACTCTAATTTTAAGTTTACATGTATACTGATAAAAGAACACATTTAAACAATACATTTGAGCTATTGTTGACATCATTACTCAAATATTCATATAAGTTTTGCACAAGGTTACATTTGTAATGTATATGAATATGGAAAAGAAATTATCATTGTTTAAATTATTCCTTTAGCACAGCTGTACCCATGTATTTCATAGCTATGTGAATTTTTATTTTAAACATGAGAAAAAGAAGACGTTTGTTTGAAAAACAATATTCTGTTTCACAAGATAAATCTTTTAAAGTGGACAGAACTTAGCATTTTCTTATTAAAACAACATTTAACAGAATTATTTAAAAGCATTAGTTCAATGTATACTTTGAAATAACAAGTGTTTATTTGATGCATATATATTATAAAACCATGTGAAAAATAAACAAATTGAATAAATGCACTATCACACAGGTCAAATCTCTTTGACTTAAGTTTAGAAAACAACATAGACTTTAAGTAATTTCAACAATGTTTCTAATACTCTACTGTTGTGTAAATCATTTTATATGTGTCTGCACAATATTTTAACTGGATGATTTAACATAAAATAATCAAATTTCTGTGAAGTTATATGTGACCTTTCCTGTAAGATGATGTTGGAATGCTCCACAAGATAATAGTGGAGAGACAGGAAACATTGATTTGTTTTAAACAAAAAATTAAACAGTTTTAAAAGTTTTGGCAGTACAAGCTTTTGCCTCAGAAGTTTAACTCAGAATATAGTGTGTCAAATTATCTTTGGAAATTTGCTCATGGTGATAATGCAGGCTAGCCAAAATATTCAATCAAATATTGTTTCATGAAAAACGAATCTATCAAATGTGTAATATATAAGGTTTTGTCACAAACTAAAGCACCTCAAAATATATATTTACTTTCAAGATTACAAATATATTTGTTTTTAAAAAATAACTAAAGAATACATTTTGCAAAGTCATATAAATTCACTTTGAAATGTCAAAAGGTTTACCAATGAAATAGTGTTGTCGTAAAAATAAATAATACTTACGTTCTGTTAAAGTAGTGAAAGAAAAGAAAAACAAGATGAGTGTTACATGAGAAACACATTAGTCAATTTACAACATTCTTTTACTGCTACAAATATCTCAATCTTAGAAAATTTCAAGATGAAGTGATTTTAAATACTCTAATATTTACTTTGACTTCAATTTTAATTTTACATGTATACTGATGATAGAACACATTTAAACAATACGTTTGAGCTATTGTTGACATCATTACTCAAATGTTCATATAAGTTTTGCACAAGGTTACATTTGTAATGTATATGAATATGGAAAAGAAATTATCATTGTTTAAATTATTCCTTTAACACAGCTATACCCATGTATTTTATAGCTATGTGAATTTTCATTTTAAACATGAGAAAAAGAAGACGTTTGTTTGAAAAACAATATTCTGTTTCACAAGATAAATCTTTTAAAGTGGACAGAACTTAGCATTTTCTTATTAAAACAACATTTAACAGAATTATTTAAAAGCATTAGTTCAATGTATACTTTGAAATAACAAGTGTTTCTTTTATGCATATATATTATAAAACCATGTGAAAAATAAACAAATTGAATAAATGCACTATCACACAGGTCAAATCTCTTTGACTTAAGTTTAGAAAACAACATAGACTTTAAGTAATTTCAATCATGTTTCTAATACTCTACTGTTGTGTAAATCATTTTATATGTGTCTGCACAATATTTTAACTGGATGATTTAACATAAAATAATCAAATTTCTGTGAAGTTATATGTGACCTTTCCTGTAAGATGATGTTGGAATGCTCCACAAGATAATAGTGGAGAGACAGGAAACATTGATTTGTTTTAAACAAAAAATTAAACAGTTTTAAAAGTTTTGGCAGTACAAGCTTTTGCCTCAGAAGTTTAACTCAGAATATAGTGTGTCAAATTATCTTTGGAAATTTGCTCATGGTGATAATGCAGGCTAGCCAAAATATTCAATCAAATATTGTTTCATGAAAAACGAATATATCAAATGTGTAATATATAAGGTTTTGTCACAAACTAAAGCACCTCAAAATATATATTTACTTTCAAGATTACAAATATATTTGTTTTTAAAAAATAACTAAAGAATACATTTTGCAAAGTCATATAAATTCACTTTGAAATGTCAAAAGGTTTACCAATGAAATAGTGTTGTCGTAAAAATAAATAATACTTGCCAGCTGTTAAAGTAGTGAAAGAAAAGAAAAACAAAATGAGTGTTACATGAGAAACACATTAGTCAATTTACAACATTCTTTTACTGCTACAAATATCTCAATCTTAGAAAATTTCAAGATGAAGTGATTTTAAATACTCTAATTTTAAGTTTACATGTATACTGATAAAAGAACACATTTAAACAATACATTTGAGCTATTGTTGACATCATTACTCAAATATTCATATAAGTTTTGCACAAGGTTACATTTGTAATGTATATGAATATGGAAAAGAAATTATCATTGTTTAAATTATTCCTTTAGCACAGCTGTACCCATGTATTTTATAGCTATGTGAATTTTCATTTTAAACATGAGAAAAAGAAGATGTTTGGTTGAAAAACAATATTCTGTTTCACAAGATAAATCTTTTAAAGTGGACAGAACTTAGCATTTTCTTATTAAAACAACATTTAACAGAATTATTTAAAAGCATTAGTTCAATGTATACTTTGAAATAACAAGTGTTTCTTTTATGCATATATATTATAAAACCATGTGAAAAATAAACAAATTGAATAAATGCACTATCACACAGGTCAAATCTCTTTGACTTAAGTTTAGAAAACAACATAGACTTTAAGTAATTTCAATCATGTTTCTAATACTCTACTGTTGTGTAAATCATTTTATATGTGTCTGCACAATATTTTAACTGGATGATTTAACATAAAATAATCAAATTTCTGTGAAGTTATATGTGACCTTTCCTGTAAGATGATGTTGGAATGCTCCACAAGATAATAGTGGAGAGACAGGAAAAATTGATTTGTTTTAAACAAAAAATTAAACAGTTTTAAAAGTTTTGGCAGTACAAGCTTTTGCCTCAGAAGTTTAACTCAGAATATAGTGTGTCAAATTATCTTTGGAAATTTGCTCATGGTGATAATGCAGGCTAGCCAAAATATTCAATCAAATATTGTTTCATGAAAAACGAATCTATCAAATGTGTAATATATAAGGTTTTGTCACAAACTAAAGCACCTCAAAATATATATTTACTTTCAAGATTACAAATATATTTGTTTTTAAAAAATAACTAAAGAATACATTTTGCAAAGTCATATAAATTCACTTTGAAATGTCATAAGGTTTACCAATGAAATAGTGTTGTCGTAAAAATAAATAATACTTACATACTGTTAAAGTAATGAAAGAAAAGAAAAACAAGATGAGCGTTACATGAGAAACACATTAGTCAATTTACAACATTCTTTTACTGCTACAATTATCTCAATCTTAGAAAATTTCAAGATGAAGTGATTTTAAATACTCTAATTTTAAGTTTACATGTATACTGATAAAAGAACACATTTAAACAATACATTTGAGCTATTGTTGACATCATTACTCAAATATTCATATAAGTTTTGCACAAGGTTACATTTGTAATGTATATGAATATGGAAAAGAAATTATCATTGTTTAAATTATTCCTTTAGCACAGCTGTACCCATGTATTTTATAGCTATGTGAATTTTCATTTTAAACATGAGAAAAAGAAGACGTTTGGTTGAAAAACAATATTCTGTTTCACAAGATAAATCTTTTAAAGTGGACAGAACTTAGCATTTTCTTATTAAAACAACATTTAACAGAATTATTTAAAAGCATTAGTTCAATGTATACTTTGAAATAACAAGTGTTTCTTTTATGCATATATATTATAAAACCATGTGAAAAATAAACAAATTGAATAAATGCACTATCACACAGGTCAAATCTCTTTGACTTAAGTTTAGAAAACAACATAGACTTTAAGTAATTTCAATCATGTTTCTAATACTCTACTGTTATGTAAATCATTTTATATGTGTCTGCACAATATTTTAACTGGATGATTTAACATAAAATAATCAAATTTCTGTGAAGTTGTATGTGACCTTTCCTGTAAGATGATGTTGGAATGCTCCACAAGATAATAGTGGAGAGACAGGAAACATTGATTTGTTTTAAACAAAAAATTAAACAGTTTTAAAAGTTTTGGCAGTACAAGCTTTTGCCTCAGAAGTTTAACTCAGAATATAGTGTGTCAAATTATCTTTGGAAATTTGCTCATGGTGATAATGCAGGCTAGCCAAAATATTCAATCAAATATTGTTTCATGAAAAACAAATCTATCAAATGTGTAATATATAAGGTTTTGTCACAAACTAAAGCACCTCAAAATATATATTTACTTTCAAGATTACAAATATATTTGTTTTTAAAAAATAACTAAAGAATACATTTTGCAAAGTCATATAAATTCACTTTGAAATGTCATAAGGTTTACCAATGAAATAGTGTTGTCGTAAAAATAAATAATACTTACATACTGTTAAAGTAATGAAAGAAAAGAAAAACAAGATGAGTGTTACATGAGAAACACATTAGTCAATTTACAACATTCTTTTACTGCTACAATTATCTCAATCTTAGAAAATTTCAAGATGAAGTGATTTTAAATACTCTAATTTTAAGTTTACATGTATACTGATAAAAGAACACATTTAAACAATACATTTGAGCTATTGTTGACATCATTACTCAAATATTCATATAAGTTTTGCACAAGGTTACATTTGTAATGTATATGAATATGGAAAAGAAATTATCATTGTTTAAATTATTCCTTTAGCACAGCTATACCCATGTATTTTATAGCTATGTGAATTTTCATTTTAAACATGAGAAAAAGAAGATGTTTGGTTGAAAAACAATATTCTGTTTCACAAGATAAATCTTTTAAAGTGGACAGAACTTAGCATTTTCTTATTAAAACAACATTTAACAGAATTATTTAAAAGCATTAGTTCAATGTATACTTTGAAATAACAAGTGTTTCTTTTATGCATATATATTATAAAACCATGTGAAAAATAAACAAATTGAATAAATGCACTATCACACAGGTCAAATCTCTTTGACTTAAGTTTAGAAAACAACATAGACTTTAAGTAATTTCAATCATGTTTCTAATACTCTACTGTTGTGTAAATCATTTTATATATGTCTGCACAATATTTTAACTGGATGATTTAACATAAAATAATCAAATTTCTGTGAAGTTATATGTGACCTTTCCTGTAAGATGATGTTGGAATGCTCCACAAGATAATAGTGGAGAGACAGGAAACATTGATTTGTTTTAAACAAAAAATTAAACAGTTTTAAAAGTTTTGGCAGTACAAGCTTTTGCCTCAGAAGTTTAACTCAGAATATAGTGTGTCAAATTATCTTTGGAAATTTGCTTATGGTGATAATGCAGGCTAGCCAAAATATTCAATCAAATATTGTTTCATGAAAAACGAATCTATCAAATGTGTAATATATAAGGTTTTGTCACAAACTAAAGCACCTCAAAATATATATTTACTTTCAAGATTACAAATATATTTGTTTTTAAAAAATAACTAAAGAATACATTTTGCAAAGTGATATAAATTCACTTTGAAATGTCAAAAGGTTTACCAATGAAATAGTGTTGTCGTAAAAATAAATAATACTTACCTCCTGTTAAAGTAGTGAAAGAAAAGAAAAACAAGATGAGTCATATAAACAAAGTCATATAAATTCACTTTGAAATGTCATAAGGTTTACCAATGAAATAGTGTTGTCGTAAAAATAAATAATACTTACAAACTGTTAAAGTAGTGAAAGAAAAGAAAAACAAGATGAGTGTTACATGAGAAACACATTAGTCAATTTACAACATTCTTTTACTGCTGCAAATATCTCAATCTTAGAAAATTTCAAGATGAAGTGATTTTAAATACTCTAATATTTACTTTGACTTCAATTTTAATTTTACATGTATACTGATGATAGAACACATTTAAACAATACATTTGAGCTATTGTTGACATCATTACTCAAATGTTCATATAAGTTTTGCACAAGGTTACATTTGTAATGTATATGAATATGGAAAAGAAATTATCATTGTTTAAATTATTCCTTTAACACAGCTATACCCATGTATTTTATTCTAATTCTAATTCTAATAGTACTTTTATAGTGCTTAATCTCTATCTAATGATAGACTCTAAGACGCAGAAAGCCAAAATCAGAGATCGTAATCGTTAAATCAGGGACATTGCAGGGGTCGACACCACGGAGAGGCAAAATGAAAAACTAGGGGTGATCTAGGGTGGGTAAGCTTTTTCAAAGAGGTAAGTTTTCAACTTTTTTCTGAATGAGGAGAGAGATTTAGCTGAGCGTACATCATCAGGAAGATCATTCCAAATTCTTGGGGCATCGTATGCAAAGCTAAGGCCAAAATGCTTTTTAGACTTATATATTGAAGCACAATGTGGGACCTCAAGCAGCACACCATCAGATTGACTTCTGCGTGTTCTATATACACTATGCCTGGGTTTAAGGAAAGGTTCAAAGTATTTTGGATGGCCACTATGTAGAAACTTGTACACCAACAGGGCTGTCTTGAAGACAGAGCGATGCAAGACAGGCAGCCAATGAAGACTCTTTCTTACAGGAGTGATATGTGAGTATTTGGTGGTATTAGCCACAATTCTTGCAAGACTGTTCTGAACACATTGGAGCCTCCGAATGTCTAGAGCAGAGAGACCTCTGAACAAGGAATTGCAGTAGTCAAGACGACTTCCCACCAAGGCATTTGCAGCTAAAAGAGCAGCTTCACATGTAAGATATCCTCTGAGTCGCTTTAAATCCCTGATATGAACAAAACTAGCCTTACAGGTATTCCTGACATGGCAAGAGAAGGAAAAATCAGAGTCAAACCAGACACCTAAGTTCTTAATTGCATCAACAGGTGAAAGGAGGTTGCCAAGTATATTAACTGGGAAAAATTTCCTGAGTTTTGTGCGGACATTTCTTGAGCCAAACAGAATAAATTCTGTCTTGTCTGGATTTATAGCTATGTTATGTGAATGTTATGTGAATTTTCATTTTAAACATGAGAAAAAGAAGACGTTTGGTTGAAAAACAATATTCTGTTTCACAAGATAAATCTTTTAAAGTGGACAGAACTTAACATTTTCTTATTAAAACAACATTTAACAGAATTATTTAAAAGCATTAGTTCAATGTATACTTTGAAATAACAAGTGTTTCTTTTATGCATATATATTATAAAACCATGTGAAAAATAAACAAATTGAATAAATGCACTATCACACAGGTCAAATCTCTTTGACTTAAGTTTAGAAAACAACATAGACTTTAAGTAATTTCAATCATGTTTCTAATACTCTACTGTTGTGTAAATCATTTTATATGTGTCTGCACAATATTTTAACTGGATGATTTAACATAAAATAATCAAATTTCTGTGAAGTTATATGTGACCTTTCCTGTAAGATGATGTTGGAATGCTCCACAAGATAATAGTGGAGAGACAGGAAACATTGATTTGTTTTAAACAAAAATTAAACAGTTTTAAAAGTTTTGGCAGTACAAGCTTTTGCCTCAGAAGTTTAACTCAGAATATAGTGTGTCAAATTATCTTTGGAAATTTTCTCATGGTGATAATGCAGGCTAGCCAAAATATTCAATCAAATATTGTTTCATGAAAAACAAATCTATCAAATGTGTAATATATAAGGTTTTGTCACAAACTAAAGCACCTCAAAATATATATTTACTTTCAAGATTACAAATATATTTGTTTTTAAAAAATAACTAAAGAATACATTTTGCAAAGTCATATAAATTCACTTTGAAATGTCATAAGGTTTACCAATGAAATAGTGTTGTCGTAAAAATAAATAATATTTACAAACTGTTAAAGTAGTGAAAGAAAAGAAAAACAAGATGCGTGTTACATGAGAAACACATTAGTCAATTTACAACATTCTTTTACTGCTACAAATATCTCAATCTTAGAAAACTTCAAGATGAAGTGATTTTAAATACTCTAATATTTACTTTGACTTCAATTTTAATTTTACATGTATACTGATAAAAGAACACATTTAAACAATCCATTTTAGCTATTGTCGACATCATTACTCAAATATTCATATAAGTTTTGCACAAGGTTACATTTGTAATGTACATGAATATGGAAAAGAAAGTATCATGGTTTAAATTATTCCTTTAACACAGCTATACCCATTTATTTCATAGCTATGTGAATTTTCATTTAAAAGATGAGAAAAAGAAGATGTTTGGTTGAAAAACAATATTCTGTTTCACAAGATAAATCTTTTAAAGTGGACAGAACTTAACATTTTCTTATTAAAACAACATTTAACAGAATTATTTAAACCATTAGTTCAATGTGTACTTTGAAATAACAAGTGTTTCTTTTATGCATATATATTATAAAACAATGTGGAAAATAAACAAATTGAATAAATGCACTATCACACAGGTCAAATCTCTTTGACGTAAGTTTAGAAAACAACGTAGACTTTAAGTAATTTTAATCTTATTTCTAATACTCTACTGTTGTGTAAGTCATTTTATATGTGTCTGCACAATATTTTAACTGGATGATTTAACATAAAATAATCAAATTTCTGTGAAGTTATATGTGACCTCTCCTGTAAGATGATGTTGGAATGCTCCACAAGATAATAGTGGAGAGACAGGAAAAATTGATTTGTTTTAAACAAAAAATTAAACAGCTTTAAAAGTTTTGGCAGTACAAGCTTTTGCCTCAGAAGTTTAACTCAGAATATAGTGTGTCAAATTATCTTTGGAAATTTGCTCATGGTGATAATGCAGGCTAGCCAAAATATTCAATCAAATATTGTTTCATGAAAAACGAATCTATCAAATGTGTAATATATAAGGTTTTGTCACAAACTAAAGCACCTCAAAATATATATTTACTTTCAAGATTACAAATATATTTGTTTTTAAAAAATAACTAAAGAATACATTTTGCAAAGTCATATAAATTCACTTTGAAATGTCAAAAGGTTTACCAATGAAATAGTGTTGTCGTAAAAATAAATAATACTTACCGGCTGTTAAAGTAGTGAAAGAAAGAAAAACAAGATGAGTGTTACATGAGAAACACATTAGTCAATTTACAACATTCTTTTACTGCTACAAATATCTCAATCTTAGAAAATTTCAAGATGAAGTGATTTTAAATACTCTAATATTTACTTTGACTTCAATTTTAATTTTACATGTATACTGATGATAGAACACATTTAAACAATACATTTGAGCTATTGTTGACATCATTACTCAAATGTTCATATAAGTTTTGCACAAGGTTACATTTGTAAAGTATATGAATATGGAAAATAAATTATCATTGTTTAAATTATTCCTTTAACACAGCTATACCCATGTATTTTATAGCTATGTGAATTTTCATTTTAAACATGAGAAAAAGAAGACGTTTGGTTGAAAAACAATATTCTGTTTCACAAGATAAATCTTTTAAATTGGACAGAACTTAACATTTTCTTATTAAAACAACATTTAACAGAATTATTTAAAAGCATTAGTTCAATGTATAATTTGAAATAACAAGTGTTTCTTTTATGCATATATATTATAAAACCATGTGAAAAATAAACAAATTGAATAAATGCACTATCACACAGGTCAAATCTCTTTGACTTTAGTTTAGAAAACAACATAGACTTTAAGTAATTTCAATCATGTTTCTAATACTCTACTGTTGCTTAAACCATTTTATATGTGTCGGCACAATATTTTAACTGGATGATTTAACATAAAATAATCAAATTTTTTTGAATTTATACGTGACCTCTCCTGTAAGATGATGTTGGAATGCTCCACAAGATAATAGTGGAGAGACAGGAAAAATTGATTTGTTTTAAACAAAACATTAAACAGTTTTAAAAGTTTTGGCAGTACAAGCTTTTGCCTCAGAAGTTTAACTCAGAATATAGTGTGTCAAATTATCTTTGGAAATTTTCTCATGGTGATAATGCAGGCTAGCCAAAATATTCAATCAAATATTGTTTCATGAAAAACAAATCTATCAAATGTGTAATATATAAGGTTTTGTCACAAAGTAAAGCACCTCACAACATATGTTTACTTTCAAGATTACAAATATATTTGTTTTTAAAAAATAACTAAAGAATACATTTTGCAAAGTCATGTAAATTCACTTTGAAATGTTAAAAGGTTTACCAATGAAATAGTGTTGTTGTAAAAATAAATAATGCTTACCTTCTGTTATAGTTATGAAAGAAAAGAAAAACAAGATGAGTGTTACATGAGAAACACATTAGTCAATTTACAACATTCTTTTACTGCTACAAATATCTCAATCTTAGAAACCTTCAAGATGAAGTGATTTTAAATACTCTAATATTTACTTTGACTTCAATTTTAATTTTACATGTATACTGATAATAGAACACATTTAAACAATACATTTGAGCTATTGTTGAGATCATTACTCAAATATTCATATAAGTTTTGCACAAGGTTACATTTGTAATGTACATGAATATAGAAAAGAAAGTATCATGGTTTTAAATTATCCCTTTAACGCAGCTATACCCATTTATTTCATAGCTATGTGAATTTTCATTTTAAACATGAGAAAAAGAAGATGTTTGGTTGAAAAACAATATTCTGTTTCACAAGATAAATCTTTTAAAGTGGACAGAACTTAACATTTTCTTATTAAAACAACATTTAACAGAATTATTTAAAGCATTAGTTCAATGTGTACTTTGAAATAACAAGTGTTTCTTTTATGCATATATATTATAAAACCATGTGAAATATAAACAAATTGAATAAATGCACTATCATACAGGTCAAATCTCTTTGACTTTAGTTTTGAAAACAACATAGACTTTAAGTAATTTCAATCATGTTTCTAATACTCTACTGTTGTTTAAATCATTTTATATGTGTCTGCACAATATTTTAAGTGGATGATTTAACATAAAATAATCAAATTTCTGTGAATTTATGCGTGATCTTTCCTGTAAGATGATGTTGGAATGCACCACAAGATAATAGTGGAGAGACGGGAAACATTGATTTGTTTTAAACAAAAAATTAAACATTTTTAAAAGTTTTGGCAGTACAAGCTTTTGCCTCAGAAGTTTAATTCAGAATATAGTGTGTCAAATTATCTTTGAAAATTTGCTCATGGTGATAATGCAGGCTAGCTAAAATATTCAATCAAATAATGTTTCATGAAAAACAAATCTATCAAATATGTATTATATAAGGTTTTGTCACAAACTAAAGCACCTCAAAATATATATTTACTTTCAAGATTACAAATATATTTGTTTTTAAAAAATAACTAAAGAATACATTTTGCAAAGTCATATAAATTCACTTTGAAATGTGAAAAGGTTTACTAATGAAATAGTGTTGTCGTAAAAATAAATAATACTTACTGGCTGTTAAAGTAGTGAAAGAAAAGAAAAACAAGATGAGTGTTACATGAGAAACACATTAGTCAATTTAAAACATTCTTTTACTGCTACAAATATCTCAATCTTATAAAACTTCAAGATGAAGTGATTTTAAATACTCTAATATTTACTTTGCTTCTGTTTTAATTTTACATGTATACTGATCATAGAACACATTTAAACAATACATTTGAGCTATTGTTGACATCATTACTCAAATATTCATATAAGTTTTGCAGAAGGTTACATTTGTAATGTATATGAATATAAAAAAGAAAGTATCATGGTTTTAAATTATCCCTTTAACACAGCTATACCCATGTATTTCATAGCTATGTGAATTTTTATTTTAAACATGAGAAAAAGAAGATGTTTGGTTGAAAAACAATATTCTGTTTCACAAGATAAATCTTTTAAAGTGGACAGAACTTAACATTTTTTTATTAAAACAACATTTAACAAAATTATTTAAAAGCATTAGTTCAATGTGTACTTTGAAATAACCAGTGTTTCTTTTATGCATATATATTATAAAACCATGTGAAAAATAAACAAATTGAATAAATGCACTATCACACAGGTCAAATCTCTTTGACTTAAGTTTAGAAAACAACATAGACTTTAAGTAATTTCAATCATGTTTCTAATACTCTACTGTTGTGTAAATCATTTTATATGTGTCTGCACAATATTTTAACTGGATGATTTAACATAAAATAATCAAATTTCTGTGAAGTTATATGTGACCTTTCCTGTAAGATGATGTTGGAATGCTCCACAAGATAATAGTGGAGAGACAGGAAACATTGATTTGTTTTAAACAAAAATTAAACAGTTTTAAAAGTTTTGGCAGTACAAGCTTTTGCCTCAGAAGTTTAACTCAGAATATAGTGTGTCAAATTATCTTTGGAAATTTTCTCATGGTGATAATGCAGGCTAGCCAAAATATTCAATCAAATATTGTTTCATGAAAAACAAATCTATCAAATGTGTAATATATAAGGTTTTGTCACAAACTAAAGCACCTCAAAATATATATTTACTTTCAAGATTACAAATATATTTGTTTTTAAAAAATAACTAAAGAATACATTTTGCAAAGTCATATAAATTCACTTTGAAATGTCATAAGGTTTACCAATGAAATAGTGTTGTCGTAAAAATAAATAATATTTACAAACTGTTAAAGTAGTGAAAGAAAAGAAAAACAAGATGCGTGTTACATGAGAAACACATTAGTCAATTTACAACATTCTTTTACTGCTACAAATATCTCAATCTTAGAAAACTTCAAGATGAAGTGATTTTAAATACTCTAATATTTACTTTGACTTCAATTTTAATTTTACATGTATACTGATAAAAGAACACATTTAAACAATCCATTTTAGCTATTGTCGACATCATTACTCAAATATTCATATAAGTTTTGCACAAGGTTACATTTGTAATGTACATGAATATGGAAAAGAAAGTATCATGGTTTAAATTATTCCTTTAACACAGCTATACCCATTTATTTCATAGCTATGTGAATTTTCATTTAAAAGATGAGAAAAAGAAGATGTTTGGTTGAAAAACAATATTCTGTTTCACAAGATAAATCTTTTAAAGTGGACAGAACTTAACATTTTCTTATTAAAACAACATTTAACAGAATTATTTAAACCATTAGTTCAATGTGTACTTTGAAATAACAAGTGTTTCTTTTATGCATATATATTATAAAACAATGTGGAAAATAAACAAATTGAATAAATGCACTATCACACAGGTCAAATCTCTTTGACGTAAGTTTAGAAAACAACGTAGACTTTAAGTAATTTTAATCTTATTTCTAATACTCTACTGTTGTGTAAGTCATTTTATATGTGTCTGCACAATATTTTAACTGGATGATTTAACATAAAATAATCAAATTTCTGTGAAGTTATATGTGACCTCTCCTGTAAGATGATGTTGGAATGCTCCACAAGATAATAGTGGAGAGACAGGAAAAATTGATTTGTTTTAAACAAAAAATTAAACAGCTTTAAAAGTTTTGGCAGTACAAGCTTTTGCCTCAGAAGTTTAACTCAGAATATAGTGTGTCAAATTATCTTTGGAAATTTGCTCATGGTGATAATGCAGGCTAGCCAAAATATTCAATCAAATATTGTTTCATGGAAAACGAATCTATCAAATGTGTAATATATAAGGTTTTGTCACAAACTAAAGCACCTCAAAATATATATTTACTTTCAAGATTACAAATATATTTGTTTTTAAAAAATAACTAAAGAATACATTTTGCAAAGTCATATAAATTCACTTTGAAATGTCAAAAGGTTTACCAATGAAATAGTGTTGTCGTAAAAATAAATAATACTTACCGGCTGTTAAAGTAGTGAAAGAAAGAAAAACAAGATGAGTGTTACATGAGAAACACATTAGTCAATTTACAACATTCTTTTACTGCTACAAATATCTCAATCTTAGAAAATTTCAAGATGAAGTGATTTTAAATACTCTAATATTTACTTTGACTTCAATTTTAATTTTACATGTATACTGATGATAGAACACATTTAAACAATACATTTGAGCTATTGTTGACATCATTACTCAAATGTTCATATAAGTTTTGCACAAGGTTACATTTGTAAAGTATATGAATATGGAAAATAAATTATCATTGTTTAAATTATTCCTTTAACACAGCTATACCCATGTATTTTATAGCTATGTGAATTTTCATTTTAAACATGAGAAAAAGAAGACGTTTGGTTGAAAAACAATATTCTGTTTCACAAGATAAATCTTTTAAATTGGACAGAACTTAACATTTTCTTATTAAAACAACATTTAACAGAATTATTTAAAAGCATTAGTTCAATGTATAATTTGAAATAACAAGTGTTTCTTTTATGCATATATATTATAAAACCATGTGAAAAATAAACAAATTGAATAAATGCACTATCACACAGGTCAAATCTCTTTGACTTTAGTTTAGAAAACAACATAGACTTTAAGTAATTTCAATCATGTTTCTAATACTCTACTGTTGCTTAAACCATTTTATATGTGTCGGCACAATATTTTAACTGGATGATTTAACATAAAATAATCAAATTTCTGTGAAGTTATATGTGACCTTTCCTGTAAGATGATGTTGGAATGCTCCACAAGATAATAGTGGAGAGACAGGAAAAATTGATTTGTTTTAAACAAAAAATTAAACAGTTTTAAAAGTTTTGGCAGTACAAGCTTTTGCCTCAGAAGTTTAACTCAGAATATAGTGTGTCAAATTATCTTTGGAAATTTGCTCATGGTGATAATGCAGGCTAGCCAAAATATTCAATCAAATATTGTTTCATGAAAAATGAATCTATCAAATGTGTAATATATAAGGTTTTGTCACAAACTAAAGCACCTCAAAATATATATTTACTTTCAAGATTACAAATATATTTGTTTTTAAAAAATAACTAAAGAATACATTTTGCAAAGTCATATAAATTCACTTTGAAATGTCATAAGGTTTACCAATGAAATAGTGTTGTCGTAAAAATAAATAATACTTACTTTCTGTTAAAGTAGTGAAAGAAAAGAAAAACAAGATGAGTGTTACATGAGAAACACATTAGTCAATTTACAACATTCTTTTACTGCTACAAATATCTCAATCTTAGAAAACTTCAAGATGAAGTGATTTTAAATACTCTAATATTTACTTTGACTTCAATTTTAATTTTACATGTATACTGATAAAAGAACACATTTAAACAATCCATTTCAGCTATTGTCGACATCATTACTCAAATATTCATATAAGTTTTGCACAAGGTTACATTTGTAATGTACATGAATATGGAAAAGAAAGTATCATGGTTTAAATTATTTCTTTAACACAGCTATACCCATTTATTTCATAGCTATGTGAATTTTCATTTTAAACATGAGAAAAAGAAGACGTTTGGTTGAAAAACAATATTCTGTTTCACAAGATAAATCTTTTAAAGTGGACAGAACTTAACATTTTCTTATTAAAACAACATTTAACAGAATTATTTAAAAGCATTAGTTCAATGTATACTCTGAAATAACAAGTGTTTATTTTATGCATATATATTATAAAACCATGTGAAAAATAAACAAATTGAATAAATGCACTATCACACAGGTCAAATCTCTTTGACTTAAGTTTAGAAAACAACATAGACTTTAAGTAATTTCAATCATGTTTCTAATACTCTACTGTTGTGTAAATCATTTTATATGTGTCTGCACAATATTTTAACTGGATGATTTAACATAAAATAATCAAATTTCTGTGAAGTTATATGTGACCTTTCCTGTAAGATGATGTTGGAATGCTCCACAAGATAATAGTGGAGAGACAGGAAAAATTGATTTGTTTTAAACAAAAAATTAAACAGTTTTAAAAGTTTTGGCAGTACAAGCTTTTGCCTCAGAAGTTTAACTCAGAATATAGTGTGTCAAATTATCTTTGGAAATTTGCTCATGGTGATAATGCAGGCTAGCCAAAATATTCAATCAAATATTGTTTCATGAAAAATGAATCTATCAAATGTGTAATATATAAGGTTTTGTCACAAACTAAAGCACCTCAAAATATATATTTACTTTCAAGATTACAAATATATTTGTTTTTAAAAAATAACTAAAGAATACATTTTGCAAAGTCATATAAATTCACTTTGAAATGTCATAAGGTTTACCAATGAAATAGTGTTGTCGTAAAAATAAATAATACTTACTTTCTGTTAAAGTAGTGAAAGAAAAGAAAAACAAGATGAGTGTTACATGAGAAACACATTAGTCAATTTACAGCATTCTTTTACTGCTACAAATATCTCAATCTTAGAAAACTTCAAGATGAAGTGATTTTAAATACTCTAATATTTACTTTGACTTCAATGTTAATTTTACATGTATACTGATAAAAGAACACATTTAAACAATCCATTTCAGCTATTGTCGACATCATTACTCAAATATTCATATAAGTTTTGCACAAGGTTACATTTGTAATGTACATGAATATGGAAAAGAAAGTATCATGGTTTAAATTATTCCTTTAACACAGCTATACCCATTTATTTCATAGCTATGTGAATTTTCATTTTAAACATGAGAAAAAGAAGACGTTTGGTTGAAAAACAATATTCTGTTTCACAAGATAAATCTTTTAAAGTGGACAGAACTTAACATTTTCTTATTAAAACAACATTTAACAGAATTATTTAAAAGCATTAGTTCAATGTATACTCTGAAATAACAAGTGTTTATTTTATGCATATATATTATAAAACCATGTGAAAAATAAACAAATTGAATAAATGCACTATCACACAGGTCAAATCTCTTTGACTTAAGTTTAGAAAACAACATAGACTTTAAGAATTTCAATCATGTTTCTAATACTCTACTGTTGTGTAAATCATTTTATATGTGTCTGCACAATATTTTAACTGGATGATTTAACATAAAATAATCAAATTTCTGTGAAGTTATATGTGACCTTTCCTGTAAGATGATGTTGGAATGCTCCACAAGATAATAGTGGAGAGACAGGAAACATTGATTTGTTTTAAACAAAAAATTAAACAGTTTTAAAAGTTTTGGCAGTACAAGCTTTTGCCTCAGAAGTTTAACTCAGAATATAGTGTGTCAAATTATCTTTGGAAATTTGCTCATGGTGATAATGCAGGCTAGCCAAAATATTCAATCAAATATTGTTTCATGAAAAACGAATCTATCAAATGTGTAATATATAAGGTTTTGTCACAAACTAAAGCACCTCAAAATATATATTTACTTTCAAGATTACAAATATATTTGTTTTTAAAAAATAACTAAAGAATACATTTTGCAAAGTCATATAAATTCACTTTGAAATGTCAAAAGGTTTACCAATGAAATAGTGTTGTCGTAAAAATAAATAATACTTACATACTGTTAAAGTAGTGAAAGAAAAGAAAAACAAGATGAGTGTTACATGAGAAACACATTAGTCAATTTACAACATTCTTTTACTGCTACAAATATCTCAATCTTAGAAAACTTCAAGATGAAGTGATTTTAAATACTCTAATATTTACTTTGACTTCAATGTTAATTTTACATGTATACTGATAAAAGAACACATTTAAACAATCCATTTCAGCTATTGTCGACATCATTACTCAAATATTCATATAAGTTTTGCACAAGGTTACATTTGTAATGTACATGAATATGGAAAAGAAAGTATCATGGTTTAAATTATTCCTTTAACACAGCTATACCCATTTATTTCATAGCTATGTGAATTTTCATTTAAAAGATGAGAAAAAGAAGATGTTTGGTTGAAAAACAATATTCTGTTTCACAAGATAAATCTTTTAAAGTGGACAGAACTTAACATTTTCTTATTAAAACAACATTTAACAGAATTATTTAAACCATTAGTTCAATGTGTACTTTGAAATAACAAGTGTTTCTTTTATGCATATATATTATAAAACCATGTGAAAAATAAACAAATTGAATAAATGCACTATCACACAGGTCAAATCTCTTTGACTTAAGTTTAGAAAACAACATAGACTTTAAGTAATTTCAATCATGTTTCTAATACTCTACTGTTGTGTAAATCATTTTATATGTGTCTGCACAATATTTTAACTGGATGATTTAACATAAAATAATCAAATTTCTGTGAAGTTATATGTGACCTTTCCTGTAAGATGATGTTGGAATGCTCCACAAGATAATAGTGGAGAGACAGGAAAAATTGATTTGTTTTAAACAAAAAATTAAACAGTTTTAAAAGTTTTGGCAGTACAAGCTTTTGCCTCAGAAGTTTAACTCAGAATATAGTGTGTCAAATTATCTTTGGAAATTTGCTCATGGTGATAATGCAGGCTAGCCAAAATATTCAATCAAATATTGTTTCATGAAAAACGAATCTATCAAATGTGTAATATATAAGGTTTTGTCACAAACTAAAGCACCTCAAAATATATATTTACTTTCAAGATTACAAATATATTTGTTTTTAAAAAATAACTTAAGAATACATTTTGCAAAGTCATATAAATTCACTTTGAAATGTCAAAAGGTTTACCAATGAAATACTGTTGTCGTAAAAATAAATAATACTTACATACTGTTAAAGTAGTGAAAGAAAAGAAAAACAAGATGAGTGTTACATGAGAAACACATTAGTCAATTTACAACATTCTTTTACTGCTACAAATATCTCAATCTTAGAAAACTTCAAGATGAAGTGATTTTAAATACTCTAATATTTACTTTGACTTCAATTTTAATTTTACATGTATACTGATAAAAGAACACATTTAAACAATCCATTTCAGCTATTGTCGACATCATTACTCAAATATTCATATAAGTTTTGCACAAGGTTACATTTGTAATGTACATGAATATGGAAAAGAAAGTATCATGGTTTAAATTATTCCTTTAACACAGCTATACCCATTTATTTCATAGCTATGTGAATTTTCATTTAAAAGATGAGAAAAAGAAGATGTTTGGTTGAAAAACAATATTCTGTTTCACAAGATAAATCTTTTAAAGTGGACAGAACTTAACATTTTCTTATTAAAACAACATTTAACAGAATTATTTAAACCATTAGTTCAATGTGTACTTTGAAATAACAAGTGTTTCTTTTATGCATATATATTATAAAACCATGTGAAAAATAAACAAATTGAATAAATGCACTATCACACAGGTCAAATCTCTTTGACTTAAGTTTAGAAAACAACATAGACTTTAAGTAATTTCAATCATGTTTCTAATACTCTACTGTTGTGTAAATCATTTTATATGTGTCTGCACAATATTTTAACTGGATGATTTAACATAAAATAATCAAATTTCTGTGAAGTTATATGTGACCTTTCCTGTAAGATGATGTTGGAATGCTCCACAAGATAATAGTGGAGAGACAGGAAAAATTGATTTGTTTTAAACAAAAAATTAAACAGTTTTAAAAGTTTTGGCAGTACAAGCTTTTGCCTCAGAAGTTTAACTCAGAATATAGTGTGTCAAATTATCTTTGGAAATTTGCTCATGGTGATAATGCAGGCTAGCCAAAATATTGAATCGAATATTGTTTCATGAAAAACGAATCTATCAAATGTGTAATATATAAGGTTTTGTCACAAACTAAAGCACCTCAAAATATATATTTACTTTCAAGATTACAAATATATTTGTTTTTAAAAAATAACTTAAGAATACATTTTGCAAAGTCATATAAATTCACTTTGAAATGTCAAAAGGTTTACCAATGAAATAGTGTTGTCGTAAAAATAAATAATACTTACAGACTGTTAAAGTAGTGAAAGAAGAGAAAAACAAGATGAGTGTTACATGAGAAACACATTAGTCAATTTACAACATTCTTTTACTGCTACAAATATCTCAATCTTAGAAAACTTCAAGATGAAGTGATTTTAAATACTCTAATATTTACTTTGACTTCAATTTTAATTTTACATGTATACTGATAAAAGAACACATTTAAACAATCCATTTCAGCTATTGTCGACATCATTACTCAAATATTCATATAAGTTTTGCACAAGGTTACATTTGTAATGTACATGAATATGGAAAAGAAAGTATCATGGTTTAAATTATTCCTTTAACACAGCTATACCCATTTATTTCATAGCTATGTGAATTTTCATTTAAAAGATGAGAAAAAGAAGACGTTTGGTTGAAAAACAATATTCTGTTTCACAAGATAAATCTTTTAAAGTGGACAGAACTTAACATTTTCTTATTAAAACAACATTTAACAGAATTATTTAAACCATTAGTTCAATGTGTACTTTGAAATAACAAGTGTTTCTTTTATGCATATATATTATAAAACCATGTGAAAAATAAACAAATTGAATAAATGCACTATCACACAGGTCAAATCTCTTTGACTTAAGTTTAGAAAACAACATAGACTTTAAGTAATTTCAATCATGTTTCTAATACTCTACTGTTGTGTAAATCATTTTATATGTGTCTGCACAATATTTTAACTGGATGATTTAACATAAAATAATCAAATTTCTGTGAAGTTATATGTGACCTTTCCTGTAAGATGATGTTGGAATGCTCCACAAGATAATAGTGGAGAGACAGGAAAAATTGATTTGTTTTAAACAAAAAATTAAACAGTTTTAAAAGTTTTGGCAGTACAAGCTTTTGCCTCAGAAGTTTAACTCAGAATATAGTGTGTCAAATTATCTTTGGAAATTTGCTCATGGTGATAATGCAGGCTAGCCAAAATATTGAATCGAATATTGTTTCATGAAAAACGAATCTATCAAATGTGTAATATATAAGGTTTTGTCACAAACTAAAGCACCTCAAAATATATATTTACTTTCAAGATTACAAATATATTTGTTTTTAAAAAATAACTTAAGAATACATTTTGCAAAGTCATATAAATTCACTTTGAAATGTCAAAAGGTTTACCAATGAAATACTGTTGTCGTAAAAATAAATAATACTTACATACTGTTAAAGTAGTGAAAGAAAAGAAAAACAAGATGAGTGTTACATGAGAAACACATTAGTCAATTTACAACATTCTTTTACTGCTACAAATATCTCAATCTTAGAAAACTTCAAGATGAAGTGATTTTAAATACTCTAATATTTACTTTGACTTCAATTTTAATTTTACATGTATACTGATAAAAGAACACATTTAAACAATCCATTTCAGCTATTGTCGACATCATTACTCAAATATTCATATAAGTTTTGCACAAGGTTACATTTGTAATGTACATGAATATGGAAAAGAAAGTATCATGGTTTAAATTATTCCTTTAACACAGCTATACCCATTTATTTCATAGCTATGTGAATTTTCATTTAAAAGATGAGAAAAAGAAGATGTTTGGTTGAAAAACAATATTCTGTTTCACAAGATAAATCTTTTAAAGTGGACAGAACTTAGCATTTTCTTATTAAAACAACATTTAACAGAATTATTTAAAAGCATTAGTTCAATGTATACTTTGAAATAACAAGTGTTTCTTTTATGCATATATATTATAAAACCATGTGAAAAATAAACAAATTGAATAAATGCACTATCACACAGGTCAAATCTCTTTGACTTAAGTTTAGAAAACAACATAGACTTTAAGTAATTTCAATCATGTTTCTAATGCTCTACTGTTGTGTAAATCATTTTATATGTGTCTGCACAATATTTTAACTGGATGATTTAACATAAAATAATCAAATTTCTGTGAAGTTATATGTGACCTTTCCTGTAAGATGATGTTGGAATGCTCCACAAGATAATAGTGGAGAGACAGGAAAAATTGATTTGTTTTAAACAAAAAATTAAACAGTTTTAAAAGTTTTGGCAGTACAAGCTTTTGCCTCAGAAGTTTAACTCAGAATATAGTGTGTCAAATTATCTTTGGAAATTTTCTCATGGTGATAATGCAGGCTAGTCAAAATATTCAATCAAATATTGTTTCATGAAAAACGAATCTATCAAATGTGTAATATATAAGGTTTTGTCACAAACTAAAGCACCTCAAAATATATATTTACTTTCAAGATTACAAATATATTTGTTTTTAAAAAATAACTAAAGAATACATTTTGCAAAGTCATATAAATTCACTTTGAAATGTCAAAAGGTTTACCAATGAAATAGTGTTGTCGTAAAAATAAATAATACTTACCGGCTGTTAAAGTAGTGAAAGAAAGAAAAACAAGATGAGTGTTACATGAGAAACACATTAGTCAATTTACAACATTCTTTTACTGCTACAAATATCTCAATCTTAGAAAACTTCAAGATGAAGTGATTTTAAATACTGTAATATTTACTTTGACTTCAATTTTAATTTTACATGTATACTGATGATAGAACACATTTAAACAATACATTTGAGCTATTGTTGACATCATTACTCAAATGTTCATATAAGTTTTGCAGAAGGTTACATTTGTAATGTATATGAATATGGAAAAGAAATTATCATTGTTTAAATTATTCCTTTAACACAGCTATACCCATGTATTTTATAGCTATGTGAATTTTCATTTTAAACATGAGAAAAAGAAGTTTGGTTGAAAAACAATATTCTGTTTCACAAGATAAATCTTTTAAAGTGGACAGAACTTAACATTTTCTTATTAAAACAACATTTAACAGAATTATATAAACCATTAGTTCAATGTGTACTTTGAAATAACAAGTGTTTCTTTTATGCATATATATTATAAAACAATGTGGAAAATAAACAAATTGAATAAATGCACTATCACACAGGTCAAATCTCTTTGACATAAGTTTAGAAAACAACGTAGACTTTAAGTAATTTCAATCATGTTTCTAATACTCTACTGTTGTGTAAGTCATTTTATATGTGTCTGCACAATATTTTAACTGGATGATTTAACATAAAATAATCAAATTTCTGTGAAGTTATATGTGACCCCTCGTGTAAGATGATGTTGGAATGCTCCACAAGATAATAGTGGAGAGACAGGAATCATTGATTTGTTTTAAACAAAAAATTAAACAGTTTTAAAAGTTTTGGCAGTACAAGCTTTTGCCTCAGAAGTTTAACTCAGAATATAGTGTGTCAAATTATCTTTGGAAATTTGCTCATGGTGATAATGCAGGCTAGCCAAAATATTCAATCAAATATTGTTTCATGAAAAATGAATCTATCAAATGTGTAATATATAAGGTTTTGTCACAAACTAAAGCACCTCAAAATATATATTTACTTTCAAGATTACAAATATATTTGTTTTTAAAAAATAACTAAAGAATACATTTTGCAAAGTCATATAAATTCACTTTGAAATGTCATAAGGTTTACCAATGAAATAGTGTTGTCGTAAAAATAAATAATACTTACCTCCTGTTAAAGTAGTGAAAGAAAAGAAAAACAAGATGAGTGTTACATGAGAAACACATTAGTCAATTTACAACATTCCTTTACTGCTACAAATATCTCAATCTTAGAAAACTTCAAGATGAAGTGATTTTAAATACTCTAATATTTAGTTTGACTTCAATTTTAATTTTACATGTATACTGATAAAAGAACACATTTAAACAATCCATTTCAGCTATTGTCGACATCATTACTCAAATATTCATATAAGTTTTGCACAAGGTTACATTTGTAATGTACATGAATATGGAAAAGAAAGTATCATGGTTTAAATTATTCCTTTAACACAGCTATACCCATTTATTTCATAGCTATGTGAATTTTCATTTTAAACATGAGAAAAAGAAGACGTTTGGTTGAAAAACAATATTCTGTTTCACAAGATAAATCTTTTAAAGTGGACAGAACTTAGCATTTTCTTATTAAAACAACATTTAACAGAATTATTTAAAAGCATTAGTTCAATGTATACTTTGAAATAACAAGTGTTTCTTTTATGCATATATATTATAAAACCATGTGAAAAATAAACAAATTGAATAAATGCACTATCACACAGGTCAAATCTCTTTGACTTAAGTTTAGAAAACAACATAGACTTTAAGTAATTTCAATCATGTTTCTAATACTCTACTGTTGTGTAAATCATTTTATATGTGTCTGCACAATATTTTAACTGGATGATTTAACATAAAATAATCAAATTTCTGTGAAGTTATATGTGACCTTTCCTGTAAGATGATGTTGGAATGCTCCACAAGATAATAGTGGAGAGACAGGAAAAATTGATTTGTTTTAAACAAAAAATTAAACAGTTTTAAAAGTTTTGGCAGTACAAGCTTTTGCCTCAGAAGTTTAACTCAGAATATAGTGTGTCAAATTATCTTTGGAAATTTTCTCATGGTGATAATGCAGGCTAGTCAAAATATTCAATCAAATATTGTTTCATGAAAAACGAATCTATCAAATGTGTAATATATAAGGTTTTGTCACAAACTAAAGCACCTCAAAATATATATTTACTTTCAAGATTACAAATATATTTGTTTTTAAAAAATAACTAAAGAATACATTTTGCAAAGTCATATAAATTCACTTTGAAACGTCAAAAGGTTTACCAATGAAATAGTGTTGTCGTAAAAATAAATAATACTTACCGGCTGTTAAAGTAGTGAAAGAAAGAAAAACAAGATGAGTGTTACATGAGAAACACATTAGTCAATTTACAACATTCTTTTACTGCTACAAATATCTCAATCTTAGAAAACTTCAAGATGAAGTGATTTTAAATACTCTAATATTTACTTTGACTTCAATTTTAATTTTACATGTATACTGATGATAGAACACATTTAAACAATACATTTGAGCTATTGTTGACATCATTACTCAAATGTTCATATAAGTTTTGCAGAAGGTTACAT
Source organism: Sabellastarte sp. h YS-2021 (assembly GCA_964017235.1). Classification (NCBI taxonomy): domain Eukaryota; kingdom Metazoa; phylum Annelida; class Polychaeta; order Sabellida; family Sabellidae; genus Sabellastarte; species Sabellastarte sp. h YS-2021. The sequence goes on from OZ024932.1 coordinate 40,366,459, forward strand.
TTGTAATGTATATGAATATGGAAAAGAAATTATCATTGTTTAAATTATTCCTTTAACACAGCTATACCCATGTATTTTATAGCTATGTGAATTTTCATTTTAAACATGAGAAAAAGAAGTTTGGTTGAAAAACAATATTCTGTTTCACAAGATAAATCTTTTAAAGTGGACAGAACTTAACATTTTCTTATTAAAACAACATTTAACAGAATTATATAAACCATTAGTTCAATGTGTACTTTGAAATAACAAGTGTTTCTTTTATGCATATATATTATAAAACAATGTGGAAAATAAACAAATTGAATAAATGCACTATCACACAGGTCAAATCTCTTTGACATAAGTTTAGAAAACAACGTAGACTTTAAGTAATTTCAATCATGTTTCTAATACTCTACTGTTGTGTAAGTCATTTTATATGTGTCTGCACAATATTTTAACTGGATGATTTAACATAAAATAATCAAATTTCTGTGAAGTTATATGTGACCCCTCGTGTAAGATGATGTTGGAATGCTCCACAAGATAATAGTGGAGAGACAGGAATCATTGATTTGTTTTAAACAAAAAATTAAACAGTTTTAAAAGTTTTGGCAGTACAAGCTTTTGCCTCAGAAGTTTAACTCAGAATATAGTGTGTCAAATTATCTTTGGAAATTTGCTCATGGTGATAATGCAGGCTAGCCAAAATATTCAATCAAATATTGTTTCATGAAAAATGAATCTATCAAATGTGTAATATATAAGGTTTTGTCACAAACTAAAGCACCTCAAAATATATATTTACTTTCAAGATTACAAATATATTTGTTTTTAAAAAATAACTAAAGAATACATTTTGCAAAGTCATATAAATTCACTTTGAAATGTCATAAGGTTTACCAATGAAATAGTGTTGTCGTAAAAATAAATAATACTTACCTCCTGTTAAAGTAGTGAAAGAAAAGAAAAACAAGATGAGTGTTACATGAGAAACACATTAGTCAATTTACAACATTCCTTTACTGCTACAAATATCTCAATCTTAGAAAACTTCAAGATGAAGTGATTTTAAATACTCTAATATTTAGTTTGACTTCAATTTTAATTTTACATGTATACTGATAAAAGAACACATTTAAACAATCCATTTCAGCTATTGTCGACATCATTACTCAAATATTCATATAAGTTTTGCACAAGGTTACATTTGTAATGTACATGAATATGGAAAAGAAAGTATCATGGTTTAAATTATTCCTTTAACACAGCTATACCCATTTATTTCATAGCTATGTGAATTTTCATTTTAAACATGAGAAAAAGAAGACGTTTGGTTGAAAAACAATATTCTGTTTCACAAGATAAATCTTTTAAAGTGGACAGAACTTAGCATTTTCTTATTAAAACAACATTTAACAGAATTATTTAAAAGCATTAGTTCAATGTATACTTTGAAATAACAAGTGTTTCTTTTATGCATATATATTATAAAACCATGTGAAAAATAAACAAATTGAATAAATGCACTATCACACAGGTCAAATCTCTTTGACTTAAGTTTAGAAAACAACATAGACTTTAAGTAATTTCAATCATGTTTCTAATACTCTACTGTTGTGTAAATCATTTTATATGTGTCTGCACAATATTTTAACTGGATGATTTAACATAAAATAATCAAATTTCTGTGAAGTTATATGTGACCTTTCCTGTAAGATGATGTTGGAATGCTCCACAAGATAATAGTGGAGAGACAGGAAAAATTGATTTGTTTTAAACAAAAAATTAAACAGTTTTAAAAGTTTTGGCAGTACAAGCTTTTGCCTCAGAAGTTTAACTCAGAATATAGTGTGTCAAATTATCTTTGGAAATTTTCTCATGGTGATAATGCAGGCTAGCCAAAATATTCAATCAAATATTGTTTCATGAAAAACGAATCTATCAAATGTGTAATATATAAGGTTTTGTCACAAACTAAAGCACCTCAAAATATATATTTACTTTCAAGATTACAAATATATTTGTTTTTAAAAAATAACTAAAGAATACATTTTGCAAAGTCATATAAATTCACTTTGAAATGTCAAAAGGTTTACCAATGAAATAGTGTTGTCGTAAAAATAAATAATACTTACCAGCTGTTAAAGTAGTGAAAGAAAAGAAAAACAAGATGAGTGTTACATGAGAAACACATTAGTCAATTTACAACATTCTTTTACTGCTACAAATATCTCAATCTTAGAAAACTTCAAGATGAAGTGATTTTAAATACTCTAATATTTACTTTGACTTCAATTTTAATTTTACATGTATACTGATAAAAGAACACATTTAAACAATCCATTTCAGCTATTGTCGACATCATTACTCAAATATTCATATAAGTTTTGCACAAGGTTACATTTGTAATGTACATGAATATGGAAAAGAAAGTATCATGGTTTAAATTATTCCTTTAACACAGCTATACCCATTTATTTCATAGCTATGTGAATTTTCATTTAAAAGATGAGAAAAAGAAGATGTTTGGTTGAAAAACAATATTCTGTTTCACAAGATAAATCTTTTAAAGTGGACAGAACTTAGCATTTTCTTATTAAAACAACATTTAACAGAATTATTTAAAAGCATTAGTTCAATGTATACTTTGAAATAACAAGTGTTTCTTTTATGCATATATATTATAAAACCATGTGAAAAATAAACAAATTGAATAAATGCACTATCACACAGGTCAAATCTCTTTGACTTAAGTTTAGAAAACAACATAGACTTTAAGTAATTTCAATCATGTTTCTAATACTCTACTGTTGTGTAAATCATTTTATATGTGTCTGCACAATATTTTAACTGGATGATTTAACATAAAATAATCAAATTTCTGTGAAGTTATATGTGACCTTTCCTGTAAGATGATGTTGGAATGCTCCACAAGATAATAGTGGAGAGACAGGAAAAATTGATTTGTTTTAAACAAAAAATTAAACAGTTTTAAAAGTTTTGGCAGTACAAGCTTTTGCCTCAGAAGTTTAACTCAGAATATAGTGTGTCAAATTATCTTTGGAAATTTTCTCATGGTGATAATGCAGGCTAGTCAAAATATTCAATCAAATATTGTTTCATGAAAAACGAATCTATCAAATGTGTAATATATAAGGTTTTGTCACAAACTAAAGCACCTCAAAATATATATTTACTTTCAAGATTACAAATATATTTGTTTTTAAAAAATAACTAAAGAATACATTTTGCAAAGTCATATAAATTCACTTTGAAACGTCAAAAGGTTTACCAATGAAATAGTGTTGTCGTAAAAATAAATAATACTTACCGGCTGTTAAAGTAGTGAAAGAAAGAAAAACAAGATGAGTGTTACATGAGAAACACATTAGTCAATTTACAACATTCTTTTACTGCTACAAATATCTCAATCTTAGAAAACTTCAAGATGAAGTGATTTTAAATACTCTAATATTTACTTTGACTTCAATTTTAATTTTACATGTATACTGATGATAGAACACATTTAAACAATACATTTGAGCTATTGTTGACATCATTACTCAAATGTTCATATAAGTTTTGCAGAAGGTTACATTTGTAATGTATATGAATATGGAAAAGAAATTATCATTGTTTAAATTATTCCTTTAACACAGCTATACCCATGTATTTTATAGCTATGTGAATTTTCATTTTAAACATGAGAAAAAGAAGTTTGGTTGAAAAACAATATTCTGTTTCACAAGATAAATCTTTTAAAGTGGACAGAACTTAACATTTTCTTATTAAAACAACATTTAACAGAATTATATAAACCATTAGTTCAATGTGTACTTTGAAATAACAAGTGTTTCTTTTATGCATATATATTATAAAACAATGTGGAAAATAAACAAATTGAATAAATGCACTATCACACAGGTCAAATCTCTTTGACATAAGTTTAGAAAACAACGTAGACTTTAAGTAATTTCAATCTTGTTTCTAATACTCTACTGTTGTGTAAGTCATTTTATATGTGTCTGCACAATATTTTAACTGGATGATTTAACATAAAATAATCAAATTTCTGTGAAGTTATATGTGACCCCTCGTGTAAGATGATGTTGGAATGCTCCACAAGATAATAGTGGAGAGACAGGAATCATTGATTTGTTTTAAACAAAAAATTAAACAGTTTTAAAAGTTTTGGCAGTACAAGCTTTTGCCTCAGAAGTTTAACTCAGAATATAGTGTGTCAAATTATCTTTGGAAATTTGCTCATGGTGATAATGCAGGCTATCCAAAATATTCAATCAAATATTGTTTCATGAAAAATGAATCTATCAAATGTGTAATATATAAGGTTTTGTCACAAATTAAAGCACCTCAAAATATATATTTACTTTCAAGATTACAAATATATTTGTTTTTAAAAAATAACTAAAGAATACATTTTGCAAAGTCATATAAATTCACTTTGAAATGTCATAAGGTTTACCAATGAAATAGTGTTGTCGTAAAAATAAATAATACTTACCTCCTGTTAAAGTAGTGAAAGAAAAGAAAAACAAGATGAGTGTTACATGAGAAACACATTAGTCAATTTACAACATTCCTTTACTGCTACAAATATCTCAATCTTAGAAAACTTCAAGATGAAGTGATTTTAAATACTCTAATATTTAGTTTGACTTCAATTTTAATTTTACATGTATACTGATAAAAGAACACATTTAAACAATCCATTTCAGCTATTGTCGACATCATTACTCAAATATTCATATAAGTTTTGCACAAGGTTACATTTGTAATGTACATGAATATGGAAAAGAAAGTATCATGGTTTAAATTATTCCTTTAACACAGCTATACCCATTTATTTCATAGCTATGTGAATTTTCATTTTAAACATGAGAAAAAGAAGACGTTTGGTTGAAAAACAATATTCTGTTTCACAAGATAAATCTTTTAAAGTGGACAGAACTTAGCATTTTCTTATTAAAACAACATTTAACAGAATTATTTAAAAGCATTAGTTCAATGTATACTTTGAAATAACAAGTGTTTCTTTTATGCATATATATTATAAAACCATGTGAAAAATAAACAAATTGAATAAATGCACTATCACACAGGTCAAATCTCTTTGACTTAAGTTTAGAAAACAACATAGACTTTAAGTAATTTCAATCATGTTTCTAATACTCTACTGTTGTGTAAATCATTTTATATGTGTCTGCACAATATTTTAACTGGATGATTTAACATAAAATAATCAAATTTCTGTGAAGTTATATGTGACCTTTCCTGTAAGATGATGTTGGAATGCTCCACAAGATAATAGTGGAGAGACAGGAAAAATTGATTTGTTTTAAACAAAAAATTAAACAGTTTTAAAAGTTTTGGCAGTACAAGCTTTTGCCTCAGAAGTTTAACTCAGAATATAGTGTGTCAAATTATCTTTGGAAATTTTCTCATGGTGATAATGCAGGCTAGCCAAAATATTCAATCAAATATTGTTTCATGAAAAACGAATCTATCAAATGTGTAATATATAAGGTTTTGTCACAAACTAAAGCACCTCAAAATATATATTTACTTTCAAGATTACAAATATATTTGTTTTTAAAAAATAACTAAAGAATACATTTTGCAAAGTCATATAAATTCACTTTGAAATGTCAAAAGGTTTACCAATGAAATAGTGTTGTCGTAAAAATAAATAATACTTACCAGCTGTTAAAGTAGTGAAAGAAAAGAAAAACAAGATGAGTGTTACATGAGAAACACATTAGTCAATTTACAACATTCTTTTACTGCTACAAATATCTCAATCTTAGAAAACTTCAAGATGAAGTGATTTTAAATACTCTAATATTTACTTTGACTTCAATTTTAATTTTACATGTATACTGATAAAAGAACACATTTAAACAATCCATTTCAGCTATTGTCGACATCATTACTCAAATATTCATATAAGTTTTGCACAAGGTTACATTTGTAATGTACATGAATATGGAAAAGAAAGTATCATGGTTTAAATTATTCCTTTAACACAGCTATACCCATTTATTTCATAGCTATGTGAATTTTCATTTAAAAGATGAGAAAAAGAAGATGTTTGGTTGAAAAACAATATTCTGTTTCACAAGATAAATCTTTTAAAGTGGACAGAACTTAACATTTTCTTATTAAAACAACATTTAACAGAATTATTTAAAGCATTAGTTCAATGTGTACTTTGAAATAACAAGTGTTTCTTTTATGCATATATATTATAAAACCATGTGAAAAATAAACAAATTGAATAAATGCACTATCACACAGGTCAAATCTCTTTGACTTAAGTTTAGAAAACAACATAGACTTTAAGTAATTTCAATCATGTTTCTAATACTCTACTGTTGTGTAAATCATTTTATATGTGTCTGCACAATATTTTAACTGGATGATTTAACATAAAATAATCAAATTTCTGTGAAGTTATATGTGACCTTTCCTGTAAGATGATGTTGGAATGCTCCACAAGATAATAGTGGAGAGACAGGAAAAATTGATTTGTTTTAAACAAAAAATTAAACAGTTTTAAAAGTTTTGGCAGTACAAGCTTTTGCCTCAGAAGTTTAACTCAGAATATAGTGTGTCAAATTATCTTTGGAAATTTTCTCATGGTGAAAATGCAGGCTAGCCAAAATATTCAATCAAATATTGTTTCATGAAAAACGAATCTATCAAATGTGTAATATATAAGGTTTTGTCACAAACTAAAGCACCTCAAAATATATATTTACTTTCAAGATTACAAATATATTTGTTTTTAAAAAATAACTAAAGAATACATTTTGCAAAGTCATATAAATTCACTTTGAAATGTCAAAAGGTTTACCAATGAAATAGTGTTGTCGTAAAAATAAATAATACTTACCAGCTGTTAAAGTAGTGAAAGAAAAGAAAAACAAGATGAGTGTTACATGAGAAACACATTAGTCAATTTACAACATTCTTTTACTGCTACAAATATCTCAATCTTAGAAAACTTCAAGATGAAGTGATTTTAAATACTCTAATATTTACTTTGACTTCAATTTTAATTTTACATGTATACTGATAAAAGAACACATTTAAACAATCCATTTCAGCTATTGTCGACATCATTACTCAAATATTCATATAAGTTTTGCACAAGGTTACATTTGTAATGTACATGAATATGGAAAAGAAAGTATCATGGTTTAAATTATTCCTTTAACACAGCTATACCCATTTATTTCATAGCTATGTGAATTTTCATTTAAAAGATGAGAAAAAGAAGATGTTTGGTTGAAAAACAATATTCTGTTTCACAAGATAAATCTTTTAAAGTGGACAGAACTTAACATTTTCTTATTAAAACAACATTTAACAGAATTATTTAAACCATTAGTTCAATGTGTACTTTGAAATAACAAGTGTTTCTTTTATGCATATATATTATAAAACCATGTGAAAAATAAACAAATTGAATAAATGCACTATCACACAGGTCAAATCTCTTTGACTTAAGTTTAGAAAACAACATAGACTTTAAGTAATTTCAATCATGTTTCTAATACTCTACTGTTGTGTAAATCATTTTATATGTGTCTGCACAATATTTTAACTGGATGATTTAACATAAAATAATCAAATTTCTGTGAAGTTATATGTGACCTTTCCTGTAAGATGATGTTGGAATGTTCCACAAGATAATAGTAGAGAGACAGGAAAAATTGATTTGTTTTAAACAAAAAATTAAACAGTTTTAAAAGTTTTGGCAGTACATGCTTTTGCCTCAAAAGTTTAACTCAGAATATAGTGTGTCAAATTATCTTTGGAAATTTTCTCATGGTGATAATGCAGGCTAGCCAAAATATTCAATCAAATATTGTTTCATGAAAAACGAATCTATCAAATGTGTAATATATAAGGTTTTGTCACAAACTAAAGCACCTCAAAATATATATTTACTTTCAAGATTACAAATATATTTGTTTTTAAAAAATAACTAAAGAATACATTTTGCAAAGTCATATAAATTCACTTTGAAATGTCAAAAGGTTTACCAATGAAATAGTGTTGTCGTAAAAATAAATAATACTCACCGGCTGTTAAAGTAGTGAAAGAAAGAAAAACAAGATGAGTGTTACATGAGAAACACATTAGTCAATTTACAACATTCTTTTACTGCTACAAATATCTCAATCTTAGAAAATTTCAAGATGAAGTGATTTTAAATACTCTAATATTTACTTTGACTTCAATTTTAATTTTACATGTATACTGATGATAGAACACATTTAAACAATACATTTGAGCTATTGTTGACATCATTACTCAAATGTTCATATAAGTTTTGCACAAGGTTACATTTGTAATGTACATGAATATGGAAAAGAAATTATCATGGTTTAAATTATTCCTTTAACACAGCTATACCCATTTGTTTCATAGCTATGTGAATTTTCATTTTAAACATGAGAAAAAGAAGACATTTGGTTGAAAAACAATATTCTGTTTCACAAGATAAATCTTTTAAAGTGGACAGAACTTAGCATTTTCTTATTAAAACAACATTTAACAGAATTATTTAAAAGCATTAGTTCAATGTATACTTTGAAATAACAAGTGTTTCTTTTATGCATATATATTATAAAACCATGTGAAAAATAAACAAATTGAATATATGCACTATCACACAGGTCAAATCTCTTTGACTTAAGTTTAGAAAACAACATAGACTTTAAGTAATTTCAATCATGTTTCTAATACTCTACTGTTGTGTAAATCATTTTATATGTGTCTGCACAATATTTTAACTGGATGATTTAACATAAAATAATCAAATTTCTGTGAAGTTATATGTGACCTTTCCTGTAAGATGATGTTGGAATGCTCCACAAGATAATAGTGGAGAGACAGGAAACATTGATTTGTTTTAAACAAAAAATTAAACAGTTTTAAAAGTTTTGGCAGTACAAGCTTTTGCCTCAGAAGTTTAACTCAGAATATAGTGTGTCAAATTATCTTTGGAAATTTGCTCATGGTGATAATGCAGGCTAGCCAAAATATTCAATCAAATATTGTTTCATGAAAAACGAATCTATCAAATGTGTAATATATAAGGTTTTGTCACAAACTAAAGCACCTCAAAATATATATTTACTTTCAAGATTACAAATATATTTGTTTTTAAAAAATAACTAAAGAATACGTTTTGCAAAGTCATATAAATTCACTTTGAAATGTCAAAAGGTTTACCAATGAAATAGTGTTGTCGTAAAAATAAATAATACTTACGTTCTGTTAAAGTAGTGAAAGAAAAGAAAAACAAGATGAGTGTTACATGAGAAACACATTAGTCAATTTACAACATTCTTTTACTGCTGCAAATATCTCAATCTTAGAAAATTTCAAGATGAAGTGATTTTAAATACTCTAATATTTACTTTGACTTCAATTTTAATTTTACATGTATACTGATGAAAGAACACATTTAAACAATACATTTGAGCTATTGTTGACATCATTACTCAAATGTTCATATAAGTTTTGCACAAGGTTACATTTGTAATGTATATGAATATGGAAAAGAAATTATCATTGTTTAAATTATTCCTTTAACACAGCTATACCCATGTATTTTATAGCTATGTGAATTTTCATTTTAAACATGAGAAAAAGAAGTTTGGTTGAAAAACAATATTCTGTTTCACAAGATAAATCTTTTAAAGTGGACAGAACTTAACATTTTCTTATTAAAACAACATTTAACAGAATTATTTAAAAGCATTAGTTCAATGTGTACTTTGAAATAACAAGTGTTTCTTTTATGCATATATATTATAAAACAATGTGGAAAATAAACAAATTGAATAAATGCACTATCACACAGGTCAAATCTCTTTGACATAAGTTTAGAAAACAACGTAGACTTTAAGTAATTTCAATCTTGTTTCTAATACTCTACTGTTGTGTAAGTCATTTTATATGTGTCTGCACAATATTTTAACTGGATGATTTAACATAAAATAATCAAATTTCTGTGAAGTTATATGTGACCCCTCATGTAAGATGATGTTGGAATGCTCCACAAGATAATAGTGGAGAGACAGGAATCATTGATTTGTTTTAAACAAAAAATTAAACAGTTTTAAAAGTTTTGGCAGTACAAGCTTTTGCCTCAGAAGTTTAACTCAGAATATAGTGTGTCAAATTATCTTTGGAAATTTGCTCATGGTGATAATGCAGGCTAGCCAAAATATTCAATCAAATATTGTTTCATGAAAAATAAATCTATCAAATGTGTAATATATAAGGTTTTGTCACAAACTAAAGCACCTCAAAATATATATTTACTTTCAAGATTACAAATATATTTGTTTTTAAAAAATAACTAAAGAATACATTTTGCAAAGTCATATAAATTCACTTTGAAATGTCATAAGGTTTACCAATGAAATAGTGTTGTCGTAAAAATAAATAATACTTACGTTCTATTAAAGTAGTGAAAGAAAAGAAAAACAAGATGAGTGTTACATGAGAAACACATTAGTCAATTTACAACATTCTTTTACTGCTACAAATATCTCAATCTTAGAAAACTTCAAGATGAAGTGATTTTAAATACTCTAATATTTACTTTGACTTCAATTTTAATTTTACATGTATACTGATAAAAGAACACATTTAAACAATCCATTTCAGCTATTGTCGACATCATTACTCAAATATTCATATAAGTTTTGCACAAGGTTACATTTGTAATGTACATGAATATGGAAAAGAAAGTATCATGGTTTAAATTATTCCTTTAACACAGCTATACCCATTTATTTCATAGCTATGTGAATTTTCATTTTAAACATGAGAAAAAGAAGACGTTTGGTTGAAAAACAATATTCTGTTTCACAAGATAAATCTTTTAAAGTGGACAGAACTTAGCATTTTCTCATTAAAACAACATTTAACAGAATTATTTAAAAGCATTAGTTCAATGTATACTTTGAAATAACAAGTGTTTCTTTTATGCATATATATTATAAAACCATGTGAAAAATAAACAAATTGAATAAATGCACTATCACACAGGTCAAATCTCTTTGACTTAAGTTTAGAAAACAACATAGACTTTAAGTAATTTCAATCATGTTTCTAATACTCTACTGTTGTGTAAATCATTTTATATGTGTCTGCACAATATTTTAACTGGATGATTTAACATAAAATAATCAAATTTCTGTGAAGTTATATGTGACCTTTCCTGTAAGATAATGTTGGAATGTTCCACAAGATAATAGTAGAGAAACAGGAAAAATTGATTTGTTTTAAACAAAAAATTAAACAGTTTTAAAAGTTTTGGCAGTACATGCTTTTGCCTCAAAAGTTTAACTCAGAATATAGTGTGTCAAATTATCTTTGGAAATTTTCTCATGGTGATAATGCAGGCTAGCCAAAATATTCAATCAAATATTGTTTCATGAAAAACGAATCTATCAAATGTGTAATATATAAGGTTTTGTCACAAACTAAAGCACCTCAAAATATATATTTACTTTCAAGATTACAAATATATTTGTTTTTAAAAAATAACTAAAGAATACATTTTGCAAAGTCATATAAATTCACTTTGAAATGTCAAAAGGTTTACCAATGAAATAGTGTTGTCGTAAAAATAAATAATACTTACCGGCTGTTAAAGTAGTGAAAGAAAGAAAAACAAGATGAGTGTTACATGAGAAACACATTAGTCAATTTACAACATTCTTTTACTGCTACAAATATCTCAATCTTAGAAAATTTCAAGATGAAGTGATTTTAAATACTCTAATATTTACTTTGACTTCAATTTTAATTTTACATGTATACCGATGATAGAACACATTTAAACAATACATTTGAGCTATTGTTGACATCATTACTCAAATGTTCATATAAGTTTTGCACAAGGTTACATTTGTAATGTACATGAATATGGAAAAGAAATTATCATGGTTTAAATTATTCCTTTAACACAGCTATACCCATTTATTTCATAGCTATGTGAATTTTCATTTTAAACATGAGAAAAAGAAGACATTTGGTTGAAAAACAATATTCTGTTTCACAAGATAAATCTTTTAAAGTGGACAGAACTTAGCATTTTCTTATTAAAACAACATTTAACAGAATTATTTAAAAGCATTAGTTCAATGTATACTTTGAAATAACAAGTGTTTCTTTTATGCATATATATTATAAAACCATGTGAAAAATAAACAAATTGAATATATGCACTATCACACAGGTCAAATCTCTTTGACTTAAGTTTAGAAAACAACATAGACTTTAAGTAATTTCAATCATGTTTCTAATACTCTACTGTTGTGTAAATCATTTTATATGTGTCTGCACAATATTTTAACTGGATGATTTAACATAAAATAATCAAATTTCTGTGAAGTTATATGTGACCTTTCCTGTAAGATGATGTTGGAATGCTCCACAAGATAATAGTGGAGAGACAGGAAACATTGATTTGTTTTAAACAAAAAATTAAACAGTTTTAAAAGTTTTGGCAGTACAAGCTTTTGCCTCAGAAGTTTAACTCAGAATATAGTGTGTCAAATTATCTTTGGAAATTTGCTCATGGTGATAATGCAGGCTAGCCAAAATATTCAATCAAATATTGTTTCATGAAAAACGAATCTATCAAATGTGTAATATATAAGGTTTTGTCACAAACTAAAGCACCTCAAAATATATATTTACTTTCAAGATTACAAATATATTTGTTTTTAAAAAATAACTAAAGAATACGTTTTGCAAAGTCATATAAATTCACTTTGAAATGTCAAAAGGTTTACCAATGAAATAGTGTTGTCGTAAAAATAAATAATACTTACGTTCTGTTAAAGTAGTGAAAGAAAAGAAAAACAAGATGAGTGTTACATGAGAAACACATTAGTCAATTTACAACATTCTTTTACTGCTGCAAATATCTCAATCTTAGAAAATTTCAAGATGAAGTGATTTTAAATACTCTAATATTTACTTTGACTTCAATTTTAATTTTACATGTATACTGATGAAAGAACACATTTAAACAATACATTTGAGGTATTGTTGACATCATTACTCAAATGTTCATATAAGTTTTGCACAAGGTTACATTTGTAATGTATATGAATATGGAAAAGAAATTATCATTGTTTAAATTATTCCTTTAACACAGCTATACCCATGTATTTTATAGCTATGTGAATTTTCATTTTAAACATGAGAAAAAGAAGTTTGGTTGAAAAACAATATTCTGTTTCACAAGATAAATCTTTTAAAGTGGACAGAACTTAACATTTTCTTATTAAAACAACATTTAACAGAATTATTTAAAAGCATTAGTTCAATGTGTACTTTGAAATAACAAGTGTTTCTTTTATGCATATATATTATAAAACAATGTGGAAAATAAACAAATTGAATAAATGCACTATCACACAGGTCAAATCTCTTTGACATAAGTTTAGAAAACAACGTAGACTTTAAGTAATTTCAATCTTGTTTCTAATACTCTACTGTTGTGTAAGTCATTTTATATGTGTCTGCACAATATTTTAACTGGATGATTTAACATAAAATAATCAAATTTCTGTGAAGTTATATGTGACCCCTCATGTAAGATGATGTTGGAATGCTCCACAAGATAATAGTGGAGAGACAGGAATCATTGATTTGTTTTAAACAAAAAATTAAACAGTTTTAAAAGTTTTGGCAGTACAAGCTTTTGCCTCAGAAGTTTAACTCAGAATATAGTGTGTCAAATTATCTTTGGAAATTTGCTCATGGTGATAATGCAGGCTAGCCAAAATATTCAATCAAATATTGTTTCATGAAAAATAAATCTATCAAATGTGTAATATATAAGGTTTTGTCACAAACTAAAGCACCTCAAAATATATATTTACTTTCAAGATTACAAATATATTTGTTTTTAAAAAATAACTAAAGAATACATTTTGCAAAGTCATATAAATTCACTTTGAAATGTCATAAGGTTTACCAATGAAATAGTGTTGTCGTAAAAATAAATAATACTTACGTTCTATTAAAGTAGTGAAAGAAAAGAAAAACAAGATGAGTGTTACATGAGAAACACATTAGTCAATTTACAACATTCTTTTACTGCTACAAATATCTCAATCTTAGAAAACTTCAAGATGAAGTGATTTTAAATACTCTAATATTTACTTTGACTTCAATTTTAATTTTACATGTATACTGATAAAAGAACACATTTAAACAATCCATTTCAGCTATTGTCGACATCATTACTCAAATATTCATATAAGTTTTGCACAAGGTTACATTTGTAATGTACATGAATATGGAAAAGAAAGTATCATGGTTTAAATTATTCCTTTAACACAGCTATACCCATTTATTTCATAGCTATGTGAATTTTCATTTTAAACATGAGAAAAAGAAGACGTTTGGTTGAAAAACAATATTCTGTTTCACAAGATAAATCTTTTAAAGTGGACAGAACTTAGCATTTTCTCATTAAAACAACATTTAACAGAATTATTTAAAAGCATTAGTTCAATGTATACTTTGAAATAACAAGTGTTTCTTTTATGCATATATATTATAAAACCATGTGAAAAATAAACAAATTGAATAAATGCACTATCACACAGGTCAAATCTCTTTGACTTAAGTTTAGAAAACAACATAGACTTTAAGTAATTTCAATCATGTTTCTAATACTCTACTGTTGTGTAAATCATTTTATATGTGTCTGCACAATATTTTAACTGGATGATTTAACATAAAATAATCAAATTTCTGTGAAGTTATATGTGACCTTTCCTGTAAGATAATGTTGGAATGTTCCACAAGATAATAGTAGAGAAACAGGAAAAATTGATTTGTTTTAAACAAAAAATTAAACAGTTTTAAAAGTTTTGGCAGTACATGCTTTTGCCTCAAAAGTTTAACTCAGAATATAGTGTGTCAAATTATCTTTGGAAATTTTCTCATGGTGATAATGCAGGCTAGCCAAAATATTCAATCAAATATTGTTTCATGAAAAACGAATCTATCAAATGTGTAATATATAAGGTTTTGTCACAAACTAAAGCACCTCAAAATATATATTTACTTTCAAGATTACAAATATATTTGTTTTTAAAAAATAACTAAAGAATACATTTTGCAAAGTCATATAAATTCACTTTGAAATGTCAAAAGGTTTACCAATGAAATAGTGTTGTCGTAAAAATAAATAATACTTACCGGCTGTTAAAGTAGTGAAAGAAAGAAAAACAAGATGAGTGTTACATGAGAAACACATTAGTCAATTTACAACATTCTTTTACTGCTACAAATATCTCAATCTTAGAAAATTTCAAGATGAAGTGATTTTAAATACTCTAATATTTACTTTGACTTCAATTTTAATTTTACATGTATACTGATGATAGAACACATTTAAACAATACATTTGAGCTATTGTTGACATCATTACTCAAATGTTCATATAAGTTTTGCACAAGGTTACATTTGTAATGTACATGAATATGGAAAAGAAATTATCATGGTTTAAATTATTCCTTTAACACAGCTATACCCATTTATTTCATAGCTATGTGAATTTTCATTTTAAACATGAGAAAAAGAAGACATTTGGTTGAAAAACAATATTCTGTTTCACAAGATAAATCTTTTAAAGTGGACAGAACTTAGCATTTTCTTATTAAAACAACATTTAACAGAATTATTTAAAAGCATTAGTTCAATGTATACTTTGAAATAACAAGTGTTTCTTTTATGCATATATATTATAAAACCATGTGAAAAATAAACAAATTGAATATATGCACTATCACACAGGTCAAATCTCTTTGACTTAAGTTTAGAAAACAACATAGACTTTAAGTAATTTCAATCATGTTTCTAATACTCTACTGTTGTGTAAATCATTTTATATGTGTCTGCACAATATTTTAACTGGATGATTTAACATAAAATAATCAAATTTCTGTGAAGTTATATGTGACCTTTCCTGTAAGATGATGTTGGAATGCTCCACAAGATAATAGTGGAGAGACAGGAAACATTGATTTGTTTTAAACAAAAAATTAAACAGTTTTAAAAGTTTTGGCAGTACAAGCTTTTGCCTCAGAAGTTTAACTCAGAATATAGTGTGTCAAATTATCTTTGGAAATTTGCTCATGGTGATAATGCAGGCTAGCCAAAATATTCAATCAAATATTGTTTCATGAAAAACGAATCTATCAAATGTGTAATATATAAGGTTTTGTCACAAACTAAAGCACCTCAAAATATATATTTACTTTCAAGATTACAAATATATTTGTTTTTAAAAAATAACTAAAGAATACGTTTTGCAAAGTCATATAAATTCACTTTGAAATGTCAAAAGGTTTACCAATGAAATAGTGTTGTCGTAAAAATAAATAATACTTACGTTCTGTTAAAGTAGTGAAAGAAAAGAAAAACAAGATGAGTGTTACATGAGAAACACATTAGTCAATTTACAACATTCTTTTACTGCTGCAAATATCTCAATCTTAGAAAATTTCAAGATGAAGTGATTTTAAATACTCTAATATTTACTTTGACTTCAATTTTAATTTTACATGTATACTGATGAAAGAACACATTTAAACAATACATTTGAGGTATTGTTGACATCATTACTCAAATGTTCATATAAGTTTTGCACAAGGTTACATTTGTAATGTATATGAATATGGAAAAGAAATTATCATTGTTTAAATTATTCCTTTAACACAGCTATACCCATGTATTTTATAGCTATGTGAATTTTCATTTTAAACATGAGAAAAAGAAGTTTGGTTGAAAAACAATATTCTGTTTCACAAGATAAATCTTTTAAAGTGGACAGAACTTAACATTTTCTTATTAAAACAACATTTAACAGAATTATTTAAAAGCATTAGTTCAATGTGTACTTTGAAATAACAAGTGTTTCTTTTATGCATATATATTATAAAACAATGTGGAAAATAAACAAATTGAATAAATGCACTATCACACAGGTCAAATCTCTTTGACATAAGTTTAGAAAACAACGTAGACTTTAAGTAATTTCAATCTTGTTTCTAATACTCTACTGTTGTGTAAGTCATTTTATATGTGTCTGCACAATATTTTAACTGGATGATTTAACATAAAATAATCAAATTTCTGTGAAGTTATATGTGACCCCTCGTGTAAGATGATGTTGGAATGCTCCACAAGATAATAGTGGAGAGACAGGAATCATTGATTTGTTTTAAACAAAAAATTAAACAGTTTTAAAAGTTTTGGCAGTACAAGCTTTTGCCTCAGAAGTTTAACTCAGAATATAGTGTGTCAAATTATCTTTGGAAATTTGCTCATGGTGATAATGCAGGCTAGCCAAAATATTCAATCAAATATTGTTTCATGAAAAACAAATCTATCAAATGTGTAATATATAAGGTTTTGTCACAAACTAAAGCACCTCAAAATATATATTTACTTTCAAGATTACAAATATATTTGTTTTTAAAAAATAACTAAAGAATACATTTTGCAAAGTCATATAAATTCACTTTGAAATGTCATAAGGTTTACCAATGAAATAGTGTTGTCGTAAAAATAAATAATACTTACGTTCTGTTAAAGTAGTGAAAGAAAAGAAAAACAAGATGAGTGTTACATCAGAAACACATTAGTCAATTTACAACATTCTTTTACTGCTATAAATATCTCAATCTTAGAAAACTTCAAGATGAAGTGATTTTAAATACTCTAATATTTACTTTGACTTCAATTTTAATTTTACATGTATACTGATAAAAGAACACATTTAAACAATCCATTTCAGCTATTGTCGACATCATTACTCAAATATTCATATAAGTTTTGCACAAGGTTACATTTGTAATGTACATGAATATGGAAAAGAAAGTATCATGGTTTAAATTATTCCTTTAACACAGCTATACCCATTTATTTCATAGCTATGTGAATTTTCATTTTAAACATGAGAAAAAGAAGACGTTTGGTTGAAAAACAATATTCTGTTTCACAAGATAAATCTTTTAAAGTGGACAGAACTTAGCATTTTCTCATTAAAACAACATTTAACAGAATTATTTAAAAGCATTAGTTCAATGTATACTTTGAAATAACAAGTGTTTCTTTTATGCATATATATTATAAAACCATGTGAAAAATAAACAAATTGAATAAATGCACTATCACACAGGTCAAATCTCTTTGACTTAAGTTTAGAAAACAACATAGACTTTAAGTAATTTCAATCATGTTTCTAATACTCTACTGTTGTGTAAATCATTTTATATGTGTCTGCACAATATTTTAACTGGATGATTTAACATAAAATAATCAAATTTCTGTGAAGTTATATGTGACCTTTCCTGTAAGATGATGTTGGAATGCTCCACAAGATAATAGTGGAGAGACAGGAAACATTGATTTGTTTTAAACAAAAAATTAAACCGTTTTAAACGTTTTGGCAGTACAAGCTTTTGCCTCAGAAGTTTAACTCAGAATATAGTGTGTCAAATTATCTTTGGAAATTTGCTCATGGTGATAATGCAGGCTAGCCAAAATATTCAATCAAATATTGTTTCATGAAAAACGAATATATCAAATGTGTAATATATAAGGTTTTGTCACAAACTAAAGCACCTCAAAATATATATTTGCTTTCAAGATTACAAATATATTTGTTTTTAAAAAATAACTAAAGAATGCATTTTGCAAAGTCATATAAATTCACTTTGAAATGTCAAAAGGTTTACCAATGAAATAGTGTTGTCGTAAAAATAAATAATACTTACCGGCTGTTAAAGTAGTGAAAGAAAAGAAAAACAAGATGAGTGTTACATGAGAAACACATTAGTCAATTTACAACATTCTTTTACTGCTACAAATATCTCAATCTTAGAAAACTTCAAGATGAAGTGATTTTAAATACTCTAATATTTACTTTGACTTCAATTTTAATTTTACATGTATACTGATAAAAGAACACATTTAAACAATCCATTTCAGCTATTGTCGACATCATTACTCAAATATTCATATAAGTTTTGCACAAGGTTACATTTGTAATGTACATGAATATGGAAAAGAAAGTATCATGGTTTAAATTATTCCTTTAACACAGCTATACCCATTTATTTCATAGCTATGTGAATTTTCATTTTAAACATGAGAAAAAGAAGACGTTTGGTTGAAAAACAATATTCTGTTTCACAAGATAAATCTTTTAAAGTGGACAGAACTTAGCATTTTCTCATTAAAACAACATTTAACAGAATTATTTAAAAGCATTAGTTCAATGTATACTTTGAAATAATAAGTGTTTCTTTTATGCATATATATTATAAAACCATGTGAAAAATAAACAAATTGAATAAATGCACTATCACACAGGTCAAATCTCTTTGACTTAAGTTTAGAAAACAACATAGACTTTAAGTAATTTCAATCATGTTTCTAATACTCTACTGTTGTGTAAATCATTTTATATGTGTCTGCACAATATTTTAACTGGATGATTTAACATAAAATAATCAAATTTCTGTGAAGTTATATGTGACCTTTCCTGTAAGATGATGTTGGAATGCTCCACAAGATAATAGTGGAGAGACAGGAAACATTGATTTGTTTTAAACAAAAAATTAAACAGTTTTAAACGTTTTGGCAGTACAAGCTTTTGCCTCAGAAGTTTAACTCAGAATATAGTGTGTCAAATTATCTTTGGAAATTTGCTCATGGTGATAATGCAGGCTAGCCAAAATATTCAATCAAATATTGTTTCATGAAAAACGAATATATCAAATGTGTAATATATAAGGTTTTGTCACAAACTAAAGCACCTCAAAATATATATTTGCTTTCAAGATTACAAATATATTTGTTTTTAAAAAATAACTAAAGAATGCATTTTGCAAAGTCATATAAATTCACTTTGAAATGTCAAAAGGTTTACCAATGAAATAGTGTTGTCGTAAAAATAAATAATACTTACCGGCTGTTAAAGTAGTGAAAGAAAAGAAAAACAAGATGAGTGTTACATGAGAAACACATTAGTCAATTTACAACATTCTTTTACTGCTGCAAATATCTCAATCTTAGAAAATTTCAAGATGAAGTGATTTTAAATACTCTAATATTTACTTTGACTTCAATTTTAATTTTACATGTATACTGATGAAAGAACACATTTAAACAATACATTTGAGGTATTGTTGACATCATTACTCAAATGTTCATATAAGTTTTGCACAAGGTTACATTTGTAATATATATGAATATGGAAAAGAAATTATCATTGTTTAAATTATTCCTTTAACACAGCTATACCCATGTATTTTATAGCTATGTGAATTTTCATTTTAAACATGAGAAAAAGAAGATGTTTGGTTGAAAAACAATATTCTGTTTCACAAGATAAATCTTTTAAAGTGGACAGAACTTAGCATTTTCTTATTAAAACAACATTTAACAGAATTATTTAAAAGCATTAGTTCAATGTATACTTTGAAATAACAAGTGTTTCTTTTATGCATATATATTATAAAACCATGTGAAAAATAAACAAATTGAATAAATGCACTATCACACAGGTCAAATCTCTTTGACTTAAGTTTAGAAAACAACATAGACTTTAAGTAATTTCAATCATGTTTCTAATACTCTACTGTTGTGTAAGTCATTTTATATGTGTCTGCACAATATTTTAACTGGATGATTTAACATAAAATAATCAAATTTCTGTGAAGTTATATGTGACCCCTCGTGTAAGATGATGTTGGAATGTTCCACAAGATAAAAGTGGAGAGACAGGAATCATTGATTTGTTTTAAACAAAAAATTAAACAGTTTTAAAAGTTTTGGCAGTACAAGCTTTTGCCTCAGAAGTTTAACTCAGAATATAGTGTGTCAAATTATCTTTGGAAATTTGCTCATGGTGATAATGCAGGCTAGCCAAAATATTCAATCAAATATTGTTTCATGAAAAATGAATCTATCAAATGTGTAATATATAAGGTTTTGTCACAAACTAAAGCACCTCAAAATATATATTTACTTTCAAGATTACAAATATATTTGTTTTTAAAAATAACTAAAGAATACATTTTGCAAAGTCATATAAATTCACTTTGAAATGTCATAAGGTTTACCAATGAAATAGTGTTGTCGTAAAAATAAATAATACTTACGTTCTGTTAAAGTAGTGAAAGAAAAGAAAAACAAGATGAGTGTTACATGAGAAACACATTAGTCAATTTACAACATTCTTTTACTGCTACAAATATCTCAATCTTAGAAAACTTCAAGATGAAGTGATTTTAAATACTCTAATATTTACTTTGACTTCAAATTTAATTTTACATGTATACTGATAAAAGAACACATTTAAACAATCCATTTCAGCTATTGTTGACATCATTACTCAAATATTCATATAAGTTTTGCACAAGGTTACATTTGTAATGTACATGAATATGGAAAAGAAAGTACCATGGTTTAAATTATTCCTTTAACACAGCTATACCCATTTATTTCATAGCTATGTGAATTTTCATTTTAAACATGAGAATAAGAAGACGTTTGGTTCAAAAACAATATTCTGTTTCACAAGATAAATCTTTTAAAGTGGACAGAACTTAGCATTTTCTTATTAAAACAACATTTAACAGAATTATTTAAAAGCATTAGTTCAATGTATACTTTGAAATAACAAGTGTTTCTTTTATGCATATATATTATAAAACCATGTGAAAAATAAACAAATTGAATAAATGCACTATCACACAGGTCAAATCTCTTTGACATAAGTTTAGAAAACAACATAGACTTTAAGTAGTTTCAATCATGTTTCTAATACTCTACTGTTGCTTAAATCATTTTATATGTGTCGGCACAATATTTTAACTGGATGATTTAACATAAAATAATCAAATTTTTTTGAATTTATATGTGACCTCTCCTGTAAGATGATGTTGGAATGCTCCACAAGATAATAGTGGAGAGATAGGAAAAATTGATTTGTTTTAAACAAAAAATTAAACAGTTTTAAAAGTTTTGGCAGTACAAGCTTTTGCCTCAGAAGTTTAACTCAGAATATAGTGTGTCAAATTATCTTTGGAAATTTTCTCATGGTGATAATGTAGGCTAGCCAAAATATTCAATCAAATATTGTTTCATGAAAAACGAATCTATCAAATGTGTAATATATAAGGTTTTGTCACAAACTAAAGCACCTCACAATATATGTTTACTTTCAAGATTACAAATATATTTGTTTTTAAAAAATAACTAAAGAATACATTTTGCAAAGTCATATAAATTCACTTTGAAATGTCAAAAGGTTTACCAATGAAATAGCGTTGTTGTAAAACTAAATAATGCTTACCTTCTGTTAAAGTAATGAAAGAAAAGAAAAACAAGATGAGTGTTACATGAGAAACACATTAGTCAATTTACAACATTCTTTTACTGCTACAAATATCTCAATCTTAGAAAACTTCAAGATGAAGTGATTTTAAATACTCTAATATTTACTTTGACTTCAAATTTAATTTTACATGTATACTGATAATAGAACACATTTAAACAATACATTTGAGCTGTTGCTGACATCATTACTCAAATGTTCATATAAATTTTGCACAAGGTTACATTTGTAATGTACATGAATATGGAAAAGAAAGTATCATTGTTTAAATTATTCCTTTAACACAGCTATACCCATGTATTTCATAGCTATGTGAATTTTCATTTTAAACATGAGAAAAAGAAGATGTTCGGTTGAAAAACAATATTCTGTTTCATAAGATAAATCTTTTAAAGTGGACAGAACTTAACATTTTCTTATTAAAACAACATTTAACAGAATTATTTGAAAGCATTAGTTCAATGTGTACTTTGAAATAACAAGTGTTTCTTTTATGCATATATATTATAAAACCATGTGAAAAATAAACAAATTGAATAAATGCACTATCACACAGGTCAAATCTCTTTGACTTAAGTTTAGAAAACAACATAGACTTTAAGTAATTTCAATCATGTTTCTAATACTCAATTGTTGTTTAAATAATTTTATATGTGTCTGCACAATATTTTAACTGGATGACTTGACATAAATCAATCAAATTTTTGTGAATTTATATATGACCTCTCCTGGAAATATGATGTTGGAATGCTCCACAACATAATAGTGGAGAGACAGGAAAAATTGATTTGTTTTAAACAAAAAATTAAACAGTTTTAAAAGTTTTGGCAGTACAAGCTTTTCCGTCAGAAGTTTAACTCAGAATATAGTGTGTCAAATTATCTTTGGAAATTTTCTCATGGTGATAATGCAGGCTAGCCAAAATATTCAATCAAATATTGTTTCATGAAAAACAAATCTATCAAATGTGTAATATATAAGGTTTTGTCACAAACTAAAGCACCTCAAAATATATATTTACTTTCAAGATTACAAATATATTTGTTTTTAAAAAATAACTAAAGAATACATTTTGCAAAGTCATATCAATTCACTTTGAAATGTCAAAAGGTTTACCAATGAAATAGTGTTGTCGTAAAAATAAATAATACTTACAAACTGTTAAAGTAGTGAAAGAAAAGAAAAACAAGATGAGTGTTACATGAGAAATACATTAGTTAATTTACAACATTCTTTTACTGCTATAAATATCTCAATCTTAGAAAACTTCAACATGAAGTGATTTTTAATACTCTAATATTTACTTTGACTTCAAATTTAATTTTACATGTATACTGATAAAAGAACACATTTAAACAATACATTTGAGCTGTTGCTGACATCATTACTCAAATGTTCATATAAATTTTGCACAAGGTTACATTTGTAATGTACATGAATATGGAAAAGAAAGTATCATGGTTTAAATTATTCCTTTAACACAGCTATACCCATGTATTTCATAGCTATGTGAATTTTCATTTTAAACATGAAAAAAGAAGATGTTTGGTTGAAAAACAATATTCTGTTTCATAAGATAAATCTTTTAAAATGGACAGAACTTAACATTTTCTTATTAAAACAACATTTAACAGAATTATTTGAAAGCATTACTTCAATGTGAACTTTGAAATAACAAGTGTTCCTTTCATGTATATGTATTATAAGTTATGAAACCATGTGAAAAATAAACAAATTGAATAAATGCACTATCACACAGGTCAAATCTCTTTGACTTAAGTTTAGAAAACAACACAGACTTTAAGTAATTAACGCTCGATGATAGGAGAGGGTTATTGTGATCAGTTTGTTTCTGTCTGTCTGTCTGTCTGTCTGTTCACCATTTTGCCCTTAAAACTCAAAAACTATATCACCAATCGAGGTCAAATTTGGTGGGCAGGTATTTCATTGGGTACAGATGGATTCTTCCAAATTTGGTGTAATTTGTTTGAAAATTACAGCCAGGAGAGAGTTTTTCTTATTTTTATTTGGGCTTTTACAGTGAAATCTGCTTCTCTAATCAATCAATAATCCACACACAATCAGCTTTGCTTCCCCCAATGCTTTTTAATGTGTGTATGTGTGTGTTACTATGCTAGGTCACACATGTAAAAAATCAATATCATGACAGGATTTCTTCATCATGAATTTTTGTGGAAAAAGAATTCCTCTGTGGCAATGAGTGTAAAGTGAAGAACTTGTAATCCCATGTTTGGGGTTCAATATACCACTCACTAATTTTTTTTTTTAGTTTTTCTTTTTTAAATTTTTTTAGGCTTTTTAAAGAATCTCTTAAAGGTTTTGCTAGAAAGAAATAGAAAATTAAAACACAACATTTAAATTTTTGCTGTCCAAAAAAAAAAACTTAAC
This sequence comes from Sabellastarte sp. h YS-2021, assembly GCA_964017235.1. NCBI lineage: Eukaryota > Metazoa > Annelida > Polychaeta > Sabellida > Sabellidae > Sabellastarte > Sabellastarte sp. h YS-2021. The sequence continues at coordinate 40,391,342 of OZ024932.1, forward strand.
CAAGATGAGATGTCTACTCTTCATCACATATGTAAAAAAAATCAATATTTGGTTTCTGATGATGTCATTACTTAATGATGTCACAATGCAATTGTCATTGTGAGGTCACAAACCCTAGCTTGTGATACTTACTGTCTTTAAGTAATAATATTTCTTCTCATTAAATTTATGCCTTGAAATAGACATTAAGATAATTAAGAGGGAGGTGGTGTATTCATCATGTTTATTTATTTCTGTTTTTTTTTGGTTTGTTTGTTTGTTTGTTTTTGTTTCAATTTCTTGACAGTCCATCACAAAAAATTTACCCTGAGTGATTTTCACCAAAAACAGACTTTCAACCAATATTTTTACCTCTACCTGGAGTTTATGTTTTTGTGTGCTTTTTTGCCAATTTGTCTTTTTTTTGTGTGTTTAGATTACTCCAGAACTAATGAACAGATCTTTATAAAAATTTTTGTGGGTAGGACCTGGTCAAAGGAAGAAGTTACTAATTTTTGGGAAAGACCTGGATCATATTTTGGATACAAAAAATCTTCATTTTCATAGGTCCAATTTCAATGTGCTAAGGATTCTGTTTACTCAGCACAACAACAGCCATAGCACCCAGCAGCCCATGCTAGGGAGTACATACTCACAATATCAGAGACATAGCTGCATCAACCATTATAGCAAACCCAGGTGTCGTGAGTAGCACAACAGCCAATGGGTCAGTCACAGACACAGCAGACTTTGTATTTTGTAGTTGATGAACAAGTGCCACTCATGTTACATAATAACAGTTCAGTTTGTGATCTGCCCAACCAAGAGCAGTCTGTCCCACCGTGTGTCACTTCGGCTGTGGGAGGTGACGCAAGGCACAATATCTCAGGTCTGTGAAGTCTCTCTGCAAATGTCCTATCAATCATGAGCTACCAGCAGATCTAGCAACCATACACACTAGCTGACCAGCAGCAGCACACCACCTCTCCTCCCACCACCCAGCAGCAATAGCCACCACAACAGTCATCACAGCAACAGTAGAGTTTTACTGAACAACTTAAAGGTCCTTCTTAGGATCACTGCAACGACCAGTACACCATTCCCACTAAAACATAACACATTCACACATACAAGCACAAAAAGTTTTAGCCTTTAAGGAGATTTTAAATACACTTGTTTAAGAATTTCACCTGTAAGCACATAACCTGTAAAAAGGTGTTGTGGGAGTTGAAAACAGAGGTGGTGGGGGAGCTTTCTTCCCGAGATTTTGAAATACAATAATGGTACAAACCCCAATGTGGGATTAAAGAAAACATTTTTGCGGGAGGTGTAATTGATGAACACTCACAACTTGCCAGGGTTTGACGCAGTATTAAGTATTTACACAAAACATTGAAACACCTGGATGGGATTAATGAAGTTGACACTTTGACATTAGATTTTAAAATAATGGTAGCAAATTGGACCAAGGCCTCAACGGACACAGTGTGACAAGCACGCAAACAAAACTAAAGGTATGTTATCAAGGAATCATAGACAAAACGGTCCTTTACCAAATCGGCCTTGGTCAAATTGGCCCGCATAATAAAATACTCTTGTCAAATCAACCCCTAGAAGAAATTACCTGAATTTGCACATTAGATACAAGGGACTCAGCAAATTATCAGGCTTCAAGTCCCAGGTCAGAGGAGCCAGTGTTTCAGCTGCTTCAGCACACAACATCTCCAGAGCATCAACTGATACACATGGTATGGAGATCAGCATGCAGTCAACAGACACCACATTACAGCCTCAACAAGTCACCAGTCCCATTGTAGCTTCAGGGCATTCTTCTGTTGATCAGCAGGTCATGGACCAGTTCACAGATGAGAACCATGCTGTCATCATTCCTGGGGCAAAAGCAGGAGAGAACATATACAGCCTTCTTCAACTATCTGACGTCAGAGGTGGAGGGA